>OX336890.1:18428723-19628723 GCA_946959425.1 Argyrosomus regius
TTTCCTCTGTAACTCTAATGTGTTGACGTGTTAAAGTGCAATGAACAGAAACAAACGGGTTTGTGGATGCAGATTTTTAAAATAGGCGGGAGAAATAAAATGCTGTAAGTAATTGAATCAGAAGTGTCAAGCTCTGAAAGCTCCACACCAAAAGTTCCTTTTTGGAAAGTCCTACCCCCGAGACTTTTTGAGGGGTAACATATGGTCCCTGGTCCTCCAAAAATTCCTAGTGCCTGGAGAAGTTTCCTGCTGTGGAAACATCACAGGTCATCACTGTTTTTTTCAACTTTTTTTTGACTGTTGGCCAGTCTATTTGAATATTTCACCTCTGGTTCATTATATATATAAAGAATATATATATTAATGAAAATAATTGTTCGATGCAGCCCTAACTGTGCCTGACTCATTAGAAAAAAAGACATGTTCATAGTTCAAGTAATAAACTACATGAATCATACTCTATAAAACTTTTTTTCACCATTACCACTGCTTACATTCTCAGTGTGTAGTCTAAGCTAACAGCACATTCCTCTCCTCGATATCCTCCTCTTCACTGCTCTTTTGAAGTGCCTTCGTATCGATCTGTGTCCCCAAAAAGCCGCTCTATGCGTGCGCGCGCGTGTGTTTGAGGCGGTTGCTGATCGGCCTTTGCCTGAAGAGTAATCAGATGCATTAATGAGCACTGACTTTAACTCGGACAGCCGGCTGCACTCAGACACAGATTTTGTCGATATGTTCCATTCGCCGTCTGCCCAAGAACAAAACAAGTTTTAAAGGGGAGAGAAAGAAAGGGAAGAAAATGAAAGCACTTTTGGAAATGTGAGACTGTGAAGTGTGCCTCCAAAGCGATAGCTCACCTTGCTGTAATGTTTTCTTTTCAACATTCGTTACCCTGGGAAAATATTCAGCATCAACGTTAGGCATCTTTTCCATGACTCTATCAATAACAGAGGTGAAATTACTTTTTTTTAAAAAAATAAAAAAAGACCTTGGTGTGGAAGAATGCTCTCTTGGATTCTCTAAGTGGCACATAGAAATGTAAAAAAAAAAAAAAAGTAGTAAACTTGTGGAAAGAAAACAAAGTCAAGTGAATGACACGCATTATAATTGAGAAGTGGGACATGTCTGGAGTATGGCTGGCTTTGTATTGCTGAATAATGACAGAATGCCAAAAGCGACAGAGTCAAATGTCTTTGTTTGACAGAGTTGGAATGAACAGCTGAAGTAGTGAGGGTAGTAGAGGTGCTGAGAATTTCTTTTTGCTGATGTGAAGGGGAGTAGTAGTAGTTTATGAAGTAGTAGTTGTCGTAGTCATAGTAGTTTTTCCCCAGCAGAAGTTAGATTAAAACTTTTGTTGTCCTCATACAGACAGAGATTCACTGCATGATACATTTAAAAAAAATAAAATTTGTCCTCTTAAATTGGCATTCACAGAAAGAATTGGCATAAAATCAAAGAGGAAGTTCGAGAATAAGAGAAGTAAGGTCTTTGAATTAGAGCTGTTCAACAGCTCCATAGCCTTGGGGGGGGGGGGAATTAGTACTGTATAAACGCACAAAAATAGTTCCATCAATAGTAGCAGCTGTGATTGTGTGAAAAATTGTTCTCAGCATTTCTGTATTTGTAAACATGCTTCATTTAAATTGCCCCTTGAGGGACAAATAATGTACTTTTGTGTTAAAAAGGGTTAAGTGTGTACGGCATCTGAGATGTGTTCTGTTGTAGACATACCAGTTCAGGTGCGCTTGGTCGACATGCTTGGTTTTCACCTGCAGGGGGTGTAGTAGGACTGGATAAGGACAGGAATACAACAGTGGGCGAGCAGTGAGCAAACGGGCAGATGAATGCATGTGTTTCTGTTATACTTAGATTGCACATGAAAGGTCCTACATTCTTCGTAAAAACTTGAGGATATTAATAAATATTTAAGCAATGCAAATGTTTCATTTTCATAACTATGTGTATTTCTGTGTGGTTGATGTACCGGCGACAGGTTGTAGAAATAAATATTTACAAATAAATATTCCCTTTTAAAGTCAGTTTGATTTGGACAAGGAGGATGCTTTATAACCTGTTGATGCTACGGCTCTGATATTTTCCTGCACATATGTAAGTGACTGAAGCGGGTGCTGTTTGCACCTTTCATGTCCTTTTGCATGGCATGTAATTTATGTACGAATTTGAATACTATTGAAATGAAAATAAGCATTTTCTCACCTGTAGCCAGAAACTCTGAATGGCCTTTGCAGTGGTAATACATAATCTCTTAGCACTGTAGATGTTGTAGCGGCACTCATCTCCATGACGTTATCAAGCATTCGCCCGCAGCTATCAGAGTACCAGGAAAAGCACTGAAGAATGTTAATGTGAATGTGACTTCCATTTCCATTCGTTTTCTGTTCATTGCTTACTCTGGCTGAACACATAGAGGGACTGCAGCCCGATACCAGTTTAAAGCTGAGATGAAATTCACAGTTAAATTTTTTCCGCTTGAAACATGGTTTACTGGGTGGCTGCGCACAATGTGTCCTGCCTTCCAGCTAATAACTCACTATTGTTCATTTTCATAGGCTGACACTTTGTTGCAAATATGAAAGAGGAATACTTATGTTGGATAGGGTAATTTGAGAGAGCTAAGTAGAGCTCAAATGATTAGTTGATTAATTCATTAGTTGTTAACAAACATTTGTAGCTGTTTTTATAAACAACAAAAGTTAATTGGCAGCTATTTTTATAAACAATTTATTGTGCAATTATTTTTTTATTTGTTTGTTGTTTCCAGCTCCTTGAATATGATGATTTGATGCTTTTATTTGACATACGTTTGACAGTAAACCTAATATCTTTTGGTCACCCTAGGTTTAGTGAAACTGCTCTATGGATTTTTCACAATTTTCGATGGTTTACAGACAAAAATTATTGTTCTCGCAACAGAGATTTTGCTACTTTTCTTGGTCTAACGTTATAGCAAATGAAATATTCTTGAATTTCGGATTATTAACTGGACAAAACAAAACAATAACTTTAACTCTAAGATATTGTGATGGGCATTTTTCTAGACCGATTAATTAACTGAGAAAATTATCTGTAGATGAATGAATAATGAAAATAATCATTAACTGCAGTCCTGAAGCTTAGAGTTGTTGTTTGTCCTTCAGTTTTTCTGAATGTTCTTGTGACCTTGTATAAAGTTTTAAACCAGTGATTCTCCTTTCACTTAAAGTATAATTACAGCAACTCTAAATTTGATATTTTAGTGGTTGGTCTACCGCTGCCAGCCGGCAGCAAGTTGGAAAAAGTTTTGGCACCGCAACAGCTAGTAACTTTTTGATGATCAATTTTTGTGAAAATAATTTGGCGCCCATTTCAATTCTGAGGGCCAGTGCCGGGCTCTGACCTGGCCAGTGTTTAAAGAGCATCGCTTTAGAGGCTCCCTGTTTATCCAACTCCAGACAGCGGTAGCTTCTGACACACAGCCAGGGATGTCACTATGATTCATGGTCCTTTCCGACACCTCGCTCACGCCTTTACTCTTCTTAATCTCTTTGCGCTCTTTTCCTTCCTTTGCCTCTGCCTCTCTCTCTGATGATGAGTTTTCCTTTTGTTTGAGATGGGCAGAAATGATGTCATCATTTAAAGCAGGATGAAGGCCTCGCCTTCAGCTTAGTGGACTAGTCTGTATGTATATCATGATGGATAACCTTCCCTGGGGATTCACTTCTGTCCGGTGTTATGAAAAGACAGAACTGTAAAACAGAGGAGGAGACGACTGAGGGAGAAAGTCTACCTGCCCCTTTTTATCTTAAACTCTTTTTATCCTCTCTTCACGCTCATGGTCCCGCTGCTCATCCCATCACTCTCCTCCTCTCTCAAACAAGCCATATCCTCCCCCTTGATTTCTTTCTCCCCCTCTCTCACCCGCTTCTCTCTCCTGTTGTCTCTCTCTTTGTAAATGAGAGACCAAGGCAGCTCTAATCACCGACTTCATTAGTGATGATTGATAAGAGGCAGGAAGGTGTGTCTGTATAAACATCTATAGATGTTGTGTGTCCGTTTATGCATGTGACCCCGCCCGCCTCCCCCTCAACATTTCCCCTGTGTACTCCACCAGACATCACCCTTCTGTCTCCCCCTGTGATGCATTCGGAGCCGGTGATAGCAGCAGCGGTTCAATACTTGGGGTAATGAATGTGTTTAATAAGCACAGTGGGTCGATGGGCTTAATGAAGGTGTGACAGAGGATGGGGCCTGGAGAATGCTGCTGTAACGAGACTCTAACGAGCCTCTGGGGTTAACGAGGTCAAGCTATAATCGGGATTTCCTCACCTGTACAGTTTGTGTCTGTCTCTCTCCGTTTTTGTCCCCTACTCCAGCTCTTGAGCTTGGCCTCTGCCTTCCCTCCGCTCTTGTTTCGTACAGTACATTTGTTTATCCCTCTGTTGTTTCGTCACTTGTCTTTGTGATGTTTTTATTCCATTCAGTGTCATGTTCTGTCTCTGTTTGCTTGCTCTAAAGTGCTTCTCTCAGGATTGTTGTTGTTATTTTTTCCTTTGCTAACCTCTGTCTCGCTGCACCATGTCCATCTTTTCAAAGACGACCTGGATTAGGAATACAGGCTGAAAAGCCCTAGAGTTGTGTGAGCCCTCTTTTTGTCCTTTCTAAGAACCGGGATTCTAAAAGGCCTGCCAGGCTATTCCTGGAGACCGTAATTGTAGTGGGTCCTGACGTCAGAAAAACCTCTCTGTTCCAGATACTGACAGATGAACATCATGCTGCTCCACTGTTGTTGTTGTTGTTGTTGTCCTCCTTCATAGAAGTTGAAATACTGCACATTTATGTTTAGGGAAAACTGCATGACACTGAAATACAGCTCACTCTTTTGCAGATTTAAGTGATTTAATATTTACAAGGACAGTTCCAGCATCAAATTAAAATTTTGTTCATTGACTTGGTTCATAGTTGATTCATGCCACCTCTATATATCCCATTTTAAAATGCAACTGAACAGCAGTATTTGCTTTGGGGTTCACTGAAGTATGTGGGTAATGTTGGAAATTAGAATTTAGTGGACTTTAGCATTATATACAGACAGGAAATGATTTAAGGTGCGAGGCAACAGAGGCATAACTATGACTTTTAAATATTAAAAAAACAAACTGACTAAATCTGTTTGTGTGTTTTGTAAGTTGTTTCTGGAGTAGTTTTCCAAATGTTTGTATTGAGGGAATTTTTTGTCACAACACTCAATTATGTTTATTTTCCCGTATGAAATTAGTACACAGCATAGTTAAAATGTAATCGTAGTAAATGTTTTTACACACAGCATTTTACTTGTTTTAGTTTTTTTTCAGATGCTTTAATAGTAAGGCCATAATTGTGGCCTATATCTTCAAAACTAGAAATAAGTTGACTGGCTTTCTCAAAGTTACAGGATGGGGGGTGTGTGTGATTTGTTTGTTTTTCCAACTGAGGCTGCTGGAGTTGTTGCTGCCTACAGCACGGAGACGGAGAGAGTTGCTTGTTGGTTCACTCTGGGAAGAGATTTATTCTGAGTACAAATTTAACATTGGTGAGACTAGTTTTTCGCTTTTTTCTTTCCTGGTGGGTTTACTCCCTTGCTCAGCTGATGGACTTGCGTGGGGAGTTGGTTGGACTAGGAGTCAATAAAGGCTTTTCTGTTCTCTGAAACTGTTCAGCACAGCACAATGTTGTTTTTCCGAACTTTATACCACTGAAGTGTATTAAAGGTGAGAGTTTCATAAGCTTTGGGGTTCTACTTCTTAGTGAGATTGGAAATACTGGCTGTTATAATTATTTGTTTATTATAATTATAAAATGTTTTCAGTTGATAATTGACTGTTGGTTGTATTGTTGCATTCTTTAACCAGTTATTTAATCCACACTTTTCTTGCTTATTACCAGCTTAACAAAAGCAATATATTAATTTCATAATTTTATGAAATGGACAAAAAGAAGCAAATGGTAGCTTTTGTGAAGCTGCAAATATATAGTAGTCTATTTTTATGAAATAAATGACTAAAACAATCATTGTTTAATAAAAAAAAAAAGATTTTGTGTTGCTCTATTTTGTGTTAGCAGCATTAAATAGTAACTCCATGTTTAGACTTTTAAAAGATAGTTTATAAATCCTTTATTTATTATTTAAATGCACAAATGTATCACGATTAAAAACAAACAAAAAACGTAATTTCTGGGATTCTTTAATATGTCCATGTATGCCACATTAATCTGTTCAAAGCCATGCCTTCTACTGTATTTTTCCAAATACAAATTTATTATTGCATGCCTTCGTGACGTATTTAATAGAAACCTTGTCTGCGCAGCATCACTAGCATGGATTGAAGTTCACCAGTCAGCCGTTTCTGTATCTGGAAGAAATTCCATTTGTTTCTGTGCTTCTGTCTAAACAACAAGCAGTTATGTTGTACTTGTTATTGTTTTTTGTTGCACCAATGGGAGATTTATTTTTCTTCCACTTTCTGCTCAGCGCCACCTTCAATTTTATTTTCTTTCAATTCAATTTTTTCTCACTTAGTTCATAAGAGTTTATGATTTTTGCTTCAGAACAAAGTCATACTGTACATCCACTGCTATGCACAGCATTTATGAAAAGTGTTGTTAAGAGAAATATTCTATTAACATAGCAAGTGTGGATAAAGAGAAGGCTGGCTGGCAGTGGGTGGTGTGAGGACTTACATTTGGTCTGCCTCAGAGGTTACCTCGGACTTAAACAATACACCCCACAAGTTTTTTGTTGTTGATGGTTGGTCCAGAACAAAAGAAAACTGGATGTAGTAGGCATTCAGTACTCAAGGCCAAAGCCAAACATTTGCTCTGGTGTTGGGTGTCTCACTTTCATGGTAAAAACATACCCATGGATGCTGCTATTCAGAAACCTTATCACACCTGGGCCATTGGGTTAAATGATAAAGCCCCGCCCTCTACCAGCCGGCCAAAAAGAAAGCAGGAACTTCTAATATGACTGCTAAAGAGCACACTGCTCAACCTAACAGTGTTTAAACTATGTCTGTGACTTTTAATGTCTTGGTTCAAGCGAAATACAAATTCGTGTTGCTTGTCCAGACATTCTTCCGCTTGTCCAGAGTGTTAATCTAATCGATTTCAATAATGTTAAACTCTGCAGCAGTTTTTTTTTCTCCTCAGTACACCATCCACTCCTGTCTTTGAGAAACAGTCATTACTCTCTGCTTCCTCGCTCGCCGGCACCAGTATTTCACCATTGGAAAAGTGTGACTTGCTGAACCTCACATTTCTTCGCCTGCCGTTGCCCGAAGGCAACACCGTTATGAGATATAGCATAGAGACAAGCAATCGATTAATGGTGCACTTAGCTGGGCTAATTAACAGCTATGTAGAAGTAGAGAAAGCATCAGGCAGCATCAAGGAGGTTGTTTCCCCATCGCTGAGACCCAGGATAACCTTTGAATCATAGATCACTTTACAGCATGGTTTACATCATGTGTTGCAGGCCCTAGCAGCTTCATAGACACCTTGCACATTGCCCTGGGTCAACTTTATTGCTGGGAAGGATAGCACAGGTCGCTGAGGTGAACAGAGGTTCGATTGACTGTCTTGTTACTGCAATGAAAACACATTTTGTCTGTGGCTGTTTAAGACAACTTTAAGAAGCTGGTTTTAGATTGCGTGATGAAAACCTTGTATCAATGAATCTTTTTCACGAGTACATACGTTTTATATTTGTCTCTTACGTCTAATTTGTTGGTAACAATTCAAACATCTACATTTCAACCTTGTTTTTCTCATTTTTTTCTTGATTCTCCGTCTTTCCACCTGTCATTCCAACAGCTTCTCTCCTTTGAGAGTAAGAATGACATGAACAGCAGATTTTATTGTCACCTGCCACTCCACGTCCCGCTTTGCCTTTTCTCTCCTTGAATCTTCCTTCCTTCCTTCCTCTCTGCTCTTCTCCCTTTGCATCCCTCCTCGGCTCCTATCCGATCTACCTCCAGTGTGAATTTGGCTTAGCTAAATTAGCTCTCAATTAAAAGTGAATTTGGTGAAAATGAGCACACTTCTAAGGGCACAGATAAAAGGAAAAAGCAGAGCCAATGGGCCGCTTGGCTGTCTGACTGGCTGTCTGACTGGCTGTCTGACTGGCTGTCTGGCTGGCTGTCTGACTGGCTGTCTGGCGGTCTGTATCCGGCTGCATCCTGTATTTTGGGGCATGCAAAGTAAATTATGTGTGTGTTGTTGAGTGAAGGCAGCTGATTTGCATTTAGATAAATCCCTGTGGATGTGTGGTTGTCATTGAGATGCAGGGGGCTGAATCCAGTGGCCCCCTATCCAGGCACTACTATATGTACCTGCAGGGGAGGATGAGTGTGTATGCGTGTGTGTGTGTGTGTGTGTGTGTGTGAAAGCTCTTAGCGTGCGGTACTACCTGGAGCATTTGCCCCACTTTTCTAGACAGTGGTGAAGGGATGAAAATATGAGCCATTGCTGGAAACATAGGTGTGTTCACATGTGTGTGTTTGCACAAAATGAATTTGCAGCTGACCTTCCTATACATCCACAGGACTAAAATAATGACTAATAAGAACCGACTGCGCACCACTGGCAGCCAGCATCCCATTACACACACTGTTGATACAGTATAGCAACAAAGAACTGCTGAAGGTGTGGCTGCTCAAATTTCACATCTGTCCTTCCTGACGTTACACAATTAAAAGCTGCATGTTATGAAAGGGTTACTTTTTTTTCTGACCTGTATTCCTACTCTAGCTCTGATTGGTTAACCCCTAACCCCTTACCTTAGCCCACCAAACCAACGAAGGCAGCAAACACCAGCCAGTCTTGGTGGAATGCTGGCGGGGGAAAGAAATGATGTGTCATAAAACATTAGGAAATGGGAGGTATTCAGTGTCCAGAAACTGACAGTTTTCATTAGTTTTGATTATATAGCAACATCCCTTCTACTAACCGGCACAAATCACCTGTCACCTGTAAGTATGTATGTTTTTATGTGTATGCCATTTTCTGGTGAGATGCTAAATGCATTTCCATTACTTACGCCTAGAGACAGACAGATTTATATTTATACATACTATTTATTCTTTATTTTCTCAGTTAAGCTAATTATTTATTATATACTATATTATAATTAGTTGACAGTGTATATGTTAAATTATTTAAACAGGTCAGAGAATATTTAACCTGAATATTCTTCAATAAAGTTATTTGTTTAAGAAAGCAGCCCTGTGAGTACACGTTCATAGTAATATTGGTGCAAAATCGATGCGCAATCCACATCAAAAAGGTCCATCTTCATTGCATCTCAAAAATTTCCTATATTGTCAATTGGTGAATCTTTACCTTCGCTATCAGTGTCTCAAAAAACATAATCAGTCGGGCTGTCCTTCCTTCTTTGTGGTGATGCACGAAGCCAAATTCTGCTCTTAGAGTATCTGTTTTGGACCGATTCAAATATAATAGGTTAAAAAGTTTCCAAATGCAGGAAAACATCATGTAGGATAATGTGTGTTCAAACTACTGGCCAGTACCTGAAGTTCAATCAGGTATCAGTTTGACAAAAAGTAGCATGAAGTCATCAAGTGCTGGATGACTTGTTGTTGATGTCAGTGTTTGTGCAGGGTGCTGTGGTTCAGTGCTTTGGGCCTGTTGATGGATTGGCAGAGGGGGAGGCGGCTTGCTGTTGATTGACAGTCAGGGCTGAGTGTGGGCAGATGGGCTGTAGTGGCTGTAAATATGAAGCCTGTGTGACAGGTGAAGGTCAGTGTGGTGGGAGGTAGAGGAGCAGCTGAGCTTGGTGGGAGGGCGATGTGCTCTGTGTGTGTGTGTGTGTGTGTCAGTGTCAGAGAGAGAGCAAAGCTAACTAACTCATATCTGTGTGTCTTTGCTTTGTATGTGTGTGTGTGTTCTTGTGTGTGAGACCGATTTCATCTCACATTATCAAAGCTGTTAACTTCAGCACTATTGTTAAGAAAACCCAAGACAACACAAGTTTTGGCTCCAGCCTTGTTCTGGCTTACTTGATCCAACTTAAAGCCTCAGTCTAGTGCCATTTCTGCGCAAACCTAGGTGTAAGTGTAGGAAAAAAATCACAGTTTTATATGAAGGCTGATATGTACTGCAGTTTCAGGGTCACAGAAAAACAGTTCTCAAAAGGCGATCATCTATCTGTGAATCTATATAATTTTGTATAGATTCACAGTGAGAGTCACCAGAACCCCTCACTGCAGGGGTCAAACATTCAGGCCCGTACCCGTCTCTTGGTGTACGCCACACATGAACTTGTCTAGAATATAGTGACACATACCACTTTTTTCCACATCTCTGTAGACCAGTGCCAGTGTTCTTTGCACCACTGAACTCTCACATGCGCATTCATCTTTGTGATGAGGGCTTTATGCACCGCAACCTCACTATAATATCCTCTCTATGTGATTGTCGACAGGCTGTTCTTGCTGACAGTCTGATCACGTCCTGCATTGACATTCTCAGTCACCTGTCTCAGTTCTTCTGTTTCTCCTTACATATCATACTAATGCGCGGGCATCATGCTTTTACCTGGTCTGAATATACAAGGTTACCTGACACTGGTGGAGGCAGACATGTGAGGCGTTAAAAGCTATATTGTTTAATGGCTCAAGAAATACTTGAACAAAAGATTCATTTGTCAAGTAGAACTCAATTTCACCTCAAAATGTTATGCCACTGCATCATATTTTTTAAGATTTATTTTCATTCTCACTTAATGAGTAGGGCTTTGTCTTTGTCAGTATCTTTTTATTCCTCCATATTCGGCAACTTATGCCAGTGCCCATACAGTTTTTCTGAAACTGCAGTGCTCTCCGTGTCTTCCGTCCTTTTTCTGTTCTTACTCCATCTGAAGTGTATCGATAGAAATCTTCAACTGATTACCGCTCTTTGACTGTGTCTATGCAGATACAGCCTAATCGTATTCAGGAAACTCTTTGCTCTATCTCCCCTTTTACTGTACCTTCCTCCATTGATCTCTTTCTCTTCCTCTGTAAATCCCTCTCTTCCATGAGTAATCCATTGTGGTGTTCCCATGTCTGCTGGAGCTGTGCCAGAGTAGCGTGGGATTACTACGGCTGGAGACACCACACACACAGCCCATAAATACACTTTCAAATGTCTCCCTTCACTATGGCGGGTACCACAGGAATGTGCCAGGGGACGTCCATGTTGACTGTAGAGGGCCTATCTGGACTCAAGGGAAGTTTCCGCATGGCACTAGGTCAGGGAAAACCTTTCTTCCTCCTCCTACAGGGTTGTATCAGGGGACGATGATTTAGTGAGAAACCTGGCTTTCTTATTCACTTTCTCACACTCTTATTTGAGAATCTGGCAGCTTTTGTAAAAGAAATAAGGGGATTTTTAAGTCAGGTGAATCGATTCCGTTAGGTAGCAGAAGGAAGAGGGTAGGGATTAGGCCCTGTTAATGGCAGCGCCTCAGGATGATTTTTAGGTGTTTTTTCTATTTAAAAAGTTGAAATTTTAATGCAGTGGGGGCGTCTTTTCGGATAGGATTCTTTTAATGTTTGCACATTTATCGGGATCAACCATTATTCATTGCAGTTGACTTGATCAATACTCTTTAAATATGCTGGATATATGGGTCTGATTTTTCACTGCCTAATCGATCATAAGTACCTGGTCTCCACCCCAAAGAACTGGCAAAGCTTTTCAAAAAGATCTTTCCCCGTTTTCTCAAAGTAAGTTTGGGATAGACAAATATGTTGTACTGTGGTCCTTTTCACTGGAGACCCTACTGTGAGATGTTAACATTTGCAGAGGATCATGCCTACCAGAGCCTTACAGGTCCTAGACCCTTTATGTAATTTCATGAAAATACATACATGGTGTGCTCATGTTGTATGAGACGGCTGGTAGAGATGGGAAAGATTCCCATGGACTTGGGAACGTTTGTCTCTGAGGACAGCTCAAGACTGTTTTATAAATGTTGCCTGTGAGTCAGAAATACTGTGAATGCCAATATAATGCTACATCCATGTTATATTAATAACTGCCAAGTCAGATATATCTGCTTTTAGAAATTTTTGATTTTGAAGTTGGAAATTAGCAGGAATGGAAGTAATAAATAGCAACAAAGTATTCAAATAAATAGGTAAATGTAATTTATTTACATACTTTGTACTTTTACTTGGTAGCTTAATTTTACTTTTTCACTACTCTTTCCTCCACTGGAAAGTACTATTTGGTAACAAGTCCAATATAACTTGAACATGGCATAAAGGCGGCAACAAGGAAGGTTGGAACAAAACCCTGCTGGACATCTGAGAACTAGGCTGAAGAACTCAATAGAGCCTAATTTTCCAAGAGGATTAGTTTACTCAAATTACCAAAATGAAAACAATTTCTATCAAAAGTAGAGTATAGTTTATTCTAGAGATATGAGATCAACTTTTTTCCCCATGTGATGCAGCGGCGTTAGAATTGAGTTAAAAAACATCTGACATGGCAAAGCTGCAGTACAGATCTGATCACGTTTGAAGGAACTTATTTCAAATAGTGTAACTCATAAATTGCACAGTACCTTGCCTCTGTGCAATTTTAAATTAATAGACTAATGTTCATCTGTGAATGTTAATTAAAGGTACCCGGTGGAGTTTTTATTGTAAACAAACATGATTTATTCTCTTCTTGGCACCTGTTTAAACACAACTCATGCCCTTGGAGATACCGAAGAAACAATCTTTCCCACATAATGTGAGAGATGTAACCATGGTTTGCATGTTATTGTACTAGAGTATTATAAAGTGTGTGGAGGCTCTCTTTCTACTTTGTCAGCTGACAGAATATGAGAGGACAAGGGTAAGGGAGGTTTGCTGACTGGAGGAATTAAAGAGTTCTCCACTCATATACGGGATTTAGCAAGATCAGGTAGAGCCAGTCATGGCTGTGTGTGTGTGTGAGTGTGTGGAGTCTCATCCTGCCTCTGTATTTTACTTTTTCCTCCTCCCCTCGTCTCTCCTCTCTGTCTTTCTCCCAGTAATAAAGAAGAGTATTTATTTCTCCCTCTTCGGCTCTCAGGTCTCTTAAAGGGAGTCGGGGACTGAGCTGATATTAGACGGTATATGTGTGTTTGTGCGTGCGACAGTGTGTGTGCGTGTGTGTGCGGTTGCTGCTGTTCTCTCACTCTCACGCTGTGCTGTCTGCTTGTCTCATCACCCATCCCAAACGTACAGTTGCGTCTTCTTGCGTGCTAACACACCGAGATTGAAAGTTGCTGATTCTGAGCCGCGGGGACTCATAGAGGAGAGGCCTCTGGCGGGGGCTGATTGAGCTGTGCTGAGCTGAGGTAGAAAAGTTACAGTAGCATGCTATTACCTGCCAGCGCCAATGGAGTTTATTAGCATTGCAGATACGCTCTGGCAGAACTCAGTGCAGCCAAGCAAATAATTTTATGACTCGGGTCCATGAGGGAGTTATAGGGCTAAAAAGGTTTGTCTCATTCGTGTCAACTAGACTTCAACTTGGGCTCTCTTTGGGTGCCAGTTTACAAAGAGATGAAAAGATTATTTTCTTGGGTGTAAATATGTGAAATACCCCTTTAATTGAACTACTTAGGAAACAATCTTTCTGACTTACAGTAGCCACAATTATTAACTCCTGACATACAGTTGGCTGGCTGTGTGTTGTTGGACTGTACAACATATTTCTTGTGTAAACTCACTAATTGGGATAATAACAATCAAGGTCATGTCGGATTATTTACATATGTTGGTTGGGAACACTTACATGAGCGCAAGAAGAACAGGGTTTTGTTGCTCTCTTTCTTACATGCTAAGGCAGCAGAGCAAAGATGGGCTCAGAGTGTTATGCTGGTGAATTAGCTCTTCACAGCTTTGGGACTGAGCCTGACAGTTGGCACAGTGAAGATGATTTATGACTGGCCAGGAGAGTCAGAGATGGATGAGGAGAAATAACTTTGATCAAAGTTGTTCTCTAACAACAGTAGAAAGCTCCCTCTTAGTCCCTGTTGATATCTGGCAGTGGCCTGACTTTATTTTCCAGAGGGAAGCAGCCGAGTCTGTCAGCTTGTTTTATAGTTGTACGCTTGTACATTACACAGAGTGCAAATAGTTTACAAGCAGATAGAGGAGTACACATGATTATGCACCTGTGATTAATAACATTTCACCACATTCTGTCTATTGCAAGAGGATCTGCACGCAAAATAATTATGCTGACGTGTAGCCAACAAACACCAGATAATGAGAAATAACAGAGAGGATTGCATCATCCCACTGAGAAAAAGTTATGTTAGTGTTTTTTAAAGCTGCACAGCACACACTATATCTTGTTGTCATGAGCTGCCTCACTGATAGGTGGGTATTTATATTTAAATTCAAATCCCAGTAACTCCAGACTAATACCAAATGATTAATTCAAATTAGTTTAAAATTATAATGAATAAAATCGGTAATATTTCTCAGTCCCAGTTTACATTGGCCTACTTATGTATCTGTATTATTATTTTTTTTTTATTGAAAAACCTAGACGTGTTCTGTATGTGTTTATTTACAGGAATAGTATTAATTTCCTGTTGGATCCTTAAATCATGTTCAAGGTTAAAGGACAGGTGAGAAAATGGATGGATGCACATTTCTGAGCAGCCAAAAAATAACTACTAAAACTTTGAATAACGGGACGTCCTTAGACCTAGGAGGGTGGGGGTTTTGACCATGAACTGCAGCATCCCTGATTTGAGTCCGGCTTTGATGCATGTCGTTTCTCGTCTCTCAGTTGTTACATTTTCAGTATTTTCTCGACTGTCAACTCTGTAATAAAGGCATAAAATGCTGCAAAGAAGTTGGAATAAAACAGGTGGCATACGAGGCCACCTCCTTACAAACAGGAGAAAAACACAGCTTAGTAATTGGACACATGCACAGACACAGATATGTTGGCTTGTGTTGTGGCCTCTTCCAGGGCTTAGATGTTCTGTTGCCAAGACTCCTGTGGCTTTCTAGCTCAGTGTGTGTCCATCCCTGCTCATCTGCTGCCTTTCTACAGGTCAAACCCTAATCCTGTGAAGGGGTTTGGGGCCGGTTGCCCCAGGAAGGGGGTTTACTGTGCTTGTCTCATAGGGACCAATCAAGACCGGCTATCTGTTCTAGGGTTCCTGTATCGCGATTGTTCAGATGGCAGTGAAGGGGGAGGGGGGGGGAGATGGTGTCATGTTGGGAAGGCTGCATGATGTCCATGAAAGGCAGATTGAGAAGAAGACATCCAACACTGATGAAAGAAACACACACATGCACACAAACACATGCACACACACACAGACACAAAGTCTGGTTTAAATATGTCATTGTTTCCGACCTTGTTTTGTCTCGTCCTCTCTGATATCCGATATCAAAGACATGTTTGTCTGATGAGCTGTTTGCCTGCCATTGTTTTCCACATTTGCTACTTTCCAATGCCTGTATGACATCACTCACCCATTCCTCTTTCATTACTGCAGCGACCGCACTGCAAAGGGCATTGATTCTGTATTTGGGGAATTAATTCACGCTCAAATTGCAACTGTTCATTGAGATTAACTGTGATTATGTTTTTATTACCTAACTAATACCAGTCATGTGATGTACTACAGGGCCTGTTTTATATATCTGGTGAACTAAAGTGACGTGGCCTCAATATTAACTCCCCTTATACTACTTAATGTCTGTTCTAAATGATTGTTTAAATGTCAAAAATTGTGTTATAGATCAGTCTGGTACTCACAAACAAGTTTGTAATGGTTGAAAAAATACCTTCTCAAGATGCTTGTTTGCTTCTATCTCCTCTTCCACCTCTTGTCTCTCTCCGTGCCTCCCTCCCTCTTCTTCTAGCTCAGACACACTGATAACCCCTTGAGTGTGTCTGAGCTCTGTGAGAGCCAGTGTTTGATTCTCTTCTGTCTGTGTTCCCGGAGCCTGGCCAGCTCCCCAAAACCCCCAACATTCACTGTCTCTCTCTCATCTCCCATCCTCCCTCTGCCATAAGACCCTGGCTGACCTGGCACGTAGGCACATACTCTGCCCACGTCTCCCACCCATCTCCCCAAATCCCCTATTTCCCCCCACACCCCTCCTAGTCTCCTCTCTCAGCAAGGACTTGAATTCACCATCCAGCCACCGCTGTTGTCTGGACCTGAAGCACAAGCAGGTCCCTTTGTTCTGAGTGATAAAAGGAAGAAAGCGGGGTGAGGGAGGAGGATTAATTTAAGCGCAGGCCAGACGACACATCTGCTTGTTGTGTTCGTGTCTTTCCATTCCCTCCCGTGGTTTCCCTTGCTTTCGTTTTATTATCTTTGGTGAGAGCAGAGGATATTGGGTCGAGATGCATGGTGAACTCTCAGGGCCGTGACACTCCTCTAATCCGCTCTCTGTTCTGTCTTTTGCCCTTTCTGTCTTCCTGCTGTCTCCATCCAGCATTACCTCCCTTCCTCCCTGTTCCCCCTTTCTTTTCTTCCTTTCCTTTGGCCTTCAGTGCACCATAATCTCCATCTCTTCTCCTTTGAAGAGATGACCTCCTTCATTCATTTGTATTGTGAGGAAGCAGTAATAAGAGGAAAGGATGCACTATTATTCACGGTAATGATTCTGACTTTGTCTCAAGTAGCCAGTAAATATCGTCGCACTTGCATTAACGAAGACCACAGCCAGGTAGACACAGTCCATCCCTGTTAAAGTAGGACATATCACTCTTTGCTTCCTGTCTTTTATTTTGAATTCTTCCGTCTCTCTTTTCCTCCTCAAGATAAAAAAAACTGGGTCACTTTTTTTTTTTCTCCTTGTGTGTTTCTCCTTGCTTCTAAGGCATCTCTGCCCCCTCCCTCAACCTACCTCTGACCAGTTCATTGTCCTGAGGTCCGGGTCATGGTCACTGGTCCATGTCAGCTTTCTCAGTGGGCGTGTTTGACGGCCTTTCTGCTCTTCTGACAGCTCTCTGGGTCAGCGGAGACAAAGGCGACGGATGGGAAGGGATTAGTCCTTTATTTATGGTCTGGCTTTTATTCTGCATGCTTGTAGAGGAATTTGCAAACATACAATTATGATTTAATGGGCATGAAAACATTTTTTTCTGTTATTTTCTCCCGCTGTTCTTGTGAACCTGGTGAACCTGTGTTACTTTCATATTCATAACTGTATGTCGGTCAACAAGGGCATGCAGAGGGAGTGACCTTTAACCCTGACAGGGATCTTTGGCACTTTAGGTCGGTTGCGGGCACTAAGAACAGATCTAAAATGTCTCTGATCAGACAGGACAGGAACTCAGGCCAGCGGGTGAGTCTCCCCATTTCCTTGGCCTCCTGCCCCATCCATTGTCATCCTTCTGGCCCCTGCTTGCCCTTTCATCCCAGCTCATACTCGGCATCCCCCGCCTGCTGAACCAATAGGGAATTATTGTAGGAACGAGTGAGAGAAAGTCGGAGGAGGAGGATGGGGGCTGTCTTGTCTGCTCTGTCACTTCATGCTGACACGGTGTGAGGTGGAGTGACACTGAGCTCAACCATGATGTCTGGGAGCAGTCTGGCCCAGGAAGACTGACCTCTATGACCCTTTCCCAGACCAGTGGGATAGACATGGACTGTCTTTTGTTTGTGTAGTGTAAATGTGTGTGTGAGAGAAAGCAGGAAAGGAAAACAGAAAAAAAACTGGGGCTGGGGTCTCTGAGGAGGGACTTCCATCTCCAAAAGGTACAGATCAGCAAAGCTTTGCTGTTTATACAATAGAAGAAAAGTTTTTGATGAAATTGCCTGAAAAATGCTGGCTCAGGGATTGTGGTGAATAGTTCATAGTTCTGCCTGCTGCTGCAATTGATGTTGGGGGCTAAAGGCAAACTGTAGCCACTGCTGAATGTGAAAGAAAGACCCTTAAAACTGTAATTCTAAATGCCCAAACAGCCAGAGGATATATTGGAAAGATTTACCAACTGCATATATGTATAGTTTAAATAAAACTTTACATACTCTTGTCGTGAGTGTTAGTGTGTGTGCAGAGTGCATGCAAAAAATTCTAGAGTCACAGCGATTGAGTGCAAAGAAAAGCACGAGTAGACTCAAAGACTTGACGTGTTGAAACAAGGTTGACACAAAGATGTGTGAAAGGGGCATTGCAACATATGGATTTACTGCATTCTGTGTATGACTCCACTTAACAAATGTTCAGATAAAGAAAACAGAAATAGAAAAAGAGAATAGCAGAGGAATAATAAACTGAAGATCTTTCTGAGTTCTGAAATCAATGCAAGTTAAAATTTGTATTTCAAAAGAGGTCTAAACTCACTTCACTAAACACATATTTGCAATTACGTAGAATATAAACAAGCTTCAGAACACCCACATAATAAATGTATGATTTGAAATGACAGGGATTGAATCATTCATACCAAGACCCACAAACACACACGCACACACACACACACATAAGTTACTGTGTATCCTTACAGTGGCATAATTACAGTCCATCATTTTGTATATGGCATTTTTTGCCCTTGAAATGTTTGAAAGTGGTTTCACTCTCATGAAAGGAATGACCTCTTTGAGTCCTCAGGCAAGGCTTGGATTGGATTTTCTGCATTGGCCCGAAACTTTCTGCAGCTGGACACTTTTGGACCCCCTTCTGTGGCCCTCCGGGGGACATTTACTGGGCAGTGACAACCTTCAGACATCCAGAGAAAACTTACCCTCTAGTGAGCAGACTGGCCATAACAATGCAATTATCATGCATCATATACGTTCTTGTTGGCACTATTGTCGCGCTCTAACCTAACTCAGACACTATTGTTGGCCTCTCACCTTTGTCTGAAATGCATTGTCAACCAGCGCTTTCTGTGAAAGCTGCGCTGCACTGAAAGCTTGAAATTGAGGGGCACAATAACACTGACACTCAAGTGGCTTTCCCTAACTGTAGCCATTTTGCTCCAATGTATTAGGAGTTAAAAGGAGAATCTGATAGGAAGGCTTGTTAGACATGTGAGAAAATATAAAAAGTCCCCCAAGAAATGCTCCAAACACTCTTGTTCAGCTTCAAAAGACTTAACTCACTTTAAAGTCAAGTACTGGAGAAACCGTGAGACTGACTCTGTCTTAGGTTTTCTCTCTTTCCTCTGCCTCTCACAAGAGCTACGATTCTTTCTGGAGAAAGCATGGACATGCAACAGCTCCATCCATTTCACAAATATACAAGCCTAGTTAGACCACTACACTTACTGTTCTGTGTATAATGATGTGTCCTGCTTCGGCACAAGGTAAGATAAATGGAATATCTCCTCTGCACTTGTTTATGTAAGTCCCTTAGACGAAGTAGTGACATTGGAGTTCCAATTACCTGTGCAATATCAATGTGGTGCTTAGAACAGAGACTTGACTCCACTTACAGCTGATAGCTTTGTCTCTAAGGGTCTTTACTCTAGCTCCTAATATGTAGTGTGGTATAATAGACGAGTTGAGAGTCTTGGAGGCTTGGCTTACATGCTGCGGGAGCCGACAACAATGCAGTGTGGCAGTTAAAAGATGAAGGCTGCTGTTGTGTGCGTGTTCATGTCCACTATCTGCTTTGCGATTGCATGGCGCTGCTTCGTTGCTCTGCAGCACTGTGGGACTGTCAGCTATCATTATCATTATGTATCCGCTGTACAGATTGACTAAAATAAGTCAAACTTTAGATTATAACGTTAAAAACTACATAGTTTTGGCATGTTGAGTCATGGCATTATCAGTCATGTTAGGTACAGAGAGATTCTGACTCACATCCCGTATTTTATCTTGTTATTCAATTTCCATTGCACTTATTCCGGCTTTTCATTGAAGAGAATTTAACGATCTTTCACTGCTCGCAGGAATAGTAATTTTCTTGTCAGGTTCTTGGTTGTACACTGCTATGATGCTGCTCGAAAGCAGCGGCATTAAAACGCTGACATTTTCCTGGAACTTGGGTACTACTTCCCAGAGTTTTTCCTCTCACTGTGTACTTGTACCAGTGTTCTAGTGTATAGAAGTGCACTCTTGTCTACCCTGGAGAATTGCTAGTGTTTTCATCAAGCGCTTATTTTCTCCTATCAGAAGAACTCATTTACTGCCATTCAGTCTTGTACAATACGAACACAATTTACACAACTTGAAAATTGCTTTAGCCAGGTAATCCATCACAGCAAATACGAAGCCTTAATTTGTTTTGGTTTCCCAAGTTGTTGCCCGGGATGAGTGTTTTCTTGTCAGCGTGGGTATATAATGCCATGCTTATTGTCAATCACCTGACACCCACCAGAAGAAATCCATGTCAGGAAATGATGACTGGTTAATATGTTGGATTTAAAACTGATTTGGGACATCTTGTAGTTTATTTCCAGCTAGGTTTGACCCGGCAAAGTTTGTATTTCAATAGCAATAAAAACAAAAACTCTCAGAATTAGGACTGTCCCATTTTTAAGTGAGAACTAAATGTAAATAGTTTGTATCTGTTCGATAGCAAGCCACGTAGTCTAATCGTAAAATTTGGAATTTGCGGTCTATTTACTCATGCTGCCCCTGTTGATAAGGTTACAGGTGACATAGGTTGCTTAAAAACTCAGCGGTTTGTGGCGGAGAAGTTGAACCAGCATCAGCTTTTGGAGAAACGCAACCCGACATCCCGCTGTGGTGGCCAGTCCGGTAACCCACCTTTCAAATTGCTCCACTCTCATCACACTGAAACCAGGTAATGTCCAGGTGGAGTTCATGGACTAATTTATGATACTTTCAAAGATGTGTCCTCATTTGGTTTATTTCATACATCTAGTTTCTATATCTGTGTCTGGCTTGCAGTCTGTGTTGCAATACCAAGAAGCTCTGTGTCCATTAGTTTGAGAGAGAGAGAGGCGGTTGAGTAACATAGACAGTGAATGAGACACAGGGAGTGCTGGTAGCGAGAAAGCCGGTGAATCAGAGGAATAAAAAGTTATTCTGATTGTTTGACAGCTGTTATGTTCATCACAAATAGTATACACACCCACATGCTAATCGCTTGATTTGGTCTGAAAATAACCTTATTGTGCTAATATTACTGCAGGCAGTTGCATTTTTAAATGCCTGACAAGCTCACCTTTATCCCCGATTTTTCCATCTGTGGTGTGAAATTCAAAATTCCACACATTTCTGGTGTCACGATTACCCATTTAGCATGGTTCGGTAGTCGCTAGACTCGAGCAACAAGGTGTGCAACACATTAGAGTGATGGCAAATTTAAGAAGCTCTCCCTGCTGGAGTACAAGGCACGGCCTAGTGAACATAACATTTTTAATTCGGTAACACCATTGCAGATTAAAACTTTTTTAGTGCTTTAGTTACAGTCCTAAACAGCAGGCATCACAGTCTGATTGGCAGATAATGTAAACCGGACGTAGATGTCACTAAATTGGTTTAAACAGCTCTCTGTGTAAGGTGGTGTAAGGTCACTTTATGTGCTGGCTGATCATGCGGCAGTACAGTCTGTGGTTTAGCAGAGACATATGTTTCTGTACCTCTTAATAACTTCCCTCCTTAAACTTTATTTACTAGACTGCTGCATAGAACACTAGGCCTCACCGCATGTCTGCTAAACAAATGCCAGGTGAGGTTGATTGCACTCTTGTGTATTTTAAGTTATGCTCCTCTTCACGAGAATACATTTAGCTACGTGCAGGTTGTACCTGCAGTTTTTTAGTAATTGTGGGTGTAGGCAGGGGAGCACACACCTGTGTACTCTGTTGTGCTCTTGTGCATTTTAGATCAATCTTAAATGCACTCTTGTGTAGCAGCGCCGCACACTCTGCAGTGTGCTGTGTTCAGGGGCTAAGCACTCAGTCAGAATGGACAACGGGCCCTGTGCCTCCGCCAGACCAATTAGGCAGCAAAGCAAGACTAATGACTGTGGTTAACTTGGCCTCTGAAGAATGGAGCTGTCCCCATTGGACTGCCTCGTTATGTGATTGAGTAGGGTGTGTATGTGTGCCTGCGTGTGTTTGTTAATGCGAGCCGGGGTCTAAATGATGACAAGCAGATGCCTGCAGTGGGCGCGTCCACCCATAACTTGGCCTCTCTTCCTCCTGAGATTACAACACAACACTTCTGTGCCACCTTGCGAGCCCACACCTGGTTACACTGTGGGGGTGTTGGAGAGAGGGAAAATGAATTTCTATGATTCCCTCCCTTTTTAACAAGCTAATTAAGCACCGTGTGTTGCATCCTGAGGCGATATTGAAATGACTCAGTCACAGTTCAGTAATGCTTCTAATAGACGGAGGAGGAATGGGAGTTCAGGAGGGAGGGACGATGGAGGAGGGAACCAGAGAGATGTGGGGGACGGGGGAATGGCGAGGGGACAAATTAGACAGAGCTGAAACAGTTGTGTGCAACAAGATCCCCACTGTATTCTTCTTAGGCAGACAGAGCTGAGAAGGCGCTCAGGCAGACAGGCCATTCTGGCATAGAAGTAGCTGTAGAGCTACAGATATCGTCATTTTACGTAGCTTGGGGCACCACCAGGGGGCGACATCTCCGGGAATGTGAACAGTGAAATCTTTTGCTAAACAGAACTTTTTTTTTTTCACTCTCCTCTCTGCTGTTCTCCTTCCTCCTCATCTGGATTTCTGGTACCGTTTGGCACATATAACGTGCATATTTTTATGTTTTCTCAGTTAAAATCTGTAACAGCCGTATTGCTATTTGTCAAAACTCTTTAAGGTTCAATGAAAACCAGACATTTCTCCAGACCTTACCACAGAGTGAAACATGTCTGACTGTAGTTTAAGAGAATGAAACAGAACATTGTCCTCATTTCATCTGATCTGAAGATAAGCTCTCTGCCATGAGGTGAGAATACTGTAGTCCAGGCTATGATTTTCTAGGATTTGCTTTGCTGGCAGGGCCTTGTGTGTGTGTGTGTGTGTGTGTGTCTACATTTGTGTAGATCTTTCTGTGTGACGCATGCAGTTTGTTTTTTCCTCATACCGACAGTCTGTTGCTGTTGCATAGCTCTATTTTCACTCGCCTCAGCTGTGGATTTTTCTAGAATATCCTGAACTTGACTCTCTTTCATCAGGAGACATTAAAACGACACCTGATCAGCCAGGCTCTTGTAAGCCAGTCGCACATTTCCTATATGTGGCAGATCATTAGCATGCAGGTCTTAAAAAGGCTGAGGGAGGAGTGAAATTCAGAAGATATTACGCCTCTCAGAATTTGTTTTTGAAGCATTTTCAACCGGAGATCCATAGATGAATAATAATCATATAACAATATTTATAGAATAGAAGGAGTAAGCAAAAACTGCAGGTGCCATAATATAAATACAATGAAAGTAAAACAAAACAGATTAAAAAGGCTGACACTGAGTGTGACAGCAGGTTAAAAGAGAAATAGTTTAATCCCTGTTTTCGTGAGTCTTGTTTCTGAAAGGGTCAAGCTGTGATTCCCAGGGTTTGACTGACAATAGCTAATATTGTTGACTCCGTGCATTTTATTAACACTTAATATTTTGCAGATTGGAAAGGGTTGTGCAGTTTTACTTTCACAATTAAGTAGGGACTTGCATTTATTTAAATTATTTCATATTCTTTGTCTTGTTCTTTGTCCTTTTCTTGTATTTAAGTAAGTTTAAGTGTAAAATCACAAATGTCTCAATACATGTAACAATAAAAAGACAAAAGAAAGAATTATGAAATTACTTATCTGTAACTGCTTATCATCATCATCGGGGTCATGGTGGGCTGGAGCCTATCCCAGCTGTCTTTGGGCAAGAGGCGGGGTACACCCTGGACAAGTCGCCAGCTAGAGACAAACAACCATTCACACTCATATTCACACCTACGGGCAATTTAGAGTCACCAATTAATTTATGAAGTGCATGTTTTTGGACTGTGGAAGGAAGCTGGCTTTATTTAGATAATGAGAATGTAAAATATATAAAAACAAATATATTGCTGTTGGTGTTGCTGCTGTTTTATTGTTTTTGATTAAAAGAAATAAAAAGCTAAAACAACAGTACTTTATCTTAAATTACTTATTTCATGTGTTATTTCCCTCTGGTGTATGCATTCTCAGATATTCTTTTTCTTTTTCTGAAGAGTTTTATAACTTTGTTTTAAAAAGTGCTTTATAATTTAAGGTATTATATTATTATAAAGTTAATTAATGTACACAGACATATGAGTGTATATGCATGACTGAGATAAAGACAATTGCCTGGTCGAGAAATGTGTCCTTTCTTTTTTATCTTGCCTGAACCTTATGCCTTTGTGGAGAAAGAAAAGCGTTTGTGGGTTTTCTGTCATAAATGATGAAAGGAAATGCTCAAAAGAGAACTGTTATTGACAAATTTAATACATGACACAGAGGTCAAAATATGGATATTATTATGTGAACAATCTGTAGCAAATGAAAGGTGTATTTGTCTGGTGAGAAAAAAGACTGAATACATTCTTCACAGTATGAAATCTTCAAAAGCGTTCTTCCCTCGAATGAAAAATTTGTGCAGTTATTTTTGAGTGAGAATTGTTTGCTTTCCAATTTTGTTTTGACTTTCTCCAGCTGGCGCGGTGAATCTGTGCGACGCTAAAGACACGTTGGCTCGGCACGACTGGCGGTTTGTGTTACTGACCTCAAAACGCCAGACTCATTTCCTTCTTGCTGGAGAAATATTTCACTGCACCAAAGTGCATATCATTAAAGTGTCAGTAATTACACACCTTCACGTTCGGATTCAAACATGAGCACTCGGGAGCTGGTCTGATCGTGATGTAGATTGAATGTTTTTGGTGGTGGATGCTGGTTTGGTTTTATTTGAGTCTCCTCACAGTGAATGCATTGAGGCTGTAGGAGATTGGCACTGATTTAGTGTTTTCAGTGTGTTAGGTTTTAGACTCCCGACTCTGGCAGATCTTGATTGCTTGCTCCAGCTTGGATGAATCAAATGTGCCACTGACAGGGGTAGAGGTAGTGCGGTAACACGGTGAGTGGAACTGTCAGCTACCTGCTGTTTATATTTAGTCAAAACAGGCGGAGACCTAATTTCTCCAGGGAGTCACAAATTGGATCGGCCAACTTGTTGCCTTGACCCCTTGCTGATATTTCCACTCACTTTTAAAGAGTGTGGAAAATATGTGCAGGAAAGAATAATGAAAAAAAAAAAAACTTCAATAGAATTTTAATTTGCTCTATTAATTTATGTAAATGACGCATAGCAGCTGTTTGAATTGGAGTGTTAAATTGCTTACCCAAGCATCGCCATGTAGGCTGTATGTAAATGCAGGTGTGTGCTAATTGAAATTCAATATCCTTCTCGTCAGCAAGGGTTGTTGGCCTTCTCAACTGAGCTGCCCCCTCCTCCTCTTCCTCCTCCTCTCTTCCTCTCCTACCACACTTGTTTGCCCTCCAACCTTACCTAAGTGGGTCTTTAATTTAAAAGTAAGCGCATTAACTTTTTTCAAACACGGGCTAGATAAAGTACCTCTTGCCAACAAATGAATAAATGGCGACATAAATAACGCTCTCTCTCTCGCTCACACACACATATACACAGACGTACACGCACAAACACACGGGCAGATCGATAAACAGCGGTATTGAGGCATCTCTTGAGGTCTGTGTCTGGCTCAGTGTGATGGTTGATTTATTTGTTCTTTGCAAGAGACGGTAAATCAGTGCTTACCCTCCGGCCAGCTTGGCTCTACACAGCCAGGCAACCTACTTAGTGTCACTCCTCAAACCTGCTGTTTCAGGTGTCTGGCCTTTCTCTTTATGTTTATGTTTGTGCATTTTTTTTGTTGTTTTCAAATTCAGTTTTCGTCAGCTTTGCAAAAATACCTGCGCACTTCAAGTTAAAGGCCATTTCAGGCATTGTACGCGAGACACATCAAGGTGCAGTTTGTGTGAGATACAGTAACAATGCTTTCTGTTAATATTCATAGAGGGTAAGGTGAAGAGCCTGGCTGCTGGCAAATTGGTGTTCAAAGATGTAGAATTGTGGAGTGGAAAAGGAAGTTGGAGAGGAGAGAGGGGCTGAGGAGGGCTAACCTTCCCCCAGGGCTCTTTTAGGGTTTGACTGTGTGTCGCTCTCCTCAGCTCCTCTGCTCCCTTTTGCTCTGCTCTGCCCTTCTTCTCTTGCTATTGCCCTAAGACAGGAAGCCAAGCTGTCCTCAGCAAACCGTGGCTCTCACCGTTGAGACAGGAGCCACCTTTACATCAAAAGCTCTTTGAATTATCTTAAGCTTTTCCTTTTCTTTATCTCATCTCACGCCTTTGTTTATCGACGGTGAGATACGCGACTGGGGGCTACGCGTTAGAGGACAAACTTGTTTGTTTTGCTTTGTCACACTTTCAAATAGAATTTGTCTATTGCAAACTTTTAATTAAGATTTACCTCATCTTTCAGTGTTTTGACAGATTGCATTCAAAGAAAGGTGATTCAGGAACTGGAAGTTAGTTTGTATAACTTTGTGTAGCTCTTAATAACGTCGAGGCTGCCAAACTGCTAGCCATGCTAGCTAATTGTCTTTGGCTCAAGCATCATTTGGCTTGAACTTCATGCCTACTGTGAGTACACACAGTGGCAGCTGGTGTCCACATTGCTCATCGGGGGTGCGACATAGCTAAGAGGCATCAACAAACTTGACCTGTTCTTTGCACAATGCTTGAATTCAAAACACATTACATTTTTAATACAGTCTGTGTAAAACTTTAGCAGAATATTATTATTATACAAGCTTTTTAATCACTGCCACCACTGCTTGCAGCATTACGTCAGAACATGAGCAACTCACAGACATGTTATGTGGTAGAAGCAAATTGTGTTATGCCTTAAAAGCAATTGGAAGCTTTTTAAATTCAGTACTGAAGAAGCCTGTGCAACAAAAGCCAGCCTTGGGTTTATATGGGAATGCTGTGAAGTCTTTGCGGTTGAATTTTGAACTAATTGTTGACATGCTATGACTTAAACAAGAGCACACAGAGCATTACAATAGTCAAGTAGAGTTGTTTGAGCAAATGCCCAAACGACAAAGACCTTTAGTGGCTGTAGGAATTATGACTGTTGTCTGTCAGTTGCAAAATAAGAAATAGGGTGAAATATTTATAGGGCCACAAAGTCCACAGAGGGAGGCAGTTGTGGTCTATGGACAGGACTTTGACGCAGAGAACCTTTTGTTCGCTTCCTGTTTCCCACCGACAGTCAACATAGATGTCTCTTAACAAGGACCAAAATTGTTCCCTAAACAAGTAGTTATTTTAACCATGATGATGAACATTAATGAAGTAGTTTATTTTAAATGAGACCACGATGTTTCCCTAAGCATAACCTAGAAGCATTTGAACCCAAACCATCATCTTTCCCTTTCCCGTGTGTCTAAACCGAACAAAACCTGTGCCACATATCAGAAAAAAGTTTTGTTTTTGCAACAGTGATTTAAAACAGTTTAGAAAGGCACTGACAGATGGTAAAGGAGTTAGATCAGAAAATGCTTATACTGTAAATTCTTGCCTTAGTACTAGAAGTATAATGAGTACAATATCCTTTTCCACAACGCTAATTCCATCAGTACAGCAAGAGTCGTACCAGGCAGTCTACTATTTTTATCCCTGAATGATGTTTACCTACTGTACATTAAATGAAACTCAACACATCCTCCATAATGATCGCTATCATTATTGAAAGTCTTGCCTTTTATTGTTTGGCTTTTAATGTGATGTTTGAAAACATCAACAACAGTGGAGTATGACATGACTATAAAGTTGTACTCAGTGCTGTGGAGATGTACATTATATTAAATTACCATGTGAGTGATTGTAATAGGTGACAGGTACTTCCACCCCTCTCAGTATGTTGTTTTATTTTAAACCCGGCCTTTATTAGCAACTGGCTTGTATTTGTGCTTGCAGATTATTTGACTATGTAAGATATATCCTCATTTAATGTAGAGGATTGATGGTGGAACATTTATCAGATTCAGCCTCAGCATCAACTTTCACTCTCAATGTGTTTTTAAACCCGGCCTTTATTAGCAATGGCCTCTATTTGTTCGTGCTGGTCACGCCCCTCAATAGTAGTTAACCCCGCCATTATTTTAATACAACTGTTGTATTTTATCGTTTAATTAAGAGCACTTGATGGCAAAGCATTTATCAGATTCAGCCTCCGCATCAACTTGCAGCACTATCACATGTTTCTGCCATGTCGAGGAAGATAGTCAAATTGAAAAAAAATGTTTGTTGTGATGCAAGTTGTCCCTGTGTCTATACAGCCCAATGGAGTTGATTGTTTGTGCTCTTCTGGAAAAAAAACAAAACAAAACTAAACAATCCAGCTCATCATGACCCTCTGGTAATATGGAGTTTATTTTATGGGCGAGGATTTGACTTTTTAAGTGTCTTCTAAATTAGAGACCTGGTTTAACGCCGATTTAATATTCTGTTTAGATGCTCAATTAGATTTGTAATTGCTCCTCAGGCATGATTGCGTTTATATTGGCTAAGTTCATTAATACTGTGGGACCCAGGTCTGTGGCCAGCAATGCAGTAAAAGTGAAATTAAACCCTCAACATGGGGTTCAGGCTGGGTTGGAACAGCATCAGCACAGCACAGCACAAGGATGTGTGACTCAAATGACAAGGCTGTAGCTGTTTCAAGTGTTACATTCGGTGGTTAACTTTTTAATACAGATTCAAATAGTTGCTTTTAGGATTCACTAGAGTTCATCCAGAGTTTTAAACAGATTAAATGTTAACAGTTAAGTGTGCGGCCTACATATGGTTTAACTTATGAAGTGAAGTGATGGAGGCTACAGGGTTTGTGAAAGTAGTTATTATGAGTTTGAGAGGTAATAGAAAGACGGCATTGACAAGCAGAAGACAGACAAATGTAAAAAAGAAATAATAATACAGAGTACTGCCTTTTAAAACTTGAACATTTTATTTTCTTCTCACTATCCTTTCCTTTTCCCTTTGGCTTTTCCTCTGTCCGTCACTTTCTTTATTTTTGTCTTTCATCATTGCTTTTTTGCTTCACTGTGTGTTATTACAAAGATGGCTTCAACCTCTTGAGGTTTAGACTCAATGGTCCAGAGGGACAAGTTTGAAAGTCCAAGAAGAGACCCAGATGTCCAGAAACTTCCCTGTGTAATTTAGTCATTCATTCCTTAAAGGTGTTAGAAAAACACCTGCATCTGGTGATCTCACTTTCGTCTGTAATTCTGAATCTCTCTTTTCCTCTGGCAGCACGTCGCCTCTTGGAGTATGGAAGCCCAGGTGGTTCAGACTCACCGTTACTGTGTTAATGCGATTTAGCACTGCAAAAAAAAAAAAAAAAAAAAAAATACAAAGGCTTTGTTCACTTCCAGTGCTAGATGGATCCAAAAAGAAATTAGATTAATTGGTGAGGCTGCCAGTTTAGTCACACCACCTGAGTGTAATAATGGACACATTTGGTGTGAAAACCTCAAAGTATTAAACAAAGGCATGCATTGAAAGCTCACGATTAGTCGTACATTTACTTGAACTCAAAATGCCTTTTTATTAAAACATTTAGTGTCTGTTTAATAGAATGATGTTCTGTGAGGGTTTTTTTTGTCATTTGCTAAATTTGATTGTATTTGGGCAAATCCTATTTATCTAACTGAACTGTGGTGTGTCAGTGAAGTTCCTTTTTTTTTTTTTTTCTTTTTTAATATTTTTCTGAGCAACAATAGAGAAGCTTTTCATCAGTTATATTTGGTTTCAGGCCAAATATTCATCAGTTCGCTTTGTATTGTGCCTGTCAACATTTTGTTTTCTTGAAATGCCATTTAACCAGACAATGACCTGCAAAATTGTTTTGAAGTTTCTAATGCAAAGTGCGTGTGAGTGCTCTGTATCTTCTATTGCGTGCCAAACCTGTGATGGCTGCGGAAAATCTCTTTTAATAACATGGGCTTTTCTGGCCCTGCCAGATGATTATAGAGCAAGCATAAACAAATAAATTGTCGCACTGAATAATTCTTTGAAATTTTCAGAAAGCTCTCTTCATCTGTTTGGCTGCCAACTGTCGTGTGATGCCAGATAGATTTGGCTCTTGCTCTCTCCCAGAAGGGACAAACCGTATTGATGAAGCCACAGTCTACTTTTAATGTACACTGCATGCCGTGTAGGGGGGAAAAGTGGTCTCTTGAACTCTAGTCCTCTTAGCTCTTTAAACATTACATCAAAGACACATTTATTTCACGCTCTCATCGCTAGGGGCACATCAGTGCAGAAAGCGAAAATGTCATTTCAAAGATCAGCCTGATTGTTCTAATATTGTTGATTAGGTTTACATTCTGCCAAGCTTGGGGAAATCATTGTGGAATTGTGTTTTTTATAGTTGTGGTGGGTGAGGTCATTTAAGCCAAATGCTCTGCTATTGATGTTATTTGTTGGTGCTGAGGTTTACTTAATATGCACTGTGTTGGTATGATGTCTTACTTACATATAAAATCCATACTTGTGTTTGATTTTTCAGCAGATGTTTTTTAATGTGTAGCAGGGTGCGCATGCTGTGATGAATTTCTCCTTGTTTTACAAATTACAGGCAAAAGAAACATTTTGTCAGCTTCCAGTCCTTTTATACTTGCTTTTTAACGCTGTCTTTATGCAGATGAGCAACTGGGATGCGAGCAGCGTTTTTTCGCATGCTTGCCTGTGAACTTTCAGTGTGTATAGAGGATTCAAATACATTACCAAAGGGAACGCAGGATGCGTAGGATAGTGATCATGCAAACATGCAATTAAAACGCAAGCACTCAAGCATTCACTTAATTACAGAAGCGCCTAAAAACCAAACAAACATGGATGCCTGACATCAGCTGTTGATCAGTGTTATGAAACCCAAATTTAATGGATAAGGTGTTACATTGTCAGCATTTCAATCACATGACTAGCTTTCTTGTCACAAAAAAATCAAATCCAGCTTACTTTCTCACCTCTGCACACCTGGCCTGGCGGCTGTGTCCTTGTCTTTGTTGCAATTCGGTTGTTGGAAAGGTGTGGGGTGAAGAGGTTTCAGACGCTGATGAGCCCTTGGTTTTCGGCATACAGACTCCTCTTTTGTCCCTGTTGTTGTTTTTTATAAAGTTCTGCTGTAAAAAAGGAGTTCACAGCTGGTCTTCATAGAGACTTGTGTAGGTATGATTAAATACGAGAAAACGGCAACGCTTGGCACAAAATAAATCCACTGTGCGAGTGCCACTGTTATAATGACGGGAAAATCCTGACTTGAAACTCGCAAAATGCCAAACAGAATAGAGCTGAGAGGAATGTCTGGTTGAATGGCTGTCAGTGCCAGCTTGGTTTCATAAAATAGTTGGTCTCCAACTTAGCCCCTGAAGTACTGGCACCATGAAAAATAATAGTTTCTGAACAGTGGATGGTTTGTATCAGAATTTTTGAGGAGGAATTATTGTATTATCACTTTGTAGGCTTACTGCTTACATAGTATTGTAACACAGCCCTAAGCCCAGCAAATACCTTATCAAGACCGATTTCCCTAAGAATGAGACGCAGACATTGCAATAATGCCTTCCTTTCTTTATTGCCTCTATTTCTGACCGTGCTTGGAGGGATATTATTTTTCAGCTCTCAACATGTAGATGATTTCCACATTGCTGCTTTGTCAACTGTTTTGCCTGTGCGTTGTTGAATTTAATGCGTTGCTCTGATACCAGCTGTTATTGTCTAAACCTTTTTTCCGAGGTTCTGGCTTTAATTTATTGAGGTTTATTTGACTCCCAGTGATCTTTGCATGGAGGGCTGTTTGTAATGAATAGCCATTTGGACAAGTTAATTGACAGAAGCAGAGAGGTCTGCTTTCTGCCAGAGAAAAGCAAAACATAATTTTGCTTTTGTTGAGGAGCTTTTATTTTCAAGAAAGGGGAATATTATGTTTCCTGCCGGAGACCTCGACAGTGAGCTAAATGAAGTTTCCTCATCTCTGACCCAGCTCCAGGTCTGTTTCATTAACTTCTCTCTCTTTCTTCAATGATTGAGCTCTCATGATGGCCACAAGCACTCCCCAGCTGCCTGCACACAGCACAGATGCATGCAGACTCATACGCACATGCGTGCATACAGGCACCTGTTTCTATGTATTTATTTGAAATTCAATATTGACTTTGGATTCCCGAAGAAACTTCACTGTTCACAATGAGCTGCTCAACTGATTGCTTCATAAAAAGTCAAAAGGTTAGTCACATTTTTAAGACTTTGACGCACCTTTGGTTGGTTTAGTTGTTTTCTAAATACACTAAAATGAAAACCTCGTCAGTTTGATTTCGCCCAAGTATTTATTGTGTTACTCTCTGTCTAATTACAGTCCAATTACACCCACGTTTCCCTGTTTAATCCTGTGGTTACTAGTAACAGGTGCATGCACCTAGAGTAGACCCACCATAGTCACCAGTTAATTAAGCATTTCATTGACAATAAAATGCTTGTTGTCAGGGGAACAAACAGAAACAGCTCCTTGAAGAACAGATGTTCTTCGCTGAAACAGCAAAATATCTGCTTCAGTGTAATGTTGTAATGTTTATCTGTCAGCTATCAAGGGTCATGTGTTGAATATCTAGATCAGAGATCCCTAATCTACAAATTTAACAGTAGTATTGTACAAGTAGAATCTTAAATCGTTGATTAAAACAATCTTTACAGGATTTTTTGGACAGACTGTCCAGTGTCCATCTTTTCTCAATAAAGGGTCGTCCTTCTGTTTCTAAACTTATCTGTGATTCTACAAGTACAGTGTCTTTTTCCACACGGAGCCCTACATTTGCAGGGCGGTCAGAGCAGAGTACATTTTTATGGAGTGTGTTCAAAATGGTTTTAGCAAAGCAGAGAGGCTGGAAAACACTGCACTATTCATCTCACAACAGGATTCCTCCTGCCAGATTTTCTACATTTACACTCTTTCTTTTGCCACATTTTCTCCTTGCCGGTGGCTCCTTTCACATTCTTCCTGTACTTGTTTGATGGTCCATTGTTTCTCCTTTTTCATTTGTTTAGCTAGTCGAATCGCATCATTATTATATTATACTTTGTCCAATCTGTTTATGTCATCTAGAGTAAAAGTGATGTTCTACATTGTTTAACTGATCCAGATTTGCTGTGCTGTTGGCTGTGGTATCACAAGATAAAGCATGTAGGCGGTGGTGATAAACCCAATCTAACAGTTCAAGCTAAAAAAAAAACACCAGAAGGTAGAAAGTAGAACTTACTGAACTTCAAAAAGCAAGAAAGAAAAATTCCTGTTACACCAGAGTTTATTCTACCATGGTAGGTAAACAATGCCACATTTCAGTCGAGTCAGTTTCCCTCTGGCCCAAGGAAGCAGTGTAGTGATTGTAAAGGCCAACATGAGGTGAATAAGTGAGCCATTAGACATCTGGGAGCAACCTGTGAAGTTTTAGGTGACTCCCACTCATCGAAACAAGCCATGTTCCTGTATCCACACTTGTGGTCTTGTGCACTTCCATGCTCGTTCACACATCACTGGGTATGTGTGTCCCACATCTAAAAAATGCCTATATGCAGTACACTTAACCCGCACATTATGCACCCTAAAGGCTCAATTATACTTCTTACGGTCTCAGTGGCATCCACGGTATTTTCAGTGTCCATGCAGCGACTGCGGGGTTTGTGTATTTATAGTTTCACATCATTGCTGGGATCACCTACCTGACCTTTTATGATGACGGTTGCGATCGTGGGATTTGTGTGGTCTCCACGGTTTCCTCTGCAGAGTTTCCATTTGGGGCTGTTGTGGAGATTCTTTATGGAGCCTCGCCGAAGCTTCGCTTTCTCAAAGCAAACCTGCCACACTGTGGATTTGCCAGTGCTGCTGCTGCTGCTGCTGCTGCTGCAAGCATTACATAAGTTTTTACCTGATTCCCACTTTAAAGTGCTGTTCACTACTAAGTGTATCCCTTTATACATCATCACTTCTGCAGCAGCAGTAATGTGCCTACAACCTGGTTAGACAATGTGTAAAAAAATAAGTAAGAAATGTCCATAATCACATCATCTGAATTCAATTCCAGTTTAAAAGCTTGAGCGACCGAGTGGTGAAGTGGCATCAACAGAAGGTGTTGCAAAGGGTTCAGAAATTCCTCTCCACAAGTGCAGTCTTGCATACCCTGTCAATACTGGCAGTTGAAACACAATAGGCACTTAGCTAGATGAATCGATATGTTATACAGCTGATTTGGTGTGCCGATGTTTAATATCTTGGCATTTGACAATTTTAATGTCCAAAAAAGCAGAAATTGAGCAAACTTTAGTGCTTAAACCGAAGAAAGATTAAAGATTAAAACCTAAGAAATGAATGAATACATACATGAGCAAATAATAGTGACCATGTGTTAGCACAGTGAAAACAGTGGATGACATTTATTGGCATAATATCCGATTTACTAACATAATTGGTCAATATTAGCTTGCGATTCTATAATTTAATTTCTTTTTGTTGATTGTGTGATCAAGGTTACAAAAGAACTCCTGCCATTGTTAAATTGTTTAGAAAAAGAAACCGCGAGACTTTAACAGCTCTTCAAATATTCTTCTTAAAGCTGTGGCCATATGCGCTGCTCTCCTCCTCCATTTCCCTCGCTTTTCAAGCCCTTCTCTGTCCCCCTCAGAGTAATTGATTTGGGGATGGAGTTTTGCATGGGGAATAAAGGGAATAACACATCGTCTGGCCTCATGCTTTTAATCTCAGCTCCATTTCTCTTCCTTTTCATGTCTATAATTTGGTTGATGTTGAAAAGAAAAAAAAAAATCTCTAAATCCATTGAGGCATCCTCTTTTGCTGTCCGCAGAAGTAGAGACTTAAATCATGTCTATATGCTCACATATTTGTCTTTGTTCTGGTTTGTTTTAGTGTAAAGCTGCTGGTGCATGGTTTCAGGAAGGTAGCAAAGATATCCAAACTAACCATTTGTAATTTCTCTTTTTATATGTTTTTTTTTTTCCCATTATAACGCTTGTTCACTTTCTGCTTGTTTATATCTTCTCTTCTTTTCTAAAACTGAGGGAAAACAGGTTTAAGACAAGGTAAAGCATCTTTCATCATCTTTTTTTTTGCTGGTTGAATCTTTTCGCCTCACTCTTCCTCCCTCACACTTTCTCTTGCTCCAGCATTAAAGTTGAGAATGTTGATGAAAAAAGTTTTACAAGTGAGGCAAAGGCTGGACTCTGTTGCCACGTTAAATTTTAATGTCGCCCATGGCCACGTATACAGCGAGTCGTCTCAATATTTAATACAGCAATTAGAAAGGTTATGAGGTGCTACTGAGAACATTTATTACACGCGCATAGCCGTTGTTTTTATTTATTTTGTTTTACGCCCCCCTTACTGTCATCAGTTACATTTTCAATCACTCGCTTTCTAACAGTCTTGCTTTCTGATATTTTCAGAGATAATGCTCTATTGTCTTCTCACGCTTCAGCTAAATTCAACACTTTAAAACAGCCTCATTTCCACATGTGTTTTATAAAGTGGTGTTTTAGCTACCTGCATGCAAGCAGAAGTACACACTCAACTGCATTTCCATCTTTATGCTAAAATTGTCTGGACACTAGACTGCACCTACACAGCAGCCCACCTCCCATAACACACACACACACACACACACACACACACACACACACACAAAACCAAAAAAGGCCTTTCCAAGCTGTTTCAAGTTCTATTTGCCCATTCCCCTCAAAATGGGTGGAAAATGGAGGAGCTGGCGCCAAATAGGCCGTTTGCCAAATCACCGAAAACCCCCAAATGGTCTCCATTAAAGTTTCCGGGCTCTTGGCAGAGTGAGGCCACAGTGTTTGGAGGTCATTTTTAAAAGCCCTGTGGAAAGACCCCCCCCCCTCTTTCAACCATCTCAGGCCATCACTGTGTGTGTGTGTGTGTGTGTGTTTGTTCGTGTGTGTGTAAGTAAGTGAGGTTCAGGCTTTATTAGGCTTCAGTGGTGTTTGGACAGCCGGAAGAGTAGTACTAATAGGACAGAATGATGCAGAAATGGACAGAAAGCCCCTTTGGAGTTCTTGAAGCTCATTTTCTCTCTCCCTCACTTTTACCCTCTCACTCCGTTTCAATCACTCACTCATTTTTTTCCCCCTCTCCTCCTCTTTCCGCTTCTTCTCTTCATCAGCATCGCTCTGCTTTCTCAGCCTTGGCTGTCACACAGTCCCGGTGTTGCTCCACTAATTTTTCACATCCCTTTATTCCTGCTATTCGGCCTTTTTCCCAAAAGCACTTTAAGCCAGCGGGGGGAAGCTTTTAGCCACTGATTACTCCTACACGGTAATTTCTCCTTGTTTTGCTCCTCTTTCGGTTTCTTTCGCAAGTCATTCTTTCTGTCTTTCAATTTTGTTTTTGTTCATCCGTGGCTGTCTCTCCTCCCTCTCACCATGTCTTTTTCGTTGTCCTTTTTACTCTATTCTTACTGCCCTTGGTCAGTTTTCTTTCTTGGTGTCCTCTTGTTTATCCATTTAAAAATACCAGGAATTATTATAATGTGCTGATCCTTCATGTACCATACATGATGCGTTGTATACAAGACATGTCCTATAGTCAGTTAAATATACAACATTCTATATTAAACATGGTGGACAACACGTGGCTTCAACCATAGAGCAACATGGGATAATAGGATAATTTCAACCAAGGTCCATTTCCCACAGTACCAGGGCTCCCTCATGAAATTCCTATATATTTTTATTTTATTTTTTGGGTAACCTGTAGCTAGAGGGACCTCAGTGATGTCCTACATTTGACGTATATTTTCTACAAGGTGAAACATGTCTCTCAGCAGGACAAAAAAGGTCTTTATTGTTATGATTAGATTGAAATAATCTTGTGTACCAGCTTAAGTGCTAAAAAAAACACAGCAGCATCCAAAAAAACATCACAACAGTCACCCCTGTTATTATCTATATAAACCCAACGAATACACCAGTGTCCCATTTTCCAGCACTGACCGGCGGTCATTGCTCTAAAAAGGCTGCTTTTCGTCAGACTCGTTTCCTTCATTATCAGCTGTACGTTGACTTCTTCTCTTGTCAGGTAATAGCACCTCTTCCTCTGTGGTTTTGTAGCTCTCACAGCGGACTAGAGGGGAACTTATCAGTGTGGTACAAAAATAGAGACCTCTCTGACCCACGGTCCTGACCTGATAAAGATAATATTAGAGAATACATTTCCTGGTGAACCGTAGCTGGAGAGTTTAACTAGAACACACAAAAGAGATGAAGCTTGAGCCGCTCTCCAAACTCAGGTTACTTTATGTTCCACTAAGTATGTTGTACAGATCTGTTGAAACCGCTGAGTCAAATAATTTCAAAAAAGTTTCATAGTTAAAACTTTAAAGTGAACTTTGCCACTTTTATCTCACAAAAGTAATAATAATAAGTGAAGTGATGATGAACACATGTTTTAGAAGATATGAAGTTATAGGGCAGATTAGTTTTGTGGAGTATCATACAATAATTCTTGTCTCAGATAATTTAGATATTTTACATATACCACGTATCCGTTTGAGAAGAATGGAAGCCAGTGTGTCTATTGGTGAGGACTTCTGTGTTGGCAGTGTCTGCGTTACTTATATGTAAAAACTCACATACACAATTATTAAACAAAATATTGTTAATATTCACTGTGTCGTGAATGATCAGAAGTGCGGGATCTTCTCTCTTCCTGCTCTTAACTGTGATCTTGATCTCAGGGTTGCTTTTGTCATTTTTTGTCCAGGGGTCGACCTTCATATTTCCCAGGTCACTAGTCTGGTGACCCCTCTTTACTCCCTTTTATCTTCGACTTTGTCTCCCCGCCTCTTTCTTTCATTACAAACACTTTCTTGCTGTTTTGTCATTGTCTCTTTCCTTTCTCGCTCTCATCCATCTCTCTTGTTTTCTCTCTCTTTTTTTGTGTTTCCCTCTTTGTTCTCAATAACAATATAGCACACTCCAATTTGCTCTACTGGCAATAAAGACAGATGAAAACATGAGTGAGGAATTGGCTTGTTGGTGCGTCGTCTGCCTCACAACCCTCAACCCTCCCCTGACACTTTTTCTTTCCCCTCGTATCACAGACTGTTACCTGGCAATCTGCTCAGCGGAGATGTGATTGTTCAAGCAGAAGTAACACTAAAAGGCTTTTTAATCTGTATAAAATCCACCCTTTCTCATTTCAACTTATTTTTTCTGTAAAAGAAAATTGGACATCCATTATCAGAGAACAGGATTTTTAGGCGGAAAGCACGTGAGGGTACTGTGTGAGGTGTGCATTGTGTTCCTGCACGCATTTTTGCATGTGTGTGTGTGTGTGTCACAGAGGCATTTTGAGTTATGCTTTGCTCTCAGCGATGTCTGTAATTAGCAGTAAAAACCCCAGCGATATGGCCTGGGCTGCTTTTCAAGGTTATTCATTCGGTCTACTAAACTCAAGGAGCCTTTCTGCCCCAATAATTCTTGTGTTCGGCAGTCTGAACAAAGTTGTTTTTATCTTAATTCTCTTTAGATTGATTGCGAGTGTCTCTGCGTTATTACTTTCATCTTCATTTTAGATTAATAATTAAATAATCTGTTCTTCAGATGGCTTTCTAGTGTGCACACAGATGTTGCGTCCTTGTTACCAGCTTTGAATGACCTGTGACCTTCCTCCATACTCCCTCTCCCAAATCACCTCAAGCATGGTTTCTGTTTCATCCATCAAATATTCATCCCATTGAGAGAATTAATAATTTATTCTTACAATTCAGAATCAGACATCAGACAATCACCATGAAATAATCATTTTCCATTTGCTCACGACACATTGATAATTCATATTTTCTCCACACTTCACTCCTCACTCTCTCCTCTCATTTCCCTACTGCTCTTTTTTTTTTTTTTATTCCTCTGATCAGCTCAACACCTGGTGAGGGACCTAGGCTGTGTCACTGTCTGTCCTGTTACCATGGTGATTAGGAGGTTAGGAGCCCAAGAAGGGCCCCTAATAAGGAGGAAACAGGGTGTGAAATTAAGGTTGTAGGACAAATATAGCATCTGTTTTGTAAGCAAGGCTGTAGGGATGGTGGTTTAATGTAAATTGATAGAATAAAAAAAAAAAAAAAAAGCAGCAGGTGGTTTGCACAGCAGTTGCCTTCAGGATGACATAAAATGTGAGTTTGAATGTCTTTTCCTAACTTACTGTATGTCGAAGTTTCTCTCAACAAGGCAAAAAAGTTATTTTACTTTTTTTTTTTTTTAAATGTTTAAGTTTAGTTTAACTTTTCCCTTAAGCAACTATGAGAGCTAATGGAATGCAGCTACGCCTTAATGACTACTCTTCATTATTCTCATTAGTGATGGGATAGAGTCAGAGTCTGTAGTGTTTTATGTTTTGGGTCAAAAAGTTCCTCCTTTAGGAGGCTTGTTGTAGCAACAGTCCTCAGGCCACTGCCATAATTTTGTGGCAGACTGTGTCATGCTTGATTCTGCTCCTCATGTTCCCCTCAGGGTGAAAAACCACCACAAAAACCTTTTTTTCCTTTTTTCTAATGACTTCTAATCTTTTTAAGACGCCACTTCAAAAGCCTGTTGGCTGATCTGTGCATTCTCCTCTTAATTCTCTATTTTGTACTTTTTTATTCGTCTTGTTGACAGCTCCTGAGGGGCTAGCATGTTCCTGCTATGACATTACCAGTTAAATTATTCTTATTAAGTACTCTTATTAAGTAGTACAATTTTAATTTACCCAAAAAATATCAAAATAAATAAACAGAAATAATTTTTTTTTTGTATATTTAAATATATTTTGACAGGGTTGTACATTATTTAAGCTTCTATCACCTGCATCGATGTAGAGGCTGAGTGGCTGAGAAACTGGCTGACACTGGATATGTTATTATACGAGTGTCATCACTGACTGTAACGTGAATGTTCTGTAGGTCTTCTTGTCTTATTAGAAAGAAGAGGAAAAAGTGGGACAAAACTAATGCTGAATATCTGATATATTCATAAAAATGATAAATTACACACAACAAAATACTAATACTGTTAAAGAAAATCAAGTTTAACATTTAAAACTGTAAACCTTTATGTCCTTTATGTTTCTTTATAGCGACTGTAGTCATGGCACACACAACAAACAAATTAGCAGTTATTTGGTTTTGAGATACTGATACAACTCAAAGATTTGATCAAAATACACTGAAAACAATCTAAAGACTTTATTGAACCCTAGTATGTAATATAATCAGCTTGTCGTAAAGGAAGACATCAATACTTAGTTTTTCTTGTAATATACTAGATCCAGACAGATGAAGCAACCCATGTAGTGAATCGACGTGCAAATGATTTATTAACTGTGAAATGTCTGATTCAGAACACAGTTTGGTCACAAGTCTTTCAGATTTAAGGGATCATAATGATCATAAGGGATCATAATGCCTGCCTTTTTTTCTAGCAGTGGGTTTATAGTTAGAAATAAATCAACGTGAGTAATATGTTGTTTTTAGAGATAATGCTTTTCTAAAGTTGAAACTACCATTGAGTGTAGCTGCTGTCAGAATTTCCCCTCTTCAGCACACTGCTTCCAGATGTTGCTTGTCTGTGATGGCTTTAATGCTGTCGGACAGGTCTGGGATTGTGAGTCAGTGGCCACTGGAGGGGGCTGACCCCGGCTGTCTACTTGCTCATCACTGGGTGCTCCGATTCATTTGTTCAACTCCTGGATGCCTGTCTTTCCCCGAGGGCAATACCCATCATACCCAGACTCTTTGGCTCACAAAGGGATTGCCTCTGACAAAAAAAAAAAAAAAAAAAGTCGATGAGAGAGTTGGGAGAAGCAGACCACATGCATGTGACCGTTTGATGTTTGGGATTCATTCTGTATGAACTGCTACATTACGCCCTCTGCCCATGTAAAAGAAAACAAGACTATAACTCTATCTTTATTTGTGTGCGTGTGTTGACATTTGTACTAAGTATGTTTTGTGTGCTTCTGCTGGTGTGGACTGTTTGAGGATGTTCAGAGCAAAACGAGCAGGAGTGTGGTGGGGGGTATCAAAGTCTTAACCCCACTGCATTAATCATAACCTGCTTATAATCCAAGCCTGCTGAGTCCCCAAACACTGCCTCTTTGGTGTGTGTGCGTGTGTGTGCGGGTGTGCGCGTGCGTATATGTTGATACCACAATCAGCAGGGAATGCTTGTTAATAATACATTTGCAGCTTTCAGTCAGTGGTCTCTTGTTATTCTCTTCTTTCTGGCCTCGAACACTTCGCTGTCTTTTAGTAACTCTCTTGGTCTTTCTCCCTCCTTCAGTCTGCCTCTCATTTTTCTCCCCCTTCCTCCCTCCCTGCTCCCCTGCTCTCTTCTGTTTTGCCTGGTTGTGGTTGTAAGTCTTGATGGTCAACGGGATGCATTAGCTTGAATTTTCACAGGTCTGCAGTGCTGCTCCTGTTAGGTGTTTTTTGACTGAGGCTGCAAGTAACGATTATTTTTTTTTATTGATAAGTCTGACGGTTAATTTCTGTTTTAATTAGTTGGGTCTGGAGCTTGGCTGAAAATTAAAAAATGGTTACACATTCTTGGAGCCCAAGGTGATTTCTTAAAATTGCTGTTCCATCTGACAAATGGTTCAAAACCAAAACAATATTCACTTTATAACTAAGACAAAGAGAAGCAGCAAGAAGAATTACTCATGTCATTAAAGTTTGTGTCAATCAATGAATCAATTAATTGTTGAATAGTCTGTGGTCTTGTCATTCTTGATTAATCTGTTAATTATTTTTCTCATTCATCAATGAATTATTTTTCAAATTTCACGTTTATAAAATGTCAGAAAATGGTTATAGTTACAGGTTTCTTATTAAATGATTACTTAATAAATCTACTCATTTGAGAAATTGGAACAGACTTGTTGTAAATAAGTAATGTTCTGAGATTGACTAATTAGTAAATTAAAGTATATGTTTGATAACTGATTGATACTCTCAAAGAAATAACATTTGACATTTCATGAAACCCTTAAAATTTACTGCAGCGACACCATGTGTGTGTGTGTGTAATTGTGTGTTTGATACTGTATTCATGTGTGTGTTTGATACTGTATGTCTTTGAGTGCACCGCTAATGCACCAAGGACCTGCTGTGCCTCCTTCCCTGCTACCATATCACAAAGATTGCCTAAGATAGCACATCTCCGTGTCAACCCCCGCTGAGCTGACTCTGCAGCAGGCCATCCCATAATATCAGATTTTTATGCATCCCTCTAATGTCGCCGGTAGATGTGCCACTCTTTTATTCTCCCCTCTGCTTTCTTTTATCATTAGCAGTGCTGAACAGGGGGGAAGGCTCGGGAAGGAGGCTGATATAGGTGTTACTCTGTGTGTATTTGCCCTTGTGTAAATGTGATACTCTCTCACACACACACACACACACACACACACATAGGGTATAAATCTTCATGTCAAGCTCTGGAGCTATACTGTTGTTCTTTCAACATGATGCCGTCTGTGAATAAGCTGCTTTTGACCGACTTTGCCACTAGCCTGCACTGTGGTCGCAGTAGGAAAAAAAAGAAAATGTCAGTTAAAACCATCTTTAACGGTTGTTTTCTCTGTTGTTTTCTGTGTTTTTACTACCACTGTTGGGGTTTTATTTTCCAGTTGCTGATGAAATCACCAAGTGTAACAGCAGTTGCCAGTATTGATGACTCTTTATGAAACCTCGAGGGGAAATTCATGGCAGAAAACAAAAAGTTGCAAAGTTGTGTGTACTTAAACTTTGTTTCTCCCACTGCTATAGTGGTTGATTAATTAAACACAATTAATTTAGACACCATTAATCAACAGTCTTTCTAGCTACACTCTCTGATATGGTGGACTACAATACTTAGGAGCTACAGAAGCATTACAAACCTGCTTGAAACCACATTTTGTCCATCTCAGCATTGCTCAGATCTGTCCGTGTGACATGTTTTCAAAATCCCATCCTAACCACACGTATTACATTGGAGACCGACCCTAGCCTCTCTAGAATATCAGATATGTTTGAAATTAACAACTCAACATCTGCGGAAATCCTTAGCAGCTGTGTTGCGCTCACAAACAAATTTCAACGGAGGAGACAGATGCCATTGAAGGCAACTGCCATTTCTATTATGTGGTGAAATTGAATCTTTTTTTTTTTGTTTAGATTGGTGTGTTGCTTAGGATTTGAGGACTTCCTGTGAGATCAGATGTTGATTTTAAGGAACGCTTCTGCAGTAACAGCTGGGAAAACTTTTAATATTAAAGGAATAATCTGACATTTTTTGGGGGAAATATGCTCATTTGCTCTTGAGTTGGATGAGAAGATTGATACCACTCATGCCTCTACACTAAATATTAAGCTAGCAAGCCAAGGGACTGTTCCCAGGCCAAGAAAAAGTCTAGCACATAACACCCCATAAAACCACAAGTAGTCCTTCTTAAATTTATGTTATTGTATGCATTAAACAAACAAGATATAACATGTTATTTAGTGAGCTTTAGAAGTGCTTGTAGGCGGATTTATTAACCTTTGGACAAAGTCAGTTGAGCTGTGCAAGCTAAGCTTACTGGCTGCTGGCAGTAGCATCATATTTAGTACAGACATGAGAGTGATATTGATCTTCTCATTTAACCCTCTGCCTATTTCCCCAAATGTCTTCCTTCAAGTATATGATTTATGGATGAATGACAACAAATCTGTGAAATTTGTCTGCGTGCATGACTCAGTTTATTTTCAGGATCGGTTAGGATCTGTGTCCTCATGTCTGTCCACAGGCTTCTTGGAATTATGCATTCTTTAAATGTCTACCGTCACCTCAAAAAACAACCGCAAATGCTTGTGTCGACACTGTTCTGGTGCTATTTTATTTCTGTTTCTTTTCACAACAGTCTCATTTTTGTTTGGCTGTTCATTACTTCAGTGCCCACAAGCTGTTTGAAAGCCAGTGAGTGTGTTAAAACAGAGTGCTGTCCCCAGTGGAGATGTCTGGACTTTTATTTACAACAAAACCCTCGGGGAGCCACATTGGTATTTCCATACTGGGCTCCAAACAGCATACGAGTGCTGTTTGGTTTCAGAAGTTCGAGACCAGCACAGGTTTTCTCAGCTCAAATGCTCACATGCCAATACATTTGGTGCAGTGACTCACCAGATATCTGTGTGTTTGAGTGTGTGTGGGTAGTTGCTCAAACATGTGGGGGAGAAGGACCAACTTATACTTGATGTGCTCTGTCTTGCAATGAAAATTAGCATACATCTACCAGCCAATGCTCTCATCTCTAAACTCTCTTGTTCTAATGAAGCATCTGCACAAGTATGTATGTAGAAGAGTGCAAAAAACACAAATTATGTCTTGGTCTTGCCTTCACTCTTTGCTCTCGCTATCCCTATTTTGCTTTTCTTTCTCTATTTCTCTCTTTCTATTTTCATTTCATTTCTCCACGCTCTCTTTTGTGCTTTCACGCTATCCTTCTCTCCCTTTGCACCCCATTGCACCCAGGGGAACGATGGTTTTCTAATAACCTTTGCAGAAAGCCTGTGGACCTGATGATTGAGCAATGGTAGGTTGGAAAACAACACAAAAGGTCAGTTTTCCATTTTTTTCAGCGGTCAGGCTCAGGTTTGCCGATACCGCAGGCCTTGTTATAGGCACATTTATTATGCAAACCGTGCTGCGTATGACCTAGCTCCTGTAGAATTAGCATTGACGTGGGTAATATGGCAGTGAATAAAGGTTTAACAGTGACCCCTTAGCCATCTGTGATAGTGCTGAACTAATTAGCTAACCACTGATGTCTCCCTCTTGCCCCCGTCCCTCTTTTTTTCTCTGTCTCACTCTCTGTCTCACTCTCTCACTGCCAGTCACTTTTAGTCAGTTGCACACATACATGCACAAACACAGTGGGCGTCTGTAACTATTAGCACGGTAATGGGTCGAATCCCTGTTAAACTCCTGGACATTAATCTGCAAGTTGAACTAAAGGGAAAGATTATTATGTAGGAAATAATAAGGGAGTACGAGGCCATGCAGCTCCCACTACAAACATGTAGATTCCTAAATTGTTGTTAGCATACAGGATACCTCCTCATCTATATTCATATTTTCTTTTTGTCACACTGCCTCTTGTTTTTCAGTTTTTGATCTATTAATGGCAACGCTTCCAAATCAACATCCCAGAAAGCCTCCTTAATCTGGCCACTAATTCCAGGGTTTCCTGCAGTTTTATAGTGGAGGCATCTCCCCGCCTAAATCAAAGATCACAAGAATTTATTGCATTTTCATGAAATGTAATATTAGGGTTATTAAGCTTCAGGGAAAACAAGCAGTGGCGCCACATCACGCAGCAAAGGCCGCGTGTTTAATGAGTGAGGTGATTTATTTTTTTCACTGTCATCTGGTAAAACCATAGAAAACAAGATGAGATGCATCAGGATCTGCCTGATTCAGCGCAGCAGGTGATTGATTGATCGATCACATCATTTGTTCGCGCCGCAGTAATTAATCAGAGCAGCATGCGGTAAAAGAGAAAACCTTCTGATTTTTTACAAGTCAAGAAAAGTGGAGACAAAACAGCACAACCAGTCATAATCAGGTAGAGATGTGTGAAACACTCGCTGCTGCGCTGGAGGTCAGACACTCGGCTGAAGTTTGTTTAATATGCTTGTTTTATCCAATACATTGAGTTAAAGTTGGAATTGACCAGCTGGACCTTAATCAATAACTTCCAACAGAAATCATCTGAATAAACATTTTTGTGGCAGTGTAGCATTGTATCTCCAATAGACAAGTGCTCCCTGGTCACACACAAAAAAATGTCGTTCTATAGAAAGAATAAATTGCCACAGGACCCCAGAATATCAAATATCTTTGTTAGAGGCTTCCTTACTTATAAAATGTATGGAAAAAATCCTTTCCCTTCTCCACTTGCTCTTTATTTCAATCATACCCCCATCTTTCTGACAGCAGATATCTGTCCCTGTCACTACTCATACCATCAGCATAAATAATGCCCTGTGAATGAGCTCAGCACAGACCGGTAACATGTAACAACCTTCTAATTTCCCTGCCGTGGGCACTGTCACCTACCTGGCTGTCATTTGAATAACAGAACACCCTGGATACTTGTGTGTATGTGGATGTGTGTGCACCTCTAGAGTATTTAGGATGTCAACTGTTCCCACAACACTCATCCAGCTCTTATCATAAAGCCCTGGCAGGCAGAGGCTGCATGCCCAGAGGCCATGAGGGCAGAGGAGGCCGCTACCCTCCGGCCAGCTCCAGGTCTTTCTGGCCTACCATGACACTGACAAGGTGGAGGGAATAAAGTATGGAGTTATGCTGTACAAGGACTGAGGATGAAGAAGCCTTTAGTGAGGGCCTACGGTACTATAGATAGTTTCAGAATGAGTTCAGATCAGGTCATGGTGCCATAAATGTTTAACTTCTGAAATATGTTTATGCTCCCACTGGAGAACAAAACTACAACAACTGTAATGATGTTCTGCCTAGCTTTTTAATGTAATGACATTCTATTCAAATGATCCCCGAAAAGCCAACTAAAAAACTTTAAATTGAAGGAGTGAACTTCACTCTGCACACCAGAAAAAAAAATATATTCATATAGTAAGTGTTCAGGAAACATACTTCCTTTTGGCCTCTTTCTTTTCCCCTCCTGTGTCAGCTCCAGCTGTCTCAGTGTGCCTGATTTCTTCCTGACCATCTAGTTAATGTGGAAGCTTTCCTTTATAACCGAGAACTCTGCAGACCAAGTTGCACCTGTGTCCAACATCCATGTTTTTTTAGGGGGGCACGGTTTGCAGAAGGTGCGACAAGAAGCCAGTTTTTTGCAGCTGGTGCGGCGGTGGGAACTCGTCAAAGTGAGCTGAGGTGTGGACACTGTAGGACGGCAATTTTTGGACACGGTAAAATTAAGCGAAAGAAAACAAGCTGATCATTCACTAGAAAGAAGAAAAAAAAACAAAGTGGAAAGGCATGCGGGAGGTTCAGACAAATGATCTTGCTCAACAATGCGCTAGATTGTGTTTCGATAAAATCAGCAATTTGAAACAGGCGTTTCTCTCAAAGTACCGAGGGACTGACCTCTGGAATCAATAAAAGCCCACTCCTACACATACTGTCAGCTCAAACTTTGTTCACATATTGTCAGAACACAAATGATGCAAATTAGCTTTCACTCACAATTACAGTACAGTCTGCAGCACTTCTACTTGACGATACTGCAGGGAGTTAAACAGGATCGCCTTGGCACTGGAAAGACGGTTGTTTTGACATATATTTAAGTAATGAATGCTGTGTTTTTTATAAACTGATGTTTCAGCTTGAGAAAATTAATTTCTTAGCCATGCATATACATGCATACACTACATTTCAAATAATTAATCGTTGAGACGTGGAAAGTTGTTAGAGACTATTCTATTTTCAGTGGGGATCGTTCAGTCATCCAAAAGTTGTTTAGCACTACTGCATAACCACAATAAAACAAATAGTGGTACTAAGAAAAATACTGCGCTGTACTTCAGTGATAGTAAACACAAAGTGGTCGTTCACTTGATTTAAACTGTTTTCTTGAAATTAAGATAAATGAATTTATGTGGTCTGTATTGACTATCACCTCAGTGACCACAAGTCTATTGTTAATTGTACAATGCAAACACATTTCTTATCTTTTGAAATGTGAGAATCAAACTTTTTTTGATAGAGAATTTGTTGAGAATAAAACTTGAGATTGAGATTAAAAATGTAATACACAAGGCCTGAGGGCTTGGTCTTCCTGTTCTCTGCATAGTTTCATATTTTCTCTTCACAAATTCTTTCTCACATTCACACACTGCTTGGGGCTTTATCATATTTGCTGAATAGGTTATTTAGTCAGGATTAACATCAAAGATCCACCAACAAGATCAATGTCATCACAAAGAAACTCCAAGGTTCTGAAAACCACTGTTTTCCCTCAGAGAGAGCATTGAAGCATTTTTTTTTTTTCTTTTTGGCTAGTCCTGTGATTCTCTCAGCCGTTGCCAGCTCCCGCTCCTTACCTTTAGTACTGTGTCGATAAGAAGAAGAGGCAGCGGTTCTCTCCATAGACTGCTGAACAGAACAATCCAATATGGGCCATAGCTGTAACGCCAGGCATTGATAGGTATGTCACCACAGCCGCCTGTCATTCTGGTCCAGGTCCATGGTCAAATTGGCCTCTTTAGGTCCCATTTTTCATCATTAGCATGAGACATAAAACTGATCTCTAAGTAAAGCTCAAAGTGTTAAAAGTCAATTTCAGGTCCACCCTGATAGATTGTCCTGGGCAGTTACCATGGGAACAGTGAAGGGTTAAGAGGTTCAGAATCTCTCTTGGTGGTTTCCAGTTCTTTTGTAGAAGGGACATTACACCAGCGAGCCACCTAGTCCTGAAGAATGCTCACAGCTGGCTGCTGCCGCTTGGAGGAAAACTTCCATCCAGCACATTATGTATAGTAGTGTAGATGCTTACACACCAGTGCACCATTAGGATCACATATGAATAACCAGGTTTCTCCATGGTACATGCAAATGTTATATCCTAAATAGGATCAGAACAATGATACTAATGTGCATGTATAGTATAATCTACAGTAAATCAACAGTCAGATTATTGAGGTAAAACATGAGGTACAAGTGCTGTGACAAATTTAGTTTCTAAATCAAATGTGAAAAATAACTTGGCCAACTAACTGATTTTCTACACACAGGGCTTTTATTTCATCATGCTGTTTTGGTACCTTTCCGAACTAGATATCGGTCTTAATTTAATTGAATTTCCAAATCAAACGTTAGAAAAGTCAATCCCTGTGTAGTTTTCACTGTAATGTGCTAAAAACATGAATACAGTGTCTTCAAAAGCCAGCGCCAGCTTTTAACAGTTAATAAGTGTGGACAAATGCTTATTCGTGTATGTGTGTTGTTAGTGTGTTTAGAAGCTGAAGGGCAAGCTTGAAAATTGATGGCATGCTGTAGGCAGAGTGAATGGGTTTCGAAGTAGCATTTCCAATAATGCATTTTCTCAGGCTTCCCTGAAAGAGGCTAAAAAGAATAGGGAGTTGTTTGTTTTTGTTATGAAATGGTGTCTTTTGTGGTTGGTTTGCAAAATCGTTATTGAGTTCAACCGGTATGTGCTTCTTTTAAATGCTGAATTCCTACTGTACTGTACGACACTGCTGGACCTTTCTTTTGCTTTCAAAGATGTTTTATTCCAACTGGGAACATCACAGAAACAAAACAACTAGCCTGCACTTTCTCTTATATCGTAAAACACAGACTCGTAGAACTAATATGGTAAGCTGACACATTGGGGTTTGAAAACTCAAGAGAGGTATTCAAGGGCTTTGACAGTGTGGTGTAATGACATCTACCGCTTTGCATTTAAAGGAGTAAAATGTGACTTTTGGCTTCCTATACAGTAGTTTCTGATTTCGGTCTGACATGCAACAAAGAACTATTGATATGTTCCTTGGGAAAGGAACACACTGGGATTTGAAACCTTAAGAGAAATGTTGGAAGGTTTTGACAATGTGGTGTAATGACTTTGCATTTAAAGGAGTAAAGTATGTCTTTTGGCTTCCCCCGTAGTAGCTTCTGATTTCCGTCTGACACACAACAAAGCTTTATTGATCCATAGGGAAATGGGCCAAGAACAAAACTTCCTCTTCATCTTATGGAAACTACTATGTAGGGGTCTCCAGAAGCATTCGACCCCTGTCCACACACACACATGTGCAATTACACATGCACACAGCCAAATCATGATAAAAGACAGCATGTGAAACTCTTGAGGGAACTGAAGGGCTTAAGCTGCTGAATAAATGACAGGTAATTTTCAGTTGAGAGTGGAGCGTACAGACGAGTGAGACGATCAATCTCTCTGGCGATCACCCATGCAGATTTCAGTCCTCCCTGGCATCATCAAGGCTGATGACAACGATGGAGCGAGACAAGATTGCTTGACAAGTGTGTGTGTGTGTGTGCGTGTGCGTGTGTGTGTGTATATGTGTGTGTGTGTGTGTGTGTGTGTGTGTGTGTGTGTGTGTGTGTGTGTGTGTGTGTGTGTGTGTGTGTGTGTGTGTGTGTATGAGCGAGAGAGGGCAAGAGAGAGTGGAAGTGAGAGAGAGGTGCGTAGAGTGCATGTGTGGAGATAGTACATTAATTGATTTCCGCTAAAAATGCATAAAATGCTGCCTTTGTTCAGGCTATGGAATCATTCCTGCTAAATAGGTAGCGGTTACTTTTTTTGAGATATGTGAAAAGGATAGGGCAAGTTTTTCATGGATTTTTTTTTTCTTGTTCCAAGTGTGTCTGAGATGGCCACAGCTGGAGAAAAGTGGATCTATTGATCCTGGGAGTTTCATTTTTCAAACATAGTCATCTTTCAGAGCCAGCTTCGATTTTTGAAAAATATACAGTGTGCTTTTCAGATAATTTTATGGCCTTTTTGTCACAGTGTACAGTGGAGAGATGTGAAGAATCCCTGGATGGTAGATAGTGTAAGCGGATGGCCATACTTCTCCTCAGCCTAGCTCGAGAGCAATACTTTCCTGAAGTACGTATTGCGACTAAGGATTACATATTTTTTATTATTATCACAGCCCAGGAGGACACTTCTGAATAGCGTGTTTTCTCCCATCAACAGTCCAAAAGCCAACAATATTACAATTACAATCATTTAACAAAAGCCAAGCATTCATTCAACACTGAGAATAACTGTTTCCACAAAGACACCACTTGAGTTACTTATTTTAATTTATTTGGTATGCCACCTGCCTGCCCTCAGTTATCTGTTTTTCTCTGTAAATATTGTGAGAGCTTGGCCTTTCTCTTGCTTTGTTATAAACCTTCCAGCAGTGATGTGCATTCTCCTAAATTATATTTCCAGCTCAAAATAATGAGCGAGACAAAGGTTAAGAAAGACAAAGGGATGGTGAGTGGGAGAGAAAGTGTGGCCAATGTGTTTATTGCGTACACTAAAACCTCAGAGAGACATAAACAATCGCAGACACTTTTTTCGTTGACACAAAATGGTGACTGGCCACAGTGCGGCTTCACGGGTGGTGAAGTGGTAAGGGAGTGGTTATGCCATGGCTGACAGTTGCTCCCCCGGTGTTGGCCAGTAGCAGGTCACAGTAACACCACACACACAAGCAGACCCCCGCTGGTGGTTAAAGGTCTGCTTGGTGTGAGGACTTGACAGCGCACACACATGTACACACACGTGCAAACAAACATGCGCTAGTGCCTATCCTTCTCTTGTGATCTGTTTTGACTAGGACTCTTCTGTGAGGGCATGGGTGGGGGTCAAAGAGCAGCCCGTCCTGTCTTAACCTTAAGTGTGAGCGAAAACAAAAATGACCTGACTGTTTTCTAAAGTTCAACACTTTACCTGCCAGTTTTTCTTGTGTCCGCCATGTCTGTATATAATATTATGTCGGTACAACACCCCTTAAGACATGAATGCAGCATAATTATATTATACTAGCAAGTCCCTTTCAGAACTTTATGCTTCATTAAATAACAATGAATTCTGGAGAAGAGTATTTCATTTACTTTGAAGGCTTGATGAAGACAGAAGAACCTCTAATACGTTTCAGAGGATTTCCTGCAACTGGCAATGAAACGACTTCTTATGCAAAGCTGCTGGATAGGCATGAAGATGGATTGTTAATAGAATGTGTTGCAGTGTATTCAGTAATCATTATTAATCTGTGTGTCGGCGGATTCTTTCTCAGCTCGGCCCAGTGTTCATAAAGCTTGGTTAATTAGACTGATTGATTAGATGGTGGTGATTCAGAGCTCTCATCACAGCTCGTCATCCCGTCAGGCCTCTAATAAGATCAGATTGCTCTCATATTCACGTACTCCCCTGCATACACACCCACACACACACATACACACACACCCACGGCTTGTTTGGCCTGTCATGCCACCTCTCCATCTTTCTTGCTGACTGTCTGTCACATCCATATTCAGACAGGATTTACAGGCCTGAAAGAAGCAGCCAAGCTTGCCAAAGCAATACACTGAAGACTAGAAGTTACATTATGTTAACATGAAAAGATTGCAAATCTCTCACCCCCCCCTCATCACCTCCTCTACCCCCTCCTCCTCTTCCTCTGCTTTGTCTCTTACTGTGATATGTCCTGTGTTCCTGTCTCATCACGTCTCATAAATATAACTAGTCCCTCTGTTTAGCCAAGAAAAACATCACACTCAATAGCTGGAGACCAGGAACCTAACATCTGTCTAGACTCAACTTTGTACTTGGCCTGCGTGTGTGCTGCATGTGTTTTTCTGGATGCCTCTGTGGAAGTTTTCATGTCTGTATATGAGGAAGCATGAGCACATCACACATCTTCTTCTGCATATTTAAATGTGAATCAGCTTTGAGAAAGCTTCAGTTGCTCGTCTCTGCGATGCTTTTCTGATCAATACACGTGCGCAGCTCCAAGCAAAAACCGCCCTGCACTTAGCACACAGTGCCTGCTCATCAGCACAGAGACAGCACAGTAAAGAGACTCTCCCTCGCTGTAGTAAAACTTTATGACTTTCCGTGTTGCTTTTGTCTCCAGGCATCGGATATTACAGAGGATGATAAGCGTTCATTTAGATTTTTGCCAGATCACCAGTCCTTTGCGTCAATACAGCCCATCTGAGCTCTTTAAAAAGAGACAGAGTTTGGGGGTGTGTGTGTGTATGAGTTTATGAGGGTGCACCTAAGCGTGTGTGTGGATGTCTGTATTTGTGTGTGTGTATTCCAAGGCTGTGATGAACCCACTGCAGGATCACCCCTAAGAGAGTATTTATGGAGAAAATGATTACCTTGGAAAGAACAGAACTTTGATGAAAATCGTCCCACTTCAATTTGCACCTCGCAGGCCTGCGGTTGGCGTCCTTGTTTATAGGTAATATTGGAAATCTGTGAAATTGCACAGAGAACTTCAGTAACAGAGCGATTTTATGGAGACATCATTATATTCAGTGTCATTTTGATGAGGTTTAAGCATCTTTGTCACTGTGAAATAGTAGTATATGGTACTTTGTTTCAGTCTCTGAGTCTCTAGCTTCTAAACTTTCTGTGCAGATCTGAAATTTAAGTGCAGCAGGTTTCGAAATTATGTCTTTTTCAATTTATGCCCACACAATTTATAGGAATTATGTCAGCATAACGTATATTTATTATCAATATGCATGGAGAGATTTGCCAAATGTTGGGTGAGCTCAGTATTAATGATGTTTTGACCATTAGCCTCTGCAGTATCAAGCTGTGCTGACATTAATCTAATGAGGTGATACTATGCTATGTTAGCCTAACTGCCTTGATAGACAGTTTCCTGTGAATGAAACTTTTAAAATGGTTTATTAGAAAGCTGAGTATACGGCCGTGTTCAGACAGGCAACAGAATGGGACCCTGGATGGCTTAGTGGAGTTGCTAAAGCATCATCTGGAAAGGCACTCTGGTGAGCAATCAAAAAGTACACATTCCTGGCAGATTACTTTCTAATGTTAACACTATATTTGTTCTGTTTTCCTTGTGATTGTCACGACAAAAGATAAAATAATTACTTTCTTGATAACTTTCCAGAGTTGTAAAAGTCAAAGTCTCTGATATGATTTCAAATTCATGGATTTATTTCCCAAAACTTGACCTCCTGGTTCATATTTTATGTCTCAGCTGGTACTGATGCAGCACACCACTAACAAACAAAACAAGAAGACTTAACAGGGTGCGTCAATTTGACGACCTTCGCAGTCTACACTTGAGTCGCCCCTTGCTGCGCCATTTCCTCGGTCCAGATAACAAAGTTCATCCTGATGTTGAACATTTGATAAATTCCAGAAGCCTTGCAACTAACTACTCTGCTCTGTCTGCTCTTTGTTTATGTTCACAAATGGTTGCTGGCATCCAGTAAAACGTAGCTCTCATCGACTGACTGCATCCTGAATAGGGTACAGTTCTCCCTCCCTCAGGTTTTTGGCCGGTCACCCATCATGCACAGCTGGATGGGAGGTCTAACTACGATCGACTAGCTCCAGTTGGCAACAAAAGAAGAAAGTTTAAACTTCTGCAGTGTTCTACTTTTTTTTTTTTTTTTTGGACAAGAAAGTGCATTTTTGTCATGCGCGGTGTGGGATGAATTTTGTGTGGGTGTGTATGTGTGATTGCGTATCATTTAGTTTCAAACCTAGACAAATGACAGTGTGCCTGCCCTCCACACACTCCCTGCCATCTCTCTTACTGATGAAACCGGCTTTACCTGTGTGTGTGTGTGTGTGTGTGTGTGTGTGGGTAAAATCCACACAAAGCAGGAAATAAAAGAAAGAAAGAACACAATTAATGATGTGAGGGAGGAGGCATTCTCGCTGTGTTGTTTTTGTTGGTGAGAATGGGCCAGGGAGGGATGTAAAACTTTAGTGGGAGGGAGGGGAAAAAAAGGAAGGATGAAAGGGATGAACAGCAATCTGCTCTGGTCTTTTTCTATTTACATCTCTTTTGCCTGTGTGTTTGATGGAGTCAAACGAGTCGTATGATAGACGATATTGACAAGCTTAAATGCCCTTATTGGATGAGAAGTGGCCCCCGGGTGCTGCCCCAGCGTTTTCTAAGAACCGACCGCCAGACAAAAACCACACACTCACATACAGCATTACCCCTTTTTGCTACCACAGCACTCTCAACAATTACCTTCCAGCTCTTTAAAACACACACACACACACACACAAAGGCTATCTTTATGACTGCAGCATTTCCACCATTCCAGCCCACTTTTTTTTTTTCCTGCTTTCCTTACCTCCTTCAACCAGAGACCATTAAACCAGATCCCTTCTAAAAGGCTTTAAGGCCTCTCTTGGCTGGCCACGTCTTCTCCAAAGCCCTGCCATGGCTCTTTTCGTGTTTTTAAATCAAAGTCCATGAAAGGTTGAGGGGGAGGAGGGGGAAGCAAAGAGAAATTTGGGACGGGTTCTTGTGTTTGTGGGTTGGAGACAAATCTTACTTACAAACCCATATGGTCGTACTCACACACACACACACACACACACACACACACACACACACACACACACTCTCACATACACAAGCTTAATCTGATACGGTACATGCTCTCCTGGCCTGTTCTGCTCCGGTGGGATTTTATTTTTTTCTCCTCTGTCTCCCCTCTCACCTGCTGAGAGTTACTGTAGATGTGTAACCTGCTCTCTTTCTTTTGTCTCTTCTTCTTTCAAACACAAGTGTATACACTCTCTCACACACACACAACTGCACCCACACACTTTTGCAGCACAAACACTGGTATGTAAGACGTTTGTGTCCTTCTCTTGCAGACGGTTCTGATTTAAGGATCACGGCGGTGTGTAGCTTTTTGATTCTGCTGGTAGTCAACCTGAAAATGTTTTCCTTAATGGTTTTTTGGCAGAGGCCATGTTGGGGGGAGCTCCGGCCAGCTCACTTCACCTGCCAGCTGCTCTGCTCAGGCTGGTCCTTCTGGATCTTTTTTTTCCCCCTAAGTTTCATACTCAAAAAGACAACTCCGCTCTACTCAACCCCCTATCTCCAGCTGGCCCTGCAGATCAGGTTCCATATGCATCAGTGTCTCAGAGTGGGAGCGCTGACTCACCTTCAGTTAATCTTTTCTGACTGCAGTGAGTGTTGACGGGTGGTGTGGTGGGTCCAAACCGGAGGTGTAGAATTTTAAGGTGCATCCAGTTATTGATTTACCTGTAAAACTATTCTGTGCAAAGCTAGCAAGTACAGTGAGCTGCTACATCATGTCCACACAACTGTGTCCAGGGTGAACAGTTCTGTTTTGGGTGATAAGTTTTATTCCTTTTGTAAAAGGCTTAAAATACAGATACTGGAAGGAGCAAAGAAAGGATACTGTGCAACTATACAGAAGAAGGGGTTTATCATTTGATTTAAGAAAATGTCATTCACTCTGTCTTTTAAAGCCCTATTTTGTGAAGTTTTCTGTTGTCCTTTTTAAAGAGCTTTTGAAATAGAGCTCTTCATATTCCAAACATTAAATATTTCATTGAATTGAACGACAACTTATACTCCTTGGAAAAACCTCCTGTGCATTTACGAGCGTCACTAACTGCAAGACAATATATCTCCAGAAGTTAAAATACAAAAAACATTATTAGTCTAGAGCCATGCTCTCTCAGGCTATTGATCAAAGCTGTGATTTGAGCAAAATGCTAATGTCAGCATGCTAACATGCACCGTGACAATGCTAGAATACTAATGTTTAGTAGATATAGTGATCACCATGTTCAAAAAAACTGTTTGGTATTGTAGCATGCTAACTTTTTCTAATTAGGACAAAACACAAAGTACAGCTGAGGCTGATGGGAATATCATTAGGTTTTTTTTATGAATAAACATTCATTAAAGCAAGTTAAAACGATGGTGACTATTGAGCTAATTATTATTAGGTTGCGTATGCACCGAATTTCATAGCAATCCCTTAAATAGTTTTCAAAACATTTCTCAAAAGCGAAGTCAGAGGATGACCAAAATCACTAAGATTCACCCTCTGAGGTTCATCAATGTCTGTACAACATTTCATATCAAGAAAGAGACCGACCAGTCGACACTGCCCTCCATAAAAATGGCATACACTCTCGTACTTATTTTCTTTCAATTCAAGTTTTATATTTGGTCAGCGGCAGAATAATAGCACTAACCTAAAACCTTTTACACAAAACTTCATGCAGTTAGCGGTAAGACGTGTTTACAGACCTGCATCTGAAAAACCCTATTCATAACTGAATTATACCTCTTCCACTCCCACCATTCTCTCCAGTCACATTCCTTTATAAACCATTTTGTACTTTACAATCGCTTCAGCTCCTTTCTGATAAGGCAGAAAACCTTTGAGCTACACTAGAGTTATAGGAGGTGTTTTTACCCCGATAAGCCATACTGTATGTGACTTGAAGAAAGATAAATGGACACCTTGTTCTTTCTTTTTGTGATTTCTCTTTCCCCTCCCTGTCTCTCTTGGTTTTCCATCTTCTTCTGCCTCGACTCAGTAACATCTAAGATAGACCTGCCGGGGGGGGGGAGGACGGCAGTGAGACGGGGAGAGAAAAGGGAAGGGAGAGGTGACATTAGAGTGACAGGGTTATGAAGTCTAAAGGTGTGTATATAACATCAAGAGAATGAAGGGTATAGTACAGTGAACAGTATAGAGCAAGACTTACAAGTAGTAGTTTAATCAGCGTTACCAGGTAGGGTGTCAAATGGATCTATGAGCACACCATGCTGTGGCTGAACAGAAGTGTGACAGGGAATGAATGGCTTTGTGTTACTGGCTGTCTGGTCACAGTATGACATCCACTAGCAGTGTGTCTTGGTCCCTTGCACCAAAAATGTACAAATATGTCAAATATTCAGCAGAGAAGGGTCATAAAACATGGCACCTAACTGAAATGCATTATATCAGTTATAAAGGTATAACTACAGTACATTGTTGTTCATAAAAGTCTATTTTTCAAGTGTATGTCCATGTTCATCCCATCCTTTGTTGGTTTATACAGATTCTACATCACATGTTGAGTTGTTCATTTACTTGGTTCTGTATAAGGGCCAACAGGGGGCTAGAACTGTTTCTCTCTTGTGACTCAACGGTTTTCTTCACAAAACTAAAGCTCTGTAGGTTCAGAACTGTACTTTCAGGCAGGCCTTTCTGAATGATGTTATCGTCCATAAAACAGTGGTTAAGCAGCAGCCAGGGATCTTGCTGTGTTTGCCTCCTACAGTATCTGTAACTGTACAACATTTCTGTTGTTGTACAGCTAACACTACAATTCTGTTGGCAAGTCACCACTACCTCCAGTCTATCTGGCTAATTAATTATCTTGTCAACGTGCAGTAAAGGCAGTGTATCAACCACTGCTTTTTCGGAGGCACTGTTTGGAAACCTTTCTGCGTTATGACTATACTGACTAATATTCAGACTGTTCAGAATCTTCCTTTCGTAGCGGAAATGAGAAGATGGTAAAGCTTTTCTTTGCTGTTCCTTTGGTGCAGTTTTTGCTCATTTAAGGGGGAGACATTTCACATGTTTACTGTACAAATCCTCTCACAGTATTTCACATTGAACATTAAAGTTCAGGCTTACTTTTTAAAACAAGTCAGACTTCAGTCTAAGTACACTCTGACAGATTTTATTTTAAATGTTCATGTTGATAAAGGAAAAGTTTGGGTTTGTATGCATCTGTCAATAGTTGATGTGCCGTTTGCATATATTCAAATCTACTTTTTGGCTGACTTGCTTTTTGGGAATTTCAAAAAGAAACGTTGAAGGTTTTTGACAGGGATGCCTAGAAAAAAGTGATTTTTGTTCTCTAATGTTCTTTGATGTTGGTTTTTTCTTTGTTTTCCCAGTTAATCACAGTGTAGAGTCAATTCGCTCTCTCTTCTCTCTCTCTCTCTCTCTCTCTCTTCTTCTCATCTTATTTTGTCTTTGTGATTGATGAAGAGTTTGAGGAAGCACCGAGGAAGCCTACAGAGAGGACAAACAATCTCCTATGTATTGTTGCAGTGTTGAGTGTGATGAGGGGGGCGAAGTAGCTATCAATACCCGTATTGATGACTACAGTGGAAGCTGGTGGAAATGTTCTGCTTCCCTATTGATCTCTGATCCATTATGAGCTGTTAGTAGACAGCCGGGTGAATGATGGCGAATGGTCCATTCATCATAAGGCGACGTCCTCGCTGCTTAGCAGGCACACTCTTTTAGCTGTTTGGCTTGACAGTTATCCTCATCCTGCTCCTCTCCTTCTCTGATTCTTTTTCTCTTGCTCCTTTTCTCATCAAACTCAAAACCCACCCGAGCCGCCGGACTCATGGAGTAGACATTTAGGCTTGAATCTGACAGCATCTGGCCCACACGCTTGTTCAGAATAATACTCTTAATAGAATTGAAATTACTGGCAAGCTCAGCTTCCTCTGCTGCAAACTGTCCAATAAAGTCTTTCAGGTGTCTTCGCCCTGAATACCATAATATGTTTATCCTTGGATGAATGAAATAAAGCTGGTATTATGAAGAGAAAATGTGATCCACTTCAGAAATAATGGTTGCAGGTATTTAAACTATGAAGATAAAGAGATGTCTTACTTGGGATTAAAATTTTTCTCACTGCTTTTCCTTTTTTGTTCTATTCTAATCTCCAGGTCACTGATCGGTCTGTGCGAGCGGTTGCAGAGCATTGTCCTGAGCTGCAGTTTGTCGGCTTCATGGGATGCCCGGTGACCTCTCAGGGAGTCATCCATCTTACAGCGGTAAGTTTTAACTTGCTTTATAGTAGTTTTCCTTGCAACCCTCAGCTGTGACCTATTGTCAGAACACAAGTCACGCGTTTACTTCAGATAAAAGCGCAGTTAAGAGAAGGTTAATTACAGTCAGTGGTTTCACGTGTTTGAAGTAATTACTTGTATCAGTGATTGTCAACAGAGGTTTTAGCATGACTAAGTTTTTCATCTAATCCTGTTACTGTAGGCCAACTCTCCGTGTTGCTGCAGGTCTTTCATTGTCTCCAGGGGGTAAAATTAACTTTTGCAGAGTAAACTCAGGACCTCGCTGTGTGTTTTATCTAAAACTTAGTTTTGAAGTTATTTCGTGTTAACTTTTAAATCTCATGAAAGCCTAATGAGATGAATCCTAATAATACGCTGCTGTTCTGACTACACCCTGCTGTTTGGATATTACCATGCTAATGAGTAGCGCTCCGCGGTTTAAGATGTGCCATGCCATATAAACATGGACACACATGCGCTCACACAGTGATTGCTTGAGTTGAATTCACCAGGATATACCGCACCTTGTTTTTCTTCTCATTTATTTCCTCTTTCCAACATAACGTCCATCTAGAATATGTGTGTGTGCGCACTTAAGTGTGAGCGTGTACGATATGTCCGCACCCATGTGTGCCTGAATAATACAATTCGATTTGTGTTAGATGTACTTGGGTGTACACGCAAGTGTGAACGTACCCTTGTGTACGGCGTGCGTCCATTCTTCCTCAAATGCAATTACAGTTGTGTTAATAGGACTGAGACACTCGATGCCACGCTGCATTATTAGATTAAACAGCAGATTAATTTGTGCTCATGGTTTTGGCCCCCTATCATCTCTGCAGCCTCCACTGACCTTGGCCAGTGTATTGTAGACAGACAGTAATGAAGCCAGCCAGTCATAACAGCATTAGCATACCTGGAGGTGGACACATACACATCCGCCCACACGCACAGTCTAGCACACCTCATTATTATTTATTACAGTATTAACCAAGGTGAAGTTTTTAGTTTAGAGTTTAGATGAGCAAGTTCGTTATTCTGATAATATATCTAGTTTTCTTACAGCTGCAGTCTTGTCTCAAGTGGAAAAAGAAATTTCAATTTTTTTCCTTCTACTTTTTGACATCATAGTGAGGTTAAGTGTTTTAACAAGACAGATGCATACCAAACCACATTTTTCATCTTGACAGTAACACACACACGCCTACACACACACACACACACACACACACACACACACACACACACACACACACACACACACATACTGTAGACACGCAGAAATGAAACTGTTACATTCACCTCCATACCAAGTATGCATTTGTGTAACTCCACTGAGTCTGTGACAGGTTGTCATAACTTGAGCAATCCCTTCATATTTTTGTGCAAAGTTTAGATCAGTTTCATCCAAAGTCTTACAGTATTTTTAATTGTACCTCTTTATAGTGGTGTAGACTGCTAAAAGAAACTGCAGTGCAAAAATGCCAAAGATATCTATGAGGTAGTTTTGAAACAATGTCACTATTACATATTTGTCTGCTGGAGAGCATAAGTCTATTTTCGACAACTTCAAGTGTCTTGTTCAGTAAATATCACAGTTTTGTTTGTTTTTTTCTTTCAAAAAGCTTCAGAGTACGTTTGTACTAGACTAAAAAACAGTGTTTCAAGCCTGTTTCAGCTGAACACACCCAGAATCACTGATCGGTGTAGTCATAAGTTTGCTCTCCTGCAGCTGTAACCACACCCAGCAATGATGTTACAGTGTACTGACACCCCTTGTTGTACACTTGTACTTTACATAGCAAAAAACAAGATTATAAGGAGGTGTACAGTTACTATTTAAAGCAGGGAAATCATTGATTGTTGATGTGGCAGAATAAGACAACTTCAAAGTTGTAACCTCCTTTTTTCTTGGGTTGCTGAGGCTAGCATGTTTTGACACGTGATGGCGCCTGATATTAGCAACCCGCTTACAGGAATTGTCATTTAGCAATTAAACATAGTGGTTTAGGATTGGTATGAGATGGCAAAATAAAGGAAAATTCATCTGTCCTTTCTTCATCCTTTTGATGTTTGCTGTCCTTCCTCGTATTTGCCAAGAGGCCTGGTGTGCGTCAACTCTTCGCAGAAATCAAGCGCCACTGCTTCTGTGCAGATTGCTGATAGGCAAAAATGTGACTATCCAAGTAATAGCTAAGGGATATTATTGAACATTTACTAACTGGTATAAACAAAAAGAAATTCCCAGTGAGAATCAATTTTATTTTTATTGTAAATTGTTGCCATGCCATCTGGCACCCAATTGCAGACAGATCTGGCCTGCAGGTCTAAAGTTGAGTATCACTGCTTTAAAGGATCAAAAATTGTTTTATTTATTTGTTTATGCTTCAGGAATCCAAAATTCTATTATTCTTTTTATTTATTTTTTGCATTGTTTACATCAGTGGCTAAAGTACACTGAATGCATGATGACTCTGAATCTCTGAAGTCCTTTTTGAAGACTTTTGAAGGTATAGGCATAGGTATTGGTCATAATTTCTGATTCATGATGAGATAGAAATGTTTCAGAGATAACATTGTGACCATGTTAATTCTGTCTGTACAGATTCACAGTCAAGTCACATCTCTTTTTGTTTCTGTTATAATTTCTGAGTCATCTCTCTCTGCCTGCACCTCTCCACCTCTTCCTCTCTCCGTCCCTCCATAATCTCTCACAGTAATTATCTCGTTTAGCAGTTGATTCCTCCTCTCATTCATTCCCACTTGGTCCCATCCACTGTCAATTGAAAATCATATTCTCGCATTTAGAATCGTTGCATTTCTGATGACTCCGTGGACCTGCATGTGATTCCAGGACTGCAGCGTTCCTCTCTTGTTCGATTATCACACACTCCCTTCTACTTCTCTTCTACCTCGATTACTCTTTCTCTCTCTCTCTCTCTGATAATCTTCCCAACCTCCTCACCAGAAAAAAAGGGAAGAAAATCCATTACTTTTATTAACTTCTCTGATATGACACACTCATTTTAGATTGATATTTTTTAATACCAACTTCTCACAAATTAGGGTATGAGGAAATCAATTGAAATCGTATTTTCTTAATCAAGTGAGCTGATGGTTGAAATAGGCCACCCATGGTGCCAGGTTCGATGTAAATGGTCTGTATAGTAACTGTAAAGCTGTGGCATTTATACTCCTCTAATGGTTTTTCAGTGTTTCAGTCCTACTGGGGCTGTGCGATTCCTCTGTGATGTGCAACACAACTCAATATTTGTAGCCAGGCACCGTTTGACAAATCATCAGCTTGTTAGGGACTAAAAGGCAAAATCAAGACTTCTGCTGGCTGCGAGAGTAAAGCCTGCTAATCGAAAACAAGCTCTCTAACACTTTCCTTGCTGGTTGGAAATCAAACATTACACACGCCTTCAAATGTCAGAACAAAATCTGTGATGATTTTAAGAGCAAACACGTGTCTGATGTGGTCTTTTGTGTTGCCGTGCCAGGGATATACTGTACAGTTTTATTTATGGTTGGTTTTGAGATTGAAGCTCAAAGTTAACTCTAAGCTCTTGACATTAATAATAGTTTTATTGATGAGGCTTGTCACATCCCAAGGCTGCGTAATGGATACAAAACATCTTGGGATGGAAGCTTTGTGGGTGTCCCAGAGCTTTCAGTGATTTGGCGCTCTCCCTCAGAGACTAATTTGAGAACTTTATATGTGTTTTCTGTGGACCTGTATGAGATTAATCATTCTTCTAATTCGGTTTCGGTGGGTTCACCCTTTAGTCAAGCCTGTGACAAGCCACAGAGGTGGAAGCACAATAGATTTAGTGTATTTGTGTGTGTGTAGGCGTTGGGCGTTATTAAAAGGGTGAAAGCCTTCACTCTGCCAGCTTGAATGTAACCTCCGCTCTTTAGATGTGTGCGTGTGTTTGTGTGTTTACGGAAATGGATTTGTGTGTATTTCAGTAGTTACACAGTATTTTCTGTGCTCTCCCTCTGCATCTCAGGCAGCCTCAGCCACACTTTGTTGTTGGCTAGCTTTGAAAAAAAGTGCAACACCAACAGAGCCATTATCCGTCTCTTTGAACAGTGTTGTTACCTGTTTATGTCTCTTTCTCTGTCCAGTCTTTTTCTGCATTTGGTCATTGTCACCCTCTGTATGTGTCTCTTTTTTTTCTTTTTTACTCTTGCAGTTAATGTTTTTCTCTCTCTCTGTCCCTCTCTCCCTCTCTCTCTCTCTCTCTCTCTCTCTCTCTCTCTCTCTCACACACACACAGACATACTCTCCCATCGTCTCTCCATCTTCCTGTCAAGTGGTGCTCTTTTCTTCTGGTAGTGATTAAGTCCAAGGTCGGCTCTATCAGAGAGCCAGTGTTTGAGAGCGGCTCTGGGTGCCAGAGAGCCTTCATTCCCTGAGCCTTAGATGTCCCACTGATGGCTTCTCTTTGCTTGTCATGCCTGCCCACAATGCCCCTCCTCATACATCAGCCTATCACTGCCCTAAGACACTGTGGGCCTCAAAATGCCTTTTTTGTGTGTGCGAAAGTTCCCACCCTCGGGAGAGAGAGAGAGAGAGAGCAGGCCAAAGACATAACAAATGGAGAGACTGTTGAAGAATGTGTCAGAGATGAAAAGAGGTATATTTGAAGACTGTAATAGCTATGTGTCTTCTCTCTGATGTGCAGAACTTGAATGTTTCTGGTCTTAATTTTAGGCCTTGTAGATTAATTCAGCCGTGCCGCTCCAGTGGCTTTGTTGTTCTTCTCCAGAAAAAGTTAGGACCTTTTGATAAATGCTCTCTAAATTTGACAGAATTGGACCGTGGGCAATACCTCATTCTCTCTCTGTGTTTATGAGCAAATAAAACAGTCTGGTTTATGACAGGGAAGCTATTTAATTTCATAACAAGAATCATATGTTCAGACCGGTTGCTTGGTAGACCAGTACGCGCTTGCAACCTATGAAACAAGGAAAAAAAAGAATAATACTGTTCATTTATTTATTTTTTTATTTTCAAATTGCCATGAGCACAGGTTGGTAAAGAGCTTTTAAAGTGGTTGAAACACAAAAGGTTGAGGTAGAGGCCTTCACCGACTGTCACCTTCACACCCTCCACTCCACCGCTCCTTCCACATGTAGGATGAGTGGTGTCTGGCTTTGCTGTAGTCTGCTGGCCCCTTATCTCCTCCCTCTGACTGGAGCACAGAAAATACATAATCACAGTGCCCTGTGTCAAACTGATAACCCCGAATACAAACCAGAGAGGAACGTGTGCGTGTTCATGTCTATTTGTACCTGTTCCTGTGTACAAACGTGTGTGTGTGTGTGTGTGTGTGTGTGTGTGTGTGTGTGTGTGTGTGACTGTGTACTTGTATGTGTATTGTGTCTCTAGGGTGGTAGAGAGGATAAAGGGGGAACGAAGGAGCAGAGGGGATTTGGAGGAAGAAAGGTAATGGGGTTGTGGGGGTCGCAGAATGAGTCAAAATTGTAATAATAATTTTCTTCACTGCTGTATGGAGGAGATTGGAGGATTTATGAATATAATGAGCAGAGAAGAGCCTAAGGATGATGTCTGTCTCTTGCAAGTAATTGAAGTATAATTCATTTGGCTCTAAGACTTTTAACCCAGAGACAGACGGAGATAGAGAGGTTTTTGACCTCTGGAGGGGGGGGGTTGTATCATGTCTCATTACTGGCCCAACTAGTGTCACTGTGCTGTGACTGTCAGCCACTGTCACACTGGCTCGTGCTTGTGTATGTGCGTGCCTATGTGGTCATTTGGCTTAGCGCGTCCAAGAGAAACCAGCACTCTCTCTCTCTCTCTCTCTCTCTCTCTCTCTCTCTCTCTCTCTCTCTCTCCTCGAGCCTTTCCTCGCCACTGAGTTTGTTATCAACACCAACACATGCAGGATTAGCGACTGAAAGAGAGAGAGGGGGGAAAAAAACGGGGGTAGGAGAGGGAAAATAAGTGATAGACAGTAGATGGGCACAAGACAGATAAAGAGAGAAGTTAACCACACACACAAACACACACACACACACACACACACACACACACACACGCACACACACACACACACACACACACACACACACACACACACACAGGGATCAGCTCACTGGACCATGACTGATGCAGACAATGTATTTGTGATATCAGACCCATGGCCTTTCCAGTTTTTTGCCTCAGTCCTTTCTCAAATATTCATATCACTCTGTCTGCACAGGCCTCTGTGTATTCACATGTGTGCATGTGAGTGTGTGTGTTTGCCACAGAGGGATTGTCTCGACACAGCTTTCTCCTGTCTGACTGAACTGTCTGGGATGCTCCGATATGGGGAGAAAAAAAACAAAAAACAGTAGTGTGTATGCATGAGTGCGCACTTGTATTCACCTAGTGACACTGCTGCCATTCGTCTCACCTTTTCGCCCCCGCCTTGTCCTGTCTTACACATAGTCTCCAACACATGCGGACAGCTGAGAAAAATGTGTCAGGGCCACAACGCCACCTCAACAGCACCCTGTGACTTTGACTTCTTGCTCAGGACTTTGAATATTATTTCAAAGTGACTGTCTAAAGTCCTACCTGCACGGCTTGGATGATTTCAACCATCTTTGAGAATTGAGAGTTTCCACTGTTACGGCTGTTAGTTTTACTGAAAACTACTTCCCCTCTCCGCCCCTGGCCCCCTTTTTTCATAGACAGTGCTCGCATGCATGTCATTTTTTTTGTGGATCTATATGCATTTCCCACAGTAAAATCTTTTTCTCATCGAATAAACTCACATACTAAATCTTGAAGTGCTTATAAATGAACGACAGCAATGAAATAGCAGCTCATATTTTCCAAATCTAACATGTTAGCTATTTATGACTAAAACAATGCTCGCTCTGTCCATGCTTTTTAAATGTCATCTAGCTGCTTGTCAGCTTGGGACACTGAGGTTGATGGACAGCAACAGCCATGAACTCATGCTACTCTGTGCCAGCGTTCAAACCATGACATCATATCCTCTGCATGGGGTCCGCCAGGCCTCCACTTCCTGCTTGGCATCATGACGCTTGACGTTGTGTAAATAAATTAAGTAATAGCACAGGTAGTTATAGCTCTGTAGTCTGGCAGAGCATACACAGGTACACACACACACACATAACGATAATAACCCACTGTGTGCCAGACTGTGACATACACTAATGCAATAAAGCGTCAAATCAACCTCTCCAAAGACTGAACTCCAGCCTGTGCTTGGCTGATGGATAAAGGTACCTTTTAAACAGCCAGTTATTTTTCTTCCATTTAAAGTGCCGTTTTGTGTTTTGACCTCCGACCCTAGGCTCTTATTTTTCCCGTTTGAGAGAGGCTTCTAACTGGAGCAGGTGGGAGCCAAGCTGCTTGAAGCTCACAGATCTCCTCTGGTCATGTGGACCGAATTAAACAACCTCTTTAATACAGAATTGCGGTGCTACACCCACTTCTCAGACGATTAATGTTTGCTCATCCAGCTCTTGTAAAATCTGTAGTGATTGCTTTTCTTTTATCTGGAGTGAGGCAGGTAATGTGTTCTATCTTTGAATTGATTTGGAGTGAGTCTATAAACTGAGATTCACATGCATTTTTATGATTCTGTGAAGCTTAATTTGAATCTGTCATTTTCTGCTCTGTGGGTTATTCAGACAGAATTGAGCATTTGGATTAAGTAAAATAAAAATAATCATTTCAATACATTTTAGGGATAGGTCCATTGATTGACTACAGCTTTAGAAGTTTAAAATTTCACAACTTTTATTTATTTTGTGATTATTAATTTGACTAGCTAAATAGCACAATACTTCTATCACTAGAACTGATATTGCTGTTATTAATAATTTTATGTTTTAGAGGGTTTGTGATGCTCTCTCTGTTGCAGGCCACATTTTGGCCTTTGTTGTGGCTTAAAAATTGACATGCATAGGAAGGCTTTGTCTTATCTTGAACTGCAGATAAATTCCATACTTGATATGTTCAGATCCACCAAAGTTAGGCATGTTGTAAGATTAACAAAACCCTGTTTTATCTTCGTCATCACTTTGAACTGTTGGAGACGGTGCAAGATACCTCATTGGTCACTGCTGCATATTACTACAAGGTGTGCGGTGGTCGCCATATTGAAGAGGTTAAGATCTGCTAGTAAACAAGTGTTTGTGCGCTGAGAGATGCAGACTTCACTACGAAATCGACTACTCTCTCAATTCTGAACTGGTACTGGTTACTTCTTGAAATTAAATTTGGTTAAAGGGGGTGAATCTAATCACCTATATTCAAAATTTTAACCTTCTGAATATTGATAATTTCAAGTGGCTGTAAAATGAAAAACATGTAGTTTCTTGCACGGCCACTTAACACCGACTAGGAACTGCATACAGTATAAGCCCCCATATTAAAATGTCCAACTTCACAACAAAAAAATTCCCAGCTTGTGACAACTATTAGGGGTGAATTTTCATTTAGCTCATCAGTTGAAATGATATTAAGGCTCAAAGTTATGCATAACTAAGAGCACAGCTGCTTTGTTTGTTTGAGCAGCCAGACTTCATTCAGTCTGCCTCAGCTCCACCCACGATCCACACGAGCCAGCAGAGGCAGACCTGCCAAGATAGTGACGGCCAGAGCCACCACACTCCTGTGTGAAAGCTGTGGGTGACGTCAGGGAGACTTTGTTCATTTTATTTATACAGTCTATGGATAACTGGGACATGCAGGCTCTGATCTATGAATAGGGAACCTCCAAAAACATTGATTTTTACATGCTATTTACAATACATTTTATTGTTAACCTGCTTGGTTAATGTAATCTTCTAAATAAATATCCTAATGTTTTAAATAAATAATCATGTTTAAATTGAGAAGTTTTGACTTATCGTCCTGCTAATTGTTTCCTTATTATGTTTACACATTGACATGAACACAGAACACACAATACCATTACAATATTCTCTTCATCTTAAAGAAAACTTGGAGAGCACTTTAAGACTATATACTATGCAAAGAACTTTATTGAAAACTTTGCAGCTTGTTCTCGCTGGTTGAGCTTCACCATCTGTTACCTGGTGGAGATCTGCACTCTCCTGAGTGCACTCTCCTAGTTATTGATGCATCAACATGTAGGCAGTGCTTTATTGTTTTAGTTGGTCGAGGCGGAGTTCCTTATTACTGTACAATTTATGAACCAGTTATATGTCTTGTATGTAAAATCCCAATCTGAGAAGAAACTAGTAATTGCAGCTGTGAAGCTGGCATGTAGTTGAGTCGAGGTATAATTAGCATAGCATGGAAATTCCTCAAAACTGTACTTAAGTACTGTACGCAAGTTAATGTACCTCTGTCTCTGTGCATGTGGATGTGTGTGTGCCTGGAATATCGTTGGAATATTCATATAATCAGCGTGCATTTCGGTGAATGTGTTTTCACTGGGCGGGTACGACCTGCAGGCCTCAGAGCAGCTGGTTTCTGCAGGTTTCAGTGTTTTTATGAACAGAATGAATAATTATCCAGGTGTCGCTGCCAACTCAGGAGACGACACAAACTCTGCCTGGTTACAGACCTCAGCCAACGAGGAGAAAAAAACCTGCCGAACCCCTCACCAAATCCCCTGCTCTCTATTCTGTTGCTCTATTTCTCTTTCACTTGCGCCCCCCCTTTTTTTTTCTGTCTCTCTGCTGTGTGAATCACTCGCTTTGTCTTCCCCTCTGTCCAAAGCTTTCATGCTCCCTCCTCCTCATTTCTCCCCATTTATTTTTCTTTCTTTTTGTGTCTGTGTATTCTTGGATCACAGAAAGACATGAGCAGAAAATAAACTATATTGTGAGTGGAAATGATTAAATAAGATTGGAAGCATTAAAACCTTTCACCTATGAGTCCAATTATGATAATCTGTCAACTATGAAAAAACAAACACTGGCACTCCGGCCTGTCACCTTCTGGAGGTGTGACTAATTACTGAGAAGTTTTTTTGTGTGACTTTTCATTTCAGGGAATGATATTTTTCTTTTGGCAGATGTCCGCTAAACTGTGGAATTTATTTTCCTGCTGTGGTTTTTTGCTGATGGATTAGTAAGTTACAGTCTCAGCCGTGACTCTGCCTCTTCCCTTTCATGCAGACATCTGCTACATTTTCAAATTTTCTTCAACCTAGCTACACTCTCGGCCAATGAAAACTCACACTGGTTGGCCTGATTTCTCATTGGTTATCCACATCAATGAAACAGTTACTATTGGCTGTAGTAAAAATTCTATTTAGCAGGCATAAGCAGTTTTGAAGATTTTGAGAACAAATACTACTTTTGATGTTGGGGCTTTTTAAAATTTACTCCAGGCTTAATAACCATAAATACTGAATGCAAATAACTCTGTGTGTGTGTGTGTGTGTGTGTGTGTGTGTGTGTGTGTGTGCGCGTGTGTGGGTGGGTAAAAGTGTGAGGATATGTGTGCTGTTTATGGAAATTCTTTTGACACCGCTGTGAATATTAGTAGTGGTCACCTATTCTACATCCAGGTGTGTGTGTGTGTGTGTGTGTGTGTGTGTGTTTTGCAGACTATGCCACTGCACACACACACACAGTTTAGCCTAATTCTGCATGAATAATTTAGCACTTTCGATCCAACTCTGGCCACAGGAGCACATGACAGTTTGTGTGTGTGTTCGTGTGTGTGTTTTCATGCATGTGTGTGAGCATCTGCTTGTCTGCGTGCAAGACTATGGTAATCCACACAGTTAAGGGTTTTTCCCTTTCATTAAATACCATTGTTTCTCATGTCAGTTTAGCTGTCCCTGACGATCACGGCGGCACTCTTGACTCATCTTTGCACACTCAAGCTGTTTAATGTTTATTTCATTAGTATATCTAAGCACATCTTCACAGTATAGGTGCAGATATGCCACAAAACAAAATCTGTTTCATGTTTATTTCATGCCTAAGCAGACCTTTTATCACAAGAGGTGTGCATCCAATTTTCTTTTGAGGAGTGACAACAAAAAGCCACAGGCTACATAAGAGTACAGAGACAAATGGAGCAGCTAGACAGAGGTAAAGGTTTTGAAAGCCCTTTTTATTACCTTCAGCGCAGTGCAGCATCACACACTCGCCGTGTTTGTGTTCTGTCGGTGTGTGTTTTGATTCTCAGTATGTGGGAACAGGGAAGAATGTTTACATGTGTGTTTACTTCACCCAGTGAGCCTTAGTACTTATCCATTCCCCCCATGTGTGTTCATGCTGGTTGGTATATGTCATGCCTATGGAGCCGACAATAGTGCTCAGTGATCTTAACACCAACTGTAAGCTTGTTTTCTCTTTAGCCTTGGCCGTGACATTTACCTCCCTGCCTCCCTGGCGGCTGGCCGGAATATCATACCTCTATTATCTTTCATTTCTGGTATGTGTGTGTGAGTGTGTCTGTGTGTGCACCTGTGCCTTAAACAGTTTTGAGTATGTATCAGAGAAAATACACCTGTGCTGTGACTTAAAAAGCCTTTTTGGTAATTGGTAAAAGAGCAGGAACGCTTGTTGAACAGTGTGTCAGTTTGGGTTTTCCAAGAGTGTGTGAGGAAGTAGACGTTTTGACTGGAGGATTAATCTAAACCCCTCTTATAAGGTATTCAGATCAGAACGAGGGATTATTGAAAGTCGGAGAGATGAAAGGAAGAGGGAAAGTGAATGCTCATATTGGCTCATAACCCCTCACACCAAGCGTGCAGGCACAGAATGATAAACAGTAACAGCGAGCAATTTTGTATCATTTATCTGCCTTGTTAGGTTTTATTCTGCATTCATGCTATTTTTTCAGTACATGTGGCAGAGTTTTTTCTTTCTATATTCCACAGCAATATATCAAAGAGTCTGACTGATATGTGAGATATTTGAGACCGATACTGATTTTAGAGAGGAAAATTCACAGATTACAGCTATTTTGGCCAATACAATGAATTTCTGTGCTGGAATGAAAATATACCTTTTCTATGTGGATTTTAAGCAGTTATGGATTTGCAGAGATACTTAGAAGGCGACTTAGAGTGTTGCTCGACTGACACATTGGTCTTGTATCAAAACCATCCATGTAAGAAAATTATATGGTATACACATTTTTTTTCATTGCAAATAAAGTTCAATAGCTGTCTGCTACAGCTCTGTAAATCACTTGTCCTGTGTACAAGTGGCAATCCAAACAAAATGGAAAAAGGGAGAGCGTTTTGTAATGACGCCCCCTAGTCTTACATGAATTCAATGAATCAACCTTATTTCAATACAGCAATACATCAGTGTTCTACCTGCAGAGCAGATAGAGCCACCGAGCCAGACAGCAACTATAAAACAACAACAAGAGCCACATTCCTTGAACAACAACCCACATTAGCTTCCCTGCTAAAGTTTCCTTCTCATCTAACTTACAAACGTGAACATACGTCTTGTCCTGCACTGTAGATTATTCAACGAATGACCAAATAAACACTCCCGGGGGAAAAAGCGCGCTGCTACCATCATCTTGCAGCACAGATTAGCTAATTAGCTGCTCAACTGCAGCACATTAAACAGCGTGTAAACGTACCTGCAAGTGTCACTTCAGTCCGGTTAGATCCTGGTGTGGTCCTTACTATTCAGTACCACTAACAACATGCTGTCTGCCCATGACATGAAGGCTGCAGTGTTTTTAATTGGTCTCTTGTTCCCTGCAGTGTAACACTGAGCATTTCTGATATTTCCCGAAAGACTGTTTCCCCCCCCCCTTTAATAATAAAAAACTATTAACAAAACAAAACATTTTGAGATTATTTTGGACTATAGAAAGGGATGTCTAAATGTGATTTTGTTGAACTTTAAAGGGCAGCATTGTCAGTGCTGCACAGCTAGCTATTTGTGTGAATTTGACATGACTGAATCATAAATGTTTATGCTTGTTTTCTCACGTAGCTTCGAAACCTGAATGTCCTAGACCTGCGGCACATCTCAGAACTCAACAATGAGACGGTGATGGAGGTGGTGAGGAAATGTCGCAACCTCAGTTCCCTCAACCTCTGCCTCAACTGGAGCATCAATGACAGGTATGTCAACTCAATTATAGTCTGTTTGTATGGACCTATACCACATGCAGTGATACTGGGTTTTCTCGCAACAGTCACTGACCTAACACAAGCTGTCTAATGAGACAAGAAAAACCTCGAAATCACAAATCACATATGGTCCAACGGTGGTATTATGAGTCAAATACTTGTGTGTGCGCCAATACTTAAAATAAATCAAATAAAAGAAGTCGAGTGGGTCGTGGGGCTGCCACATTTCATTTGATCATTTGAGTAATAGCTCTTCAGACTTGGAGTTGGCAAAGAAATCTTTCATCGATTAGTCATTTTTAATGACCTTTTTATGGGGAGCAAGCTGTTAATTATTAATGAAAAGTATTACTTACTTCTCCAGCATCACAATATTCACAAACATGCCTTTTGTCTTTAGTAAACATTAGGTGTTGAGATCCTTTTGCATCACTTCTTTAAGTGACTTTTGACCATATTGTGCAAAGGTGTGCGCCCAAGTTTTGTTTGTTTGCATGCATAAGGATGCACATGTCCAAGTGACACATTTGTACTGATGGTTTGATGGTGACACCCCAAGAAATGCACCAACAAAGGCAGAGACGAAGAAAACTGCTAGCTGATCTAAACATGGATGTAAATAATGAAGGTCTCAAAAGATTTGGTTTGCAAGCGTTTTATGCGGAAGAACATGCATGCAGCATTGTCAGGCCTCAAGGATATGTGTCTTGGTGAGAAACAGAGAATATAAACAACACTTTGTTTGCTCACAAGAATACCCCACAGGGGACCTTCATTCTTTTTTTTTTCCATTTAAATCAACTAATGGATTTCTCAGTTAACAATTTTCATAGCCCTGCACATATATTCTGCACACATTCAAATACTTGAAATGGAAACACATTGCACATACCGCACTGAATCAGATATGCTCCTTATGCAAGCATGCAAACACTACAAATCTAACTTTAAAGGAAGGAGCCTTTGTCTGTCTGTATGCCTGTCCTTCGATTTTCTCGACAACCACTCATCCGATCGACTTCCCACTTGGCGGGTGTATTGCTGAGGTCCCAAGGAAGTGTAATGTCGAGTTGTTTAGATGAGCAGTTCTCGAAAAACCGCAAACAGCAATACAGGAAGCCAAGCAATCATCCTGTTCTGAACAGGCACTTTCTGAATGGCCATGCCACTAGTAAGAATTAAACTGTTAAAAACACAATAAAACTTTTGGTCTTTCTTCATGGTCATCTTTCTTGCTGCTCCCACACATTTTTTTCCCCTTTTTCTTTTCCCTTTTTCTCTCTCAAATGAGAGAGGACCTGAACAGTATATGATGGCAAGAGTAAACCATCTCCTCTTTATTTATTATCTTGTGTTTTATTCATACATTTCTATTTAATCTATTGATTTACAGCTAAGGCTGTGGCTTCTCTGCTGACTGTACTCCCACTCTGACTTAGAAGTGTGAACACAATATTGAATTTACCATGGTGCATAGCAACAATGGATGTGTGTGTGCACATGTGTTTGTGTGTGTGTGTGTGTGTGTGAGCATGTGTGAAATCATTCTTGCATTATTGAGTTAACAGCAGACATGTGGTGGGAAGGTTATGGTAATATCTTACCCGCCTCCTTTCAATCAAAAAACATAGAGTTTGGTGAAATCCTCACAGGGGCACATGGTGTGTTATCAACTTCTTCCCTTTATCACACTCACACACATGCACGCACACACACATGCACACACAGGCTCGATTGATTCAAGGCTGCATTGATTCCATAATGATATTTACTGCATTGGTTCAGGGGCTGAAGGTGTGTGTGTGTGTGTGTGTGTGTCTGGATCACCTGTGGGAATATTGGAATTCAAAATGGTGTGTATTGGTGGCAGTCTGTGTGGGAGATAACGCTAGGATGCTGTGTGTGTGTGTGTGTGTGTGTGTGTGTGGCAGCGTACAGTAAGTGTGGTGTTGGCTTATGAATGAAGCAGAGACAGTAGGGAAATGAATGTCCAAGGTGGACAGTCTTAGCTGAGGAGTCTTACACGCTTGCTGCCCTGATGTTTGCTCTCCCCTGTTTCCTAAACCTGTGTGTGTGTCTGTTTGTGTGTGTGTGTGTGTGTGTGTGTGTGTGTATTGTGTACATGCTGACTGCTCAAGGACTCAGAGCAAATAAAAGCCTCCAGTCGTAAGCTGCTTTATTGTTAAACTTTACAGTCACACAGCTTAGAGCTGAGAGGAAGGGAAGGGGTTTATTTAAAGGGAGAAACTGGCAGGGTGGTCGCCACAACTTGAAGCAGGTATATGTAGTGGAGTGTTTTAGCGTTTTTCCATGGGCCTGGTTTAACCCACTCTAGCTGTGCCGTGCCAAGCCATGCCATGATGGCATGTGTTTCCATTATAGCCTCACAGCAGGGGGTAGCTTCCTTCAACAGAGTCATGTTGACACAGCCGATGGATTGGCTCAAGACTGTGTCATCATGAGTCACAACATCACCATATTCAGTATGTAGCAAGAGATAACTAGTCAACACTGGAACACAGGGTTAGAATATGGACACTCACTGTGTTCACTGTGTGCTGCTTCTAAATGTGCCACACATAGTTTTCAGTTTTGGTCATTTGTTTCTAAACAATTCTCTGTGTTAAATTTTGCACCTGTTACTCTCTGGGATACTTACTTTGCTGGTTACACATGAGTCAAAACACATGCAATATTTATAGTACGACAAGCTGAGCTTGTGCTAAAAAAGGCAGTCATAATACTTCAAAACGTAATCGTGTGTAAAAATCGCGAACCATTAACTGCATTTTACAGCTGCATGAAGAATGCAGCAGTTTTGAGATCCCCAGTTGTGCTGATAATCTCTTGGAATCAGCTAATAACACTTTAACTCATAAATCACCAAATACCTCAGAATTTATTGCAAACGGTTTATGGCATGGTGGGGAAAATACAGAAGTGCTGTTTGTACTTGAATCATGATTCAATAAGAACCAGAATCAGTAAGTACGATATGATTCAGAATTGATGAAATCTAAATAATAAGTTTGCAACTCACATCAAAACACACACCGATATGAACACGGATAGACATACACACACGCTGGCAACAATCATTTGTCTGACAGATTGTTTAAAAGTGAGATTTTTATGAATGATGGTTAGAGAGAGAGAGAGAGAGGAGGGCTGAACTTGTTTCTTTGGCTCAAAGTTCAAAGAGTCAAAGGTCATCAGGGTCACTGCTGTTGGGGAAGCCAGCACACACACTGTACACACCCATATACTGTACACACACACACTCCTGTACCTTGCTAGTTGTCACTGTGATGAGCAGAAAGGCTCACCCCACCCCTCACATTAGCTCTCTAAGGGTACAGCTGGGTCCGTTTTTGTCACTGATGGCAGTGTGCTGTGAACAGGTAAACAGGCAGAGGAAATGACTCCTTATTTCCAGGATCAATTTGTCCCCCGACAAGGGGCCATTGGAGAGATAGTGCTCTGTGGGAGGTAAAGCATTTCAGTCCCTTCTTCTCTTTTTCTCTTTCTTCCTGTCTCTCATGTTTGAAAAAAAGAAAATAAGTAAACGGCGTGTCCTCTGGCTCCCCTCATCTTTTCTCAGCAATAGCCGATAACAGCGTCTCAGTGTAAGAAAGCGAGAAATGACGATCAAATATGGACTTCCCATCGTCACAGTCCGGCGGGCAGATTGTGACAGTAGGACACCTATTTTTTGGTCACTGTCATTTCTTGGGGAGAGAGGATGTGATGTGCTGCAGGTGGGCAGTGTTGGCACTGTTATTTCCCTGCATCCTCCTTCCATCAATGATTGGAGACCAAAGTGGGATTGTGTTTTTCTAATGTCACAGCGTTTGAAAACGGGGAGCGAGTCATGATCAAAGTGGAACGGCAGAGCAAATGGCAGCGCTCACTTTTTAGAACCAAGTTGAGAACACAGTGTCAAAGTTAAACTGTTTTCTTTCATTTTTTTTTGGCGCTTGGTATCTCTTTTATTTATTTTTTATTTTTTTCCATTTTGCAAGAAACTCTAGGGAGATTTTCTATTGTGTGCATGGTACATTTGTGGTTTTTGTTACTATTGTGTGTGAATATTCTTTTATATCTGTGTTTATATCGAGACATCTGTTTTTCCCAGGAGAGCCTGCTGATTTACAATTTGTCATTTGTCAAAGTTTTTTCATCATCATATTTAACTTTTTCTACGAGAAGTAAGGAGATAAAACATGTTTTTTATGCTAATCTCATGCTTCTGTTTGTGCAAGTGTGAGCGTGTTGCAATAAAGTCTGCTGTGGTCCTCTGAGGTTTTGGTCAAAGCAAAGTGTCAGCATCTATTCTGCTAACATTAACCCTGCTGCTGGACCCACGGCCTGTGTTGACATGCAGATTTATGTTTGTTCTCCTCTGTGTCCGTCCATGCTCTCTGTGTGTGTGTGTGTGTGTGTGTGTGTGTGTGTGTGTGTGTGTGTGTGTGTGCATTTGTGCGCAAGCTCTGGTCAGCTGGCCTGGAGTCTTTGCTAAAAGCAAATGCATGGAGCAAGTGAGTCATTTCTTTTATGAGATCTGTATTGTTGGAAGTTGGGCATTTCCCAAACGCTCTGGCTCTCCATCTCTTTGCCTCTCTCGTTTTCTTCATCTCTCAGTTTTTCCGGCAGCTTAATTTAAACATGGGAATCAATATTCATCCCTTTTTCCTTCTCTGCTTTTTTCTTCAGGCCAACATTATCTGCATATCTCCATCACTTACGAGCATCACAAATCACTGCCCAAATTGGCTTTTTTACATTTTTGTCCCCTCTTACAGAAATCGGACTAGATGAGGGATGACCGGGGGCCCTCTCTGACTTTCAGGAGCTTATTAAGCAGGAAATAATTGGAGAAGCATTCTCCCAGAAACACACCTTCTTTAATATGCGTGTAGATTCGGAGGCGTTTGCAATGGAAGCTCATTCCAAATAGCCTCTGTTGCAGCCAGCTGGCAGATCTTGCAGTGCCTGGAGAAGTGTTAAACCCCAAAATCGAATAAGTATATGATACATCAGTGTGATCAATGATGTGTCAAATGACAGTTGGTTGCTCTACTTTGCTTGGCCACAGTGAAGGTGACCAGAGTCTGCATTTGTCAAAGTTCTGAGAGTTACACTTAATAATACTGTAAAGAGCCAACTTTGGAACATTTACTGAGCAATTTTCTCCTACTTACAGCAAAGTCAACGAGTAAGATTATGTGATTACATGTGTGCTCAGAAAGGTAGCCTGGCACAAGGATTTAACCTAGCTCCATTGTTCACTCTTTGGAAAAATCTCCCCATTAAGATTTTATTCTGTAAAAACTATATGATTTAAACCTTTTATGTAGTTTTATATGAAACCTGTAAAATCTCAAGTTTCAATTTGAGACATGAAATTAACAATTAGACTTGGATTGAATTGGCTGAACTATAAACATCCAATTCCCTACTGAAAGGAACTTTTTTTCTTTCTCTGCTTTTAACCTTCTCACACTTTTGACATAAAGACCACCACCAGTGTTACTACCGGGGAAAAAAAAGCAAAACGACTTTTTTTTTTTTTTTTAAACTTTTGCTGGGCACAAATTCACCACCTGGCCTCGCTAGCACAGAGTTCAGCATGAAATGTTCGTTTCTTTTCAAGAAAACGGGACACTGTGGGAAAGTGAGCAAATCCCTCAGATAAGAGGTCATGTCAATTCTCTACATCTATTGTATAACCTCACCGCGCGTAGGTTTCTTCTAGCCGACTATTTTTAGCCTCCCCTCCACCCTTTCTTTGGATTTTCTTGGATGTTTTCTAAATGCCATGGAAAATGTCAGCAGAGCCCGAACCAGTGACCGACAGACATTTGTCCATGTCTTGTTCCTCAACCACCTGTCTCTACAGATTTGAGGAGAGGTGCTGAGGGGCCTTCCCCTGTCCTTGTCACTTCTCTATTGCTGCTCGTGTGTTTTCACACATACAGCACAAGGATCTACGATTTGACCGCTACAAAGAATTCCATCCTTCTTTTCTCATTCCTCTCCCTCCGGTGGGGAACCAGATCCCTGCACTGGGCTTGTATGATTTGTAAATTAAAAAACGCCGGCCCTTTTTTATTTACTCGGTCCTGTCTTGTTGGAGCAGATTGGCTGTCAGTGGAGATTAGAGTCCTGCTTAGTAGAGTGAATACACAGGGAGAGCTAGTGTTGCCCTGTTGTCAGACACGATGGTGAGAAAAGGTGCGGGAAAAACCAACGAGGTGTAATGGATTCAGAGTGATTAGGTACGGCAGATGCACACGTATGCATGTAGCGGATTTTCTCTTCATTTTTCTCTCAGTTATGTCTTATTCTCTTTGTTCTGTCTCTTTTTCACACTTCATCTCTCCTCCTTGTCTTTCTGTGTTTCTTCCTCTGTCTCTCTCGCACTTACTTTCTCTCTTTCTCTTTCTCTTTCTCTGTCACACACACAAACACTGAGGTGATTATTTCTGGCAGGTTGAGTGTGAAAGTGTGCTATGATAAACATGCTGCTGTGGTTATTAATTTTGAGTAATGGCAGCGTCAAACTCCAGCGCCTTGATAAGTATCGGAGATGGAGGAACATTTGTGGCGCGGCACAGAGACACAATGAAGGCAAGCAGCTGGAGCTTATAGGCTACAACAGCGTGAGAGCTGCTGTTGTCTTCGGGCACAGATCCAAGGCCAGCATCCTGCAACTTCCTGTGTATGCTCTGAAAAGTCAAACCCTAAGATATGTAACGTGAAATAAGTAAGAGGGGGTAGAGCCTGACCTCTTTCTATGAAGTATTCCTGCTCGCTCACGCCACCCTGCTGCTCCAGGATCTTTAGTTTGATTGAATTGCTCTCATTTCTGGAGGTTATACGATTTGATTTGTGATACACTGTCAGAGACGACTGAACAGCTGCAGAATTTAAAGGGGCTTTACGTAATCTTTTATCACCCTCTTTCTGTGACTAAGGAAACGCAGCACCAAACAGTCTTTGGTGGAGGTCATGGTGGCTTGTAATCTGTTACGAAAGATTCTGATTTCCACTCTTGGAAGGTAGCTAATAAGAGCAGAAAATGCTTAGTGTAGAAGCAGCAGTAAGGTTTTAAAAAGGTCTCCCATGCTTTTTAGGTTCTGATCACAATCATTCTTTGGGTTTTGTAAGCTGCACTGATGTGATGTACCACTTTTGAATGCCTGATTACAGCATCACACTAAATCCTAAACAAGAGTGTGTCTTAGCAGCGTTTAAATTACCTTGTGGAAACGTCCAAATGTAATCATTATATGGGAAACAGTGCATCTCACAGCTGTGGAACCACATTAGACACAGGGCTTGAAGCACTATAATCTCACAAAGTGAGTCATGAGCTTGAGGCTGAAATTCAGCTAAAATCCATGTTAACCAAATTGTTGACCCCTGACAGCAAAATTATTGGTTCCATTTTGACCAAATACATTTTTGCTGTAATTTGATTTTTCCCGCATATAGGTTTACTTTGTGCTCTGTCAGGCTGGGAAAATTATTATTACTTTAGCCCATTACCAGACCAAAGAGATAAGAGAAGAAGCCAAGAGAGAGAACATGATTTAAAAACATGGCATTTGATTTTGTGCACTGATGCAAAAATGTATGTTCATTAGATTGTGCATCTTCCAACAAGGTCTCTGCTTAGAGAGATTCTCTCGCATTTGATTTTCCCTCTGATCTTATTTTATGTTTTTGTTTTGAGAGTTGATCTCGTTTTTAAGCTTTTATCCAATTCCCCAATTCTTGCGGGTTGATGTTTCTTTCATAGAAATTCCACTCAGAAGGTTAACTTCTGTGTGTAGGGTCATTTATGTTTGATTTATCTGTTTTATTAGAAAAAAAGAGAAAGATTCGACACTATTCACAACATGCCGTGTTTTCCAGCTATGAATCAATTTGAGTTTGTCAGGAAGTGAAAGGGCATTTGTCTTCCTATATTCTGACTTATTCTACAAGACCTCTCTTTCTTGAACACAGTCTCAGTTTGACATGATAACCACAAAACATCAGTGCATATCTTTCTGTGCATACATTTCTGCATATGCGTGGATACTTTGGTCGGTGGCCAGACCTAAGTCAGTCCCTATGAACGCATATTTGTAGATGCTCGCCTGCAAATGGGTGTTTAAGCGCATATGACCTTAAAGCTCTCTGTGTGAGTGTCATCCAGGGAACCCTGCTGGTTCTCCTCCCAAGAGAGAGGCCTATAGAGAGGACTGTGTGTATTCAGCCTGCATCTGGATGTCTGGGTCATGTGTAAAAGTGATTTGAGTCACTCAGATTTAGTGTGTCGCAAGTAGGTAATGTAATCACACAGAAATGTTCTCATGAAGTGCTCCGTTGGCCAGGAACCAAAGCAGTGGACAGAGGATGGTGACACTTCCTTTGTGGAAATGCGTGACCATCAGCACTCAATGTTCCCTCCCCGTAGGGCGCAGACATCTTTTACCTAACCCTCTAAGCCTTCAGATTTGATTCAGAAAGTGTGAATACTTCCCTTCAAAGTCCATTTTACATAAGAAATTAATTATCTGCCCAGCAAGCACTTAAATTGGGCAAAAAAATGGTGCAATGGTTTTGCAGAAAAGTTCTTTTTTATTAGCAAGTCGAGTTGGTTTTGGGCTTGTGGATACTTTTGTGGTCAGGATATTTGAGCATAGGTTGAGATTTTTGTTTGTGAATATGTTTGGCTTACAGGTGGTACACAGTGGGGGCCGTGGCTTATTATGGTTATCCATACTGTGGGGTCAGAAAGTTGACAGTATAATCTAAATGGTAAAGAGACCACGGGGCTCGACTGCCCTTGTTTCACCATGCTGGAGACCTGGCAATTGGCCTGTGTTTAAGGACCAAAGCTGTAATTTTCTGTTTTCCACTGTTCTTTGTGACTGGGTCAGCTGAATAAAACAAAAGCCATATTCAGAATTATTCTTTTATATGCTCATCCTTTTATGCTTTATTTCTTTATCATCAAATGAGCACATGTCCTCATGCCCTTGTTCCATCCCACCACCACTTTTTGTAATATTGTTCTGTTCTTTTTTTGTATCACTGTGCTTCTTTATTGATGCCATCCTTTCCCCTCTTTCCTTCCTTCCCTCACTTCCCCTTTTCCCTCCCCTCTTATTGCTGTGCTCTGTATATCGCCCTCCATCTTTCCCTCTGCCTCCCTCTCTTCCCTCCTTTCCCCTCCCTACAGCTTTCCCCCCTCAATCCCTCTGCGTTGCACTCATTTGTGTGATCGCCTTCTTCTTACTCACAGCACATCCGCTGCCCCACAAATGAGAGCAGGGAGAACGGGAGAGCAAAGGGGAGAGCATGATGCAGGGCCCAAGGAACAAGGTTTAATGAAGCCAGCCTAAATGAATTTACTGCTTTCCATTGAGCTGCTCCGTCCCATGTGGCGGACTAGCACCTCAGCCATTGTGTCGGAGGCCCCCCTCTCTGTTCTGCTACCTGTTTGTCTGACACCTCTGTAATTAGCCGCCACTATTGAGGAAAGTAATTGCATATTAGAGCCATGTTCTGTTAGGGGAGCCTCAAAAGTGAACATTTTTATGCAAATGTTCAGAATCGGGCCTAGATTAAGAAAATTACCCAGGGTTTTGAGCGCAGGAGAAATAGAGGAAGGCCATTTTCTACCAGAAGAAGAAGAAAGGAAATTGTGGGTATCGCAGCATGCTAAATGGATAGAGGGGATTGTGTGTCTGCCTGAATTTGTTTGGTGGGATATTTGTGTGTATATTAGTCTCCAGGGATAAACGTTTTTGCTGCGTGGCTGATTTACTATTTCAAATTGGTATTTTAAACAGTGCTCTGTGATGGGACTTGAATAACAAAGTAAATTGGAGTTATTAACTGCTATTGTTGCTCACCTGGTTTGTATTAGAAGCTCCTGGGGACAAATAGTATGCTGATTGTTATTCCTCTTCTTTGTTTTGGTATGCATGTGCTTATGTGTGTATGTAGCCTCTGGAAAGCCCGCACATGCCAGCTGCTTGCTTGCAACTTTTTTAGTTAGGAACAGAACTGCAGACCGACTATTTGTAAATCCAAGTTAACTTCTGCCTAAGTTTTTAGTAACTACTAGCTAGTTCCAAACTCACAATTTAGTCAATCAGGTTGCACTATTTAAACTTTTGTCTATCTTTTCTCGTACATCTGTAGCACCGTTAGCAGCTGTGTGAAACAGGAAGTTACTGTGACCAGGTTACTAAGTGATGGCCTAAGTGATGCTATTTAGTCATTCATCCTGATGCTGTTAGCATAGTGAGCTGTAATTTGAGGTATTTTGTGTTTTGTAAATCTAAATCATCTCATTAGGGAACAACATTTTGATTAAGTGACAAGTAAAATATTTGGCTTGTGCTTTAATCACAATTAACAAACACACATTAGCGAGCTAATATTAGCTTAGTCAGTAAGTTCAGTGAGCTACACAACAGTTACATGTAGAGCTGTCGCAGTAAAGGAATTTCCCTTACTGTGGTTTATGGTGGCTCAGCATCACAGTATGCACTATTAGTGCCGTTTTTTAATTATTTTTTTTTAATGGTTTTTGCAAATTGAATGAATGAATCATTGAATGATTCAAAATTGCTTTATAAGGGGTACAGCAGGATAAGGTTTCATCTTGATGTCAAATACCCTATCTTAGTAGTACCTGCTTATACTAATCACCTGCACACTCTCTCCTCCTGGATCTGTCTGTGTTTCGGCTTAACGAGTGAGTGACCCTGTTAACTGGTGACTTTGAGCCAAATAACAATGTGTTGTCAACAAAGGCATTCAGCGTTTTCTACTAAAAAAAGATTGCTTCCATTTCCAATCCACAGCTCCAGAGCAAGTGAGGCAGAGGTTATGTGACTTTCTCCTGTGTGGTATTGTAATCCTGGGCAAAACTGAGATCCGATCATGGGATACTTTTGTGCTTGTGAGTTTTTTCAGTCTAGCTCCTTTTCCGTCTTAAAAAACAAACCCTAAACATGCCATGATGTGACTTGTGCGTCATGTGTGGTTGTAGCGGTGGCTTGCCATCCCTTACGTTTGGCTTGTCAGTAGTGTGGTATTTCACTATCGTGACAGCAGCCCTGGTTACACCTGGCAGTTACTGGGTACAAATATTTTAGGTTTGAACTAAAAAGTTCAACCCAGCTACTGGACAGATGTGCCGTGTATCCTTATCCTAATACTCAGCAAATAACCTCACCAACCAAGGACTTAGTAAACATGAATGCAGACACACACCCACACAAACTCATCTCCCCCTTCTTTCAGTCAACGCTAACCTGCCCAAGCCATGACATATGGCCTGTCTGTTTTGATCAGGCCGTCAACTTCTGAACCTCAAATTTAATGTTCAGCTGGAGCAGAATGATGCATAAACACTCTCCAGACACCCTCAAGAAGTCTGGGAAATTTGCCTTTCTCCTGGAAACTTTAACTTTCTAATTTTATTTCGGTCGCAACTTGTTTGAAACTCAGAAATCCTTACCTCTGTCATTGAGCACATGAACCTTACCCAAAGAGAAAACGGCATACTGCCCATGCATTGTGTGCACGTGCATTCATTCTTTTGTGAATGTGTATGCATTTGTTTTCTTGTTGTAGTGAGAGCCAGTCATATCTTATCTTTTGAAATGTGCACAAGGTCAGTGCCAAAACAGCATCCTAGTAGCTAGAAGAGATTTACTGTATTGCCAAACGACACTTCAGCAGAGCATTTACTTGCTATTCTAGGGAGGTTGTACCCAGGCCTTTAGGCAGAATTATACACTCTTTAAACACTTCCAAATCAGTATGCTGTCCTGCACTTCAAATGAATATTATGCAGCCAGTGGTTTGCGGCTATAGTTTCAGGTATTCCTGTTAAAGTCCTCATTTGACAAATCATGGGCAATAAACATCTCTGATGTTTAAATGTTTGCTTTGTTGGACCTGGAGAGGGTTTGGACTTATCTGATGCTCAGCTCTTATAGCGTGCTAAAGCTCCTATGTTTTTCTGCTGTCGGAGGTCCTCTTCCATTACCTACTAAGCCTTTGTCAGATTGCAGGGCTGTGAAGCAGTCCCATATCACCACCGGTAACGGTGGTTTCCAAGTCCCAGTCTATTCAGCTCACGCCGCCACCCTTCAGAGACTGGTAATAACTATTTGCTCAGGCTTATACATTCTCACCCCCTGACTTAAATTTTTTTCTGTTTTCTTCCCTTGCTCCATTCATCCTCCTCCGTTTACAGGAGCCATGTTTTCTTTCTTCCCTCCCTTTCTCCATCTTTTCCTCCTTCTCTGGCGTCATCTTTCCTTTCGTCAAAGCAATCACTATTTAAACTCTCCTTTGCTCCAAGATCCTGTCAGATCCCCTAGAAGCCAAACACTATTAAAAGGGGTCTCTAGAGCTTATCCAGTGTGTGCATGTCGATGTGTGCATGTATATGTACAGTAAGTGTGAATTTTGCGGGCGTATTTCACAACTCTGTGGTAATATGTGTACGTATCCACATTGGTGTTGAGGGTATCTCCCTTTTAGATCTTTTGAATCTTCAATAAGAGCGTGAACTCTGGTGGGAAATCTATTGGCAGCAGATTCAGAAGATTACGGAAATTCAGCCTAGCGGGAGGGAGTAAAAGGGTGGTTGTGGTCGGGGGTGTGTGGGGTTGGAAGAGTTTGCCATAACCCAGAGAGAGTAAAAATATGAATAGAGTGTGGCGTCGATGACCTTGTGGTATGAGGTTTTGCGTCCTGTCACTGGCTCTGCTTAGCCAAATGGGAAAACAGTTCAAGCTTTTGCTTCAGCACAAGTAAATATGCACATTCAGTACGCCCAAAAGCAGAGAAAATGCACTCTCTCTCTGACAGCGCGTGCACACACAGTTACATTCAAATAAATACACAAACCTGCTAAACCTTTCTGTTAGAGAAACAAAGTCTTATTATGGTACAGAACAGACAGACAGTAAAAGTTTGTGTAAAGTGTATTAAGTAATTTTCAGGACTTAAAATAAGTATTATTTTCATTATAAAAATAATCTGTTAATTAATGTTTTAATGTAGTTTTGTCACAGCAACAAAAAAGATGAAGATGCTTAATTTACTATCATTTAAGATAGTAAGGTAAGGGAGCACATTATCACACTGGAGACGCTTGAATGCTTGGCAATTGTGCTTGAAAAGTTACGAGAACAGTGGAATGATTTGAGGCAGGTCAACAAACATTCATGATAAAATAAATATACATTTAGGATGGTTGATGTGGCATAATAAGACAACTTCAAAGTCGTTATCTTCTCTTCTCTTGCGGTGCTACAAGGTGAGAACGTTGCACTGAAGCATGTTTTGACTCCTCATGACGGCTGATATTAATAATTATACAGCAATTGTCATTTGGCTGATGAAACGCAGTGGTTTAGGATTGTGGGAAAATGTAGAACAATTTTTGAGTTGCCTGTTAGGGTTAGGTTTAGACTGCCAGACTTTCTGACTGTTTTCTGTCCTCAGGCAAATCCAGTCACAGCGTCCTTGCGCAGGTCAGGTGTACGTACATCTCATGTTTGAGCGCTTCTGCGTAGTGTACATATTGCTGATTGGCTAATATGCAACTTCCCAAGTAACAGCCAAGGGACATTATTAAACATTGACTAATTGGTGTAAACAAACAAAAAAATCCCAGTATGAATCAATTTATGTTCATTATGAATCAGAAAATGGTGGCCCTCCCGGCAAGCTATCACGGGCCTAATCTGGCCCGCAGGCTTAAAGTTGAATACCATCTCCCTGACCTGGCTGACCAGGTGCCTGTTTAGAAAGAAGGATTAGAGAGATAGAAAGTGTGTGTGTGTGTGTGTGTGAGAGAGAGACCTGTTTCATTAGCAGATTGAAGGAGCTGTAATGTGATGGCTGGTTGAGATGGCTACTTAAATATGATAGGCCATTAGCTATTCATCCTTACTGCACTATTAATGCAAGGTATGGAAAATGCAATCATGCAAATCACTCTTCGATCAGAGCTTTTCATAGAGGAATAAATGCTGACAGCGTCGGATGGGAGGGACTTTTAAGAACGAGGTGGGGAGAGAGAGAGAGAGAGAGAGAGAGAGAGAGAGAGAGAGAGAGAGAGAGAGAGAGAGAGAGAGAGAGAGAGAGAGAGAGAGAGAGAGAGAGAGAGAGAGAGAGAGAGAGAGAGAGAGAGATAAGGGCAAGGTGCACTATTTTCTACTTTCCCTCCTCTTTCCAGTCTCATATCTGTCTTTGTCATCACTCGTTTATCAGCACCTCGTCTGCTGACCTCGTCTGAGAGAGACATGACAGGGAGGCTTGTTAGGTGTTCTGTCTCTCTCTCTCTCTCCTCTTTGCTTCTCATCTTCAGCTACATTATCATTAATTAGTTTGGGTATTTAACATAGCAGAGGAGCAGCACATATCACATATCGAGAATGACTCCAGTATTCAATAACCCCTTACAATAACATTGAAGACTCTTGAATTAGATATAAGCATTACACAAGAAGCATAATGAGGGAGGTGAAGGGTTGTTTTATTCAGCGTTGGTCATTTTGTACCCATCAAACAGAGTAAAATCAACTGGGTCTGACTTGAAAGTGGAGTTTCATCTCAGTTGACTCTGCCTTCTAACTAATGTCAGGGTATATTTCAGTGTGGTCCATCAGCTCTGTTATTTGTCTGAAACACTTTAACAGTGAAAAACAAATGACCCTATTAGACAGATATGGATGCGCCCTCAGCTATTTACAATATGACAAGCCAGCTGGAGAAAATATTGAGTGCATTTTAAATTGGTTGCACATAAACATCACAAACATACGCTGTTATGTATGTGGAATTATGGTTTCAAATTAGTTGTAGTAGTGTAAACCAGTGTACATTTGTTACATATTGAAAATGTGGCACATTTTTATGGTAAAATGTACTCTCAGATGGAAAGTGTGGATTATGACAATATTAAAAAATATTGCAGTCTTTAAATCAGCTTTATAGAACAGCTAAACCTCTAGATTATCTGGAAAACACCAATATATTACATATTTTTATATCACAAAATAAGAAATTAAACTCTCCAGAGTTAGAGGCTTTAATAATGTTAAAACTTATAGAAGTACATCAGCAACCTTATATATTTTTCGATAGCTATGCTGTACCATGGAAACCTGATTCCTGTGTAATATGCAGGGTCTACATTTCTCACTGATAACTCAATTGTAACAACAGCATGGTGCCTCAAATCTGCCACTTAAATCAAGCTCAGTTTTTGCATCAGTCCACTTCCTCTTTAATATACTGGGTGAGATATGGTTCTCCTTGGATAGTCACTTTGAGCAATTGAACCTGACAGTGAATATCCCAAAAATACTTTTACAGCCTCTCGTAAAATACTTCATCCGGCCTCAAAATTGTTGATTAGCATATTCATCTAGGATAGGCTTATGCACTACACTTTAAATTAATAAGCCACTAACTGTACAACATTTCACGAGAGAGAGAGAGAGAGAGAGAGAGAGAGAGAGAGAGAGAGAGAGAGAGAGAGAGAGAGAGAGAGAGAGAGAGAGAGAGAGAGAGAGAGAGAGAGAGAGAGAGAGATGGATGCCTTTTTTGCCACCTTGTGAAATATGTAATACATCTTCATTTTAACGGGTGTTGTAAATGTCAGGGCACAGATCTTCTCTTAATGAAAAGATCACCTCTGTCCAAACTTTGACAAATGTATCTGGTTTGAGCTGAAAACTGGGGAGTCATCTCCCAGTTCCAACAGTTTGGATGAGTGTTAACAAACTCAAGCTGTTGCCTCCTCCTGTGCAACTCACGAGTTGATCAGTCTCAGATTAAATCCTGCTGCATCGTCTGCTGTCATTGCTGTCTTAATGAGTGGTCGCTGGTGAAATGTTGGATGGTGATTAACCCTAATCCATAACCCCAGAAAACATGTTCAGTTAATCCACAATTAAATCACTTAATCTAAGACAGCTTCGGAACAGGGCTGTGGCCGAAGAGATTCAGTTTAGTTCAATGATCAAAGGTTGTCCATGAATACATTTCTTGCTCAGATATTTCTCTGTTTTGATTTGTGCTTTTTTGAATGCATGGTCGCTAAGCAGTAGAACACATTCCCATGACTATAGTCAACCTCCCATCTGCACCAGATGTTGCATCACAGTTTGATGTTGCACCCCATCGTGCTCTAAGTGGTTTGGCTGACCCCAAATTCAGGAAACCATGCATCTCTGCAATGAGTCAAGGTGCTCCATTAAGTTTGTTGGCGTGCGTGGCATTTTCTTCTATTGCTTTTCATCCTGCAAGATAAAAAGAACGGGCAACGCTCTAATCCAAACTCATTTCTTCCACGCAGAGTTGCGGTTAATTTGCATAATTGTATGTGTTTAACTAATCATCAGAGACATGAAAAATAACATATCTCATTTTCATATTTTAAATTAATCTAAATTGTTTTAGGAATATACTGCATTCATTATTCATTAAAATCAGAAAGTGATTGTGATTGTGAGGTCAAACTGATTTTACTGGGGTTCCAGAAACTTCACTTTGCAGAGGTATGAGCACATGGTGTGTTGTGTTCACAGCCTGGAGCTGCGAGTGTGGGCAGCTTCAAAGCTATATCCAGCATGCTGGACTGTGATTGCAGAAAGGTTAGCATGGGTTTGAGGATCTGAAAAGCGTTAGATAGCGCAGGCTGCTGTCAATTTGCTCTCAAACCCGCCAGCAAAACTTTTTCTTCTGCTCTTCTTCCCACGGTTTTATGCAAACTTACAACGATGTCACTGACATCAATTTACCCCTAAAAGTTGTACCGCGCCGGGCCATTATGGAGCGTACGCTATCACAGAACGTCCTCAGGGAATGTGAGAACAGGGAGAAAATGAAGAATCAGCATATAGATGGAGCTTTGTTTTTTCCTTGTTTTACAGCACACAGGTGCTGTGGTTTTGTTATAATGTGCAGGAAGAGCAATTTAGAATATATTATAATAATATGTTTTTATACTCCAAAGGATAGGAGCACTGTCTATGCTTTACATAGCGTTCTCGTCATTGTCATTTTCTTGTCTCTCTTTCTCTTTATATACGTTTAATAATGTAACTTCATAACATGCTTGCCCTCTATTGTTGGGGAAATTAACAGGATGTGAATAATAAATGAGGACTTAATTGATCAGTCTTCTGCTCTGGACAGATTATATAGCTGCGCCCTTGATATTAATACTTTGAGTCAACAAAATCAATACATTCAACTATGAGAAACCAACAGAAAGAAAAACTGTGTTGTTGTTGTTTTTTTTTTTTTACTGCATTGATCGAACTCTCTAATCTTGTGAGTTTGGGAAAATTTAAACATTTACTACAACAGTTTTTATGCCTAAGTGGAGCAAAACGTATCAGTGTTCATCTTCCGGTGGGGAAGTAGCTGAACAAATATACACTTAAATTAACTGTTTTTTCAATTTTAATTATTATATTTTTTGGCATTTTGCCTTTTATTGGATGGCAACGGTTCAGATTCAGACAAGAAACATGAGAGAAAGAGAGAGAAAGAGAGGGTTAGGGGTATCGACATGCAATAAAGTTCCCCTGCCAGCATCAAATCAGGGACGTTAACTGTGTTTTTTTTATTCTAGTGATGATGTTTAAGTGGTTGATTAATATATAGTAGCTTTGGATTTGCTGACCCTTATTTTTTCGTAAGTGATACTTTTAATTCTGGTCATGGTTAAATCTGTGCTTATTGGATATTTTTTTTCTGACAAGGAAAATCTAGTATAAATTGTTAACATTTCTTTAAGTTGGACTGATAATGTAATGTAATGGCCTGACACTGATACAGACAGGAAACAGGAAATTCAAAATAAGGATGGTTAATTATGGCCACATTCAGAGATCGAGGGCATAGAAGTTCTCCAGCAGTGACGTACTGTTTTTCTTAACCCTGGTCTATGTTGTTGTGGCAGGCCTGTTTTTATTTTCAATTTGGAGTGTTTTATTTATTTATTTATTTTCCTAAAAGCTATCCTGCATTACAGCGGCTTTCAAGCATGTTCATCTATCACAGAAAGAAAGAGAGACCGAGGTAAGCTAAGGGAAAGAAACAAGGAGAGAGAGCGAGAGAAAGAGTGAGTGAATTAACAAATGTAGTGACTGCTAATGGCTTTATTGGAATGATACCAGTTATTAATTATTCTGCCCCCTCTTAAAAAAGACAGAATGAAAAAAGAAAGGTTGAGTTAAGGGAGAGGAGCAGCCACAATCTGTAACACGCTGTCTCAACTAATAGCTCGAAGTCAGCTTTTACTGATTGCTGGATGGCTCTTTCCTAATTGATGGGATGTGCGCGAGTGTGTGTCGGTCACTGTGCGTTTCCTCGCCTGTTTCCATTTTCAGATGGTGTGTGTTGATGTAGGAATGTAAGTGCCTGTTCGCTTTCCACAGCGTGTGCATGTGTTCATCAGTGGCGTGTGTGTGTGTGTGTGTGCTGTAAATCTAATCACCGTTAGTGTGAGGTAATGTGAGTGGAAGGCTAATATTGTCCATGTCACCAGTCTTCTTCAGGCATGTCACGGGAGACAACTTGTCCTTGTCCTCTTCTCCTCTTAACTCAATCTGCCCCTTTGTTCTCGCTCTCTCTTTAGGCCAGGCATCTTTTGAGTCAACTTTTGAGTTAGAAATCAGCGCAGCACAGTATTTACAGCATCTTCTTGTCTTCTAGCTGATATCATTTGCAGGCCTTCGTTTTGGCTCTAAGGAACCCTTTTAAGGTTTTGTCAGACGATGGCAGTGTATCAGCATTTCCCACTTCTACTTCATAGTGTAGCATTAAGTACGTAACCGCCAACACACACAATAAGAGTGCAGATCTAATCCCTCTAACTGATTTTATCATCTGAAAATGAACACCACCAGTCACAAAACCCACTCATTGTAATTCATAGCAAGCATTCTCCAGCATGTGTTGAATCGTCTTTATGACCCATGTGCAATGCCAAACCGCTGTGAAGTGTTAAAAAAAATATATACAGCATAGCCACTGATTCTCCAGTTTTTCCTCGGCTGCTTTGGCAGCACTGAAGGCCTTTGCAGGGCACAGAGGAGACAAGAGTGTCCAGAGGGAATGGAATGATTATCACGTCCCTGGATATAGCTACTTTCACTCAGTGATTAACCTCTGGTACTGTGTGGGGTGTTTTATTGAGGTGTGCTTAAGTGTGTGTGTGTGTGTGTGTGCAGGTGATTGGGCCTGAGGTGTAGATCTAATGGAGCTAAAGGGATGATTACACCGAAAAGGTCGGATTTGTCTCCAGTTTCTGCAATTAACACATCAGACGGAGAGAGACAGGGACGGTGGATGAGTAATGCAGACACAGAAAGAGGAAGATGGAGAGAGGTTTAGAGGGAGAATTGGCACAAGGGTTTGACACAGATAGGGGAGATAAGAGACAAAGGTCAAGAGAAGATGCCCATCTTTGTCACGTATCAACACCAGTATTAAGTAATGATCAGTGTCCTGATAAAAGCAAAGGTTCCTTTAGCTTTAAGTCTTTATGATCAGGCTCTTTAAAGCACTATAATGTACTGCATTCTAACAGTAAGGCAGGACCTGACCTGTTTCCGTAAGTTGAATAATAAAAACAAAATTGCATGTTTTCTCTCAGTTGAATTAGTACATGTGTAACGTGTTTGTGTTTGGCTGACAGTGTCGACGAGCATGTGTTCTGAAGTCTGCAAATTCACAACACATAGACATTTCCCTTCAAAATGACTCACATAAAGATGAGACTAGATGTCGACAGCAAAACAATTAAAGGAGATATTATATTTTTTAAAATGTGACATTTACAAGGCCTTGGAGATTTGTTAAAAAACACAATGCTGATCTGCAGCCAGCGGGATCTAAGCCACTGTTCTGGATCTCAGCTCTCAGGCACAGACACTGTTTGTCTGATTGTGTGTTTGTTCGTGACCATGTATTTGTATGTAAAAACTCCTGTGTATAAGTGCAGTGTATCTGCGTAGGCATTAATTTTGGGTTCTTTACTTTCTTGTGTCAGTGTGGGCTGGATATGTCAGAATGTATGTGACATGTGCACATGTTTTGTGAGCTTTTCAAAGTGTTTGCAAAGTCATTATTCATTCAAACAGCATGTATTTGTACCCAAGATCCCAGCATGTATGAATTTTAGACAGGCTGTGCCTCTAATGGTGGTCTTTTGCTCGTGTTTTTAATCATGTATGAGAATAAAGAAATATTGTTTTGTACTTTTCTCCTCCTTCAGTGGATTGTGACAGATTGTGTTAGGAGTGACACCACTCCACTGAAGATTACAATAGTTCTGACAGGCACTGTGTTTGGAGTCAGGATACTGATGCTTCAGTGACTGAAACAAGAATAAATTGGACCAGATGGAAAAGAGTGCTGAACTTCAAACCACTGAGTTGCACTTCAAACGCTCCCTCTTCAAATCCTCTGTACAAAGTCATCATTGACATTGTGTTTAGCTTGCGCATGAAGGATGCCAGAATCGGTTGTTCTTTGTCAAGGAGTGTTCTTGACTGGAAGGTTAGCGTGGCGTTTAATATGAATTTTACCACGTTTGTGCTTTCGGTCTGTCTGTCTTGTCGTGCAACTTAATGTAAGATGAAAGCTCAAAGATGTGAAGTTCAAATGTCTGATAGAACTGGGGAGCCCTGGTGGCCAAGGGTTTTAATGTGCTGACCATTTATAAAAAAAAATGATCCCAAAAAACATAAAACAAACTATGCATCACCTTCTATGTCAATGCACAACTGGGCAAACTGTATTATTGCTCTATACAGAGTTTCCCACAGTGTTTTATTGCTAAGGTAGGCCAGCTTGCCTGAAACAAAAACCCACCCCCACTAACATAAAAAATTATTACACTTAAGAAATAAAATGAAATAAAACCTTAATCTCCAGGGCAAAAGTGCTGTGGCGCTATTTCACACACCATATACTGGATATATTTAATGAGCGTGAGGAGTGTTGTTTAGGCCTTCATCTACTAGCTAAATTCATCATCGACACAAGATGCTTCGGGATCTGGCTGGTGTACCACCTTGGGAATACCTCAGGAATATCCTGCTTTACATGATTTTTTTGTTCCTTTACTCCACAGGTGTCATAGTGCTTGGATTTAATAGAAATCTCTGCCAATAGCATCACCCAGCATATAACCAGATACCAGTTTGTTGAAAGGTTTAAACCCCCGTTTCTACCACACAATAAAAGATTTTAAATCATTTTAATGTTACATACATACATACATAATGATTTACAGAACTCAGTCACACCCCAACAATTATTTAACTTATTTTACTGAACTAGATATTTTATGAAAAATGTATTCTCTGGTTTTCCCTTTGATGTCCTCTGGTTGCTCCGTATCAACACTGTGATATACAGAGTTTTGTGATGGACAGTCAAGGAAACTGCTGTGATTAGCTAAAGTTAACTAAGTTTATTAGGCGGGCTGCCCAGGCTGTGAGCTCAGAGCACTGCAGTTGGATTTTACACTAAACGTTTTGGACCATGGGGAAGAGGAGGTTTTCAGGCCCAGGATGCAGGGAGTGTAGACAGGCAGCGGAGCTGGTGTCATGCTAGAACCGGAGCAGAGCAAGAGGATAATGTAACCTAGCTCAGCAGCCTATATCTACGTTGATAAAGGAAGCTAAGACGTGAAAACGAATGACTGAGCAAGAGGCCACTAGACAAGATAATACACAGAACAAATACATGTACAGCTGTTGATATATACAATTACTACTGCATTCTGTGCACCAAATCACAAAAATACCAATTTCTCTGCAGTGTTGTCTTAACTGTGGTCCAATGCAGTCTTATCTGGTAAAATGATTTGACATGTTGGTATGTGGCTGCCTGTAGGTTCAGATAGGTAGCACCATCCTGCATAGCTGAGGGATTTGTGTCGTCTTCCTACTCCATCCTGACAGCAACTACCTCATTATTTCCTACCAAGTCTTCTGGGAGCGTGTTACAATTCCTGCTCATGCACGCGCACGCATGCACTCACAGCTTTAGACCACTTGACCTTGGTTGCCATGACAGCAGCAGTAAAAGGCTGCACTGAGGTGTCAGTGTGTCTCTTTGACGAGTCCCGCAGGCACACCAACCCCCGGCCCACCCGTGTTCTGTGTTTGTGTGTATGTGTGTAATGATGATTAATACCTTTGTTTTGAAAGCCAACAGAGAGTTGTTGTGCGTTTGCATCGGCGTGTGCGTGCGCGTGTTTGGCTCTGTGTGTCAGCGATCATGTGCTTGCCTCCGTCTGGCTGTGCGAGTGTGTTTTTGCCTGTTTGTGTGCATCACTAGTTTCCACGCCTCGTACCTTCCTAGCTGTCACTGGCATGATTGTTGTTTATAGTTTTGACATCTTGCACCTTGTCCCCGTTGTTCATCAACTTCTTTCTGTGCTTGTGAGAAGTTTTTGATTTAGTCTGGTCTCGCAGGTCACATTGGCCGTCAACCTGTTCTGGTTTGAAAATGTTTTGAAAAGTAAAGAGGTGGTGGCTTTGCCTTTACCAAACATCAATTAGAGTGACACTCTGAACCTCTTCTTAATGAGTTGTTTATCTCCCAACCTCTCAGTACACACCACCTGTAGGAATTTCTCATTAATATGTTCTAGTGAAATTAGACAAGATGACACTTTCAAATTACTTTGCAAAGAAAAATAACATTACATAAAGTTGGCTCAACAGTCGTGTTCACACTTTTTTTTTCGGGTTGATTGAACATTAACATTTCACAAACAGGGTGTTCATGAAATATTGTTGGTTTTAAAAGCACCTAATAGCTTTCTTCTTATTTTCTTCCACCTTAATTCTTTGCTGATACAATGACCCAACTTCCCTCCTTTGATTAACCAATCAGGTCAAGTAAAATAGACTAAAAACTTTCATGTCAAACTCAGTTTTAGAAAGTAGCAGCTTCTATAATTGCAGCGATGCATTTGGACATAATCCTGCAGTTTACCTTAAACACTGTTTGATTGGAAGCAGACTTTTAAAAATGTTATATTGTCTCATTATTATACACATTTTGGATTATTCATATCCAGCCTTTTCTGTCATCAGTATTAACCTCCAAACATATTTTTTTTCTTTTGCAATGTGAGGGACCAACACATAAAGCAGTGACTACAAGAAATAATTATTTCTCGACGGCTAATGTCTTTGTCAAAAGAAACAAGCGTTCCTGTTCTGTTTTATACAAGAAGTATTTCCCCTGTGTGGCTATTGTTCTGTTTTAGTTAATAAATCTGATTGTGAATCACAAAACTTTGATATCAGCGATGTTTACATGAGTCAACATGAAACAAAGATTCCCAGTGGACAGACAATCAGGCAGGAAGGCAGGAAACACACGTCAACACAGCACGTGCACCTATGAATATTTATGTTATCCTGTTTGTATGAACATTTAACCAACCTCTCTGTTTTTCTCTCTCTGCTTTTTTTTTTTTTTTCATGTTCCTGTTGATGTTGCTGCATCAAACCCAGGTAAGAAAACCAGTAATTTTCAGACTCTACACTTATTACAACCCACTCCCCACACACCCTTACTTATTTATGTTCTTTCCCTCAAGACTGCTTATTTCAGCTTTGATCATTCAGGTGTTGCTGGGGCTCTACACAACAACAGGTTTAAATTTGTCTACGGTCATGCGTGACAAACATGACTTGGGGAAGTCTTTCTCTAAAAACATGTTTGAGAAACATTTTGGTGTTGCTATGGAAAGAGGAACTCAGCCCACTTGCTCTTTACCTTTTCTTTCTCTTTTCATCTCTTTATTTTCCTTTTACTTGCTCTTTTCTCTCTGGTCCTGGTTTGATAGGGTTCATATTTAATACCTCACTTATGTTTGTTGGCTTCACATGAAGAACAGTTTTAGTAGCTTTTGGACGCCTCCCACTTTGGCTTAATATCACTCTCTCTGCCCTTTCTCTTTTCTTTCTATGCTTTCGTCCTCATGTGTCTCTTTTCCATGTCTCTGGTGTGGCTGTAACTGTAAGACCGACATAGAAATTAATGTTTCTTTCCCAGATCTGGCCTAGGTTTTCTCACTCAAAGATAGCTTGCTCATACGCTGCTATATTCTGGTGTGATGCTGCTTCTGATGCCAGTTTGAGGCACGAACCAACTGTGACTGCCCTGTGCCATCACAGTATTAGTCAGTTACTCTGGCAAGAGGCAGTTTGGCGTATTTTTGTGTTTTTTGACTGTACGTGCCAATATTAGTTTGTTTGTGTATTAGAGGGAGTTAAGTATGTGACCATGCGCATGCATGTATTGCTGGCAGTCAGTGCTGGGTCATGGTGGAGTAGCGTGCTGGCACTGGTGAGGTCCAGTTACCCAGAGAGCACTGCACCTTAGGAGGTAATACGATTAGGGGGGCAGGGACAGGGGATTTGTTCAGAGAGCATAGAGAGGAACATCAAATACAAAAAAGATGGGATTATCAAAAGATGAAGGGAAAAAAGAACCCATATCCCTGTATGTCTTTTAGCGAGCTCCCCTCGGAGTAAAGAGGAGGAGGGACGATGACGCAGAGGTGAGGGATAAGGTCTCTTTCTGTCTTTATTTCTCTCACTTACAACTTCCCTTATGTGGCTCATCAGTCCTCAGGGAATCCCCATCAAAACATATCCTATCCTATGTCACGGAGTGTGCAGGAATACCTCAGGCTGCCTCAGTTCACTGTGTCGTCACAATTCCCTACTTCGTCACACAATGATGATTAAAATGGCAACAGGAGTTTGTTGGAGCCCTCATGGTTTAATTGGAATCCGATGAGATGAGGGGTATGTAGTGTGGCGCAGTTTGCAGAGTTTAAAGAGAAGATAGAGGATTGTCCGTCTAAACTTCTACCTTTTAAAATCTCGTTCTGTCTATTTGCCTTCCCCTCTCTGTGGCACATTGTAGCTGTAGCGACAGATTAGTGGTGTCGATAACAGACTACCAGTGTGTCTGTCTGGATAATTGACTTCAGCAGGTAATTCTCAGAGCAGATTTGTCAACGTTCTCTGTTAAACATTAGGACTGCGAGTATTTAGTAAGGTTTCAGTGTGGAATTTGTTTTTCTGTATGGATGAGTTTAGGAAGATTTTGAATCCTGTATTGAAGTTTAGTCTGTGTTTATTATTAAAATCTCAGATTTTTAAAGCTGCACTGGGTGAATTCAAAGTGGGCCCAGCTGTCACAACAAAGAAAAAGCATCTCATTGCCTGTTTAAGATATGATGGAGATTAATTTAGTCACTCATACAAAATCTCCATGTAACAGAGACCTAATGTACCTTGTGTGTCATGGAGTGTACTAGTCAATCGATTTCAAAACTTTCCAGAAACTGCACATATTTCTGTCATTGTCCTCCAGATTCTCTGTTTTCAGACAACACAGCATGGGCACAGATTTCTTGCCAATGTTCAACTCACGTGGTCACATCTTTTCCCTTCACCTGGAGGGATTCACTGTCATGTAGTCTGAGCTTTTGTCTGTCTCTCATGCAGATTGCACATGTGTCTGTGTATTTTTTGCCTTTTGATTGACCTTGTCCTGCTGTAATCTGATGATGTTTTATGAGTTTGTGAGGGGGGAAAAAAAAAGACACAGTGGGTGAGAGCTAATGTTCTCTGTGATGTGTGCTTGCTCTCAGTTCACATTCCAACCATAACAATTTGAATCATCAGTTAAAAGGCCGCTTTGGTGTGTGTTTCCAAAAAAGATCTTGCGTTATATCCAGAAATGCGGCGAGAAGTAGAAGCCCAACTTGTAAAACTCACTAACTCCACCATCAGCAAGGGAAAGTATGTGCGGTCTGGGCAAGTGCTGTTCCATAGTTTATGTGTGTGTGTGTGTGTCTGTGTGTGCACATTTACATCAGTGTATCTCCTCCCTGTTAAAGTGTGTGTGTTTCGGCATGCGCACTTTGAGCCGGGTCTTTGGGCTGTACCTTCCATGAGGTTACAGTACCATGGTTTCTCACGCTGGTCAGAGGAGCTCATAAAAGAGTCAATGAGAGGTTGATGTCATTCACCCAACCGCAGCTGGGCTATTTGTGACTCCGTTAACGAAAGAACAGCCCGATGGACAGTTGAACTTGGTTTGGGGTTTCAAAAAAAAGTCATACGGATCATCGAGCTGAAGACAGATCTGTTGACCTGTATTAGAACGCACACAAACCCGCTCCCTTTCTGTCTTGTTCTGATGTGTCCCCTTTCCCCTGAGTTAGGCCAAAGGAAACATCTCGGCAGCTATTAAAGTGAGTTTGGGGCTTTTTATGAGAGGCTGTAATGTTTTTAGTGAGCTGTTATTACACAGTGTCCAGTTTCAGTCGCTCCACTGATGTATCCTCTAAAAACCTGCACTGCACCGGGCTTATTGATGTGGCTTCGCTTCTAGCAGCATGAAACAGGCAAGCTCAATCTTTTCCTCTCTCTTGTTGTCCTTCTCTTATCCGCTGGCTCTTTTGTCTTTTAGTCCATATCTCTTTTCTTGTCTCCACACATTTCCTCACTCTTTTTTCATTACTTCTGCCTTTTGAATACCCTTATTTTGTTCATTTATCCATCTTTTCTAGCCTCACCCTGACAATTTTTTGGTGCCATCACATCTTGCAGCTAAAAATCTTTGTTTCGTATTGGTGCATGCGTGCGTGTGAGCACTCGCACGCGTACAAAATCAGTAAAATTTTTCACTATCAGTATCTCAAGGGGGCATATGATGGTATGGAAATTTGTTCAGCACAGCCCCTAATAGTTCTGCAGTAATCGTAGTCTGTGGCAGCTCTGGAAAAGACCGGGAGAGTGAAGTGGAGGAAGATAGGAGAGACAGGAAAGAAAGAGAGAGAAGAATGTGGAAAAGTGCATCACAAATGGCATAATGCTTAGCATTTAGATGCAAGGGCAGATCCATAATTCATGTTGCTAATGAAAGCTAGGAGGTAGCCAGTGAGTGTGGAGGGGACCATGCTGATCAGATGGGAGGTAATAGCATTACCATACAGATAGAGTTAATGTGCTTCCTGTGCCACAACCCCTTCTCCTTTCTCCTTTCCTCCTCCTATCCCCCCCCGTTTCTCTCTCCTGCTTTATTATATTTTATCTCTCCTCTCCTCTCCTCTCCTCTCCTCTCCTCTCCTCTCCTCTCCTCTCATGGTGCCAACAGCTCCTATTCCATTGCTTCCACAGGCCCAGTTTGCCTTGGCCTCTCACCACACAATATAGACTGAATGATTTGCTCCTACTCTGTTAAAAGGAGCTGATATTGGCAGGAAAGGGTGTTGAAAGAATGCGTGCCATCCACAGGAGACTGGAAAAGCAGAGCGAGTGAAAATGTGTGTGTGTGAATTAGTGTTCAGGGTAGCAGGTGTGTATTTGTCACTCTGCCTGTGTCCTTGTGTAAAAGTATGTACATGTGTGTTCCTGTGGTCAGCAACTGGGACGGACACGGGGCCCCAGCAGGTAACTGGGCCCAGGCTTCTGTGAGTCATTTGGCTTTGGTGACAGATGTGTGACTGCAGGCCTTTCTGTGGCTGTGTCAGAAGCTCGGCCAGCCATTTCTCGCTGCAGAGAGAGACCTGAGAGATTGGATTCCTTTTTTTTGAGATTATTTTCTGAAAGATAGAGTGGTAAGAGACTGGAAAGATGGCAGGGCAATGAGAGCTGAGAGAGCTGGATTCTAAGTCATGATGACTATGACGAGGATATGGACTCGAGGCACAATACATACAGTGTCACAGCAATGCGTAAACTGTCTGTACATTAATGCTATCTTCAAAGTACGGTTCAAAAGGCTCCTGAGTGTGAAGCCTGCACTCTGCTGTTCCACAGATAAGACCAGTTTTGAGTTCTCATTGGCAAAGTGTCAGAGGGAAAAAAAGTAATTTCAGAGAGAGGATATTGCAGGTGTTTAGGCCCCCTGATCTGAGTGCGAAGTGGAAAGGCCTGGCCAGCACTTACGACTTGGCCTTCATTTACAACTGATGCACTCACAAACAGAGCAGTGAGGAAAGTGTCGCCCAAGGGCACATCAGCCAAGCGGAGAGGAAGTTGGGGCTGTGGTTATCATTTCTTTTGATGAAGCCACAGAGGGCTAAAGGGCCCGTAGTCGAATAAGCTGCCCTCTCTCGCCTTTTGTCTGTTCAGACTGTGATGGTCAAAGACCCCAAGACTTCCAACTTCAAACTGCCTGCATTTCAAAGGGTCTATTCAGACGGTCCCTCCATCAGTCTGTCAGTCAGTCTGTCAGTCCATCACTTAGTCGATATAATGATTCTCTCTGTCGCTCTGAGGTCTTTATGCCCATTGGTTATCTCTCCAGGCTTTCTCATACATTCATTTATGAGCTCAGCCCATTCCTATCCAGGGAGGGGTTTGATTGGATTGTCAGATCTCAGTTTTCCTCTGTAACTGTTCATCTCATCTCTACATTTCAATCGTGCTTTCCCCCCTAGCCCTTAAACTGAGACTCTTTAAACGGTTAAGAGCTGTTCACTTTCTATCACCTTTAGCTTGCTTGTAGACCTGCCTAGCAAGGGACAGGGAGGTTATAGATTGTGTGGATATCTGTATGTTTGCACGCAAGGGTTTTTTGTGTGCGTATGTGCGTGTACATATGGACATATGTGTGTGTTGTGAAGACCCTATGGCCTATTTCACAGGAGCCAATCTAAGTAATGAAAGGAGTGAGAAGGGGATAGGGAGTGCGTTGGTGGGAGGCAGCGGGAGAGAGAGAAGGAGCACTGGGTCCAAATTATAATACAAATCATATCAAGTCAATCATAAAAGCAGTTGAGATTTACTAGTTTCATTTCACTTCCCGAGATTCTTCAGTTTAATAGGGCAGCTGGGAGAAGAGAGAGCAGGATTGCATGGGTGAAAGTGGGGAAGTGCGTGCATGCAGATGTGTGCGTGTGTATGTGTGTGCGCGCATGTGTATATGCGTGTGTGCACGCAATCTATGAATAACCCTCCACAAGCCATCTCAACCACTGGATCACAGCCCCCTAGCTGGAGATAGAACAGCAACGTCTTACCGGCATCTATTATTGAAGAAGCTGAGCTGGTAGGAAGGCTACCAAACCCCTGTCCAACTGTAAACATTGGGAATGAAAAAAAAAACCCCATCTCTGCAGATACTAGCAGTGTTAAAGAATACAAGGTTTTCAAGATTAAAACAACACCGTCCATTGACAGTGTTCCAGAATTTGTCTCATAATGTGCTGTATTCAGTATTCTACCTGTATCTTTTAATGGATGCTTTGGGTAGTTATTAACATGTTTTTACTCATTTCTGTACCTAAAATCGCACAAATTAGCTTTTCTGTTCATCAGCTATATAGGCAAATGAGTTAATTTGTAGACAAATCAGTCCCCACACAAGGTCTATTTAGTAGCTGTTCTGGGGCTTTTGATCAGCCATACAATCCTTTTCAGTAGATGAAGTTTTTGTTCAGAAAATGGAAATTTGGACTATCATGACAACTGGGCCAGCCCCATCTGCTATTATGCAATCAGCTACTAAGTGGACCTTGTAATGAGATTGTTTCCTTAACAGGGTTACTCTAAGTCTTGTTTGTGTGTGCCCAGATTTACTGTACCTGTATTATTTGTCATAAATATCTATCTTTGGCGTGGACTGAAAGGAGCAAAACCAGAGAACAATGGCATTACAGTACACTCACTGAGTCTGTGCAAAGGGAACAAAAACATCTTGGGCTCTAGCCAGTTTGATTGTGGAAACAGTGGAGCTTTTCAAGACCGTAGGTTGTCATTTGTGAAGCCCAGTTTTCACAACAAAGTCAAAGTAAGGTAGTGAGGGCATTTTTTTTTTTTTTTGCGTTGTCTCTGAATTTTTAACTCAGCTTTAGGAGATTGTTTTCAAGTCTTAGGGCAGCTGAGGTGTTTTGCTTGGCCATTCTTACCAAAACAGTAAACCAAATATATGTGTTGAAAACAGTGTTTGCAACACTTTACTTGGAAAAGGAGGCATGCATCGTAGTCTAACGTGGGCTCACATCACATTTACCACTAGAATAGATTCAAAGGAATAATCTGTCTGTGTAACAGAGTATTTATGTTTTTGTTTACCCATGCATGACTGGCTGTTTCCTTATCTTATCACTCCTGATAACCGTGTTATGTTTGTGTATGTGTGCATGTATTCACATAGGCGCGCCTCGTGTTTGGACATTGAGACATTCATTGTTAAGCTGTCAGAATTGTCTGAGTGGGTAGAGATGGACATCAGTCTATGTGACAGCCAACGATCCAACTGTCATACCTCTCCATAGACATCCCTACTCCATCATGCTGCCATTGAGGGAAGTGTTAAACGAGAACAGAGAGGGAGGAGAGAGTGATGGAGAGGACGGGAGAGTGGACGAGTAGGAAGTTAAAAGTAGGCTGGGCAGGATGAGAGATAGTTTGTTCAGCTTTCATATAAGGCTGGATATGAAATCATATGTTTTGAAATCAATATCACAATATCAATAGGGGTATCTTTTCATAGTGAAACATATTACAATATAGATACATGATATATGAACAATAAAACACATACAGCAGAGAAATTATTGCTTAAAGCACTTAACTGATCTGCATTGCTAAGCAACAATAAAACAGTATGATTATAAATATGATAATATTAAAGTATTCAAATAGATCTGCTGCTGTTCACCAGTTAGAGGAACAGTCAACCAAATAGATCTTAAAGTCCATGTAAAGTAAGAATAAATGTGTCTGAGTTTGTCATACCAAAGAAGAAAGTGTTATTAACCACCCATCTATATTTGAATGATTAAAAATATCGACAAGTTTATGAAATTATGTGTCAAAATTAGGTAAAATGAGCAGTGTTCTCAGCTCCAGGACTGTGGGGGTGTGTCCGCTGAATGTGCTGAAGTCACGCCCACTCGTGGGAGCAGTCAAGCAGCAATTTTGAAGCGACTGAAACGTGTCAGATGAGTTCAGAAAATGACATGACTAACTTTGAAACACTCTGAGCAAGATGAATTAATCTCGATCTCTCTGCTAGAGGTGCAGGGGTATGCTCAGGTTGGCCTCAGTGTGTCATCGAGCCACCCATTAAGGACCGCCCCAAAAAATCCTGGACTGAAAACTGGTGGAAAACTGTTTTAACCTCTAACTCCACATTTCAGTAATATATCGTTAAATAATAATAATAATAATAATGATAATAATAAAGAAATCTCTGAATTGCCTTTACACAGACTTTAACAGGCGGGATTAAGAATCACCTTGCTACATAGCTAGCTACCTAGCTGCATTCATGAAAAAAATAGAAACATAATACTAGTGGAGTGGAACAAACAAATTTGTACAAATTGCTGTTGGTTGACTTACAGAAATACAAGTCTTAAATCACCATATTTCGTCTTTTTGCTCTTGGCAACCACTTCATGGATATTATTATTAGCTACTTCTGTTCATTCCTATGAAAGTTGCTCATGAGGTACATAGATTCAAAAAACCTCTGTCGGCTTCCTCATGGCTCTAGATGTCTGGGCCCATTAAGCATGCACCCGAGAGTCCTTTGACTACAGTCAAACCAGATGACCGCACGCACATCCAAGATTTCTGCTGGCCTGGGTGGCTAACTTCGTGTTGGGTTCCCACACATGAATGGGATAAGATATTTTAATCACACAGCACTTGATCTTAATCTCTCTTAATCATACAGACCTTCCAAATGTTCCTGGACCAAATTTTGATAACACACAGTCATTTGGACGGAGTTATGAAGCAAGAAAAAAATTTCACTATTTTACAGCTGCTTCTTTTGCAATGATTGTGTATGGTGAAAAATGCTCTTTGGGCTATCGCGTTAGGAATGCAGAAGCTGCAATATCCTGTGTGGCCACTCATACATTCATAAAGGCTTCAGTCCACTACCACAGCCTCTGTCAACTGAAAATGACGTTGGCAGGACTGACGTGTCAGCCAGTACTGATTGGTAAGGACAAAGCAAAACAAAATAAACATAATAATGTTTCTGACCCTTATTACACATCCATTGGTTTCTTTGTGCTGTGCTGAGGTCCAGCCTCTCCTCAGCCATTAACTACATCACAACTGCTTACAATTATACACACCATCCTCAATGTGCTTGGCAGCTCTTTTCATCTGTTTTGATCTGCAGGATGATGAAACCACATTCACACACTTGCACTGATTCATCAGCCACCTGCTCTGTCAGCCCTGGGGGGTTATCAATTAGCATTCTCACAGTCCTTTTTCACTCTACTCACATGGGAGAAAATAGAGGTGCATACCCATGCGATGAAGCCTAACAAGATGAGCCTGCAGATGTAGGAATATCCTATATTTAATAATTCTGAAAAACCAAATGGCACTTTGACCCAAGCCAGAGAGCTGCAGTACTCAAATAGGTGGGAGATGAGTGGATGCCACAGCATATCAGCCTGCTTTAATTTAGTTGCTGTCATGTACTGTATGTGTAAGTAAGATCTGAATCCAGTTTCAGTTGTTTTTAGTCATAGCAGGAACAGGGTAGCGAGTCGGTCCTTGAGATGTCCAGTCTGTTCCCTCAGTTTGTGTGTTTATACAGGCTGTTGTATGTATGGGAAAGATTGGTTTTCCATGAAGTTGAAAACCTTGACTAACCTCTTGGCCTTGAATCCTTGATTCAGCTGCTTCCTACCACAGGTCCCATTTGAGGATGCAGGTTGAGATTTTTTTTCTTCAAGAAATAAACACCTGAGTACGTTGACATTGGCCAGCGCAGTCCTGCTAGTTCAGCTCACACATGTCAAGATTATTTCCTTTTCAACCTTTTGTGATGTTTCAATAAAAGCAGTTTGTCTTGGCTCCATCTGAAGGAACTCAGGTGTCAGCAGTGGACCCTTGGCTTTCAAAATATAGCTTTTTTTCAAGGTAACCTTATTGCTCTGTTGCCAGCGTGTTGCCTTCCATTTTAAAGACCTTCCAACTGTTTCTGGTATGCTGTCCTATTTTTAAGGTTGGAAAGTGTTTGGGTGGCAGTGCAAAATGCTGATTAACTAAATCAAATGCAATAATTAGACTGATAAATAAATGTATCAATCAACTAATAGAAAACATATCCTCTAGGGCTTAGAAATCGATGCTCTTTTACTGCTGTCTATCAATGACACTTATATTACTGAAAGTTGTTTATTTTAAATTAAAGCATCATTTTTGTGGTGGCACATTTTTTCTGTGCCAAAAGCCTCAATTTCTCTGAGGGGTGGAGGCGAGGGTGTAAATCTATGTTGCATTTGGCGCTCCAGAGGTTCCCATAAAGTTTCACTGATGTTTAAATCAAGTGATTTGTGTTAATGACAACGGTCTTAAATTTGTTTAGCTTTGTGAACAGGATGGGAGTGTATGGGAGTGTAACTATCTGGGAAACATCACGAGGAAATGGTGTTAACACCACTGGGTGTGCTTAATTCTGCAAAATAGCCTCATATTTCTCGGGTATAATGTGTAATTTTGCAGAGCAGTCATCAGTGGTAGTTACACCTACAAGATGACTACCCATGAAACTGCATAACCACAACCACACTGTAGAAAATAATACACAAGGATGGAGGCTATGAACTCTTTTCTTCAGATGTAGCCAAAACTCATAAATACAGCAGCAATACAGCAGTGGAGAATGTAGTTATATTATCTTAGAAATGAATGAGGAACAATTTATCTGCTGTGCAATAAGAGGCTGAGATGTAAAATATTACCAGTCAGTTGTAGAACACAATGCTATCCAACAGAGTCTTGTTTGGGCAGTCTGAGAGAATGTTTTTGCTTGTGCTTCAATGATTGGCAGTATTGATCCATGAGCTCTAATATCAGACGCAGTCATGTGTATTAGTTCATACTGAAGACACCAGTCACTCGCTGGAAGTCATACCTGATCACTCAAGCACATGTCGCACTGACCTTTCTATGTGATTTGACATGACTCCATTTTCCATGCAGACACACACACACACACGCATATTCCACTAACACATACTGACCTTTGTTTGATATGTAACAGTGTGCTCATTTTCCATAAAAGCCTGTAGCAGCAACAGTCTGGAACAAGAGAAAACATGAGTGCAGGGAAAATAGAGGGGAAGAGAGGAAGAGGGAGGGCAAAAAAAAAAAGAAACATAAAAGAGAAAGGTCATATGTGGCTCAGAGAGTTAAGATCTCTGTCACTGCCCTCGGCTGAAGTCTTATAGGTAGGTGAGCCCTGTTCTTCCAGGTAAGATCTTTTTCTGTGGGCTTTTCAGAACCATTATTATTTGAAGAACGGCTTGAAGCTCTAAATCTGGAAGAGGGATAACTATATGGTGTTCATCATTAATGGCTCCATGTATTTTTGCTCTCCACAAAGTGCTGGTACATCCGTGGTCCCATACTCTTCTAGTTTGTCCTCATTCATTTCTGATTTAGACCAAGGAGCCACATCTATGATTAAGTGCCCTTAAGTGCATTTTCTTCTTTGCTTGTGCTCTGTTTTTCCATTTTAAATTCACTCAACAGAGGGTTTATGGCACATCTGTTGCCCTGAGTAATGTGCTGGTCCTCTGGCTGAAGAGGACCTCTTCAGTAGATGGATCACATGCAGTGCTGTAACGATCCCTTTCACAGTGAGCCGTGCCAATTAGACTCCATCTGATACATTGGCATTATTGGCTGATATTGTGTTATCACACATAAACTCATGTTTCCTATGCCCAAATATGAAACTGTAAGTGTAGAGCAGTAAAGTGAAGCAGTTTATTGGTCGCATTTTAACTACCTATGAGCTATGAAGCAAAACACATTTTCACCTAAAGTTAGAGCAGTTTTGGTTATTTCACTTATTTCGCTTTTACTTTATTCCTTTGTTGTGGACAGGACTCCAGAGAGACAGACATCCTGTGCATCAATCAGAATTTAGCGATATCTGAAGCAAATGTGTGGAAAGTTGTTTAAATCATGTCGCCTGGCCACTACTTAATCAAACCTGATCAAACCACACCCACACAGTCCTGATGAAGCAGATGAAGCAGCAGTTTTTCTTTTTTATTGTTCCTTATTCAATCATAAATGATGATATAGTGCAGGGTTCCATGTTTTTCAGGCCAAGGACCCCTTAGCTAATAGAAAGATGGAGCAGGGATGCTCTACTTCATATGTTGTATAAAACTGTTTCATATTAAACTCTTAAACTACAACAATGTCCAAGGCAGTATAAACATACTTTGTTATTGGGCACACAATAAAAAGCTATTGAAATAACAATAATCGACCGATTCATATATTCCTGTTTTCATTTTGAATGTAAATGTGGACAGACAGTGAATCCCTGAGCTTAACTGCATCTTTGAATGGCACAGACTCCTACCTTAGTGAGGTGTCTGACCCTGGTGAGTGGCACTCTCCTTGTCTATCCTTGGGCAGATAGAGATTGTCAGGCAGAGGGCCATATCAGCCTCAGGCTGCAGTCTTGACCTGTGTTTGCTCTTCAGGTAGGTGAGGGAGGAAAATCCACCTTCACAAATATGTTGTGTGTGACACACAGTGATTCATGGGTAGCCTATCATCAATGTGGGTAAATGAAATGGATTTTATTTTGCATGAATTTATCTTTGTTAATAATTTATGGGATTAATGTTAAACTAAAAACTGTCTATTTTAATCTTGTATGTCTTTTTATTTATAGTTACTATTTAAATGTTCTAGCAATGTATGTTGTTCAAAGTGTTGTTGCTGCCATCTAATTAGTATGAAGATAATGTCTTTACTCAGATATTACAAAATGTTTCATATTTAAAGTATTATATTTAGCTTCAGGCTTCAGTGTTCATCAGAACAGCTTGTCTTTAAAGGTAGCAATTCATTTATTTTTCAGTAGATTTTTAGTGAATTAATAGACAGAAAATAGGATTAGTAACTCTTTCCCAGCAGCACATCATATTCTCCTCTAGCTTGCATATTCATCTGACCATTTGATTTCAGCTGAAAGAGTGGTGGTCTGCTATTCATGTCTCTACTCTATCTGTATTTACATTTATTTGATCCCTTCTCTATCAGTTTGAGTTTCTATTACACAAAAGTGGTAAATGGAATTGGAGAGACGACGAGAGACGGTGAGGGGCGAGCCTGATAGAGGAGTGAACAAGAGAGAGAGGCTGTGGGTGTCATTTGCTCCCACCTGATGCGTGAGAAAAACACTTGTTTTCACTCATGCCAAATGACTGTCAGGCTCTGTGAGAGAATTTCATCGTTCTGTTCCATCCTTGTCATTAGTTCACCTGCCTCTTCAGCCCGCCCGGTGATTGTCTCTGATTGGCCATATTTATCTCTGACTACTGTGGCAACCATTAGCGTTGGTGGTGTGGAGAGGTGGCAGTTTGACTAATCAGTTGTATCTGCCCTAGCTCTAATGCTTGGTGTGTTTCTCTCTCTGTGTATGCATACAGTCACATAACAAGACTTTTGATTGTCTGTGTGTGTTTTTGTGTGACTGCTGCCAAGAGGAAAAATGGCACAGAAATGAGCAATCAAAAGGGTAGGAAAGATGGAAATTTACAACAAAAAGGACTGAAGAACTGTGCAAAAGGCAAATGGATGCGTTGGATGAGCGGAGAGAGAGCCAAGCTGGATATCAATCCAACTGTCAGCAGCCCAGGCCAATCTCTGCCCACTCTTTTGCTGCTTCTCACTACCTCATAGTTCAACCTGACATGTCACTGGGGTGGTCTTGATCAAACCCCTTTTCATCCACAAACCTACATGGAATAGGCAAAAAACCCTAAAAGCAACAGCTCGAAAAGGAAAAAAAGTATGGAAGTAATTAATAAATATAATACACATATTATTTAGACTGAAGAGAAAAGAAGTTTAATAATGTTACCATTGTGCTTTCCTACTCTTCCCACATACTGTATGACTCTGAATCATCACAGTGTTAGATAGACGTTTGCAAAAGAGCCAAAGAAAAGCAGCTCGTGATAGAGGAAAAGGGTAGTGAAGAAGGAGCAGTGTGGAAGTTGATAAAGAAGCCAAAAAGGTGTGTGTGGTGGGTAATAATAAGAAAGATAGTGAGAGAGAATGCATCTTTATTCTAATATGGCCCTGCCTGTGCCTCTGTACAGCATCCTGAAAAGACAAATTTGCTGCTGTTATTTATATTTATGAATTCATGCCATTTGGCCCAGTGTGAAATGATGGGTCATTCCTGCGCAACAAGAAGAGCTGGTGCTGAATTTACAATCACCCACACCAATCCGCCCTCCTCCTCGTCTCCACCTTCTACTCCCAATCCTCCTCTACCTCCTCCTTCCCTCCTTATTGCACATGCCTGGATCTGCTAAATATGGATGGAGGTGGTGGGATGGGAGGAGGAGAGAGGGATGCAGAGAGAGAGAGAGAGAGAACGTTTCTCTGACGGAGGTTGCTTCTGTCACCAGTTTCTCACCTAAGCAGATGTGGCACAAGAATTAATGGCATTCAGCAGCATGGTGAAATAGCTGCTGGCAGTGTGTGTCTGTGTGTGTGTGCGTGCGTAAAAATTACATGTGTGCAGCAGGTGAGGTTCAGGATTCAATCTCTTGAGAATCTCAATCAGTGAACATGAGTGATGGACCAGGCCGTTTTCCCTCAAATGGAATAATTAATAAGGTTTGTTGTGGATACTGAAAAAGTTGTAATTACCACAGGAGGCCTGCTAATTTTTACTTCGTTTAAAACTGCATGATTGTCATGTGACAAGCATAACCAAGCTCTCACCTACTTCCATTTAAATGTATTGTTTTTGCATAATACATTATAAGTAAAAGCCGCTATATTGCTAGCAAAAACAACATGGAAATGGGGATAATTAAGGAGACATTCACATCCCTGTTTTTAATGGTGATGTATTGGTGCTTCTGTAGAACAATGACAACCATTGAAGACATGTCACATTTAGTGAGGTGTTTTGGTTAATTAGAAAACTTTATTTCAGTACGTTAGGCCTATCCTTTCATTGAAATGACACCTACATTTACACAATGAGTGACAGAATCAAATGAGAACAAGTTCTTGTAGATGGGAAGTAACTTTAGTCATTACTTGGTGGGAAGGTGACTTATTGTAGAGATATTGAATAATAAATTGAAATTATTTTGAGAGGTTTAGAACATCACTTTTCAGTTACAGTAGCAGTCTAATATAGAGTACATACGAAATAGTTTCTAGTACCTTAAAGGCTAGTAAAGGGGAAACTTAATGGGGCATTAAGGTCCTAAATGTAACAAGAAAAGCATGTAATAAAAGTCAGGGAAAGCTGTTGTATCACGATCAAAATATGTGTGTGTAACTTTCGGGGTATTATTTCATAGCCAGCTGGAAGCGTGTCAGCGGCTTCGCTTTCCACACAATGACATTTTACCTCAGCTTCTAGCTAGCTCAGCTGGTTCCATCATGCCAGGGGTTGGCAAGGAGTGATATTTTATAGCCATTACTCTGTGCTTCCTGCCCATCTATACTCTGTCTGTTGACGAAGCCTGCTGCTGTTGTGGCTTAAAGAGGAAAGTGAATTTTGTTCAAATTTTGTCATGTCCGTGTAGAATAAAAGAAGATTTGGGAACGAGATAGCAATGTACTGGTATGTTTTTGTCTTTTTGTGCAGATAATTTTCAGACACCACCTGCAAAAACGTTATGGATGAAGAAATATTGCTGGATTTCAATTACGGTTAGGACACCTGTGCTATGCTGAAGTGGTTTTCTGTATGACAGGATGGTACAGAAATTATGTGCTAGAGGCTTGAGATTTGCCCAAACTGTGTTGTGCACCTGTTGCTTTCAGCTTTTCTTGTAAGCAGTTCACCATGGGTATTTTTTTTTCCATCTTTCCATTCTTCCAAAAAAGCCTTGAAAAAAAAAAGACTCAGACCAAGGAGTCAGCAGTCAGTTGCAAACCTTACTGACAAATACTGCACTTATTGTAGGAGTTTCACAAAAAAAGTCCTACAGCGTATTGTTATGAAATGCTTTTAATGTGAAGCAGCAGGAAATCAGTTTGCGTCAGCAGTATCGTAACATCGAAATTACAGTATCGATTTGGCTGTAGGCGAGCTCTAAAATATGGCACAATCTCTCTAATCCTGTGAATCCGGTGCAGCCTAGCAAAGGGTTCAGAACATTGCTGATTGGACCTGCTCCTAAGCATGACCGAAATATCAAAGTTTATCTTAGTATTTAGTTTAGCACAGTGGTGGATGCTGTCACGGCACAGAAAACTCCCTGTGTTGAGCCAGTGAGAAAGAGACAGTATTACTGTGTTCATATGCAGCCATGTTTATGTGTGTTATTCGAGGCATTTTACAGCAGAGTGCATTACGAAAACATTCATCATCCTTGTCCCCATATAACATACAGGAAAACAACATGTGTGTGTGTGTGTGTGTATTTGAATGTATGATATAGTATTGCTTCTATTGCTTTCCCTGTGTGCATCTGCTTTCTACTGGTTTGGGCTGACCCAACTCACCCCTGCATGCCTGTAATTATGGTGCTGGAGAGGTATCTACATGTCTGCCTCAGGTATGTATTGTATATGTGTGTTTTTGTGAGCATGAATGATGATCCACATACGGTAAAAGTCTTCTTTGGAAATTCACTTTTATTGGTTTTTGCTGTACATGCACTCCATGCGGACACAATATTCTGCCCCCGGAGGGATAACAGGAAACTAATGGCTGCTACAGCCTTACTTAGCTAGAAGCAGTGCTGTTAATGTGAACACACAGACATATCTTTATGTTTTGAGGAAGGGCTGTCAAGTAGTAGCTGTTGTGATGATGCTGATTTTGTTAAAGTTATTGATTGTTCCTGAATATTCTAAACACTATCTTGTGTTTTCATAATTATCTTTTCCCCAGAAGTTTTGTGTTGAGAAGTATTTACATGTAGATATTCTGTAAACTGGTTGCAATGAAACGGACTTAGTCGGAGTAGCAACAGTTGAAATTGCTACTGTTCTTAATTGGCCCAAACACGTGCAATTATCAATGATTGCAATCAACAGAGACAGCCCAGTGTTAAGGTATGTTATTATAGTCATTAGTGGCTGCAATTACTATTATACTGCTCAGTACCCTGTATCTTAACCACAGTTTTGCATGTGCTGCTTTCCTCCTGGAACTAGTTGTTTTGCCTGCAACTTTACTCATTCATGTTCTTTATTTGTTGTTCTAATGTGAGGAAATCCATATCTACAGCAGTTATTGTCAAGTCACAACAGAAAAAGATCAACTTTTCAGACTTCAAGTCGCTGTGTGCATGAGTGTGTATGTGTGTTTGTTTATTAGGGACTTACAACAGTTGGTATGAGACTGGCTGGCTTACTCAGGCCGACTGGAAAATAGTGAGAATAGTCACAGGGTTTATGGAGATTTACTATGCTGTAATGTGCAGCGGAAATATTATTATAGAAAGACAGTCTTACAGTGGTACATGAGCGTACAGACACCAGTGTAGATAGGCATTCTTAAAACATGACTTTTATTATTTTAATATACACTATTTATTATTGAGGAGGGAGGAACTATCCCAGTATTTGTCTGTATGACAGCAGCAGAGACACAAAGATGAGAGAGGATGAACCAGACTGAGTTACATATCGGTTTCCTTTTTTCTCTTTTATAGTGTGAGGAGTGCAAACAACAAAACAAGATACCTGAATGCATTAAAACAAAACATCGCCCCAACACCCTGCCCTCCCCCTCCTTCCTCCCTGCCCAACAGCATCATAATGTAAAACAAATTCGAACAAAGCCTTGTGAAATTGAAATAAGCCTCTCTCGGCACCGGCCTTGGAATTAGTTTATTAGAATCTAAAAGGAGCCTCAAAAGACTTAAACCCCATTTTCACAGGGAAATTAGTTTTCAGGGAAAGATACATTGTTCACATTTAGAGATGATGAGTTGGTTTTGCACAAAGGGGAATCTTTTTGGCGGGGACTTTTATCAGATCAAGTCACCACAGGTAGCGGGAATGTTAGAGGCTTTTTTGTTTGTCTGGATTAGTTTGCAGATAGAGCTGAGAATAAACAGCTATTTGTCTGTTTAGACTAATTTCCCTTGCTATAGAAACTCGAGATTGTGTATGTGTGTGCGTGTGTGTTTGCTATACAAGATTAAACTAGCATTCTTTTGTAGCTGTCAGAAAATGTATAGAGACCATACCATTTTCCCCCTGAAACTAAAACAGATGAGTTTAAAACCGCTTACTTCTGCAGTTGGTTTCCTTACTTCAGAGTAAATCAGAGACTCTCTGGACTCTTAAAGATGTTTCCGACTTATTTATGTGTACTGATTTTGCTCTATTAATCACTTCCTTATTGCCAAGCCAATGCAACAAAATTCCACCTTTAGTAACTGCTGAAATTGTGGCAACATCATCCAGCATCAAATGTTTTTTTGTTTTTTTTAATGGCTCTGCCTGCAGATATACAGGGAAACATTTAATATTAAGCTTTTGTGAATTCACATGAGTTGATGTATGTCAAAAAAAAAAAAGTGCACGACACTTTTATTTCAACACTAGGGAATTCATATAAGCTTATGTGCTGCAGTTTCTGTTGTGTTTATTGAAGAAGATGGATGGATGGTCACAGATATGACAGAGGAAAGAATGGAAAACAGGGCGAGTAATGAGCAGTGATAGACAGATGGAGCAATGAGGATGGAGGGAGAAGCTGAGCTGCTTTTTTGATGGGGAGACAGATGGATGGATGGACGGGAGGCAGGATGGAAGATTGCAAATTAATGTGTTTCTGAGAGCTTTTGAGGTAGACCATGCTCAGCAGTGTGAGGTGAGGAAAGACTTTGTTAAGGGTAGAATGATTGAAAGAACGAAGGAAGGTTGTAGAGAGCGAGAGTACCCTGTCTGGACCTCGGCGGATGCTTATTGGGTTCTCTTCTCTTTCTCCGTCTAATAAACCTTTCCCTCGCAGCGCTCACAGGTGAATAACAAAGAGCTTATGGAGGCCATGCATTAATTTCCCATGCTTTTACAGTAGCTCCACATTTGTATCTGATTTTTAAAAATAAGCAGGGGATTGAAGATGGAAAGAGTGCAGGATGGAAAGAAAATTATTTAGTGTATTTCAAATGCAGCTCATGTCCAATGTATTTAATAAGGCAATATGGACTGTCCACCATTTAGAATATGGCTTTTAGTGTTTATAGTTGTCCTTAATTGACCTACATATCTGCAACAGTTGTTAACAAGAAAGGATCCTTTTTCTTCTTGTACTTGTCAATTAAAGTCTGATGTAGATTCTGATAAGAATGGCGAGCAAGCAAGAGCGTCTTACCTGAAGATGAATTACTGATGGGCAGATTGTGAAAGTGATTGAAAGGAGGAGATAGAGTGAATCGCAGCCACAGTATTTTGCAGTGGGATCATGTCCTCGAGATGAAACCACGCGATGCATGCTGCGAGGTGTGGTCGTGTGACATTAATTCACACATTACCATACCTGCCACACGCATCACACAAAGGAGGACATCTGTCCACCCCTGCTAAGTGTGAGGTACATGCATCCATGCGCCCAGACACTTACGCACAGAGGTGTGAACCACCTCCATCACACTACTCTCTTCTACTCAAACAGTTGACTTACTTCTTCAAAGACAAGTGGTATTGACAGAAGTATGCAGTCAGGGAAGTACTCTGCAGCCACAGTGTGTGTTTGTGTGTGTTTGTATTCAGCGTACAAAAAAAAAAAGGGGGGGTGTATCTGCCACCGATGGGGTCCACACTCCCAGCTGTCATTTTATAACAGCTTGTACACAAACTCATTACATCCAACACTTACTCCTGTCACGTACTGCACACTGAGGGAGCGCAAATGTGTGTGTGCACTGGGATGCGTGCATGCAAATCAAGTGTATGAATTCTCCATAATTTTGGGAGTGACACGAGGTGGCAGCAAATGCGTGTCTGTGTGTGTGTGTGTGTGTGTGTGTGTGTGTGTGCATGTGCTAGACAGATTATTGATATTGGTACCATCTACCTTTCCTGAATGTGTGAGGAGCATACTTGCTTTTTCCCCCCCCTTTTTTTTTACTGTGCACATCTGAATCACAAGTGAGGAGCAGTAACTCCATCAGTGATAGACTTTTTCCCAAGGGAAGGCACCTATGAGGGCCCTGGCTCGAGCGTTTGTTGTCAGCTTAAGAAGAAGACAGCCAGACTGCCAGCCTCTGACAGCCCACGGCCTTGGAACATGTCTAAAAGGTGACACCCAACTCCGCCAAGTCTCAGCTTTCAGGCCATTACTGCTGCTGCGGACCTCTTTCCTGTCTTTGTGTTTTGGACACTGGAGTAGAGATGTCCTCATTTAGAGAGACCTTGCAGACATGGGATTGTATCACTGTAATGGAGGAAGTTGTTCTTAGATGCAGACAATATGTGAAAATGGTCTTCTCTTTAAATTTTTGTAGCTTCTACACAGTCCAGACTTTGAGGTTATTTACAAATTAGTGGTAGCACCTTTCTGGATGGTATAATCTGACATTTAGAATTGATTCATACATATAATAGGCAGTGCTGAGCTGTAATGCAGGAAACTAAAGAAGATATTACTATTGTTGTACCTTTTTTTCACTTCTGCTATTACTACTGGAGAAATACAGTGAACATTCACAATGACAGAGCATAAAAATAAACCAAAAAACAAACATTTTGTTCCATTTAAACCCAAGTTAAGTTTCGTTTAATAGATTTTTGTCACAGCAGTTAATCCTGCAAATGTGCTTTGCAAATAGACATTAGCTGTTAACCCGAATCTGTTTTATGTGGTCAGAGGGAGAACTGTAGAGTTTGGATGTGTGACTGTGCATGGGAGAGAGCAATAGAGAGGAGTGGGGAGTCATTTTGAGGCTCTCATTAGCATAACAAAGTGTTTATTACGTTGGCTGGTATTATAATCAGTCCATCAGTGTTCACCTCTTCATTCTGTTGAGTCATAAGTAACAACGAAGGCCGAACATTACTCTTTCTAACAGGACTGACTCGTATGGTTCGACTGGCTGAGAGAATGTATTGTAGGCAATTTACTGTTCTTGGAGTGTTTTTGTGAGTTTCACACAGTTGTGTGAAAGTTTTAGGATTTGTTTATTGCTTTATGTTCTGAAAAACACAAATCAAAGTATTTGAAAACTTAAAACCAGGCCTGAAAGCCTCCTCTTCCCAGTGGGCCAAGACGGCAAACAAACACTAATACTTCCTCGGTGGAAAAGTGAACCAGAGGAGTGTGTGAGAGAGGTAGAGGAAGAAAGAGAAGCATGTACCTACTGTACTCTTAATGTGTGAGAAGACGATGGGAATAATGGGACGGGGGGATTAGGGGGATAATCCACCATGTCTTTTCTTTTCCTCCCATCCTTGCTCTCTTTCTACTTTTTCACTAATTTTCTCCCTCTTACTGTTCTGTCGCCACGAGACGCAGACAAGACAGCGCTAAAGAGAGAATCAGCACAACAATTAGTGTGTGTGTGTGTGTGCATGTGTGTGACTGTGTGCTTGTGTGTGTTTTTTGTGAGACAACTCCAGTGGGAGAATCTGAGAGGCTGAGAATAATTAGCTCCAGTCTAATGCCAGGTCAGCCTTTTCTGGCATCAGTCTGGACAGCAAGATTTTTTTATGCGTGCGTGCGTGCCTGCGTTTGTGCGTGTTTCATTTATGGAATTTGATAGTGTGTTTCTTCACGTGTGCTTGCCTTTGCATGGTCATGCCCTATTCTAAACTGTTTACGTTGAGGTGAGCGCTGGCAGACAACATTGCGGTTATAGAGTTTATTCTCTCCCACTGCCCTTGACCAGTCTCTTAACACAGAGAGCAGGCAGATAAGAGAGGATTTACACACAATACTAAAGCCATTAGCGTTGGGCTTTTCTCCCTCTCTCTCTCTGGGGTTTGTTTAGTGTTATCAGATCCACTGGGATGTGTGGATGGCAGATTGAATGTCCACAGCCATGGAAAAGGCCAAGGATGTCTAACCTCCTATTCACACGCTGCTAGCCTCATCAACAGAGGGCCCTTTGTCCCACAGCAGTCAAGGAGATGGACAGTACAAGATAATTGCATTCGGACAATAACTGTCTCCTCTGTTTGTTTGAATGTGTACAGTCTCTTTGGGATGAAATGGTAGATGAGTGAGTCTGTGTGGGAGGGAGGGAGGCGGGCTGAGTAATTCTGTTTGTGTGTCTTTGTGTGCCTCTGAATTTCTCGATCTGTATGCAAGTATGAATGAATGGGCTTGATAAAAGATTTTTGGAGCAGTATCCAATAGTGAGCTGTCATCGTCTATCTCAGGGGTTGAATGCTGACTGCGGAGGACTAGACAGTGAAGTCATAACTTGACTGATAAGATTCTTCAGGAGCTGTTGTTAAACCCAGAAAATCAGCAGGAAAGACCACAGGGAAGCCAAATAGATGTGAATGACAGGGAGTGGAGATGAATGGCAGCATCTGAACTATTAGCTCTCACTCGTTTCCTCCCATGATGTCATTCCTCTATGGTCCAGGTGCGTTCTGTTGAAACACGAGAGAACATCATCTCATGATGCCAAGATGTACATATGTGATGGTGCTCGGGTGCATATGAATAAGTGTCGCAGGAATTTTGTTCCATAAAATGGCATTAAAAAAGCTCACAGTATCACGTTAAACGAAAAACAATGTGTACCATTGATTAAAACCTTAATAGAAATGACAAAATTTGAACAAATGTCCTCAGTTTTGCAAAAAAGTTTCTAGCATACTTTTTTTTTAAAAGAATAACTTAATAGAGATGGAAACACTTTTATTCTGACGTAATGAACAACTCACATGACTGATCCATCCATGATCGCTTCACACAGATGTGTTGTAGCCCTCCTCACATTTATACATGAAACAAACAGATGTTTGTAGATGTAATATTGCCAGCATATTTTTCTGCACTGTTTTTTTGTTTAAGCTTTGACTGGCACTCTTTTAATTATGTCATCTTGTTGCGGCCTCTTGGAAAACTGGCGTCACTTGCTGCTTAACTCGTGAACCACCTTCTAAGGATCACTTAACGGTCTTGGATGAATGACGATATATTTGGAAACATGGAACATGGAAACATGACTACTGTTTTTGTTTGGAGCAAGAAACACCAAATCTGGGGGAATGGGATGTCATCGTGATAGGCTGACACACTTTTGTCAATTGAGTTTATTAATGAATTTTTATCCATTTGTTCGCTTGCTTATGTATTTTGTTTAAATCACATTTCACTGTATTGAATGAATAAGACAGTCTGTATTAGGTACACCTCACAGACATAGCTTTGCAGTGCTTGTATTTAATGTATGTCTTAAGGCATTGTAAAGGGGCGGGGTAGATTGTTTTGGTTTTGTAATGAATAGAGTGGTCCGGTGAAGGACGTAGGCCACTGTTGTCAATTATCACCACTCTCTATGAGCCATGCTTGACAGAGAAGAATCACAACCGGCGCCTGGATCACTTTCTCACTCACTCCGCCTTTCCTTCCTCAGTCTTTCTCCCATTCATTCTCCGGAGTCCCATTGTGCCTCTGCCTCTTGGCATTCCCTCCGCCTTTCCTTTCAGACGTTCACCCACTCCATTTAAATCTTGTTTATTCTTGGCTGCACCTTTTTTTAGTTACATTGTCAGTATGTAAATATATTTATCTTCATTTGTATTTCTGCTGCCCTTCTCCTGCTCCTCTCCTCTCCTTTCCTCTCCTCTCCTCTCCTCTCCTCTCCTCTCCTCTCCTCTCCTCTCCTCTCCTCTCCTCTCCTCTCCTCGTCTCCTCTCCTCTCCTCTCCTCTCCTCTCCTCTCCTCTCCTTCACCTCCTCCTCCCTTCACCTCCCTTCCCCATCATATCTTTTTCTCTGCAGAGGGTGTAGTGGGGTTGACAGGCAGTGAGCTCACAGTTGTAACCTCCCTGCCACCATGCCAAGCGAGGCGCCACTTGAGGGTTTGGCTGCAGATTGAATAGCTCCCAGAGATGTCATATTCAGACAGCCTCCCTGAATTACATTTCCTGGTCTTCCTGCCTGGCTGCCTGCGTGCCTCCACCAATCAAACAGCCTGGAGTTGCCATGTGGCTGCCCACTCTACTCTCCCCATATTCCCTCTCTCTTGTTTCCTTCTCTCTTTACCCCCCGCTCTCCCACTTACCATCTCTGGGGTGTGTCTCTCACATAAAATTATTCCTTCACCACTTGTCGGGCGATCCAACCACTGTGAGGCAGACCAGCAGATGGGAGCTCTGATTGGCTGTCAGCTTATGTTTATTTCCTTGTTGTCAGGATGTCAGATGAGATAAAACATTGTTCTGCTGCATTTGACATGTCCTCTCCGTGGGGTTCATGAGAAATGAGAAAAGTTTACATTATGGGACATGTGGTCGACCAGATTGGCCCATGGCTGTCAGAGGTGTCCCACTGCATAATTTTTTTAATACATTTTCTTTTTGACTTTTATTTTTGACCATCTGTCATTGTTACACACTTCATAGCTATTGCATCTGAATTCTAACAAGATTCAACAGTGTTATTGGAACCTAGTAATCCAGGATTTTAGGAAAACGTGCCATAAATTATACAATTTGGCAAAACATGATTATTACCTATTTCATTGCAGACATTAGGTCACTCACACAAACTTTGCGGTAAATGAAAATTTGGCAAGGAAATTGTGATCTTAACATTTCAGGAAAAACAATACCTTGAAAGTGTATACAATATATATACCCACAGGAGTTCAGCTGAAAAATTGAATAATCATAGCATGTGTTTGGCCCAGGCCAGTGATCCTCATTGTGGTTTTCTTGTTACTGTGTATGACCTGATCTGGCCAGAAGGTGGGTTATGTGAGCTGGAGGAGGAAAGAAGCCCAATGAGGTTTTATTGTAAAGGAGTGGAACAGAGTCGAGGCTCATATAGCTGTCCCTCCATAAATTGATTAATGAGGAACAGCTTCATGTGGAAAACAGAATGGATCACACACACACACCACAGGTACACTCTTGCATGCAAGACATGTGCATGTAAACACACACATGAAAATACACACACGCACAAGCATCCAAGTGCACCCTCTGGAAGTGGAATGGAGCTTGGCTTTCTTTGCTAACAAACAGGTGGTGGATTGTACATTCACCGCACATATACAGACACACACATAAACACACACACACACACTTACCTCAGGTGGTGGAGTGAGCTTCCATGCTGTGTGGATTTGTATCAAAGCCGAGACATAAAACTGAACTGGCAGACTGGGAGCCGTCACACTCCAACCCTCCAGTCTGCTGCTTTGGGTAGACTTTCTGTACATGTGTGTGAGTGTACATGGTTTTAAGCATGTGAGGAAAATAATGTATGCAAGGAAGTGATTTTTGCTTGCGCATAAGTGTGTGTCTTTGTGCTCAAAAATTCTTTTCTATTCAGATTTCTGCTCCTGTTTTTCAGATCAGCCCTCCAGCTTTTGGCACAGCCCTCTTTCCGCCCGTCCTTGAATGTAAGCTGGATACTGGAGGGTGCTGAAAAGTTGTTGGATTAGAGAGAGTATTATTGTGGGTTGAAATATGTTAGTCTTTATGCGGGTGCATTATCACCCCGTACAATTAGGATTGTCTGAATTTACTCAGGATGACCTCACCTTGCATGACGAAGGCGATGAATGAAGCATAGGCAGGTTTTTCTTACTGCGGTAATGAGGTAGAAAAAAAGACACGCACAACCGCTTACTTACGCACATACACTCTTGTATTCGCACACATATGGTGAAACACACAAGCACATTCTTGCACATCCACACAGGCATATGCATGTCATGTATATGTATCACAGTATGCTGATTGTTACGCGGGCATGCAAACATGCTCACATGTCAGTGTGACGCTTATTATGGTTGTTTATGGCAGTGGAAATTAACATTCTCTATGGTTTTGTCTCTTATGGGAGGGGATGATGGGGACTATAAATCTACTTGATCTGCGTACAGTGTCATGGCATATTACACACCCTTTTACTGTGGCTTCGTCTTAGCAGTGATAGCGATACCACATCATTGCGTCTACACACACGCTAACTCACACACAGTTGGTGTACAAATCCCAGCCGCATAGCTCCCTGTGTTGCCTGTCTCCGGCCCATGCTGAGTGTGTAATGAGCGGAGCTTGAGTAAGATTAAGGAAGATATTGTACGGCATTGGAGGATTGGTTTCACTTTGAGCCTCAGTGTTGTGGCGGAGCGCACTCCAGTGCTTCTGCTGGCTGGCTGAATGACCAGCAGGATCCCCACTGTTAGTCTCCTGTCATTTGTCATAGTATTTTTGCTCGACACTGCTAATGTGTTTCGAGGCAAACACGTACCACCCATTGGGGGGGTATTTTTTCTTTGGAAATGTGAACACTGTTGTAAACTGTAAGGAGGCGCACTGGGATGATGGCCATGAAAGGATGAGAGGCAGTGGTAAAGAGAAAGAGGGATAGAGGAGGAAAGCAGGGTTGTTTGGGAGGGGAAGCAGGGGTCTTAGATATGTGATGTGGTTTGTTGGCTCCCTGTGAAGCACATGAGGAGGGTAGAGGGGAAGTGATTGTGAGAAGAAGATGGTGTTATGGGGAGGAGGGAATTAAAGAGTGCACAGGGTTTAGAGAGCAGAGAGAGGCAAGAACAGAAAGAAAGAACAAGGCCTCAGAGAGAAAAGAGGGATAAATAGAAACAGAAAAGTTTGAAAGACAGGAGAAGACGACGGGACGTTCAAATAAAGGGGTGTAAAACACAGGAGAAGAGAAAAACACTGAGAGGGAGGGAGAGGAAGAAAGAGAGGGTCCAAGGACTGTTATCATCTGGAATCTATAGAGAATGGATGGGCATGAAGAGGCTATAATCACATCCATCAACAACACTGTCTATTAAAGCCTGTTCTTCTTCTACTCGGTCTTCCTCCCTCTGTCCCTCCAAACCACCAGCCGTGGTCAATTTGCCAGCACACTAAATAGAAGATCTTTGTAAGGATGATGACTGTAATATCAATAGTTATGGAAAGGGAAGAGAACAAAGGCTATGCATCTGGTTTCCTGTTCTCATGGACTACATTCTCCTCCTCTTCCTTGTATTTTTAGCCGATGGTACAACTCATTGACATTCACTGTTTTACAAAGATGGACAAAAAAAGGCAAAGGAGTGATTAATTAACCTTTACAGAAGTGTTTGGTCCTTCTTTAAAATGTGGATATGTGTATTCATTTAAGTTTTGTAATCTGTCAATGCAGAACAGAAGAATAGATAAAAGCTAAAAAAAAAAAATAATAATAATCTTTATCATTTTCAGATTAGTTAGAAGCTATTTTTAACCAGATTTTATGTCCCACTCTTAAATGTATGTATATATAGTACAGGACGCTGACCACTGCAGTTGACAGTAAAACGGCTTCTCTTTTTATATTGTTGTTGACTGCAAAAAATATAAAAAATAATAAATAATAAACAGAATTAAAAAATGTGAATTAGGTTTTGTGCCACAAATCACTAAAAAAAGATGTTTTTAAAAGAATCAAAATAAACCGCTAATTTTCCATATTTTTTGGGGGGTGTAGTGATGAGATAAAAAAGATATTAATGAACCATATTGTAGTATTAATACATTTCTGTATATAAAAGCACCTAAACTCCCCCCTCCCTCTGTCTCCTCACCGACTCCCCTCTGTCCTCCTCTTGCCTAAGCTCTGTCTGCTTAGCCAGTGATAAGCCACTGGAGCGTCGCCTGGTTGAGACTGCTTCAACAAATTCACTTTGCTATCAAGCTAATAGGATTTTGTTTCTTCAGCCCATGCTAAAGATGGCATCTTTGGACACAGACAGAGAGAGAGCGAGATGAGATTCAGCGTTGAAGAGGCGTTATGAGAGAACACAGCTACTTCAAGGGGGATAAACCACACTTCTCTCTCTTTTTCTTTCTTTTAGCCCATCTCGTCTTCCGTCCTTCCCCCCTCCTCCTTTTCCTCCTCCTCACCCCTCTCCTCTTGCGATCTCTCCCCCTCTCCTATAGCATGAAAATCTCCTCACTTTTTCTTGGCGTGGGATCAAACGGCGCGTTCCGTTGGGAAATTCATTTAGGATTCTGGCTTTTTCGAAGGGGTGTTTGGGCCAATGAGCTTGCGAGCCAAGCAACATCTGTTTTCATGAATACCTAATGGCTGTGTGTCACCAGAGTCAAACGCCTGCTCCAAGAGACGCTCCCACTGTTATTACCATCATGGTTATTTAGCCACCAGTTTCTCATTAGGATCTTTCTCTCTCCTGTCCCCATGGACGGAACAATTGGATTAGCAGCTAGTTTTTACAGTATATGCTAGACCCTTCTCCATACTACACATTGTTGGTTTTTTTTTTGTATGGCGTCTCTCTGTGTTTAATTGGTATGCTGTGATACTTTAATATTATGATAACACCACCGAGGGAATAGGAAGACATTATGCTGTAAATCAAACAGGACCGTTCAGTGATAATATCCAGTGGGAGAAGGTGTTAGAGTATAGAAATGAGGTGAGAGAAATGCTGCTTGCATTAAGCCTGAACCTGAACCTTTATTACACAGTGCTATTTTAGGTTGCTGGAGCCAGGTATTCAAGTGCTACCCTTGCTCATGTTTCTATGGAGACAGTGGCAGACAGGGGTCATGGTCAGGTCACTATAGGGTCAGAGGTTGATTCAGACTGTAAAGATTTATTATGTTTGAAATGACACTTTGAAACCTTGGATACACACAGATTTTGCCCTGAAGTTACACATAGTCACCTTTTTCTAATTGACTTACTGGACTGTGCTGTGACCTCATCTTGGCATTTATCGGAACTCTGTTTTCTCAGAACAGCATTTTCCAACATTGTATGCACTGTACGTGTATGCATGTGTGGTATTGTGGTATTGATGATTGTTATAGTAGACATGTTGAACTAGTTTCATGGACGACCTAACGTCTCGTAAAGTGATGAGACAGAGTGTGACAATGTGATCTGGCATAGTTGTGGTTGCAGTGCGGTTGTCGCACTCCATCTCTCTTTCCTTTCACACTCCTCCTTCTTTTTTTTTTCCTGTGTTTTTTTTCCCCCTGTTCTGGGCTCCCTCACTTTCTCTTGCTCTTTATGTTTATTTTTTTTGCAAGGCACACTTTTAGTCAAGGGCTGTCATAGCATAGTGTACCCATGTCATTTCACTCTCGGGGGAAAAATATAAAGTATTATAACTTTTGAGGAAAAGACACTGTACACCCTCAGTGACAGAAACCACAATGTGTGCAAAGGAAAATAAAGGATGGCTGAAGGCACACTGGAAAGCACACATTTTCTCCATCGATCAGCCACCCTGTCCAGTTCGGTATCTGCTGTCTCTGCTCTCCCTGGGTCTTTAGAACAGTGTGAGTCCATTGATTAGGCTTTGTCCTGGTGTGTGTGCTGGTAAACTGGTAATTCTAATGAAGCCAAGTCCATCCAGCCGAGCTGCAGGAGCAGTCAGCAGAGTCACCAAAAATGCAACAGCTCATTCATTCAGCGTAATTAAAGCCAGTCTGTGTAATTGAAGTATTCCTCTCTCTATCATAGTAGCAAGGAAATTACACACTGCGATATGACTTGTTGGGCCATTGTACAGAATTTGTTGTGGTATAATTCAGTGGCCTCCCATCCTCACTTCCTCCTGTCCTCCCCCCGTTCTATCCTCATCCCCCTTCTCCCTTCCTCTTCATATCCATTAGCCTAATGAACACCCTCCAATTTCCTGCCACCGGGACAAACACGGTTCACAGTATTGTTCTCTTCTCTTCACTGTGTTTATATGTGTCTAAGTGGCATGCACACACACACACACACACACACACACACACACACACACACACACACAAACACACACACACACCTGGATGTGTGTGCCACGTTTGCATGTGTGTTTGACAGAGAAAGCGGGCAGGAGAGAATGAGTTTGGTAAGCTCTCATTAAAATAGATGGCAGTAATCAAAGTGCAGAGCAATTAGACATGGCTGAGTGGGCAGAGGGTGTACACTGTGTGTTACCGTGTGCCACTGTGTCAGGCCTATTGGTAAACATCGTGATAGTTCACCTCTCTCTGCATGTGGACATGGAGCAGAAGAGCTATGATATGCAGCCCTGAGGGCCATGCTCACCTCAATTTATCACAGTCAGACTGGCTGTTTCTTTTAGTACCTGAAACAAGATTCTGTTATTAGCTAGTATTTATTAGTGGTATTATCTGTTCTGGAGAAATCTCATTTAATCATAGTGAAATGCTGGACCTTTTTGACTTGATTACAGAGAAACAAGAGTCTGTTCTGTAAAAAAAAACAAAAAAAAAACTAAATTTCCTTTCTATTCATTTCTGTGAAAAAGCTTGTTTTGGTAAAACAAGCTAAGAAATCTGCCAGTAATCAGTCAATTATTTTTTTTAGAACTGAATGTATTTGACAATTTACAACATACTGCATCTGGACATCCTTGTGGTCTTGTGGTTGCGTACCATCGAACCACATTGTCCTGGTCTGATTCCAGCCGGGAATGTTTGTCGCATGTCATACCCCTCTCTCACGCCTCATTTTTCCTGTCATTACTGTCATTACTGTCACTTACTGTCATTGTTGCTACCAAAGGAAAATGCCAAAAAAAAAATCTTAAAATTATGAAAATCTTTTGTTAAAGTCCATGTAAAGGCAATTCTGAGATTTCTTTCAAAATATATTAAATATGTTGGAAAATAGTTGCTGAAAACATGTGAAAAGACTTTAAATGATATATTACTGAAATGTGGAGTTAGAGGTTAAAACAGTTTTTCACCAGTTTTCAGTCCAGGATTTTTTGGGCGGTCCTTAAAGGGTGGCTCGATGACACACTGAGGCCACCCTGAGCATACCCCTGCACCCCTAGCAGAGAGATAGAGATTAATTCATCTCGCTCATAGTGTTTCATAGTTAGTCATGTCATTTTTTAAACTCATCTGACACATTTGAGTCACTTCAAAATTGCTGCTTGAATGCTCCTGCGAGGGGGCGTGGCTTCAGCACCTCCAGCGGACACGCCCCCGCAGTCCTGGAGTTGAGAATACAGCTCATTTTTACCTGATTTTGACACCTAATTTCATAAAATTGTCAATATTTTTAATCATTCAAATTTGGCTGGGTAGTTAATGACAATTTCTTCTTTGGTCTGACAAACTCAGAACATATATTCATTCTTACTTTACACTGACTTTAAGTGGATTGATGGGGAAACGGGGTTGAAGTATTTAGGCTGCCTGGCAGATTTTTACACTTCATGTGTATTTTCAAAAATCATTTAATGGCAAAAGTGACTTAATAAGATTATTTTTTGGTGAAATTAAAATAAGGCCTCTATTTTGTGTGTGTTTTAGAAAACAAACCAAAGATATGTACTGTAAATAAATAATAGCTAGAATATTTTTTTTCTCCTGCTCTACCTTACTCCATGTTTCAGAAATAAGAGAGGCACCAAGAAAGGAGATGCATTCACTGCTTTTATTCCCCACAGTGGCATCTATCATGGGCAACCATCTCTAACCTAACTGGTTCGTCTCACATGGGCAGAGCTCCACTAACCTTCTCTCCTTCACACACACACACGCACACACACACACACACACACACTCACACAGGGGAAAAACAGCACTGTGTCAACTCAGACCTGAGGCTGTAAGTGTTATCGCCATCTGCCACAGGGCAGTGCTCATCTTCTCCTGAGTTATTTATTGTGTTTTGGCTGCACTGGGCTGACCGTGGAGGTAGATAGGGGCATGGCAGTGCTTTACAGAACCCAGTTGTTCATTTACAGGTGAGTATCTCACTTGCATGTCCTCGGGGGGAAACTGCTTAGGTGCACCAGAGGAAGAAACCGCAGAGGCAGAGTTAGGAGCTATCAGAAATCCATGTTGTGTGAGCGATGTGAGGCCTGCTTGGTTTCCGCTGGCAACCGAGAAGCTGCTTCAAAATGCTGTTTGTGCATGTGCATCACGGAGGCCCGTCAGCGTTGGCAAGGCAACAGGCTGTCCATTTGGATGAGCTTAACGTGAGTAACTGCCACTTAACCTCACAAAGTGCTTAGTTGGATTTTCCCTCTGGGTTTTGATGGACAAAACAACTGGTTTGTGAGGGACATTTGTTTTTGGAGAAGGTGAATTTGTAATAACAGCCATGAGTTTACACGTCTGACACACTTTTAAACTCATATTTAATGTATCCTGTAGAACTGCCAAATGGCCATTTGCTTAGAGTAGAATTCATGCTGTGTTTGTATTGAAACTTTTGCCATTTGTAAAGCACTAGAGGTGTTGTACTCTGCAATTATTGTGTTACTTACAGTACGTCTGAAGAAAGTGTTTCAAGCATTTAAAGAACCCAACCTTCAGAGGATAAGAGGAGACAGCAGCACATATAAGGGCTTTGGCGTTTCTGCTTTCCGTTGGCTGCGTTGGCCTGAAAAGTGTGCTCATTCGGCACCCCCCTCTCCTTTCCCAGACAAACAAAAAAAGGCACAGGTTGGACAGAAAAGCTGAGGATGATGGGCATTTATGGCTCCAGTTATGACCCCATCGGCACATTTTTGAGCGGGCCGATGACAAGCTGCTGGAATGCCCTGCCGTTTTGCAGAGTCGTTTGAAAACATGATTAACGGCGGTGGAACACAATAGGAATGTGATTCTCATTTGAGCGGTGGGTACGGGAGGCTAGCCTGGGAAATCATCCAGGCCCTAATTGCTGAAGCAGACCCTGATTCAGACAGCTGGAAATTACACACACAGACTCAAACAGATAGGGATAAAAAGTGTTTCTTACAGCCCTGGCTTCTGGATTTATAATTTTGTAATTTTATCATAACAATAAACGAAAATGGGATATGTCTATGAACTCTGTGTCATGGTTACACTTAAGAAGCTACAAGTTAAGTCCACGAGTCTACTGTGTTAGGTATGCACTTACTTTTTATTGCATATTTTACAGTCAAACCCATCTTCATTTAAATATCTTATAAAGACAGAAACAGAAAAGAAAGACAAGTGTAGGTAAAGCCACACATTTGTATTGTATTTATGTTATTTTTCTAAGTTTTCATTTTGTATAACATCCATAGGAAGTCACGCCAAAATGGAAATTATGACAAACCATAAACGACTTGATGATTACTCTGATAGATCTGTCCATTTCAGGCAATTTTCCCTTCTGTTGAAGTTGTTCCTTTTTCAGTAGTTAGGCAGCAAAACAGCTTTTTTAGGGCAAGAAAATAAAACCTGATATGGAACAGTTGCTTCACTAACATTTGTTGTGAACACAATTTTAATTATATCCCAAATAAGCAGAAGAACAATGGTCCAAGTCAACACATATTATCAGAGGGTCAGCAATTTCCAAAGCAATGAATTGATGAATGATGTTCCCTCTCATTCAATAAAACCTGTATTGCTCCATTTTAAGATTGTTGCTTTTCCTCAGTATGAAGTATTTGCTTACTGAAGGGCTCTTTTGAGGTATTGGATATTTTTATATCCATTTATATTAGCCTAATGAAAAAAGTCTTAAAGTTTTTTTGTCCAGAGGATTCCAGAAACTCTGTGTTGCACATCGTCTGAGGAAGCAGAATGCTGCTTCCTTACACTTGTGTATGGATTTATGGGTGATATAAAGAAAATTTACAGCAAGAATCATTTTGCAAGAGCGTTCTCCTCAGAAGTATAAACCACCGTCTTGCCGTGCTCTCCTCCTCTTTGCTGCTCCGCCCTTCCATTTCATTAAGTCTAAAGACAGCCATGGAAGTCTGAAGTCTCGTCTGTCACCGCTGCTGCCTCCTCCTCCTCCTCCTCCTCCTTTTATGTTTTCAACCTCTCCCTAGACCTTCAACCGCTTTCTTTATACATTTCATGCTTACTTTCTTTTTCTTTTGCCCTCTTCTCTCAAAAATCATCCATTTCTATTTCCCTGCTCCTTTTGTGTGGCCAGACAGCCGTATAATTGTGGGCCGTGTGAGCAGCGGGATGAGCACCATGCTAGTGTACCTACCTACAGCCATTCTCCCAGCAGCGTCTTTGTTCCTGTTCCATTGTGATCGGCTAGCTAAAGAGAAGCGCTACACATGTTGTTTGGCTGGAAGACTGTCTGCAGTCTTTGTGATAAATATGGACCTCAGTTTCTCTCAAGTATTGTTACTATTCTTCCTCTTGCTGCCTGCTTGTTTGGATACCTCTGGCTGTGCTGCATAAAAGAAGATTAGCTTCACCTCTGAGAGACACATGCATGCATTCACACAAGCACAAACACTTGGTTGTCCTTCACTCTCTTTGTCCATGCTTTCTTGTCCCACATATCCTTGTTGAGACTCGCTGTAGACTCCCTCCAGTTTGCTGTATGGACATTGTTCAGGAAAGTGGTTGGACTTGTGTTTGGAAGTCTCCTGTGTTCCACAAAAAGGTTGCACAAGAAAAAATATACAGTGTATCTTGATTGTTTTCTTTAGATTCTTTAGATCTTTTATTCTGAAAACCATTACTCTGGAATTTTAACCATTTAGACAAAAATAAATAAATAAATAAATAACCAAATAAATAAAAATGAAAAACAACAAAATCCGTGCACAATATAAACCTTAAATCACCAAAGCTTCCTAATTTAGCTCATTTTAGTTTGACCACAGTAACAAGCTCATAGAAGAGATTAAGTTTGATCAAACAGTGAGCTGGGATTAAGGGCTGATCACTAGGCTTTGTCAAGGTTTAACCTCAGGTTGTACAACAAAACACACAAACGCACACACACACAAATAAAACACAGTCGAAGGCTACTTGGCCTATAAGGGAACATGGTATAGAGCTCGGATAGAGTTGGTAATCTGCCGCTTGCTCGATCATTTCCTGAGTGCTAATCCCCCTTTTTTTTTTTTATCAAATACACTGGTCAGGGCTGTAAAAGTGCCCATATGAGAGAAGATGTACAGAGTGAGGCTTTTCTAGTTTTCTGAGGTGTTGATGACTCACTAGAGCTCTGTGCTGCGAGGGTGAAGAGGAGCCTACATCACTATGTTGGCCTTGACTTGAAAATTCCATTTTCCTAACCTTCAGTATTATACAGATATGAATTAATCCCACTGATAATGCTGGTCTACCATTTCCCTTTTATTATTCAAAAGCTCCGCAGCGTTATTTAAAAACTATTTGCAATAATGCTCTTCAGTGCATATAAATAACATTTTAATAAGATGAACCATGTTCAATTTATTTGCAACTTTATAGAAATAAGTCGTAATGAGGCCACAGCAGTTTCCAAAACCTAAAATAATTTTCAGTAAGCTAATATAGTGTATGGAGTTTTGAAATGGCAGTGAGCAGAGGTTGGGCAGTTATGGCCCAAGAGCAAATTTAATCCTGAGAAATAAATGGCTGGAAAGAAAAAAAAAACAAAAAAAAAAACATCTAGGTTCCTCAATGAGTGGCATTTCCACCTTAATCTACACTACTTAACTTGTCATACCTTCTGGCCTCATTTACATGTAAAGACCCTGGAAAATACTTTAGTTAAGATGAATTAGTGATGGTGTAGTTACCATGGTTTTTTAAGTAAGATAATTGAATTTTCTGCTTAAAAACTCTAAGGGAAGAGCAGTTATGTATCGGCAATGCAAATGATCCTATGGAAACACATAGCTGCATCTGCACCTCTTTAAGGTGTTTCAGAGACATTATTAAATTGTTACTTCCCGATACGTTTACTCTACAGAAGGTTTCCTTTGTTACCGAGTAACAAACCTTTCCTCTATTTGAAGTAGAAGATGTGTTTTATCATTAGGACCAAATCTTTTTTTTTTTTCCCTTTACTATAATTTACAGTCTCTTATCCTTGAATGTGGAGTCGAACAAGGGCTAAGTTCTTTGGCAGGAGGCATTAGCTGGCTGGCAAGCAAACAGAATTAAATATAAAAGATGTTTTAGGGTTAAGCAAAGTCCTCGAGGTCCAGTTGTGTGAGTCCAGTAATTCAATTTAGATGGAAAATGTGTGTATGAATCCCAGACATGCCGAGAACCAAACCAAAGTTTGATTTTGTTTGTATGCTACTGAAAGAATGAGATACAGAGAGGAGTGACAGTTTTATTGTTTACCTCTAGCTGTTTGTGCCGACAGCACGGTGACAGTGAGCCAAACACACACTGACCCCTGATGAGGTTCACTCCCTTGGTCCTTTCTCTCTCTCCTGCCTGCCGGTTACACTAATCACTTAAAGATGCAGTTGTCATGGAAACTGTTTTATTGTCATTTTATTGGATAAAGTGGCCTTGAGCTGTATATTAGCTTGCTACATAACTATAACAAAGTGCTTTCTCTGGACTTTTTTATGCATCAATAATATTTGTGAGAGCATCTTTCGCCCTCTATGGTGGCAGACAACTTGACTTTTTCGGCTTGTTCACTTGTCATCAGCATTTACTCCTCATCGTCTTGCACTCCGTCATTTTTCTGCTATTGTTCTAAATCATCCTAATTAACCTTCGCTTCTATTTACCCTTCAGATTTTGTCATCTTGTACCATCTGCCTCCTTTCCTCCTCCTCCTCTCTTCACTACAATTTCCCGAATCTCTGCTCTTTTCTATTTTCTGACACATCTTCCACTCTTTGTTTTCCTTTCTCAACCTTATTCCTATTCCTGCACTTCACATTGTATCCTCATCATCATGATCCCTCATACGTTCTCCTCCTCCTCTTCTTTTTCTAATCCTTCATCCCACTTACCTGCATCAGCTGCATCAACCCTCTTTTCATCCTCCTTTTCCATCTTCCTCCTTCCTCTTTCTTCCTCCTCCTCCAAAGTCCCTCATTCCTCTTTTCATCCTGCTTATTCCTCCCTTTTTCAGCATCACCAGCAGCTTCTCCAACTCAACCACCTTGCTATGCTGCTGCTGCCTTGCTCACTCCATTCTGCATCTTAATGTTCTCATCTCAACGTTATCTCCTGTAGCATTGCCTCTATCTAAATGTTCAGTATGCACACCACGTCCACCTGGGGCCTTTGTCACAGGCTCTGTACATTATTGAAAGCGAGCAGATCACTAATTCATGTCAGCTGAGCCTTGTGGGGTTTGAGTGGAGGTGGGTGGGAGCTTGTTGCCTCTTGAAGATCTTTCATGTGGCCTGAACCATGCCTTAGCCATCACATTCCACACCTCTGCGCCGTCCTCCCTCGTCTCCTCTGCTGTCTCCTCAATCCTCTTATTTCACCTTACTCTGGCCTTATTCCGGCCTCTTACTCCTTCTTCTTTTTCGTACTTGTTTCTTGTAGCTCTGTCAGTCTCCCATGACATGGTCCTCTGCCTCTGTTCAACCTCTTGCTACTGTATCGAGATCTCTACTGACTCTGTTTCCTGCTGTAGTCGCGTTCCATCTCTCCTCACTCCCTCCTTCATTCATTGATGTATGGTCTAATTGCTTTTGCTCTGACCCTGGGCACAGTGTAACAAGCTCCCAGAGGATCTTCTGCCTTGGCCTTCGTCACTTTATTTATTTATTTTTTTTCAGTTTCCTCACCAACTCTTCCCAGTGCATTCATTCATTAGCAGGTCTAATGCCACAGCCCCAAGACACACAGCATGATGTTGTGATCCTGCTGGCTTAACTGAATGTAATCTAAGGCGACTACAGCACAAGATTCGGTCAGGAATGACCAATTGTAACAGGTCTTTTCAAGAGTGTAGTTTTTCTTCTATCCAGATCTCAGAGCGGGCCACACAGAGAGAAAATAGTTGAATAGTAGTTGAAGAAGATAGAAAAAGGAAAAGATGGAGTAAGAGGCAGGGTGAAAAATAAACAGGGAGAAATGGGAGGACAATGAAAAGGTAGGAAAGGTACAAGCTAACATGGAGAGGCTCGCAGGGCAATGGAATTTAATAGAAAATGTGAAATATGAAGATGCAGCCCAGTGAACTAAAACAGACAGGTCAGTGCAAATTTTAACAGCTTTGGCTCCACTCAGAAAGAAGGATTTTTAGAAATATGACACACATTTTAACTTTTCTCTCAGCAGCACCTTTTCCTCCTTGATCCTGCGGTGTGATATGTCACACATGAAGTGAAATCCATGACTTGTGTCACCTTAAATGAATCCCGGAGCAAAAAAAAACAACAAAAAAAAACACACTAGCTTACAAATCAAACTTTCCAGCGGAAATTTCTCCGTACTGAATTCCCTGTTGATGTGTGTCCTATTTTCACTCCTGTTTGCGAGACAGTGAGTATGTGGCATAAAAAAACATGAAAGAAAAGAAGCTCAGATTCTCTCAGCAAGTCCTCGCGCATTATGCTTGGCCTATGGTGAGATAAGCCAGCCCACATAGATGGGTGAATATGGTGCAATGAATTTGAGAATAACCTCAGTTGTCAGTCATATTGCGTGAAAGTGTAAGAACATAGTTCTTAGTGAGCACCAGACCTCAATATTGTTCTTGTTTCACTTTGACATGAAGCTCGATGATGGAAGACGGATCAACATCACAGTTTTTTTACAGCTCCGCTTTCACATTAACACGAGAGAGCTGTACCGTATGTGTGCGTGTGCTTGTCTTTTTTGTCTCATAAATATTCATGATAGAACATCAGCATAAAGATCAAAACATTTTCTCCTGAAGGTTAATAGGTCAAATACATTGATCAAAATCTAGTTGTTGCACACACTCCTCTCATTATAAGCATTTAAAGAGAATCATTTGATACAGATACTCTGATCTTCCCTATAGCCCTCCCTGGTGTATAAGCACTCGCTCTCACACGCACACACACACACACACACACACACACAAACACACACATCTGTAGGTCCTTTGGGCTCGGGCACTGGGCTGAATGCAGATATCCGTCTTTGAAGTGAGCAAGCTTATATGTGAGTGTCTATACACGCACTTGCATGCACAAATACACACATATACTCCCGCTGCGATTCCTTAATCGGATCAGGTGTTTAATTATTAATGTGTGTGTTAAAAGAAGCAGAGGCAGGATATGTGAACAGTTCTGACCCTGCAGCTGTACTGTTTAACCTTTACTTTGGAATAATCCTGCGTGTGTGTGCAAGAGGGAGTTTGAGAGAAAGAAATCTGCTGTATGTGCGCATGCACTTCTGTGTTTTTGACAGGACAAAATTGCCTTCAAGATAAAGTGAGATGCAAAGTACAAAACACAAATGCCTCAGGCGACACTTTAAACATTTGTTCTTTCTCTGTGTCTCTCTGTAGGTGTGTGGAAATCATCGCCAAGGAGGGAAGAAGTCTGAAGGAGCTCTATCTTGTGTCTTGTAAAATCACAGACCACGGTAGGATACTTTCAATCACTGTCCCTTTGTTGCAGTCAAACTCCAATATTATTATCATAACCATTATTGCCCACAGTCTCTACCATGATTCAGGACTCATTTGATTTTACGACTCGGCGCCTTGTGAGACTTGCAAACAGTAAAAATATTATTGAAAAGTTTCACACAGAATAAAGTAATGTTGGCTGGATCTCCTTGGCACCGATCATAGATGTTCATATTGTAGTTAGAAGTTTACCTTAAAGTAGAAATTGTTTAAACTAAACCAATTTGGAGCTGGTTTTGGAGAATATTGGAGTACTGCAGTACTGAAGAGTGCGATGCTAAGTAACACTGCTTGCATGAATTATTCTCTTTTGTGTGTGCGTGTGTGTGTGTGTGTGTGTGTGTGTGTGCGTGTGTGTGCGTGTGTGTGTGTGTGTGTGTGTGTGTGTGTGTGTGTGTGTGTGTGTGTGACCCTGAGAGTTGCACAAATAATAGCTTGTAGCCATCTACAGTACTTTTTCTGGGTGGCTTCTTTTTGAGAGGCGCTCAATATAAAAAAAAACAAAGTTAATTTTTCTCACTTGTGTTTCCAATCATCTTTGCAAATCAAAATAGCCCTCGCATTGTGCTCAAAACGACCATTAAACTGGGATGAAAGCGTGTTTACTTGAGTTTGATTGTTGAGGTAAGTTTGGCTTTCAGATTAGTCCCATGTACTTTGAATAGTTGTTTTCTTTTTTTTTCTGTTATGCCCACTCACCATTGTCAGATTGAATCTTTTCAAAATTGCTGATTGAAAATTGCACAAAGGGACTAATGATATAACAAACTAATGGGGCTCCTGTTTGTTTGTCCCATGGAGTTTTCTTATGTTGAATACTCTATAAGTTAAAGTTTATTTTATTTTGGGCATAAAGTAGGGAGCCTGTACATTTAGTTTAGATTAGTACCTGTTTTCAGTTAAACACAATATTGCTTCAGTTTTGTTTTTTGTTTGTTTTTTTAACTCGCTGTTTTCTGGATGATTAGCCTATTGAAAATTTCACACAGAAGATAAAAAGAGATAAGAGATCAACAAGCCCTCTGCTTGTTAGTCCCATTGTGTTTATCCGAGAGTTTAGAGAACTTAGATTGCGAGCTGGTTTTGTGTGAGCCTATAAAGCCCATTGAGACATTGTATGTGATAATTGGGGTATTGGTTGGCGTAAAACGTTGTAGTCTGGCTAAATGAATTAAAAAAATTACTTTTTATCCATTCCCAATCATGACAAAAAAGGAGCGTCTGCACAATGATGGTTTTGTGTCACAAACATCCAGAAAGACTCTTTGTATGATCAGAGTTTGATCCATTCTGTCACATATAATTTTGCAAAGTCTAAAAGAGCCTCTTATCCCATTCATGTGTGTGGGGAGCCAACGGGAAGTCAGCTGGCTTAGCCAGAGGAAGTCTCAAGCATGTGTGCTCTCTATTGGCTCGGCTGGAGAAGGACTCTATTGGAAGCCTGAAAATTGGTTTTGGCGTATGCGGCCAGTGAGCAACTGTCAAAAAAATGATTTCGGGCGTGGTCTTGGAACGTGTCATCCAGTTTTTATAATGTTGACCCATTTTGATATTTCAGCAAACCACATAATTATATTTGTCCGTACGAGGTATTAGACAGTTAGCAATTTACATCTCCAGCTATTGGCTATGTAGCTGTAAACATATCTTTTTGCCCATCCGCTTGTGGTTTTTTATTAAGAAGTGACAACAGATATGAAAAATAACACTAATTGTCCGAGGTTTTCCCAACAAAACTATGTCGTGTGTGCTGCCACAGAGTGTAGATTTGATTATTCTCCAACACAAGCTGCAGTTTGCTGCTGACTTCTGTGAGTTACAGTGACAATAATCACCTTGACCTCTCTGAACTTGAACCTCAACAGCGAGTGAGTGTGTGTAAAATGTTCCGTGGGCGTGTGTCCTCTGGTGTTTGATGAATGACTGTAAGATCACAATAGTACACTAAACCAGGAATGCACACAACCACCCCCTTACATATCCCTCTCGATCTCTGTGTCTCTCTAATCATTTTGACCAAGATGAATTGGTGATATCTGATCTTCTTCCTTCACTAATGACCCCTCAGGCCCCCTTTGGCTGATGATGGGATCAGTGTGTATGTGTGTGTGTGTGTGTGTGTGTACGTGTGTCCTTCAAGGATAGAGATGCCTGTTGTAGGAGCTCTGTGCTCTAACAAAATGATTTGTGGATTTCCTGCTTCAGTCTCTGATAAATTAAATAACAGAAATGAGATTTTACATCAGCCAAGCTGGCCCCCATTTTTTCCGCCCATCTCCTGTGCTAATTATTTTTATTAATGGCCTCTCTGAGTGCATTTGAGATGTCCACAAGCCTCTTACGTTTGAGTGTTCTGTTTTTTCCTCCCAGCATTTGCTTCCTGTGTGATTTTATAGGAGCTTTGAGGAGAGACATAAAGACAGGTTTAGATGACAGAAAGAGAGAGCTAGGCAACATGTAATTTTACTCTCAGTGCAGATGGTTTTGGAGATTATTTTGTGAGGAAGAGGAAACAAATGGAAAAGGCGAGGATAGAGGTTTTTTTTTTTTTTTTTGCGTAATGATCTTACTGAAAGCCCTATTAGTGCCATGAAGAAGAAAAAACACAGCAAACTTCCTTGCCTTCCCCCTCATTCATCAAAGAACATGAAAACCAATTAGCTTAAATAACATTTTGGCTATATTCAAGTCAGTATAAAGACTTGTTAAACACCTGGATTCTTTGATATAGCTGTTGAATTCACATATGTCATAACACCTGTAAGTAATGATTGATGATGAATAATGGTTACACTACTGAAAGATTTTTGCCAAACCTCTAAAAGCATTCTGCCCAGATTTCATCCCACGTCTTTTCATTCCATACTCTGTTTTCTTTGTGCTACTTTTTGTAAGAGCATTATTTTTGGGGGGTTTTCTGACATTCTCAAAAGCTATTAACATCCATCTCACACACCAGTTCAAATGCACACACAGGTATCTACACTGTAATATGTGCCCATAAACCAACATCAGGTCAAGAGGCACAAAATAAGTGCAGGTACTACGAAAAGAAAAGAAAAAAGTGCACAAACAACAAAGTTCAAGGAAACAAGTGAAACTACAAGACAACACTTTTATTGCCATTTAATATCCACTAATTATATAGTTAATGATATTGACTCTTGACTATTGATATTGACTGTTGATTCTACAGAAGTGTTGTGAAGGCTATCCAGAAACAGGAAGTATGGCCTCATCTCATCAGACACCAGGATTACTCAGTAGTTTGTGGATTTCAAAAGCAGGGAATCCATATGGAATACATTTAGTATTACCCTGGGACTCAAAGTTATTTAGATAATACAATACTCATCTTTTCATATGGCGACCCTCCAGCTGCAGGCCTTTGAGCAATTTCAAGTCCTGACCCTTTGTGTAAGAACCCCTAATCTTCAGAGTACCCATTTATCACTGCCACTTCTAGGCTTCCCGGGCTGTAAAGACACTTTTCAGCGCATTCAGTAATTATATATTGAAATGTCCAGTTGCAATTGTTAAAGTGGGGATAGTGTGAGTTGGAGACGTTAAGGTCTAGAAACGGATTCAGGAAAAAAAGCCTTCCAAAATCTCCTGAGATAGAGGGGTCAGTTGAAATAATTTGAGATGTTATGAATGACTTGATAATGAAAATAAGATTTAAAAACTCATACCTGAGAAGAGACAATTGGAATGACTCACCATAAATGGTAAATTGTTGCATTTATATAGCACTTTTGTCCAAAGCACTGTATAATTTGTCCCTCACTCACAGACACATGCATACACACTCACTCACACACTCATACGCCGATTAACAGTGAGCTACCATACAAAGTGCTGGCTGACCTCTGGGAGCAATTTGGGGTTCATCGTCTTTCCCCAAGGACCCTTGTGGGACAGGAGGAGCATGGAGATCGGACTGCTATCCCTGTGATGCACTCTACCTCCTGAACCACAGCTGCCCAGACAAGGTTAAGGATTGTGCAGAGGCTTGCAGCCGAAAGAGGAGAATTATGTAAATGTGAAGCACAGAGGTGGCAAGGTCTCTCTTTTTGTCTCCCGATAAAACAGGTGGGGACAAGATAAGGTCTGCAGGTGGATGGACACAGTCACAGTCCAAACACACAAATGGATGCATGTGAATGCATTATGCAGTTACCTGAAAGTCACAGGACGCCACACTTGCCCCCTTTTTTCAGCTACGCTTACATGGTAGAATAAAAAAAAAAGGAAGACCACCACAGTTCCCTATTCCCATAGGTATACAGACAGCGTGGTCTCAGTTTGCTCATCAGCAAAAATAAAAGTACCACTATAACGTTGGTTTGAAAGCTGATCCTGATGAGAAAGCCTTCTCAGCTTCGCTCCCAGTGCTAATCAGATCTGTACACCACCCCTGTCATCCTCACTGACCGAAGCATACACAGGCGGTGGCCCATACTGTATCTTCAACACACCTGGATAGACAGCGATACCTCCTTGTCTCCTCTCAGTCTCCCACTCATTGTCTGTGTGCGTCTCTTGTTATTGCGTGTGTGTTTTGCATTCACATGCATTCATTTGAGTGTCTGCACTGTGACTGGGTCCATCTACCTGTGCTTATCTTGTCCCTTGTAGCCCACCTGCTTTCTCTGGAGACAAAAAAAGAGACCTTGGCACCTCCGTTCTTTACATATGGTAATTCTCCTCTTTCACCTGCACGCCTCCCCACGATCCCTTACCTTGTCAGTCATGGCCTCCTGTGTTCATCTGCAAATACAAGATCGAGAGAGAGACACCTGAGGGAGACTATGTATGAGTAAGGGGGAAGAAAAGGAGCAGCTTTCGTCTGCTTTTAAAGGACTTCAAGCAGAGCTGCTATAGAGTTGCGACGTAGGAGGGATTATTTCAGAATTCAACACTGATAGAAGTCAAAGTCCTATTCATATTTTGCAGGGATAATGTTAGGCCACAGTGAAAAAAAAACCCAAACTTCCTAAACAAGTGTCTCCTCAAACTTTGCAACTATATTGCACCTAATAAGAAATCTTGGCAATGACAGCCCATCTTCCAGACTGTTGTGATTGTGTTGTGTTGTTGTATAAGAAGGACTGAGCTTCTCAGATTGTGCATTTCATTGTTATGTCCATCTGTATTTACTCATGTGTCAGCTTGTGAGATTATTGTTGTCATTCAATCTTTAGTGTCTTATTCTCTTATTTGATCACCCCCTTTCAAAGCTCTCACGTAGTTAACATACATCCATATTTTTCTCCCCTTTTCCTTTTTTTTTTTCCAACACCAAACCCCTTCCCTCCTCTCTTTTCCCTTCTCATCCCTCTTTCCATTCATCTTTCAGCTCTCACTTTCATCTGAGGCGCTTTACTCTAAATGTACTGAATGTTGATAGATGGGGCTTCCCTTCCCCTCCCCTTGAGCAGAACCTCAAGAATGAAGTATGGCTGTATGCGTGCGTCTTTACTGACGTGTGGGTATGTGTGTGACTTGCATGCTTGTTTACATGCCTTTGTGTGAGTTTCTGTGTACTTTAACAGGTTTCTCTTGCCACTGGGGAAATTTTGATACACGCTCACTCCCCAGAGTACCGTAGCGCTTTTTACAAGATGAGGTTACTTGGCATTAAAGCATCTGAAACAGCACAGTAGCTATCTTACCAACTATGAAAATGACATGTGATCGTTATGCTCCCATATACAGTGTGATGAGGGCATTACGGTATACTCAAACCACAAGACTTACTGTGCTAGCTTTTAACCTTAAGCCAGTGTTCACTTTTTATTATTCTGCACTATTTGTGAGATTGATGTACATGTCAAATCCTTCAGCATGATATCTATTCTTGCAAGCCATGGTTGCATAGCATGGTGCCGTTTTTGAAATGTCACACAATATTGGAATCATGGCAATAAATAAAAGTGAGGAGTGTTTAAAAGATATGATTAGTATATACATGTAGCATAATAAAACAAGGTGACATAGGAATGATGTAAAATGTAGTTTGTTTTTTGCGTGGGCTGTTCTCATACAGCAATTTCAATGTCTTTCAGTCGTTTTCTTTTCCACGTCTCTATTTCTCTTTGAGCTCTTGTGTGTTTTCCCTCCATCTTGTTTGTTTACTAAGCATTTATTCACCACCTACAGTCCTAAGTGCTGTGAAACATAATGCGATGTAAACTTAGATAGTGTAATAGCTTGTTTGCTCCTCTCTGTCTGGCATTCAGTAGGTAAATAATGTAACTCTTAAAGCAGTCGATTAAAATGCACAGAGCAGCACGGCAGATTTATGTGGGCTGCAAAGGGGCGCAAGTCAATAGGCAATCTTTGTCTGTCTGTATCACCACTGTGAGTGTTGTTGTGAGTGTATAGATGTGTGTGTGTTGAATAAGTAAAAGGTAATGTTTTGTTTGGTTTGCAGTTTAGTATTGGTGGATCTGTCAAAGTTCATGGCCATTTGTATAAGATTGTGAAGGTAGTAGAGACATTTTTAGTTTTACTTAAGCCTGTTAGGTTTGTTTGAATCCAGCTTTTGGAGTATGGTATAATTAAAGAATTTGAAAAGAATACAGCCATTTATATCAAATGTATTTATCAGTGCTATTGCTCAGTGGTCAGTAAATATCAACATAGTATTGTGTTAAATCTGTGAGGTCTTTTAGAGTTAAATATATTTTTATTCACCTTGTGACTTGAAACGCTGAAGAGTGTAACCACCACAGCACAACTTGACAGGAGAAGTACAGAGGGACGATCCTCCTGACATCAGTTCCATTAAGCGTAAAACAAAGGAACAGTAGGAAGCCAAGCCCACAGGCCAACTGCCATGACCCTTTTCCATATCACACCAAGACCCTAAAAACCAATGGAGCAGTGTTACACAGAAATAGCACCAACTAGGAAAATTCATAAGCTGTGTGTTTTCTCCTTGAGGGGTAGGAGAGACGGTGGGATGGGGAGAGGGAGGGAGTAACATATGTTGCAGAGTGCTACTGGACATGGTGAGGGCAAAGACTCATAAAGTGGGTTATTATCTCTGCAAATCAATGAGAGTGGTTGGAGCCGCGGGGAAAACAACCAGCATTACACCAAGCTCAGAGCTAGACTGTTAGACCACCTGGACGCTGAAGCACTGGGTGCTAATGTTTTCTTTGTGTTATCAAGGGCTGAAACTAACGATTTATGTAATTAGCAATTAATCTAAGATAGATGTTCATTGTACAATTATATGAAACAGAGAAAAGCAGCCAATCCACACTGAACTGAAAGCACAGAATTTGTAAGGTTTTCTTACCACATTACTTAAACAAGTAATTGGTTATCAAAATAAATGCCAATAAATGTAACTGGACGTACACAGAATCTGCTCTTTTCTTTAAACTACTAGTTTAAAAAAAATGCAATAAATAAAACCCAGAAGTAAGTATCAGAAAAAGTTTGCTTTTGGCTTTACTCATGGAAACTGCAAAGCGGCCATTCTGCAGAGAATAAGAAAGATGACGGTTTTCCCACCATTTGCAAGTTTGGAAAGTTCATTAGATGATATACAGGAAAATTGAGAGGGTGACGGGTAAAGAGGGAGCAGAAACAGCCTGAGAGGCTGGACTTGAACCTCCACAGAGGGAAGTCATTTAACTGGATGGCCGCTGCTCAAGTGCATAAGTACACTTCCATAGGGTTCCAATCTACAGATTCTTCATAGTGTGTAGTTGAGTCGAGATTTCCATTTCCTTACATCAGGCCGTGGTGGTATTTGCAGATTGGGGAGCAGCGCAAAGAGGCTGAAATTGAATTAGTTTCCATATATTGTCCTCTCCTCCTCTTTCTCCAGCTAAGCCCTGCGGTCTATCTACTGTTTGCCTTATGGGGGAGAAAAGTGAGGGGGGCTTAAGCTGTGAAGGCTGGGGCTTATGCTGTCTACCATCTTACTGGTCACACACAAACACACTCACACAATAACTCTCTCTCTCACACACACACACACACACACACACACACACAAGCGAACACACACACTTGCTTCGAGGATTACGGACAGGCAAGTCCTGCTTGCATTTACACACACAGACGCAAACGCAATCACACAGGCAGTACACACATATTATAGATGCTCTCTTGAGCTCATGCTAATATCTTCCTTCACTCACACTATCAAATTTCGGCACACACACTTTGCTGTAACTTTTTTTTGGGGTGAAAAAAAAAAATCTTAAGCCTCTGCTATTTTAGGCTTAAGTCTATGGAGAAGAAGGATCGAAATGACTTGGGTGTATGTGTTTATATACAGATTTATATGTAAATGTCTTTTTCTCTCTGTGTACACAGATGTATGTGTCCCTGTGTATGAAGGTCTGTGTGTGTGTGTGTACATGGTGCCAAAGGATATAATCATGTATCTGTGAGCTGCTGGATGACAATAATACTTCTGTTCTAGATAGAGGTAGCTTTAGTAACAAGAGGCCCCATGTGTGTTTATAAAGCTTTGATATAAATGGTCCATTTGTTCTATCTCTCTTCTCTCTATCTCCTCCTCTTCCTCTCTCTCTCACACCATCATCTCAGCCCTGTAGTTCCTAATAACAGCATGCTTTAAGTGTGCCCCTGGGACTCAATAACACCAAGCTGTGTAAGTTGTAGAAGATGTTATTGCTGGCTATAAGGTTTTTTTTTTGTTTTTGTTTATAGAAGTGAAACACTGCATTTTCTTATTTTTCTTATTAGTTCCATTGTGTGTGTGTGTCTGTATATGTATGTGTCAAGATATGACAAGTATTTCTCTAGAGGCAGCATCACATATACTGTGCCATTGCCTCAGAGTAGCTCTGATATAGCCCGTGGACAGGTGTAAAATGCTCAGTATTGTTATAATGACTTTGAGGCTTCTCTTTCTCTCCGTGGTTAGCTCCTTTTATTTCCTTCTGCATTGCCACGCTCCTTCCTTCCTCTCCCTCACTGTCTTGCTCTCTTACTCTCTCCCACTCTCGTCATCTTCCTCCTCACCTCTCTCAGGCGCGAATGGAGCTGTCCTCTAGGTTACGTTGATGTGTGTTGGTGACCAGATTTGGGAGTGTAAAGTACCCTGCTGTGGGTTCTATAGTTAGTTTTGGCTCATTTTGGCCTCTAGGGAGTTGCCCACTTACTGTACATGAGAGCTCTTTATTTCTTTTCCATCCTTTTGGCGCTGTATTACTAGTGATTGATTTGATTTAATTAGATTTGTCTTCTTTTGTCTTCTTAACATTTTTGTTTGGGTTTTGATATGTTTGTTATTTTTCAGCATTTTTGCAGCATTACATACAATGACAAAACGGTTGGCATTATCTGAAAGATGTTGCAGTACTGTAATATGAAGATTTTTGGAAGTTTAAATAAATATGATTTATGTACACCAGATGCGGGCTTACTTTAAGATTATATTTCACGTCAAACGAAATTATCTCCACAAAATAATAAGGAGATGATGACATGAAAAGTAATTGTTAATATGTGTGTTTAAGAACTCTTTTCCATGCACCTAACAATGCTGGTTTACTACAGACTGATTAACAAACAGCTAAGCACACTATGCTGCAACTACAGAACTTTGCTGGAATACCCATGACTAATTTTAGATGTAAAACAAATAAGAGCAGCTGATAACGGTTTACTCCATGTCTCCTAAGCGTTAGTGTTGTGATACAGTGATGTTGGAAAGTCCAGCTAAACAATTCAGCTATATAATAATATAATCAGGTATTATTGCTAGAAATGTGACCAGGATGTGTGACTAATGATTACACTTTTGATTTTTAAATGGGCTTCATGTCGATATCAGACTGGTAATCACAATAGGCCTTTGGCATTTTTCAGATATCTCAGGATTATCTGATTTAGTAATACAAAAGAGTCGGCAAAGCTTAAAACCTCAGTTGTCTAAAGCCCACCAAGTAACTAAATATTCAGTGTAGCTGTTTTAGTAAGATACTGTACTTTTAGATTTTTAAAAAGAGCATGTAATAGTACGAGGATGCCAGGGGCTGTTTTTGCTGCAGGGCATGCTCTTCAATTGAGATTTCTTCTTCAATGATGAGGCTTAAAGAATGCTTAATTTTTTAAGCTTGGCCGGCAGTTGCCCTTTTTTTAATATAATCTCTGAAGAACTGTGCATGTAACTACTTGAACTTCTTCTTGGGTAGTGTTTTTCTTTCTGTGCTGTTTTTGTAACATTAGTACCAAGGTTACAAGAATATTAGCTCATGATTACTAAACTAATATTAACTACACACCCAAGGATAACACCAGAACAATTGCTTAAATGAACACGAATGAACATTTTTTATATATACAGTATATACAGTATATACCGTGTGTGTGTATATATGTATGTGTATGTGTGTGTGTGTGTGTGTGTGTGTGTGTGTGTGTGTATATATGTGTATGTATATATATATATATATATATACATACTAGTCATCAAAATGCAATCACTTGCAAAAGACGCTCTTTTTTTAGTTTGAACAATTAGATTTAACATTAGAAATTAAATGGCAATCTGCTCCAAGTTAGTAGAAGCATGCTATCATTGAAGAGAAAACTTGAAATTGCAAACTTTCTTTTTGCAAGGTCACCCCCTCATTCATTTTTCTACATCTGTATATTTGAGAGATAATGCCACTGCTAATCCCTTGCAAGGTCAGTGCTTGTATTGGATGATTGTCCCCCCACTGTTTATTCATACTTCCCGCTGATGTCATTTCCTCCTGCTGACGCTCACCTTTGACCTGTCATTTACCTCCTATCGTTGCCATGGTTTAGTCCACCTTGGTGGCCGCTGTACAAGAGAACATCCCTGTGTTTATCCCTGTAGGATTCCTCTGCTTACAGGAAGGTTATTGATGTATCTAAATGCAAAATCTATTTTACTTTAAGGTCACTTTTCATTTGGATTCTTAATATCATCTTTCTTCTTATTTTCTCACTCCTCACTTTTCATTGGCTCCTGAAGTCAGTTTTGTTCATTTCTTCACTCTCATTACTTTTTTCCTCTATCTGCCCATATGATGTCTTTACCTGCTGTTGCTCTCTTGTTTGACAAAAGTACTGTAAATCATTCAGTTGACAGGGAATGGCTATAATACGGAACGCATCAGCCACGTTTAAATGGCCTAGCTTGTGACTCTTAAACAGGCTTCAGCAGCAGCTTTGGTAATTCACCACAGCGTCACACAGGGTGGTGGCTATCCCCGCTCATCATTTGATCAATGACACTGATAGAACAGACCAAACCTCTGCCATTATACCTGGTGTGTGTGTTTGTATGTATGTATGTACATGATTATATGAGGAAAGGCATCTGTAAATCACTGCTCTTTAAACATAAAAGGCATCAGGGGTTTGCTGTCTTGGCATAACCTTGATTTACTGTAACATAGCACATGTGCTTCATTCAGCATGTGTCTGTTTTGTATAATGTGAAGGATTGTTCGATTGGCAGTGAGGTTGTTGCCTGCACCTTAAAGCCAAAACTCTCTGTAGTAAATTAAGTAAGAAGAGTTATTTTGGATGCCCTTGTAAAGAAATAGCATGCAGTATAAAATTTTACCCATTTGCCAAATATGGTATAGTCTATATAAAGGCTACTGATTTTAGGATGAGGCCAGATTATACAAATTAAATTTGGAAGGATGTCTTTCGTTTATTTACAGTTAGTTAATATTCATTTAGAAAGCATATCCAACCAGTTAAAAACATGCAGTAAAATTAACAATAATTGTAGGAGGTTTGACTCCAAATGCAGCATCATGGGTTGAGTATGTTGAACTGCTCAGTCTCTCACATAGAGACAAATGCTTTTCTGGAAACAAAGCTGGGTTTTGTTGGAAAGCTGGCTACCTTAACAAGTTCTTAAATCCATCTGCTTTTAATTTTGACAGAGCAATATCTCAAGGCACTTACATTTTTATAAAATAAATTAATATTGTTTTCAATTACCTGGCCAAAACAAATCAAAGGGAGTATTTGAAATGACTTAAGGCTACCCTGGCTTATGAGTTCAGGTTAATGAATGAAAGAACGGGTGAAATGTGATTAATTAAACTCCTGGGGGTGATATAAAATAGATGATTAACTATATGAATTCATTCAAAGTTAATTGAAATTTTGAAATGCTCTATCAGAATGAAATATTGTATTACTGATTCAATTATGAATACTGTGAGCTGTCCCTTGAAGTCAGTGATGTCACTTGTGTCAATCTTAAAAGATCTCGAGTGGTCACTGAATTGATGTGATTCTGCCATGGATGCATGTCATGGCTTCACTCTGCCTCCCTCAAAGTATCACATTCCTCTGACACTCCTCCCTGTCGCTTTGGCACTCAAGTCTGTCCACGCCTCGCCTCCTCTTTACATATTGTAATCTTTCTTTTCCCACTCCTCCTCCTTCTATCCTCTCTGTTATCGGTATGTCCTGTAAAGCTTCATTTACAGAAGAGCCCTAATCAGATATGTACCAGTGGAAGGCAGTTTGAGAGAGCAGTGTGTGGCCGGCTAGATAGCGAGGCTTAGCAGAATGGGAGCGCATTGTAAGCCCTCAATTAAATTCCTGACACCCTGACTAAGGAAAAAGACACTAGGGGAGGCCTGTTTGTGCTTTTGCTCATGTATCTGAGTGTCATCCTCAAGTGTGTTGGTTGTGTGTGTGCATGGCTTTATGTGCTTATTCTCAGTGTTTGCTGTCACAGATTGAAAAACAGAGGTGTGAGTACATACTTTGAAAAGTACTGTATCTTCTGTTTTAGTCAGGCTGTATTTGATTAACAGTGGTACCACTATCTTATTGTTTTTCTGTACAAAACACACCGTACTGTACTCGCAGATGCCTTATTTCAAAATAAATAGGTACCTGGACTTTATTGTCCTTGTTTCTATGTTGTTTTGTGCATGTGCTCTACTGTCAGACTGGTGAAGAGACACATACATACAGTATGTTCCTGTTTTATTGAAAAAATGTCCTCCATAAAAACCCTTCAACACGATTTCAAAAACCATTGCACCTTGCATTTCTGGAATCCATTATGTTGTTTGAGGTCTTCCTTAATCCTGTGAAACCTGGACACATGCAGTCCTATAGCAGATGTCCTATTCAGCATCCCCAATGCTACGACTGTAGGAAAGTGTCCTCTGTCTAAACCATCACCAAGCCTCTTACAATGAAAGACTGTGAGTAGCTTAAATGGAATGAATCACAACACATTTAAAAACCCGAATGTCTCAGCTCTTTGTGATCTTTCTGTGAGCAATTTTTAATGTGTAACTTTGGCCCAATTGTTGAGATGTTTGTGAATGTTTCTGATGTTTGCTGTTTGTGTGTGACCAATGTGAAGGTTGTTTGTCTTCGCTTGATCTTCTTGGCTGGAATCATTGTTGCTCATATTGTACTTATCAGCATTATAATTGTCTTATCACTAACGTCCACGAGTGAAAACAACAAAGTTCAGGTGCATTCTGTAAAAGCTGTTTGTGGGTTTTTTGTGAAAAGGTGATATAAGTAATTAAAGCACAAGTAGACACAAGTGGAAGTAGAGGAGAAGTTTGAACTAAATAAATTGATGTTAAACACAATAAATAGCAATATATATAATAATGTGTGTCTGAAAGTGGATTTTTTTTTTAAAAACCTTCATCCTCAAGTTTTATCTTAACCAGGAGTATATTGTGGAGGGCACAGAGGGGCTATGTAGATCCAATCATTTTCCGTTCTACTTTCAAGGCCATTCAAAGCTTATGTTTAGGCAGTGTGGCGTTGGGCCCACAGAGACACAAGAATGGAATCAGATGATGCATGAAAAGGTGAGCTTGGGAAAGCAAACAATGAATTGTGTTTGAACATTTCTGCTGCAGGAGTTCACTGCTTCAAGGCTGCCTACCTCTGCAGATAGAATATTCATCTGCTGTATTGTCCCGTAGAGGCGTGTAACCTTTTGCGGAAAATCACACCGCAACTCGACCTTGCTTTTCTGCTTCGTTATCATGCAGCCTCCAGTACAAACAGCAAAGCTTTATTTGATGATAATAATATTATAGCCTTTTTTCTTTTGACCTGTATCGTCTCACCGTTCCTCGATTCTTTCACTGCCAATAATTACTGCTGTGTGAAATCTAGTGAATTACTGTGACATTCTTGATAGTTTATATTACTTTTGTCTGAACTTCATCAGTGAACTCCAAGCATGCCCTTCACTTTTAAGAATGGATCATTATCTGCCTATACTTAAGCACTAGTAAAAGCCAATAATACAAGAGTATTTAATGAGTGCCAGATGGTGCTTTCATGACACAAAGGTATTCCAATATGACCACTATCAACTGTTAAAACAAGAAAAAGCAACTCCCTTTGAGATTAGAAACATTTAATGCTCATTTTATTTTATTAATAATCACAATACTTGATTTCTTAAAGGACTTAATGAGTTGGTCAGTTACCATATTTTTTCTCCTTGAATTCACAATATTTCTGCATAACTCATGGTAAGGAATGCATTTGACAGTACTCAACCGAAATTTACACAAAAACATTGAATTGCAGGATTAAATTGGTAATGATGTTAACATAAGAAATATAGCATTAATATATATGTTCCATAATACAGAGACACCAGAAGACACTGGCTTGCCATTTTGTTCTTAATCAGAGTAGCCTTGCAATGACAATCCACATGTGACTAATTATAGTGCATCTGCATTTACCAGTACATGGATTATTAATATTCAACAACTCTCAAGTGTTTTTGTTGAACATTACAGTTGACAACAATTTTGCCAAATTGTAGTTTTAATGATATGCATTCTATAACAGTGTTACAATTACATGGAGTGGAAAAAGTTTATTACATGCACTGGTGCACTGTTTTCTTCAGCACATGTTCACAATTTCAAAGATGTACAAAGATGTTGAATGATTTGAATTTTTTTTCCAGGGACAAAATTTGTTAAATTATTAACATCCGTTTACAACTATCACAGTGGAGCATTACTATCGAATGATGAATGAATGGTAAAAAGAGAAATGCGTTGTTGGTGTTAACAAATGAATAACTTTATTTGTTGAGCTTTTGTAATTGAGTATCTTGTGAGTATTAAATAAGTTATATAAAATAATATGACATGATGGCATGGCACTCGAATAATAAAACACAGGTAACTTTTCACACAAATAGTCAATACTGAACAACATTGCATGTGCTTTCGGCCTTGGTTTAGTTAACCCTTCGTGATCTGCCTAAACAGCACCCTGTATCACACAACGACAACCTTTCAGGCTCTTAGGTTTGGCAGGAAACCAGCTATTACAAGGTCAACATTACCTTTATTACTTCTTATTAGTCTACATTATACCTCATGGGAGATTTTACATAAATACACACCCACACAGATACACAGACTTGCAGAGCTATAAGCTCACAGAAATGGCAGTTGGGATCCTGCCTCACACCGATAGACATTCCCTGGGGAGCTCAGGTAAACATTGGCTCTGTGTTTTTCTGTTTATTGTTTGGTTATAAGCTATGACATAGTCAGTTTTTTTTTTTCCATCTGCAGGCCCAATGCAGTTTATGAGATGGAAATTGTAGCTCTCTTATGCATCATGTGTTTCCAAATGTAGCATTTTGCGAGAGATACATACATGACCATGCCTGCACTTACAGTCACTCCACACAAGCACATACATTAGCAGCTTATTTCTAGCACTAATGAGAAAGAAACTCCATTTCCTAGCTGTAATTGTGGATCTGTATTTTCCTCCTTTGTCTCTAAAGATTAGGTTAGTGAGACCCAGGGGCCTGCCGATTGTTTTGAGTGCCTCTCCACTCTGTATGACTGCTCTGTGCCGCAGGTGCTCAACAAAGCAGCCCCATTGGAATGCAGCAAACGCGTCTCCATTGTGGCATAAGACGCATTTTATCGACACCCTATTTCTCCACTCCTCTGAGTACAATCAGGGGTATCAGAGTGGCCTTGGCTTCTGGCTAACACAATGAAGGTAGACATACAGTATATACACACAAATATACAGATGCACACCACCTTTTTTTCCTCTGCTTTCTTAAATGCAGCCAGAGAAAGGGCATTTTGTTGTATTGGAGTGAAGTGAAGCCGCCTGTATCGTGTATTGAAAGAATACATTGAAAGTGGGTTGTGTTTATGTCTCTATTGTTAAGTCAGAAAGGTTGTAATAGGGTTTTCAGGACCTGCCTCTATTTTTTCCCTGCTGTTCAGTCAATTAAAAAGTAGGCCTATGTAGACAACATCCATTAATATCAGTCCTTGCTGTTTCCAGAGAAATGCTCCCAGTACATGCATCAATAAAGTAGAAGTGGTGAAATAAGGGAAGAAATATGAAATGCTCAATAGAATATGGCATTAACATTGACAGTCAAACCCTGAAATACTCTTATATAGTCTCTTTCTCACTCTCAATCCTACCGTGTCTCCCTCTCTCCTGTTTTTTACTCTTTCTTCCCACTTATTATTCAAAGACCATAGTCCATTGCTAAGTGCAGGTGAAAAAAGCCATTAAGTCACTGGCTGGGAGGCTTGTGTATGTGTAGGTGTGTGTGTATGTGTGAGTATGTGTGAAGGAGAGAGTGACAGGAAGACAGATTGCTGCCCATTCTGAAACATGACATTCTAATCGGTGTGTATGTTAATTAAGAGACTTTATTGAAATGTTTCTTGTGACCAGAGAAATTGGAGGCTTAATGAAGGGAATGTTCATGTTATATTCATGCAAGGCCACGTGTGTGTGTTTGTGTGTTTGGTGTGTGTGTGTGTGTGTGTGTGTGTGTGTGTGTGTGTCCACACTTATATAGGAAAACCCTTAAAGGCTCCACTTGATTCACATTTGTTGTTCATATCAATTTTCCTCATATGTTTTTTCCACCTCTTGCAGACTTGTTTCCCTTAATAGTCTTCTCCAAATGGCGAGGTCGAAAGTGGTTTAGTATCTGAGTGAGCTCTGCATTTGGTTTCATTTGGCTCACTCTGCTTTTTTTAATCCCAGCAGGGATTTGGTGGTGACACTTGTGAACAGGCTTCACTGACATTTGGAAAATATATTAAATATCCACCATATGCTCTGAGTAGAGGCAGCATGGCGAGCTCTGTGTGTGTTTGTGTGTGTATGTATGAGCGTGCATGTCGTTTGAGTGTTTGCACATGTTTCTGAGATAGAAACACAAACACTGAAATGACTCAGATGATTCAGTGTTTGGAGGATCCAAAGTCACATTTTAATGAACGCTTGCCTACAGTTCTCACAGTTCAGTTCCATTAAAACTTTCGTACAAATTCATAAAATGTATATGGCGGTCCAACGTAGCTCTTATGTAATAGCAGGGGTTAAGGGTTATGATTTAAGACACTTGCAAGCGGCTCTGTGTGTGTGTGTGTGTGTTATATAAAGTGAAATCCACCATAACATCAAATACTTTCAGGTCACGTCACTTCTGTCAGAGCCAAGCCCTCGTTTGTAAAATTACCAACTGACCTGACATCCCAGTTTGATTTCACAAAAGCTTTGCTATCCAATGAAGCTCTATACATTTTCCCACTCATCTCAACCATGTTAGACCTTTGTAGCTCATTAGAGGCTCTTCCTAAAGGTGTGTTAGCGTTACTGCATGCAAAGTCAATAGTTCAGACATGAGTGGGCACGATTAAATGTGAGTGAAGAATCTATGCTTATTCCAACCCCTCTTTGAATTAGTTTCCTAAACATACGTAGATTAAATTGGAGGGAAATCCTGGTGGGTTCAGAGATCAGTCGGAGGCTGGTCTGCAACACAAGCACACTCCCACGCAGGGTCGGCACTTCAATTTTTAGTCGGTGCTAATCAACATCCCAAGCTGAAAATTTGCCTCACTTTCTCAACACAACTTGGCCAACAAAGGCCACCAACTAGCCACTTTGTGGGCGATAATGTCATTTACATGATGCCTGGCCTGAAGATCATGCTCTGTCATCCCCAACCTACACAGAGCCAAAAAGAACTTGCCTATTGCTTACCTATTGACATGTTAGAATAACAGAATTTCTCTCTGTATCCTCATGACTACAGAATGCATTTTTAGGACTTGGTTGACCTTCAGGAGTCACAAAAGAGCATATTCTCACACTCACATTACCATTTGCCCTCAGCTTTTGCTTCCAGTGTGAGAGCCACACTGGACTCAACTACCACTGCTCGATCAATCTCCAAATATCAAGAAGGTTTTTTCTCAGGTGAACTGTGTTATAGGTACAATGCTTTACCCGGGGCAGCTCCTCAAGGCTTGGCACCTGAGAGGGGCTAGTCAACTGAGTTAATCCAAGGCAAGTGATTTCAGTACTGCCTACAGAGAGGTTCCAGTGGTTCCAGGAGAGAAGAGTTGTTTCCATTTGATCTCTTTGTGCTCTCTTTTAGGCAGCCTCTATTAAACAGGTGTCTGTCAAGTTATTCTATCAATTGACATGTGCAAGATCTGTTTTAATGTGGAGTTTGAAGAGGTTTGGTTTTCTACTACCCTCTGCTGAAACATTACCTACAGGGAATGAGATGCCAGCATCTAGTGATAAGTGGAGTTGCTGGTGGTTCTTGACACCTTTTCAAACAAGGCGTTAAAGCTGTTGGGCACTGTCTTTTTTTAGCTTTTATCAATTCTTTGGAAGTGCCTGCAGCCACCTCCAAACACCTCTGAGCTCCAGTGACTTTTAACAGCCTGCTCCCTCTCTTGTGGAGCCACCTCATGATGCTTTGGGTTGAAACTTTACAGAGAAGTGCTACACTTGTCAACTTCTCCTTTCTTTATATAAATTAACTTTACTCACTTACTTTCAATGAACTCACCAGATTCAGAAGAGAGTGTGGAGTTTTAGAAAGGACAAAAAAAGAGACTACTTTATGAAAACACATCATCTGGCCATTAAATCTACCTGGTAACTTTTTGTTTGTTTCAGTTTTATATTTGCATATTTCCCTCCGGTGAGAATGCTGGATAGACAACATGTTGGCATTACATTATATCTCCTGTGAGCACCATCTGTGAGTTTGAGATGTGTGTTGTGGTAGAAACCTACCATGTTGGTGTGTTACATGTGCGTGTTATATAACCATCACATGGAGAACCCTGTAATGAGTCAGACATTTTGGATGAGGCGTAGGATGATCCTTGTCCTTTAATCAGAGCCTCTATGAGGTTGATTAGGTTCATCGTGGTTGCTAGAGCATGTTAATTCAAAATTTAAGTGCATGGATGTACTGTACTAGGGTTAGTTGCTAATCCTATAGAACCCCATTCAGTGCCTAAACCTGTGCTCATAGAATTAGCTTACAATAATTAATTGTATATTTTTTCTGATGAAGAATAATGAATAGAACTTAGCACCTCACAGCAAGAAGGTTCCTGGTTTGAACCTTGGGTGGGGCCTTTCTGTGTGGAGTTTGCATGTTCTCCCTGTGTCTGCGTGGGTTCTCTTCGGATACTCCGGCTTCCTCCCACAGTCCAAAGACATGCATAATAGGTTAATTTCGCCCAAAGTCAGCTGGGATATGCTCCAGCCACACCATGACCCTGATGAGGATAAGCGGTTACAGATAATGGATGGATGGTTCATTGTAATCATAAATGCATATTACAAATGACAGGGCAGGCCTTGGACAATGCATCATAGTCCCTGCCATATTGGAAATCCACATCTGACATGCTAAACATGCTAACAGCCTACCTCCCTTAATTTGAGCTAATGGATGCAATTAGCAGCATCCTAATCAAAAATGAGCTGACATTTTGTCTTTCCAAGGGCTCCTCCATGGACAGCCCATCAGCCAGGTTACATGGCTGCAGCAGATGGAGGACATGGACAATGGTGACTGACAGACCAGGGACAGGGTGACAAACAAGCTCCATACTCTGCACCGACTATTGATTTCAGCTCAGAGGTCTCTGCCTGATATGGCAGCAGTCAGGGTCGGCCAGCCACCAAAGCCAGAGCTAGCAGGCTATTAGCCTGGAAAGGGAGATGCAGGAGAAGACAATATTATCGTCATGGCCAGTCAAAATCAGGGATATGATACATGCACTAAAGGTTTGTGACACTATGCCCACAAAAGGCATAAAAGAATCTTATGTGTTTTTTTTTTATCTGCAATTCTTACTAACTGCTTTTTTGTGTCGTCAGGAAACTTTTTTTTTAGTTATTGAACTTCTTTGAGAATGTTTTGAACTCTGGAAACTTGATTGTACTGCTTGAATTCAGCTCCAGTTGCTTAAGAATCGTGATGATAGAACATTTATAATTTCACATTGAAATTGGTAGAATTGGTAGAAACAGTTATTGGAAAGCTGACATTGCTGGACTTTGGTCCATGACCGTCTCCCCTATTTTCTTGCACGATTAACTTTACATGGTGCCAGCAAGAACAACCGTATATGATTACCTAGATGGCAGCAGTTTTCTGGATTTAATTTTCTTTCCATCACTTTTGTTTTCATTTTTAATACAGTTTTCATGAAAAGAGTGAGGCAAGTGCCAAAGGGTAGAGCTGAGGCAGAGTGTTAAAACCAGAGGGGTTAGCTTGCCCTCTGTATGATAAGGCCTCTTTCTTCTTTCCTGCCCAACCAGGTCCTTTATTTGGCTTGCAGTTACTACCTTAGCATGGTGATAAAACTTTGCCTCAGTTAACAACAACAAACACACTGTGGTCTGTTTAACTGGGTGTAAACCTGTGCCTTATACCAGTGTGGTGGTGATTTATACCTTACAGCAAAACCCTGAATGAACACAGAGGCTTTATTTTGTGTTTTGGCTCTTGTCAGGAATGAGATTTTGACAACGAATTTAAAAAATATATGTGTATATGATGTTTGCACGGATCCATGACAGTGTCGTTTCGCTCGATTTGGTTCTTCCTTGCGCCCCTAATGACTAATGGTGAGTCAGTTCCAATGTAAACATGGGGAAGCCAGGCCATGCCGACACAACAATCTGGCCTGTTATGTCAATTAGCCTTAGGTCTGTATCAGCCTCAGTCACGCTAGCTGTCTGCAGCCTATGGTGGATGGGATTACAGGACTTACTTTTCTCTACCTGGCAAGACACCTAACTCTATACAGCATCAAACAACACTGGTACCCTCATCGTTTTCATCTGTTTTGTAGAACTCATTACAGTGCCTTGTGTTTTTTTACATGCGACCCTCTCATTACCTTCACTTGGCCGCCACTGCTTTGATCTGTGACAATGTACCGTTACCGCTCTGTGCTGCTGTTGCAGCAATATATTTTTTAGGCATATTAGAGCTCAAAGTACATCTGTAGATTTGATTATGGTGGATATGGTTGAAATGTCCTCCACTGAAAGCCAGGCCAACCTCTTACTCACCTTGTTAGTGAGTGGATTCTTGGTGCACAGCATCTCTGGTGCATTTTTTTTTTAAATGAAGCCATTTGATTTGATCCTTCAGCAATGCTGTTGAATAAACCCTGAACTCGGGCAATAGTGCAGACAGCTCTCTTTTATGGAAGTGACCAGTGGACTGATGAGATGCAATTGGATTGCATATCTGAAACACCGATGGTAGCGTTATTTTATGGGAGCTGTTTTTACTGTGCCTTGGAGCTTTGCCAGAGTAGTGTCTTAATGTAGGGAGTTACAGTCCTCTGGACTCAAGTTATATGTCCTTGTTCAAAGGAGTAGGAGGGGTCAGCTTTTTATGTACTTTAATGATAAACGGATGGAAAAAAAAGTGAAATAAAGTGAATTCCTATACTATTTGATATATGGGGTTGTTTGTGATGCACAAAGTCCAATTTAATCAAATGTGGTTGTATTTTACATTAAAAGCTGACATGGATCGGCTGGTTTTTAAACAAATTAGATACCGGGCTCATTTGAAATGTGTGTTGGACAGTCCAGGAAATTTGCTTTACGCTGGTATAAGCATCTACTGCATAAATTAATGAGGCCTGAATGTTTCCCTCCACAAGTAAATGAATTACCACTTAGGCATAGCTTTGTCATACAACCCACCCAAGCTCTGTGAAAGAAATAGATTGAAAATTTGCTAAAGTCCCATTTTTATAGTTGCCTTAAGTCATATAATTGGAAAATCTGTGAGAATAATGAGTGATGTTAATGCTATTAAAATATGTGTAATGCATGTGTGCATACTGTAAAATACATGCTGTAATGACTGTAATGGTACATGTCTAAATGCAGTGCAGCACATCATTTCATCTATGGTGTAGCTAACCTTAGTTTTACACAGGGATGATATGAGTCATTGGATCAGTCAGGGTTAAATGACAAGCAGGCTGATGCCATCTCTCTGACCGTACACCCCACTTCACTGATTGCACGCCAGTTTTTTCATCCCAGTTGTTCTTTGGCTCCTACTAGGTTAATATGCCTCCCCTACTTACATGGTAACAGATCTCACAAGCTTGCCACTGTGTCACACACATAAATACCTACATGAATGTGCTCACACACAGCTACACATCAAATACTCTCTGCCTTAGTTGACTTTGACCATGACATAGTCCATGGGCATCTTGACTTAAGCTTGCTGTGAAATGCCTGATTGTTTGTCAGGTTAATTAGAAGATTTTTTTTTTCTTCTTTAAAAAAGCCCATTGTTTCTTTATTCTGTTTTGTGTTGTGTTTTTACTGTCATCTGGAAATGTCACAGCTTTTCTGTGCTATAATCAGAGAATGGGAAGACAGCAATAGATAGGGCGAGATGAGCTGAAAAAAAAAAAAAACTGGTGGGTTGCAACTGAGAATAGGTTTTGAAAAATAATATGGCAGAATGACAACCTGTGATGTTGGGGAAAATAGGGCTAGAAAATCCTGACATCAAGACAATGGTTTTCTGTTGTTATGATATGGGGGGGAGGGGGGTATTAGCTGGATTGAAGACAGCAGCATAGTGGAGATTTGAAATAGTCAGAGGCTGAGCTGGGAGGGTTGTATATGACGAGTTACAGTAGCAGCACATCGGCAGGGCCTCATGCTTTTACGATGGAGTCACAGTTTTCAATGAGCCAGTCCATTTTTCACAGGGACGAATTGCTCCTGACAGTCCAATGGCTAGACCAACATTTCGCAAAATGTAAAAGGTCTGGCGCAAATGAGGTCTGACCTTATCAATAGCCGGGACCCATCCATCTAAAAGCAGACCCCCTGTCGCCTCGTGCTGCTTACCTTCTCCCTCCTCCCTTCTCTGCTGCCTTCCATCACTGAATTGCACACTCGCTGCTCTAAGGTTCACTGTGTCTATGCACATTTCTCTCAGTATCTGTGGGCAAATGGCCCTTTCTGTCTTGGACTGTGAATTGGTCTCCATCTGGTTGTTTGTTTATCCATCCCTCACTTGCGATATCTCAGACACCACTCACTGGAGTTTGATTAAACGTGACAGAATGATGCATGTCTCCACTTTGATCTGGCAGTTTCACATTTGCATTGATTGCTGAAAGGGAGGTTATTATTTTGTCCCTGTGTTATGAGTGATATCTTAAATATATATCTTAAATATATTTATGTCCATCCAACTTTGTCAAAGTTGTTAGAATTGTTCTCAGTCAAGGCCACACTGGTCATATTTGCATATACCCATGTATTTCATTTCATGATTCTTTTCCTGTTTCCTTTCCTACCACCGTTCCTTCCACAGTGGTCCTGTGTAATCACGTTTAATGCCACATCCATCACACGCAATCACACTGAAGCAGGCGGTACGGTGCATGTGAGCTCACATGTACAGTAATGCACTGCGTGTGTTTGTGTGAGGAGATGCTCTGCATTCTTGATGAATTATGCATGATTGTCAGGGGACTAAGAACAATGGTATCTGGAACTCTTTGGAGCTAGACACTGAAGCATAATAACTCTATGCATTACATTGCCATTAACCGCAGTACACAGACACAGTAACCAGGTCATAATAGATGCAATAGATTTGAAAAGATAATGACAAGTGTGGAAGCCAGTCAGCTCCTGCCTGAGTAATACTAAATCTTGTTTCATAATTAAGATTTTGTATAAACATGTTACATTGGATGATTGATTTTTTTATGTTAACTATTTTTTAAAATGGTGTCTGTAAGGTTAAAGAGCAGGGAAGAAAGAAATATAGGAAATTATGACCAGGAGATACCATGAACCAAATGTAGCTTTTTCACTGTTATCCTAATGAAGATTAAATCTTTTTTCAAATTACAGTTGACAAGAGGATTTGTAAAGGAAAATTTCATTCTTGGGTTTTCTTGCACTGTTCTGGATCATGAGTCTGAGATGATAGATGCATTCCAGCACGTATTTTATGATAAAGTGTTTGAATTTGCCAATATGTTGTATCCACTTTATTGAAAACTTGCTTGTCTGCCTATGTTTAAGTTGTTGATCCCCTACATTTTCCAGATTTCCGTTGGACAACCCCCCAAAGGACAGGTATAATTTTGTGTTATGCGTAACTGAGAGGAGAAACAAATTTTCTGTACATGCACACTTTCTGCTCAGTTTCTTATATTTTGTTTAAGTGGGTTGGAAATACTGTCCACCAAATATTTTATATCAAGCCAATAAATATGATCATGATTGTGACAGAGCTAGGGTCAAGCTTCAACACATGCTGATAATGTAAATTACCTTTTGTGTAGTGAAATTGCTCCATGTCTGTGTATGTAGGTTGAGGTAGAGGTGGCAGTGTGCTGAGCTGAACAAAACTGATCTTAGCTTGACTGGGTCTTTGGGCTCTCCCTGAGGAAAGCCAACCAGCTCACACAGTCAGATCTGCACCAACTAGAGGAGACACTTTGGACAAGTTAAACAGTGATAAATCTGCATGTCAGTATGATTTAAACTACGGCCTCTACTTTCTGTCGACGTCGTGTCATATCGCCGCCCCCGCAGGGCTCATATTGTCCATGGCGTGGCTCTTTAAGAAGCAAGGGATGATGAAAGTGTGAGAGACGAGTGTGACAGGCTTAACTCGTGGAAGAAAAAGAGCAAGCTTTGATTAATTGCAGTGGAGGTGATTGTGAAGGGAGATGGCGAGGGTGAACAGGTTCTACAGTAGGTGTGTATGTGTAGGTGGTATTGGCTGTTGGCAGCCTTGTGTTTGTGTTACACATGAGCAGGTATCAGCTGCGGGAGTGCGCATGTATAAACAATATGTGCGAGGAGGCGTCAACGAAGAGAATAAATAATAGTTATACTGCCAAAATATTGGAACAAAAGTGGAGAAAAAATAATGGAGATAAAAAGATTTTACAATTCTGAAATAATTCTTAAATTCAGTGTGATACCTCATACAGCCCAACTTCAGTATACCCAAAGTATTACTTGAACAGTAGTATTGTATTTCTATGCTTAAGAATAACTATAGAAATACATCACGAAAGTACAGAAAGGTGTGGTTGTGTTGCACCGTTCCTGTGTGTTGGGGCTCTGTGGCATGATGCAGCAAAATGTGAGCAGACCTTGGTCTTTTAAATGTCTGCAACTCTGGTTTGATGAATGATTCAACCTTACCTGAGCAGACTGCAGTGTACCAATTCCCCAAAATGCCTGCGTCTGAATAACGCAACTCCAGATGGGTAGAAAAAATAGTTTTACTAAATAATCCACATCCCATCCCCATATTCCAGCCAGTTAATGTGGGCCATTAGTGTACATGCAGGATAATTGGCCATTATGTCCTATTGAGCAGCAGTCCATCTAACATTGCCGACTGGTCCAGAGTACACACATTACATTTGCTAAGCTTTTTTCTCTGAGCTTTGGGGAGTTAAGAGTAGTTAATTGGAGGGTGGGAGTTGTAAGGGTTTAGGGGCTTAAACATGGCGAGTTAGTGGAAGGTTGTATTCATTAAATACAAGATTTATCCCTTTTATAATTCACAAAATGTTTCGGGGTTAGATCATCAAATTCAGTGTTATATTGTTTGTTGTTTGACAACTTACAGTACACCAAAGCTGCTTTGGAAGCATGTGGCAGATTTCAGTATAAAAGGGATGAGACAAGACTGAAAAGAACAGTTGAGACAAGCTCAAAGACTTCTTTTTCAATTGGGTTTAAAGGGTGGTGTGTCCATGTGTGGGTGTCTACAGTTTGTCTACATACTTTCATTTTCTTTTAGTTCTCCAAGTTTTTAAGTGAGTTATTGCAGTTGTGTAGGGGGTTTGTTGCTTGCTTGCTTGCTTGCTCTTTTTCTTCTTCTTTGTTTCTTTTTTTCTACAGGCACGCACACACAGACACATTTCACACATACTGTACACAAGGGTAGTCTCTAAATCATTTATGTGTATGGAACATTGGCCTCTCCTCTGTTTCTCCATAATAAATGAAGGGTTTGATCAGCTGCCCCGATCAATACCTTGCACACTCTCACAGTTTGTACCTACTTGACACCTAACCTCCAAATGTTCTCATATATTTAACAAGTAGCTGTTCATTCTTGCCTGTAGGAGTCTCTTTTGGGGTAAAGGGGAGATATGTCTGGAAAACCACACATTTTTTGGGGGGAGATTTTGGACTAATATATGTTCATGGACCTCAGAAGCGGGTAGGCCATGGCACAGCCACTCCCACTGTTTTGGTTGCGGACTGGATGTTCGTTGTTCACCGTTTCATCTGTAGAAATAGATCAGAGGGGTTAATCTGAGCATGTGTATTTCAGTATGTGAAAGTTGATCATGCATGATGAATGCCCTTATTCAGATGACTTCTGTGGTCCATGTATATATTTACATACAGAGTGTTTTGCAAAAGCTGCATAATGTGTCATCTTTAAGGAGTGTTGTAGGTCCTCTTTTAAATTCAGTACAATATAATAACAGTACTATTACTAATAATAATTGCATTTTCGAATGAGAATAAAAGTCTATGGTACATTCTGAAGTGTAGCAGGCCTGTTAATAAAATAAGCTCATATTGTATTGGCCAATAGACTGTACCAATACAGTGATTGCCCCTGGCCTGTCTGCCCCTTTCTCTCCACCTGACCCCACCCGTTCTGTATAAATAAGATAACAATAATTGCGTCTTTTCTCACAAATTCATGTGCTGTGATGAGAGATCGAAAAGAGGGGGGAAATGTATGTGTGTGGGTGTGCGTGTTAATGTACACATGAGAGAGCATGAAAGGAATGAAGTACGAGAGGAAAAGACAAAAATGAAAAAGATTAATTTCACTGTGATCTGGGTTAAAAATGTTTTGATTGATAATCAGTAAAATGAGTAAAAGAGTAAATCTACACATAACATTTAGTCATTTTAGAGGGAATAAATTTGCCAAAATCTCTCAAGTGGAAGTGAGAAAAAAAAATTATCTCTCCCTTTATAAGTCATCTGATAATTTAAAGCGCTGAACATGGCTTTTTTTGTTACTGTTATAGACCTCCTGGCCACTTCCTCCAATACCTCAACATAGATATCTCCAAACTAACCTAGTTTTTAAAGTCCCAGGGGCAGCTTAACTTTTTTTTAAGTAATTAAAAGTAAAATAAGTTTGTCACTTTTTAAACTTGTTCATTTCAAATGAAATTAGAAGACACTGGCCCCAGGCTTCCTCAGAATATACCACTGAATTCAGCAGCCCAAACATCATGGAGTGCGCTTATCTGGTCACATCTCATCCTGAGTCATGTGCCTGTGGTCAAAGGTAATGAAACAAATACAAGGAAGACAGGGATGAAGTCTGCTCAACATCATAAGCACGTAGATATGTGATGAGGACAATGAGACATCAAAGTACATAGTACTTGTTTAAAACCTTAGTGACTTTGCACCTGCCGGGAAAAGAGATTACAGATGATTGATAAAAAGAAGATGAGATGACAGACAGAGGGAGACAGAGGTGCAGAGGAGGAAAATGAGGAAACTCTTCTTCCTACAGTAAATCTGCATGACAGGAATTTTAGAGGTTCTTTTTCTCTCTTTGTCTTTCTTGTCGCTTCTTTTACCACAGTTTTTCTATCCCTCTCTCCCTCTCCACTAACGTTCCTCCTCTCCCAGTATGTGGGAATTTTAAGGACAGGAGGGCAGAATTAGTATCATTTCTGAGAAGTGTGGCACAGGCAGATGTCTAAATGGTTGCCCACTGTTGGCAAGCAGATAGAATAGCAATGAATTGTGGGGAGTGGGTTGAGTAGAAAGGCTTGAGCTTTCTGTGTTCACAATGCTGACTGGATTTTCTGGCTCACAGGCAGTGGGAATCAGTGTGAGATGCAAGCTACTCTTAATTGAACAGAGGGCCTGGCTTGCTAACATGAATGATTGTTTCACACCCCAACCATAAATCCCTCTCTGTTACGTCTGAGGTGCAAATGGAACTCAACTCTTCCCCCTCAGCTATCTTCACTATATGACTGTGTACTGCTTCTCCTGCACTAATTATGTCGAAAAATAGACAGAGAGATAAAATTAGGAAGGAAATGGTGTACTGTAAGTGGAAAACACATTCATTACTGTCTACATATAGCTACTGTACATTTTCCTCGACCATTTTAAGTGCCGTATGTCATTAGATTCTTAACAATTGTAATTTTTTCCTAGATTAGGGTCAATTGTAGCCTGAAATTAAATGCTGCTCTATCCATCAAAGACATGTCAAGTAAAAAATAGTAGTCAATCTGACAACAAAGATTATAAAATGCTTTTCTGAGAGTTTATTTCCCTGTGGAGACGTGCACTTCTTCCTGATTGACAGTAAGCAGAGCATGCCACACTGCTCATGTACAATGTAGTAACAGACAAATCCTAATTAAAACTTCATGTTACTGTGATGGGATATCTTGAAGGGTAATTTTCAGGTCTCGGGAAGTTTTTTTTATTTTTTTATTTTTTTACATACTGGACAAAAATAAAAAGCGGCAGATGGCTTTTCCTACAAGTAAGATGTAATCAACAGTGCTTGCTATATGTACATAAAAAATAATGTAAAAATGATGTGGAAAACTTGCCACAAACTTGAAATAGCAGCTAATATGACCAAATAAAGGTGGGGTAAAAGAAGCAGTAAGCACTAGAGGGCACTCTCCATCTCCCTACCCCTCTGAACTACTCTCTCTTTATACACACACCTACACACACATGCACTCACGTGCACTCATGCACACAGAGAACATGCTGAACATTCAAATATGAAAGTCAGAATGAGATGTTCTCACAGCTACTAGGAGACAATCAATTTGAATTGTATTAATCAGTTCTTGCACTCAGGCCCTCTCTAGTTCACTATTCAATTACAACTGTTACATCTCATCCCATTCTCTCTCTCTCTCTCTCTCTCTCTCTCTCTCTCTCTCCCCCCCCCTCCTCCCTCTCTCTCCCTTCCTCACGGGTCTATATCTCTGTCTCTTACTGTAGCCACTATCTATATTAATATTTCCTCATTGTTTTTTTCCCCTGCAGCAGCATAGATGATAGATTTTAACCTAATGAAAAGCACTTCTGTTGAGATTGAAAAGCTCCTTAAACACATCACAGCAAACCCTCTTTTACCCCTCTTGTTTTCCCCCCTCACTCTCTTCTCCTCCTTTTTTCCTCCCTCCTTATTTTCCTGTCTTATCACCCCTTCTTCCCTCCCCCTGTCCTCACCCTATTTTCTTTTTCGACATTGATGCTTCATCTGCTGCACCCTGTATGGATCCTGCTACTTCTGAACACTTTTTTTCTGCAATCCTTTCTTACAGCCTCCCCACCCCCCCCCCCCACCCATCCTTTGCTAAATGGGCTGCATTACTGTAATGAGCTGGTAATTTATGGAGGAGGAGTGCAGGACTTGTATCATTTGCCCATTTAGTGTTTGGCCTCCCCAAGCTCACCCACTCCCTCTGGAAACACACACTCTCAGAGCCAAGTGTAAACACACACCCCAACGTTAAGTAGGGAAAAACCACACACACACACACACACACACACACATGCATGTATACTGTAAGAAGTCCATGTAACAGCTCACTTGAGGAACACCTTGTGTACGCCAGCCATGCAGCAAAAGCACCACAACAGCAACATCTGTAAGTTCTCTGTCGGTTTACACCCTGAATCAGTTCACTGACAACAGACACAGGACATGGTCATATACTTCCCTGAGAAAAAGAAAAAGTCTTATGATGTAAAAAAAAAAAAAAAAAGGTTTTCATTTATGTGGGGAAAAGCAATGGTGTGAAGCAATCGCTGTAGCCAGCTGCACTAATTAAAATTGAAGCATATCTCTGCTGTCAGATGGCGTCACACAGACAACACAAGACCGAAACAGATGACCCACCAAGGGGGAATGATTTTTTTTTTTCTCTTACTCAGTGTCATGTGTATATATTACAATATAGAAATGCATCTTAACATTACGTGCAGGAGATAAAAGAGATAAAAGATCACCACGTTCATTTGATTTATTATTGAGAAAAACTGTAAAACCTGAAATCTTTATGATATCCTTATTATGCTGCCACTGAGCTCCGCATTTCAGCAGGAAGAGCGGTTTTCATAAATATTCTTCCTTGGTTCCCAGGCACAGGTTACAGCCATCGCTACACCGGATAATTGTCATTGTGGGATGTCTTTCTATTGGGGTTGTGTAACTCAATAGCCTGTAGTTGAAAGTCACAGAGACGCGAACAACCAAAGAGAAAGAGACCTGTTTAGACCACAGGGAGAAAGGGAGGGCTACAGGGTAAGAAGAACAAAAATGAAATGTTCAGGGAGGGAGGCTGGATAAAAGAATGAGTAAAAGATGTTGAAGCAAATAGTGGGGGAGGTTTGCCGGATACTGTGACTATTGTCTGTCTTGGCTTGTAACCTGAGTGGAAGATTAAAGTGAATATAAAAGGTCAACGTCTGGTGCCTCTGACAGTATAAATAATGTGTATGTGCATGTTTGTATTGTACACTATACCCATGTACATGGCCTCCCACGGGGATGTTAAACACCATGGCGACAGGCGCTGACCCCAGTCGTAAAGAGGTTAAAGGTCAACAGAGCTACTGAGGAGGTGACAGTGACCCTGAACAGGGGAACATCCTTTAGAGAGGATCAGGAGGAGTAGAAGACAGAGGTGGGGGGAGGGAGAGAGGATGAGGGTAAAGCAAACATTAGTGTGAGGCAGGAAGAAAAAGGGGCAGAAGTAAGGGAGAAAGGGGGGAGAGGGGGAGAGAGAAAGGAGATGGAAGTAAGAGATGAGACAATGAGCAAAGCAAGAGAAAAGGGAACGCAATACATGGAGAGAAAAAGACCAATAAGTCACATAAACCGTGCTTGCAGGTTGCATAGGTTGTATTCAGGTTGGCTGTACAGGCCATGAGAGTCTCCATAGTCCAGCATTTTGTTGGATTGAGTCAACTTTAGGTCAAATGAGGCCTCTGTTGTTAGAGAAAGCCACTAAAGGCAGAAATGTAGGCCCCTGACTTATGATTTATGAAGAACCAAAAGTTATTTTTCATTTTTCAAAAGTTTTCCTCAATCTTGACTGATTGTATTTAAGCTAAATAATTAAAATTCCCTTGTTGCAGTTGTCAGTGAGGTCCTAAAATATTCAGGAACATTTTCAAGTCAGTAATATTCAGGTAGATGAAATATTTGTGGCCAAATAAACTCATCTATTTCTTGACTTCTACATATAATGAAAAATGTGAGGGGGAAATAGTTTCTCAGCACACCATTTCCCTTGTTACATTTGTACAAATTATGCTGTAAAGAAGAATTCTCACACAGTTTCCAGTCTGCAGCTGCACATTTGGCCTGTTGTGCATTTCTCTCTCTGGCACTGATTATGAAGTTACCTCCTGGAAAGAAGTGCTTTGTGTTTTTATGAGACATTCTGACTACACCGCGGTACAAAAACAAGGTTCTTAAACTGTCATTTTACATTTAAGAGCACTTATCAATTTCATAGACGCAGTCAAAGCAGCAGTCTCAAGTAAGACATGAGTTATTCTGTGTGCGTTTGAAATGAGCCTTGGTAAAGGTTAGCCATAAACCGAAAAAGGTGTTTGATCTATTGCCAGGTATTGATCAAAAATAGTGTCTAAGCTCATGAAAATGTACATGTGTGTATGCGTGTGTGCAACAGCGCACTTTGGTTAAGAGTGTGTGGTGTACACAGTAATGGCACTTGACGTGTGATTTGAGTTACGGCCAGGTATTGATCAGAAAACATCACAGGAGCTTTAAACTTTGCTAAAGAGCTTTTGGTGAGACCTGACTAAGTGCTGTTACAGACTCATGGGCCATTAGGAGTTTGTGTAAAAGAGACCAAAGTCAGACCAACAGAGAACGGTAAGAGAATTAAAGAGCATATTGAATGTCAGTGTTTTCTTTTTAGACACAAATGCAACTATTTAATAGAGATGATACATTGTTCTGCCTTTTTTTCTTCTACAAATGCAACTCTGAACATGTTTGACAGATTTTCTAAGGAAAAAAATAACAATGTCCAACATAATGACAGATTTGGATTTATACTCTATTATACTACTTAAGCTCTTTAACCTTTCCATGTGGAATTTTCTCTATCTTATCTTTCTGTCCATATATCAGCATAAGTAAACCAGTGTTTAATGCAGATCATGTATTTTTACCTTCATGCACCTGACTTCAATACTTTTTGATTGGTCACAATAATCCCAGTCATGCCCGCTCACTCAGAAAACATTATGACAGTTGTTCGTCCTCCATCTTGTTTTTTTTTCTCTCAAGGTTGACTTCCCAACATGTGATCTCAAACAATCAGTTTACATTGGCAAGATGTTGGCAAGTGTTGCACTAACGGTTGTACTTTGATTTAAGATGTATTAACCCTTTAATGCCGAATGGCAGAATAACGTTATAGCGGCGATAGGCCTGCATTCCCCCAATGCCGGTTAGCACATATTCGATACGGACCTAGGAACCTTCGGCAAGCATTTTTCATTCATCATTATGCCTGTTGTTGCAAATTTGCAACATACCGAAATTTCTATCAAATAACAATCTCAACATAATTTACCATCTACTTAAAGGCAAAAACACACATAAAACTTTTTTTTATATACAGCTATATAAATTCAGGCGTTAAAGGGTTAATGAAATGACGAAATCATTTCATAAAGAATTAAAAGATTAAATTAAGGTTAAAGTTACTCCTAAGATTTTTAAGAGTTTAGACAAGAACTATAATTCAGTTTGCTGGAATGCAGGCGTTACAGGACTTTCTCTACATGGGATGTCCGGTGTCTTGTTGTTATTTCCTTCCATAGCATTTTAACTAGTCCCCACATTGGTCACACTACAGATTTCTGTCTGCACTGGCAAGTTTACAGTGTCTGTTGCTATTCCTTTTTGGTTTTTGAGTCAAGGGAAGGAACTCAAGCCTCTCCTTAACTGGGTCTGCCTGTTATTAACGGTCTACTAACCTAATTGTTGTGCAACTAATTGGTATTGGGTCATTTGTTTTAGGGTTGTTTCAGGGGCTAAGTACACTCGTAATTCACACACAGACGAAACCACACATGGACACACACTGTCTTGTGATCCTAACGTTTTGGAGGGTTTCGTCAGGGGTAGGGGAAAGAGGAAGTGTATGTCTGGTTAATGATTCCCGCTGGGTTAAAGCAGACAGAGTGGACTATTAAAGGTTCAAGATAAGGCAAAGAAACAGACTTAGAGGCACTTGGAACGCCGCCTGCGTGAATTAGACAGAGTCAGGCAGAGATTTTTAAAAGAACAGCTGAGATCTCACAAACAACGCTCTCTTACCCAGCAGACAAGTTTAAATAGTTATTAAGATTGGCAGAGAATGCCATGGTGTGTTAACCTGTACTCTTTCTAAGCAGTATGTAAGAGCAGCCAGTTTCCTTCTGGATCTTAATAAGCGTGATGTAAGAGAGGCCCATTTCAGGGCTCTGGATCCAATAGTAGCGTGTAATTACCTTTAAGACCTGCTCCCTATGCTAAAGGATTAGCCGTAATCCATAACCAAAGCCATAACTATTGCTACGCTGCGTTAATTCCAGTCAGACGCATGCAACATGCAGTTCAGTTACTAGGATGCCGTCTGTCTTCATCTTCGTCCTCGTTCACCCTTTTCACTTCCACTCCGCTCCTCTCTCACCTTCTCATTTCAAATGGAAGTTGTTAAGCTTTATGCCCCTCCATCTGTGATGTCAGAATTGGACAGCAGTTTTCCTGTTGTACACAATCCAAAATAGAGCAAGAGTAAAAGTGATAGAGGGAATAAGAGTGGTGGAGAAAGAGAGAGAGAGAGAGAGAGAGAGAGAGAGAGAGAGAGAGAGAGAGAGAGAGAGAGAAAAAAAAGGTGGAGTAGGATTAATATCCTCAAAGGAGAGGTGCATAGGAGCAGAGGTGCTGTTGGTTTGAAATAGAGCTTAATATCCTGCTTTTACTGCTGATGGCAATGGGAACCTCAGGTGTGTGTGTGGGTGCGCGTGTGTGTGTGTGTGTGTGTTGAGTCTATTTTCTCCTTGTTGATGTTGTCTTTGAAGAAGAATGATGAAGGTATAAAACACACAATGACAAATACCTTACTCATGTGAGTATGTTATTAGCATTAATAAGCAATAGGCTTTTTTAAAATTTCTCTCTGCATTGATACACATATAGACCAGGTCTGCTTGCTTTTAAAATCAACATGTTGATTGTTACTTCTATGCAATCTCATGCTTACATGACGACAATTCTGCTGCATTTTAGTTAAAGTACTCCCAGTTTCTCCCTAAACTCTGAATGATAAGACCATAATCAACATTACAAACTAAACTATGCACAAAAATACTTGTGTGTAAGAGGGAATGATTAACCAGTGGAAAAAAAAAATACTTCAAAAACAAAAAGCAGGAGCCAGAATCTAAAATAAAATGATATCCAATCTTAGTTGTGACAAAAAATATTGTGCTTGTCCTGAGAAAAGGGCCTCACTTTGTTGTGGGGGACATTTTTAGATTCAAACACTGTAATGACAGCAAGTAGACATGACAGCACAAACTACCTGAAACGCCACCGTGCCACACAAATAAATATAATCTGTCTACACTGCATCAAAAGCTCTCAGGGATTACATTTTTTAAACCTTTATTTACCTTTACTTTTTCCACAAAACCAGTGTCTGATCTTTTTGCCACTGAGCAGCTTCAGTAGAACAGCCCCGGGGCGTACGGCTGGAGGGCCCGCAAAGATACTAGACTGAATAGCTGTGGATGCAGGGAGGGGCCGATAGAGAACACCCATGTACAGAGTCCAGAATATTATGCCCCTTTCTCCACCCAAACTTATTCTTCCGATATAACCACAAGCCAGCTCCTCTAACCCGACTCACAAGAGAAAATTGTATGTCAGTTATAAGTAAGTAAATTGTTTACCCAGCATCAGCCCTTTCGCCAGACATCGATATAGACATGGACGATTCCGCAAAACCCTGGATTATGTTCAGCGATATGCTGCCATTTGTCTACACATCCAGTGTGTACTGTCTTTCCTCCTCGCTGCACAGAGGGCATGATACTTAATGCGCTAGAGCAACGTTGACACTGGAAGTAGATCCAATATTGACACATGGGTACTAGAATTGTGCAGCCCGCACATACATATAATAAGAAATGGTATTTAAAGTCCTTATGAGTATTTGAATTGTGCGTGCATCCTGTCGGGACTTTTTTAATTGTGCAAAATATACTGCTCTTATCTCACACCATAGCGTCCAACCTAACTGAGCCCTGATGAATAATGCCAACCTGTTAAGTGCCTCATTGACCTGTGCATGTGTGTGTGGATTGGTGACGAGTGCTTGTTCTCAACGGTGAAGAAAAGCCTGTTGTAGGTCACCTCTGTGATAGCTCCAGCTCTCCTTATCACCATTTCACTCTGTCTATCTGTCCTTGCCTATCACTCTTCCTCTCTATCTCTCTCTCTCTCTCTCTCTTGCTGTCACTCACTCACCTTTTCAATCTTCCTTTCCAAACTTCACATCCCCTCCTCAAGGTTATCGCACATCAACTACTAAAATAGTCTCTGGGTATGTGTGTGTGTGTTTAAGTGTATTATTTTCAGATGCTAGACCACCATAAAACATCAAAGTCACTTTTGTCTTGTACTGTCTCTACCTCACCACTTAAACATTTCAGGGTCTGCTGATTGCCTCTGTTTCTCTGTCTGTTTCTCTCACACACACACATCTAAAAAGCACATGAAACCATGCAAACACACACTGCCACAAAATGGTACGTGTCAGCTGGTTTACATCAGATCAGAGGCTGATTGGGAAAATGCCCATGCCCTCAGTGCTCACACACACAACGAGGCACATTGCCTTCTCCCTGCCCTCTGGATAATTAATTTCCCAGATCGAGCATGTCCCACCATAAAGTGCTCTCCCCCCTTCTTGTGTCGCACTCAATCTGTTCCTCCTCTCTCCTGTGTCTCTGCGGAGCCTGGCTCATTTCAGTTCCCCTGGCCTTTGATTACGTTAGCCCAAAATGTCAGGGCAAAGAACGTCACCTTGTACAACCTCTGCCTCTCTCTTTCTCTTTATTTCTCTTATATCTACATATTTTTTAATCTGGTTTGGAAGATACACCTCAGAGTTTTTTTTCCCCACTAAATCAAGGGACTGTCCAGGTCCCTGTAGTTCTCACAGCTTTTAATTTGTTAATTCTCAGCCCACCACAGGCTAAAGCAACAGTCCCTCTCTTGTTTCCCTCCTCCAGTGCGTGTGTGTTTCAAGTGCTTTATTTGGTATGTTGTTTACTACATTAGTTTTGACACTCTGTGTGACCCCAGTGAGTTTGGCTGGGTACTTTGAAGATGAGAATAGTGTGTTAATCAATCAGACAGTGAGCCCAGGTCAGACAGGCATCAGAGGAGTTAAGTGACATCCACATGCTGCTCATTGAGGTCAGCAGGTCACTTTACACGGTTTTTACACTCCTGTATGTTTATGTCCTCATGCATGTAAACACACTCCTGTGAGAACATTTCCCATTTCTGCTCATGACAACTAGTGCACAAATAATTGTCATGTTAAGCACATGAGAGAACGGAGTCCAGAATGATACACGATATCGATTCATGTCCTCCACGTTCATCCATGCAAAATAAACGTAATAATTATGATAAGAAAAGGGTGGTATTGAAATAATCTCCTATATTCAACTTTATGTACTTTTTATGTGACTGTTTTTGGTACTTAAAGCACTTAATACCTTACTGCCTGCACTGTTTAAAACAAAGTAGCCCTGATAATTGATTTGTGACACTGACCACCATGCCCTAAAACATCAAGATGATTAAAGGCGTTGCGATCCTACCATTTAAACATCTCAGACATGTTCTCACCATGTGTATATTGTACTATTGCCCAACCCCAGTTACAGTATTAGGGGAGGGGGAGTCATGCGTCACTGTTGGCATTTATCTAACCAAATACAGCAGAATTAAAACCTCTTTCTTGCATATGCATGTCAGTATTAGTAAGAGTGTTGGCTAAAATGGGACAGAGAAATACAGATTGTTACAGATTCTTGGAACTTCCTCAGTTTAAAAAGATGAGAAGTGAAAAGGGGTTTTCTTTTGGTTTTGGGCAAACAGCAGCACACAGAAGAGGGCAAAGGCGAGGCCAAGTTTTTAAATGCAACACAAAGAACCAAGTGAATGTCTTTCACATTAGACATGACAGTTGTGCTCTCTGGAATACATCAGCCATAATAAGCTTTTTTTTCTATTGTCCCTGTTGCCATATTTATACACACGCACACACACACACACACACATACACACACTGCCTCACAGTGAATCTTTACCATATACCATCGCTTCTTTCTTAAGCATTCTGTCTTCATCAGCAGCTAAAATATGGTGTATAGGGTTACAGCAGACAGGCATGGGGATGGATTCAGAGCAATAAGATAGCAGTAATGGCACACCATCATTTAAGAGAATGTAATAAGTGAATATCTAATAAGCCTGTAAAAGATGCTTAACCTCTGAAGCTCTGAGGTCAGGTATTGAGATAGGAGAATAAGCTGATTAAGAAAGGTTTCTTCTCGCGTTGCGGTCATCACAGGATTGACCAACTCCTGACCCCACTGTTAGGAGTGCGGTTACCTTAGCCCAGAACCGCTCCTATGTTTGGATAAATCCGCTATTTATGGTGTTTGATAACAGCTTGTGCCTGATATGGAAAAGTAATAGGTTATGAATCTCAGTCTGGAGATAATGGAGGAGTTAATGGAACACCGAAGATTTAGAGTTTTTACTTGGTTATTCACCTTTGCTCCACATTTGTCACTTTGGTTCCTAACTGAACACTCTGGGCAGTGTCTTACGCCGTAATTCTAATATTTAGGAAGGTCTTAGTGAAAGAACTGCAAGGCACACTGCTGTGAGCAGTTGCAGGATCTGGTTTTGACATAGGGATACCATTCCTAAAGGCACTAAATGGTCCGTGACAGTCTTTATATTGATCTGTTGATTGATTTGCTGTTTGGTGATTGATTGACAAGAAGATATGTTGGTTCAAATCCCAGGAGATGCTTAACTAAACTGAAGCAATTGGTTTTAAATGTGATCCCCACCTGTTTCTCATATGATGACATAGTTTTATCCCCGAATGACAGACTTGGTAAAAGACAGATGAAATGTGCCATACTCAAAATGAATAATATCCAGGATTTAAGGTCAATCTCTGTCTCTCTCTGCTTCTTTTCACACTAAAAGGGGAGTGCGCGCACACACACAGACGGATCCTAAAGCCATTTTCAGGCAGGGCAGCAGAGTGTGTCCTCATTACCGTCTGTGAGTGTGTAGTCACCACTCAGTCACAGTTCCGGCTGCCAAAATGGGATTTTCCCTTCTTTTCTCCTCTGACTCTTCCACCTCTTTTTCACCTTAACTTCTCTTGCATATCGCTTCATCTATTTCTTAGACAGAAAATCATTATCAGTCAGGAAAGACAATTTCCTGCTCCTATGGTCCCACATGCAGTGCCAGTCAAAAGTTTTTGAAAAACATATATTTGAACTTTTTTTTGGTTCATTTTTAATCAGTGTAATTGTCAATTATTAGCAGATACCCTAAAAAGCAAATTGATATATTTTAATCATTTTTTAACGTTTTATTTGAAATGGTGTGGTTGTAATTAAATAGGGCATAAATGTGAATCAATTTTAGTCACTACCTATAGCCGTGAGGATGCTGTATATCTAATTCACAACTGAAGCTAACACTCTCCATGTGTAGCAACATAATGTAGCTTTAATGTGTTGGCCTTTCCAGTAGACATGCCTTCAACATAGTGCTATATATGCTGTAAGAGTCCCATTATACAAACGTGTAGATGTTGAGGAATGTCTCACACACACTGAACAGTCATCAAGGGAGGCAAATGTCACCTCACAAGGGACAAAAGGCACGCATTACTCAAATAAAAGATTGTCTAACAGAGAATTTGTGCATGATGTATGTATGCTGAAAAAGCATTAGTACTTATTATACTATCTAAAGACATCAAGAAAATGGAAGAGCTCTGTTTGAAAATCATCTGACAGTAAATAAAATAAAAGCTTTTTTCTCATTTCTGTGATATCTAGGTCTGCTCATACTTTACAATTACATCATTTTTAACTAAGTGTATTTACCTAAATAGGCCAGTCCCAGAATAAGTAGTATTGTGTGCATCTGTAAGTATTCATGTGTGACTATATAAAGATGTATTCATTTTTTTTCACTTACTGTTCCACTGTTTCATAATGTGAAGAATGCGGTAGCACTGTGTTTCCACACAAACCAAATTATACTGTGATTATAGTGTTCTCAACATTAATAAGACAACTCTTTACATAGTTCTGTTTGTGTGTTTGACCAATAACTTGCACAACAAAGGCGCTGTGCTCAAATTGCACTCTCGATTTCTGACAAGGTTAACAAAACTGTTCGACTGCAGTTAAAAGGTTTTTGCTGAAAGCTCCTCTCCTTTGCAAAAGTAGCCAATGATTTCCATTTGCCACCGGCAGTAGCTGGAGTTTACAGTCTCCTGATAAAGGATCAAAGGAAGAGGGAGAGAAGCAGCACACATACATACATACACCCACACGGTTATTAGACTGTAATAGCAACCAGATGAACTTGTTGATAAGTGCTAAACAAGTCCAAACAGCCTAACACTTGGCTCGTTCTGACAAAGGCATTATCTGACTCTCCAGTTTAGCAACTTTTAGAGCTTAAGAAAATGTTTATGGCTATTTGGGATTCTCTTTGTCCACACAGCTATCTCAGACTTCCATATGTTTTCTTTATAAAGTCTGAAGCCTGTAAGTCAATAATTCATATTAGGAAGGTTATGTGCTTAGGTGAGTGCAGCACAGTAATCAGAAAATGCATGGACAATGTATTCACTTGCACTTTTTATACATTCACTGTGGCAGGCACCTGTCTTCCTCTATCCTCTCACTTTGTCAGGTTGAAAGAAGTTAAGTAGAAGGGGAAGAAAGAGGGACTGGAAGTTGGTGATGGGGTAGCAGAGGGAGTTCTGTTGTGTGGTTCAGTTAACAATGAAGCTCTGCTTTTTTTATTTGATCTCCCTGTTCCTCAAAAAAACTCCCAATCGCTCTGCAAGGGGGTTTTAACAACACCAATATGTGTGTCTTAACATCAGACGAGAGGTCTGAGCCCAGGTAATCGAATTTGGGATCATGTGATTGGACATGACAAGGGGTGCAGGCAGCCATTCGCCTACTTGACGTCTTTCCAGCCTCGCGTGCGCACACACACACACACACACACACACACACACACACACACACACACACACTCCATTTTTAGAATTCTTTGCCAGGTCACCACTCTCAAAAAACAACATGGCTACTCAGTGTGCTGTTCACCCATCTGGCCTGATGGAGCTTCTTCCCCATGGTGCTGTTTTACATGAAACATTGTGTAACTTCAAAGACATGTTACTGCCTGTTTAACCATAATGTGCCATTATGCATGGCATCCAAGAGCATGCTGGAGTACAAAAGGAACCACATGTGGAGCACTTCAAGTGCTCAAAGCTATATATTACATATGTTACTTACTGTACACAAGATCATTCTATGTGTATGTGTGTGTGTGTGTAGAGGAGACTCTACATTACATAGCTCTAGCTGGACAGGAGGAATGAGAGCTAAATACATGCACTTGATTCAAAAAGCATAAGATTATTCATTTCCCCTCTGCTGTGGGAACAAACTCCCTCACCACAGTGTAAGCACACACTCACACAAATGCGCACACGCACACACATAGGCACTCACAGGCACACACGCTCTTGGACAGCGAATCTTACCCAGTGTTCAGTAACGTCAACAATCTGCTGATTGCATGTTATTTAATACTGTAATATGTGGAGGTATTTTGAAAAGTGCTGTTGATTCAAGAGATTCAACATGAAAATAGTTTGTAAAGATTAATTCTTCCCTCCTTACTGAAGTGGAGACGTTTGAGTCTCAAGCTTGTTTGCGGAAAAGTTTGAAGTGAAATGGATTTTTGCAAATGAGAAAACAACATCAGGGCTAAGTAACTATTTGAAGGTGCTGTCAAAGGCTTTCTCTGTCTTTACCCTCCTCCTTTCATCTTTCCCTCATCCCTCGCTCGTCCTCCTCCCTTCCCACTCTCATTAGTGATGGTTGTGAGAGAGTGGAGAACAAAGCCCAGGCCCTGCCAATCGATCACCGAGCAGCACTATCAATCGACTGGTGGAGCGCAGGTCCCCTCCATCTGTCCAACAATTGACGGGTCAAAGATTGATGAGGAAGATTGTTGTGTCTGTGTGTGTGTGTTTGTGTGTTAATGCAACAGAGAACGTCTTTATTTGAGATAGATAGATTTAATCTCATCTTGTTTGTCAGCTGCACATTTTAATTTGTACTCTGCTGAAAAATGTATTCAGAGAGTATCAAAAGAACAACACGTGTGAGGTGTGGTGTGTGTGAAGGTATGTATTCACACATGCTCCGAGGTGTAACAAAGCCCCCAGACACTGACAGATATTTGTTTTGGTGGATACTCTTTACCCTGGCACTGTGTTTCTGCCCTGGCAGCAGTAAACACACACACACACACACACACACACACACACAGGCAGAATTAAATCATACACTGGCATGGAGTCACACTTTACCCTGGCACAATGTCACTGCCTTTCAGTGCCGTGACTCATGCCAACGTTTTAATGGATGAATTCTGCAACAGTCTGAACAAGCGTGTGTGTGCGTGTAAGATTTGTGCGTGTGTGTGTGTTTCAGCGTCTCACACTATGTATGTATGTGTGTGCGCTTTCAAGGTGTTGTGTAAACATTTGAATTATGTGTCAGCTGGGCAGATGACTTGCCCTGGTTTCTTGTCGAATTTCTGTGCGTCTCTCTGGGAGAACGATACTGCCACATTTGCATGAGAGAGGTTGTCAGACTAACACCTTTTCTTGTTTCTCTCTCTCCCTCGTTCCCCACCTCCACCTCCCCCCCCTCTGTCTTTCTCCCGTGTCCGCAGCTCTGATAGCCATAGGCCAGTATAGCAGCACCATAGAGACCGTGGATGCCGGCTGGTGTAAGGACATCACAGACCAGGGAGCCACACAGATCGCTCAGAGCAGCAAGTCCCTTCGCTACCTGGGCCTCATGAGATGCGACAAGGTAACGAGGCTCAGCCCATAATGTCTGCTGCTGTCTGATTTCCATGGTGTGGTCTCAAAAGCCTTATGTGGAGATGTTTCTGAGACAAAGCAAATCAGATTTTGTGTACTGCAAAACAGTATAAACATTTGAGATTTTTGTCTACAGGAAAAACTTGCATTTGATCTTTTGATTGACAGAAAACTAATCTGCAAGAATTTTTGTTTTTTTTTTGGTAAATTGCCAAATATTTGCTGGTTTCAGCTTCTACAATTTGAGCTTTTCTTTCCATTCTCTCTTTAATTTTGTAAATCTGTTATTGTTACTGGAGCTTGAAGTCTTGGTCAAACAAAATAAGCACAGACGTCATCTTGGACTCGGAAATTGCATTTTATGGACTAATGACCAAATTAATGATAATTATCATTAGTTCCAGTCCCCCTTGCTTTAATGCATTTGTGACCCCCCCTTTTCTTTTTGTGCTCTGAATGTGCACATGTCTGATTGCACACCTGTTACCATTGTAAGTACAACTAAATAATAGAATATGTTTGCTACCAGGAAAACATGTATTATTAATAATACATGTTGAAAATAATGAGAACTACAAAAAAAATACAATATGAAAAAATACAATCCAATATTGCTCCTGCTCAGTGATGCAACAATGTATACATATTGACCAAGATACTTTCAGGGCATAAATGGTATATAAAAATGTCTGTCAGTTGGCACATTTCTGTCATCGTATGGTTTATATATATTGCTCAACTGTAGTGCACACACATAAACACAGAGACGTTATTAAACACATACACATGAACCCTCAACAGACCCAGGTTATGGCAACTGGCCAATTAAAAAGCATCCAGACGAAAGCATGGAGAGTGCTAAGCCACCGCCACCTGTGCCCAGTATGTCTATGTGATGCATGTTTGAGTCAGCTTGTTGGGTGATAACAGAAGTAAAGTGACATAATGACCCCTCTCAAACCTGCTTTGAGATGCCTCTGGGTCTGAGGGACGATCTTTCCAAAGTCACCCTTAAACTCTCATCTGGCCTCTTATCCGTCCAATCACAAACTTGATGGAGGCACATTTAGGTGTAGTGCCATGGAAACAACTCCACCCACCTTTTTAATTGGTTCAGTGTAGCCTCTACTACACAGATGCATCCACTTAGTGTGGGATCATTCAGTCTGACATGAGTGGGATGAGGGCAGACAAGGAAGGGAAAGCAAACAGCTGGTTTAACCTAAAAATGTTAGAATGTACTGATATTGTATAGCCTGGTGTCTTGTACTGTGGCCTGGTACAAAACACAGACCATAATCCCAATGCTGGTGGGCCTCCATATGGTGAGTGTAACAGTATGTTTTAATGAGCCTTTTGTTTTCAGGTTGAGGCTAAATTTTACGTTTGGGTTTTGGGCTGAACAAATTTAAAAGCTCTCTGCTGTGCAATAAAAAGTGCAAGTAGAAGTTGGCAGTGAGGCAAAGGAGGGAGGAGAGATTTTGACTTATAGTCGAGGCCTTTCACCAGGTTGGGAACTCATCATTTTTATTTCTTCATTATAAAATCAGTGATATCTGCGTGTCGCGGCCCGAAGGTTGACCTCATGGATTTCTCTGATAAAAATGCCTACCCGGAGATCGTTAAGTGCGACAAGAACATCGGCGTATCATATTTATCTATTTATACTGTAATAAAATTAAAACATATGAGGGTCTGACAGTGACCCCATATGTAAGGTCTCAGTGATGAAGCGGTGTACTCAATTCACATTATTGCGGACATGAATGTGTATCTATCATATTTATCTAGGAGTAATAAAGAGCAACTGCATTACATAGCAGGTGATCACTTAGATTCCATTTTCATTTAGTTTCCCCCCTGCCTCGCCGACCCAGTGACCCAACAATCGATATCTACAGCCATGCTAATAAAAGTCTGTTCTGGAATGACCTACATCTTTACTGGAATAACAATTTTTCTTAGTTTCTCTACACTGTATGCTTTCATGCTCCTGCCTTCCCAATGAACAAATTCACCCATCCCTCTGCTCTTATTTATCTATCCATCTCTCTCTTCAGATGTGATATTCATACTCTTAATTTAGCCTTGAGGAGGAAAAGGTAAATAATTATTCTCCCACTGCTCTAATGTGGGAATAGGGGGATGACACAGCTAAATAAAGCTGTAATTGGTGCTATTAGAGTTGTAATGGACTGTGAATCAAGCAGAGAGAAGAGTTTGACAGTTTCCAAGGTCAGGTACATTACCAGCTCTGAATCACAAAATTAATTCACTGCATGCTTGCCCCCTTCACCCATTTTTCTGTCTTCCCTCTTTCGTGCCCTAAAATTGTGTTTAGCATTGCAAATGAGCTTGGGGCACTGGTGAGGATTGGTTAGGCTTGTGTGGGAAAAAGACCAGCCCACAGCAGCTACTTTCTTTGTTGTTGTTGTTGATGTTGTTTTTCATTATATCAGGCTAGAAAGGGAGTAACAGTAGATAAGGTCAGGTTTCAGGAGGAGACAGAGAGAGAAATAGGGGTAATACGCAGTTCGCTCAGAGGGAAACGAATAAACAGAAATAGGTTGTTATTACTGAGGTCACGGTGAAAATGAGAGCTACAGAGCGAGTTAAAGAGGTAAAAAGGTGAGAGGCAGAGATGGACCAGGGGAATTGTGGTTATCTACAAGTCAGCCTACGGGCAGCAGTGACCATGCTCTGCCTTCTCCTCACCTCCTACTCTACTCTCTCTCCTCCCCTCCATCCCTCAAGCCTTCCGCTCTCCTCTAGAGATTCTTCAGTTGCCTCAACTAAAGATTAGTGCTTCTGTTTTTTTGTCTGACATTTAATTTGATTCTTTTTTTGTAACATATTTTACACTTTGGCATTTATTGTCGCTGACACTCCTCTCCAAACACAACTTGTAGTTGTAGATGTACTGTTTGATATCTACAGGGTCAGTAGTGACTGTTACTGCTACTTCTCTTTGCTGACTTCTAAAGTTTTAAAAACTTGTCATAAAATAAAGCTTTATAGTCATTTTTGCTGCAGTTTAAAGTGCTTTGACCACTGCTTGGTGAAAAATTAGAAGTAGGTTTCACAGTGGTCATAATGTGTGTTGCATGCTGTGTCTTTTATATGAATCAAATCAATATTTTAAAGTACTTTGTAAAATTGTATTCAGTATTAGCCATGCATTCAATTTGGTCTCGATTTTTTTTTTCTGTTTTGCATTTGACATTTCAGCCTCTCACTGTGTTGTATCATGCTTTATTTGTGTATCACAACAGTAAAATCCAGAGGCATGTCCAATTCAATCTCGGGGCAAACTAATCTCATCTCTGCACTTAATGCAGTTCTGGGAAACGCAGAAGCTCGGGGATAACTCTCAATTCCGCAAGGTTCCAACATAATGAAAGTCTTGTGCAAATTACTTAACTTTAGATTCCTTTCAGCCACAGCTTCTCTTTTTTTATGTTGACAAATCCATTTGAATTTTTATCCTCATGCCTCATTTTATTAAATTCTCCGTTGTTTAATATAAAGCGTAGCTGCACATTCTCAGTGCATCCGTTTTCTTTCTTCAGCCTAGTGTTGACAGCATGAGTGACCAGCATATAAGGTCAGCGGTACTTCCTCTTCGGTGACGTAGAGTACATGATGTGCTTGTGTGCTCTTAGGTTGTTTGAGAACTTTATAGAAGATCACTTTATTAAAAAAACATAAGACAAGAGGAGGAGGTGATTCCAGGAAAAACTACTTTGCTGTAGAATGTGTTCTCTACTAAATTTGGGTGGTATTTCCACATGGTTGAGCTTGATAGATTTTAATTGGTTTAACACTCTTAACTTGACCTATAAGTACCCCCATTTATTCAGCTCAATCCCAGGATCTACACACTTGAGAAATCATCTCAATATTTACCCATCAACCAACTACTCTCCGAGCCAACATACTGTAGCTAAGGGGGTCGTGGACAGTGGCCCCAACCTGAAATAATTTTGCTTTGCCTACCAACCATGAATGTTTGCATTGCGAAAATAAATTGTTATATACACTTACGCACAGTGGCCTGCTTTGGCAAGTAGTTATTTCTCGTGAGAGCTGTGTTGACAGTGTTTTAGACATATTGCAAATACTCTAAAGTTAATATTTCCCTTACAAGGACTTTGCTTGGTTTCCAGTCAGGATGTGTATGTTGCAGGAATTTAGTACAAATAACTGTAACACGGAGGTAGAAAAAAATATGCTGGGAATACAGGTGATAATATCACAGTAAAAAAACAGACCACCTTAAATCACTATTAGGGCTAGCCTAAGCCTGTCTGTCTCTGTCTTACAGATGTTCAGGTAAATTCTACATCCGACATTTGGCTATTTAAAATAAATCATGGTTTGATTGTTTCTCTATTTTCTTTTTTCTTTCCCTCCCTCAATTTTTTTCCTTCTGCCCCCTAAAGATTCCTCCCGCACTAACTGATGTGGAGTTAGGTTTCAGAGTGGGTTCTGTCAGTTTTAGACAAATACAGTCTTGTGTTCACCTTGACACACAGTGTGGACAGCCCAGTCAGCCCTCCATCTCAGCGGTGCAGCTCGGGCCTGTGTAAATTTGTTTGGAATTGTCAAAACGCTGGGAATTTTAATGTAACAGCTTCCCTGAATGTCACAGGACTTAGAACGTGTAGAATTCATTTAAGAACTGTTAACAGGATCCATCTGGCTCTCCTCATGTGGAGTTGTGTGAAGGATCGATTTCCACCGTCACAGTTTATACAAACGTGCTTCCGTACTGTATACATTTTACTGCCAGGCAGCCTGAATTTTGTGTCTGCAGCCTTTTGGACTGATATGAAGAATTTGTTAACTCTTTAACTCTATACAAACGCAGAACCAGGACAAGCACAGATCTGTGTGGAGAATATTTTCTTATTTAGACTCTCCTTTCAGTAGCTGGGCAATATAAATTTGGAATGCTATGGAATTTCTGCGTTTTACTTTTTTTTTTTACGTCCCTCCACATCTGTCTGAAGGATTTCCTTTGTGTCTCAGTGTGTTTATACGTGCTGAAATGCAACATGTCTGTGTGTAACTGCGTGTGTTCTCTGAGAGGAATTTATGTTATTTGCTGTTAACACAGCTCATAATGGAGCATTGAAATCAGAACCCCTCCAGGCCTGGGCAAATGGCGTGCTCCGCCTGCTTCAAATGATTACATCCCTCTACCCTCAGGGCCAAACGAACCCCGTTCTGGGGAGAAAGAATGCGATTGATCCAGACTCACCCAAAAATAATCAAATCAATTCATTTTGTCCTCTCTCAGCTATGACTATGTGCCAGTCTTTGAAGTATTCAGCTGAAAGAAGGAAGAAGGAGGAAGGAAAAAGTGCCTTAATCTTCTGAAAAACGGATTCTTTTTGCCTGCATATGTCAGTGCATGTGTCTCAGAGAAGCCCTGCTCCCCAGTGAGTCTACTGTTAAATGTTAGGTCCTCTCTGTGGGAGGAATTCATCTTTCTACACTTCCACTAGCACAATGGAACATTATGTATTAATCCAGGCTATGCTTTGGAGCGGTGAAACTCAGTTCATTGGCGTCAGAGGTAATTTTCAGCTAAAATTATAGCAATGTTGTAACAACATTCTGCTCTTTGGACTGCCCAGACCCAGAGACGTACAAACGCACATAAACATGTCATTTTTGCCAAATGCTAATGCTGTAACATTTATATGTTTATAGGTCCAATCACAGGGACAGGGATCCAGTGGGAAGCTTTATTGATTTGAGCAGAAACACACTGTACTAGTGAACAATGTGACTCATTGCACACCTTATCCTGACACTGTTTTCATATGTCTCCTATATGTGTTATGTCGCTGTTTTCTATAATGGGGCCTCGTGGCTACTCCGTGAATATTAAGAGCCTTCATCCTCCGTTGATGTATCACTTTGGGGATTTTATTCTCACTCAGCCTCAGTGGAATGTTTTCTTAAGAAGCATTTTCACAGCTTGCTCAAATGTACCTCTTTTTCCCTCCCATCCTGTTATCTATTCCCTCTGCTTCCCTCTTCTCTTGTCTCTTGTCTCTGTTCTTTCGCCACATCTTTTTCACCCCTCTCCTCCTCATCTCATCTACCTTTTCTTCTCGTACTGCTTCTTTTCCACTACTTCATTAGAGTGAAAACAAATGGGCAGTCCAGGTTGTGAAAGAGAAAGGGGAGCAAACTCACACCGTCAGCACGTAGCCGGACTAGGAAAATAATGACACTGACTGCTACTGGCCCCTTAAGGGACAACTGGTAGAGAGAGTGAAAGTTATCATAGCAATGGAGGAGAAGGTAAAACGAGGGGTGGCCTTGAGGAATAAAAGAATTTAAAAATGATTTAAGGAATGACAGAAACTGAGAGATAAAATAAAAGTAAAATTAGATAAAAGGAAGCAATAGAGTGGATGCTGGCTAATCCTTTTACAAATCCCCCCCTCTAAAAAAGAAGTGTTCTGTGTAAGCAGTTTTGAGGTGTGCTCCCATTACCTGAACTGAGGTGGAGTGGCGTTTGGGGAACAGGTATGAGCACCGCTGCACCACCCCCAGATAGAGCAACCAGACAGACCTTGTTAAAAGAACAGACATCCCAATCAATATGGTCGTTCCACTGGTGCATCCAGCTGCCGGGGACTATACACAGATAGGCACGGCACAGCAATTTGCAGACATAAACAAGGGCCTAATTGTTCAGGGCCTGGAGGCTTGGAGTGAGGAAAACAAAGATGAAGTATAGGGAAGAGTTAAGAGGCATTTTAAGTCTCGTTTAGGAAATGAGAGTTTGGGAGTTCAGCAAAACTTTCTTTGATGAGTGTTGTTATTGTGAACGGCGGGGATCCTTCGTTTAAAGGCTCCTAAAGTGAAGGGGAATTAGGAGAAAAGATCCTGCATGCACAGCATCAAGTGGAAGATAGACAGGTTCTCTGTTTCCTATTTTCCGGGCTTTGGTCAGACTTGAATGTTCAAAGTCGAGAGAGTAGTTTGAAAGAGTCATTTGCTATTTGTGATTTTCAGTGTAATCTTGGAGTCTCATCCCACACAGAAGAGCTGTATTGATTGGCAGTCTTAACTGAAGCTGCCTCCTGATCATCCCTTCATCTTGTTTCTAAAGGGCAGGAGCAAGGGACAGTGAAGGAGAGAGGGTGAAATAAAGTGAGACACTGACAGAGTTCACTGAGTATCTGAAGGGAATCTCAGAATTGCCCTTCAACAAAAATCTACCACACACACACACATACACGTAAACCTGACCTCACCTCTCTCGCACACACTCATGCGTTTCTTTGCCTTCTCTCCACCTTGCCGTCACTTTATTTTTGCCCCTCTTCCCTCCTTTTTGTTTCTCTGTTTCTCCCTCCCTCACCCTCCTCTAAAGCAAGGACAGCCAAGGTTGTCTGAATTTTGGATGCTGCTCACATCTTTTGTTCATTCAATTAATTCATTCAAGTTGCCCCCCTGTCTTGTCTTTCAGCCTTCCCCCTTTCTCGCCCTCCCCTCCTTCTCCTCCCTCATCCAGTGCTGTTTACTCATCATAACGGAGGTCAACATAATCTCATGGAGTCATGGGCAGACAGTAGACAAGACTCAGTGTGGCTTGGATACTCAGACATGCCAATCCTGATATGTTTTTGGGCAATAACTAATGTTTATCTGCATGTGTTTTTTTTCCTTTGCCCAAACATTGAGAAAGACAGCAGGTGGTCACAGCCCATTTTTAGCCTGCAGGCACAGTGTCTGACTGCGTTGGTGATGAATTAGCTATTTAATGCTAATGACAATGTAGCTCCATTCACTGAATGCTATGTCTGTACAAATTTAATACATCCAGACGAGCTTTGGAAATTTTTGTGGAGGGATCGATCAAGCTTCTGATTGATGTCCAGCTTTCTAATTGATTGGAAACACTGAAGCCAATAGATGTAAAAGCTTTGAATAAGTTTTCCTGTTTTGCAGAGGAAGTGTGTAGCCAGAAATAGTGTTCCTATGACCTTTGGCTGCTCAGTGAACATTTGAGGAAAAAGAACAATTTTCACCCGAGAGCTAGAATTCAGAAAAACAAAGATACAGATTTATGAAGCTGTCAAGATTTGTGTTTGTACTGACAGAAGAGAACAAAAGGCTTAAATCTGTGTACACAATATTGTTCAGTGGGCTTTTAAATACAGAAGAGCTTGACTTTAATTGTAGTGTTCTCATTTGATTATGCAAAATCAACCCGTAATTTCGAATAATCACTCTACATTAGGTGGTGTCAACACGTTAGACTTACAGATGAGATCACTGAGTGTTGCTCACTGCCTTGTTTGTAACTTTGACCGGTCCACAAATCTGATCCGAGCTTGCCTCGCTCTAAAGAGTCACCGTGAATGTTGTGTCATGGTGTTCGTCCAAAAGGACAGGGTCAAGCTGTCCTTGTTCTTTATTTATTCTAAAGAACAAGAGAGTCATGCAAGGCAAAAAATTAAACACAGTAGCTCTGTTGTAATTATCTTTAAGGAATTCTGCTTGTGTCTGACCTCCAGTAAGCTGCTCTGGAATTTCCTATAGTTTCTGGTGTGTGCGTGTGTGTGTACGCCCGCCATACTCCAGTGTGCTGTTTGTGATTTGAAGACGAAGAAGTGGTTTTAGTTTACAGGTCATTCAGCTGATCTGTTATTATCTTATTGTACATGACCCCAACTCGTCCCTGAAGTAGGAACATGAACTCACCTCTCTCTCTCTTACTCGACACCACTTTCTCTTTATTTCTCCAGTGCTCTTTCTCTTTCTCTCTTCTCTGTGTGTTTCAAACGATTCCATCAATTTAAACACTGCACATTAAGCTTTAGTGCTGCTAATATACTGTGTCTTGAATAAGTGGATTTGTTTTTACTACAATTTGATATCTCTGTATCTTAGAATAGAGGACCCTGCCTGGACCCAGTGGGACTGAATATAATTTTGACCAGGACTTCTGGTTGAGTCCCTGTTCTTAGTATCTAAGAAGTAGTGGACATCTCTACCTCTATCTTGGAGCATCATATCCTATAAGACAAAAGTTAATTGTGGTAGCCCCCACATTTAGGTGTCTTTATTTTTCTCTCTTGATAATTAAAACATCATTTCATACTATGGTTTGTTTTATTTTACACTTAAGATAAGCACCTTATGATTGCTACCAGAACAACAAAGGCTACACAGCTTGTTAGTCCATCTTACATTTTAATTAGCTTTATTTCAATTCTACCTAATAGATGTTAGCTGTGATAATGTTTTGTGTGTTTTCTTTTCTTAGATTAACAAATAAATTGTAGAAAGCCGCTTGAGTTATGGAATGTTTTCCTCCAGTCTGCAGAGATAAGAAGGCCGGTGTAGAGAGAGGGATTGGGCTGAGCCTCGTACACATTCCTTTAGTTACCTTTGTCACGCGTGATGGAGTGTGGGGTTTACAAACCTGGCCTCCAAAACCTCTTTCTCTGACCCTGTTCAGTTGAGCCCCCATTCCTCCATTTGTGTGTATGTGTGTGAGGGTATGCACTGACACCCTGCTTTTCAGTTCTGTTGCTGTCTGATATTGTGCAGGGATGAGGGTGTGTGAGCGGGACCAGACCTTAGTTGTCGCAAGCGGTGCCTGACCTGGTTTTTAAAAGCACATTCAGAGCCATGCACTGCAGATTTCTGTGAGGGTCGCTTGGCTTTCTGAGACTAAATCAAAATGTTTGAGCTCGGGCTTTGCTCGGTAAAGAGCAGTCTATTCCTTAAGCTTCCAAGCCAATGCATCAATAGTTCATTTAGAAATATTGAATCCTTCAGAATAAGTTTGTAGCGACCTCTTTTCTTTCTCTACACTTGTGAAATCCTCTGCTTTGTTACTTTCTTTCTTTTCCATTCGTTCTTCTCTCTCTTATCAGAGACTGAGAACTATCTTTCAGTTGTCCAGTCACTCGTTTAGAAACTTTACAACTGGGGCTTTTCCTCTGAGCAGTTTAAAGAAGGCTATAAATCTGGCCTGTTTAAATCCAGACTCGTCTAAGCTGCCTTTTACTAAGACCTGATGCACTGCATTCTTCTGCTGCCTAAACAGGCTTTTTAAACATTTACCCCAAATGTATTTACTGGTTGACTGATACACTCTGTACATGGGAGAGGACAGGGAACGGGGGGTATTTGTCTCTCTTTATGGGCCTGGGACTAGCAATGGCTGCCACATGGCCTAAAAAAAAATAGGAGGAAAGAAGAAAAAAAAAAAAAAAGAAAAGAAAAAGAACCCTGCAGACCTGGACTGAATTTAATGAAAACACAGAGGAAATAAAACAAATAGGGCCTTTTTTTATTACCATAGAAAAAAGACCAAACAAAAAATGACTTTGTTTCCTGATATTTGCATGCACATTCATTTAAATTCAGTTCTGACATTCTTCAAAATCAACAGTTAATGTTTTATTGCTTTTCTCAGGGTCATTGTCGCGCCGTACAATACAGCGCTCTGTGGATTTGATGTATTCAGAAGCGGAGGACTTTTTTTTCTCCCATTTCCTAAACTCTCTCCCTGTCTCTTTATTCCATTTCCCTCCCTTGATTGCTAGGAGCACTCAGAGGGTGTTCTCACCATGCCGGTCTAATATGATATGCATCTACGTGTTTGTGTATCTGATTATCGATTTACGACCCTGTTCTTCTTTTTCCCACTGAGAATGTGGACTGCCGCTGCATTAGTCATCTTTACAACGTATTTTATAGCGCTGCTTACAAGGGGAAGGCTCAGCGCTTGCGGTAAATGTATATTTTACGTGGTGATAGAGTGCATTTGCATCAGAGGGATCAGTCTTAAAAAGAAAAAAAGAGCTCACTGTTAAGAAAGAGAGGACATGGGAGCACTCCAAGAGAGAGCAGAGGTCAGCTCGGGAACTTACCTTCATCTGTCATGTAAAAGTAGAGCAGCAGTTGTCAACAAGCGCTCACAAACACAACCCTATCAGCTATTCACGTTCACTGTACAGCATGTTCAAATAAAAGGTGCTTTTTGCCGAACAGCATATCAGACATACATCTTTTTGTTTTCCCCTCATCCCTCTCTCGCCCTCTTGTAAACCCTGACAACGGCACATTACCCGTCAGCATGCATTACACCACACTTAGATCTACAGGGCAGCATCTTTGAAGTTAAAATGGGGGAAAATATCATAAGTATAGGCCTCGCTCCAGATAGCTGTGGCTGCGCTCCCAGATGCTTCTCAAAGATTAGAATCATCAGCGAGTAGTCTGCTCTATCATATGGCTTCTCCTACAGACTTGGCAGCAGGTTTGGAGGAGGGGTTGTGCAGTGCAGGATCAGGACTGTATGGGGTAAAAGAAAAAAAGAAACTCCATGCCAGAGGCATATATCAGAAGCACAATTCAGTCACCAGAGGCCCCGGCACTTTGTGATATCATTTTTAAGCTTATGTTGCCTAGCAACAAAATACTGTTAAGCACAGTTTTGCCCAGTAACAAAATTTCACTCTAGGAAGAAACAGCTGAATCACTGGTTTGAAGAAGTCTGTGGCACAACTGTTGTAACCAGAGGACTCCCCTCTCTGCCAGCCGGTTACCCACAGCATTTGGTCTGACCTTCATGTCTAACATCAGCTCGGAGCTGCAAATACCAAGCAGGTGTGGTGATGTCATCACATCTCGTTCAACATACCACAGAGCCATGCAAAGGGCACACAGCCTTGTTCTGGAAAAGAGAAGAATTGTAGCTGTGAACTCCGGGAACTTGCTAGGAGAGAGTCTCTTTTACAGAGGGTTGTTGTTTTTCAGGCCAGAAAAGACTTGCAATAACTCGAGTTGTCATTTCGCATAGTGGAGGAGAGTTAATGGATGCTATGATGTATAAATGCTCCTGTCAACTGATTTTCTGTCAACAAGATTTTCTATCCGCAAGCAAGAAGTTGTTTTAAAAATGAACAGAGGCATTTGTCATCCCCACATGCCAATTAATTAACGTAAATCTCAGACCAGGTACAAGGAGTGTCTGTGCTGTCGTGTAACCATTTAACATTTATACAGTCTTGGATTTGATTGATAGTAAAATCGTTTTTTTTTCTTCAGTCTTGATTTGCGTTTCCTTCTGCAACAATAAGATGTTTGTATTCTAACCATTTCAGTTGTATGTGACAGTAATTATATTTAAAAAAAAAACATAAAAAGAATGGTCTGCAAGTTTTTTTTTCGTTTTTTTTTATATCAACAACAACACAGATCAGTGCAACAGTCTTCTCGTGATTTGCATCAAAGTGATCTTGTTGCAACTCAAACATTTAGCGTTGCCGCAACCAGCAATTAGGAAATGATTCAGCGTTTTGATTGGGAGCCATTTTGTGTGTGCCGTGTTTGCTCAGCAAGTGAAGCTGCACTAAATTAGCATTAATGAATGTTATGGCCTCCCATCAGTTTGACAGGTCTATTCTTTAGATCTGTTTTAATTGTAATTAAGCCCTGATTAACGAGCTGGGGGATGTTTCATTCTCTTTTCAAGAATATAGCATAATATGTTATGAAGGCAATCAGGGCTTTGTCATTTCATCTGCTAATGAGGCTCAGCAATATGTCATAACAATCTTAACTTCTCTCTGTTGTAGAGGCTTAAGGATGTTTCAGTTAAGCTACTCTTTTGCCCCTGCTTTGGTTCTCTGTGAAGTCAACATGTGGCCATCTCTGTAGGCCAACCGCAGGTGTTTGTCTGGAGAAAACAGGTGTGGGGTCACCCCTGTGGCTTAAGACTTAAGACGCTGAACATGAACCGCAACATCCCCAGTTCAGGCAGCTTTATTGGATCTTTCTCTCCCTCGTTTCCTGTCATCTCTTCACTGCCGCTACCTAATAAAGGCATTAAATGTCCCCCAAAAATAATAAAAAAGAGAAGAAAAAACCAGGTGTGTGATCCGACATCACATAAAAGCTAATGATCGCTATTTGAAGCTAGTTGCTAAATTTGTTGAAAAGGATCCAAGAGTCGACAGACCAGACAGTCTATGAAAAGCTCTCAATTCATGATTAAAGGTGGTCAGACACCCGGGTCAAATCCCAAAAGAGGGAAAGAAGAGACTACATTAATCCTTGCTTCTGACAACTACTGTTTATTAATAAAATTGACTTGATTTGTTGGCTTTGCAAGGATTTATTTAACAGTATTTTTCAAAAGGACGAATAGAAAAAAACCAACCATAAAAATAACAGAATTTATAGCCAGAAAGTAAAAATCTCAGCCTCAGCCTCACTAAACCATAGAGGAGCAGAGGGTGTAGCCAGTTACAGCAGCTTATTTCCGAAAGTGTGCAAATGAGATGACATAATTAACAGACGGCATCAAACGAGTGAAAACGATGTGGAACATGTGATGTAAATATTGCGCTTGTGTTTTTTTCATGGAATATTTTGAGGAAGGTTACAGCCTCCTCATCGCTCCACACACATCTGATGTTTTCACTATTTTTCGCTATTCAGTGGAAGCTTCATGTACGCCATGAGCTACTAGTATTATTATTATTACATGTCCCCCAAGTCTCTTTCCATTGTACTTTGTCATATGTTGTTTTATCGATAGAGTAACTTTTCCACCTCAGCCAAGCGTCAAAACTTTTTTGTTATTCAGCATTTTCTTCTGAATCTCCAGTCTTTCCAGGTTTTTTTATGCACTAATCGAAAATGCACATAAAAACACACTTTTACAACACAGGTGACTTTTGGCCCAGCTAGTGAATCTCATGAAATCGTGTCTAAAAAGGGACACATATCCTCATTGTTATATCCTTTTTCATGCCCTCAGTGAATGCTAGGTTAAAAGATCTAAACTCTCTCCTGTTTTTTGTTTTCTTTTGCCCGTGTGGTCAACATTACTGCTTCACTTGTTGAGTTTGATCTTTTCAGTACAAGAAGGACACTGCTGGTTAGTTTTGTAAAACAATCTGGCAGTGGGAATGCTCGCATGCGCTAAAAATAATGTTTAAGGCAATATCCTGAAACACACGCTTATTAATGCATCAGCTTTACTAATGAATCATTGATCAGAGCACTGTAAGTGTCTCTGGAATTTTCTCATTTCCACTCTGGTCTAATGCACCTTTCCAGCGGTTGAGGTGTCAGAGTATTATTTCAGATTTAAAAGCCGTCTATGTGGTGAAGAATGACTTGAGAGAGAACTGAGGCAGGACTGTTTTTTTGTGTGCTTATCCTCAGAATTTTCTTTTCACGTCTCACGTCAGAAAAACAAAAAATAGATGAAAGTAAGAAATTGACCCTGTGGTCTTGATTTTATCCTATATTTCCTGTATTGACAATAAGTGTCTGCTAAGCCTCTGTGTGTTGGCGTCGAGAACCTGAACTCCAGTTCGCTTTCTTCCTTGGCAGTCAAAGGGAAGGCTAACAGACTGTTGTTGCCTTTAGTCTTATTGAAACTTGTGCTGTGTAGTTTCCATCTTCCTTCTGTGGCCTGAGAGGCATCGGTGGTCTGTTCACACTGAAGCACACTGATTTCTCTCTCTGATTTTGCTGGCGTTGTCCTGACTGCTTTTTGTCCATCTGCCTATCCATTTGTATTCTCTGTTTGAAAAGGAATTGCCAATAACCGCCACTTAAAGAAATTGTGTTCAATGAAGAGAAAAAAGGAATTAGACAGAAAATGACAACCAAAACGGATCATAACCTGAACGAGAGCCAGGGAACTCTTACTACGTAAGACTTTTCTTCCAGAAAACACAGAAACCAAAGGGCTCTCGGGCAATGAGCTCGGGGAAAACTGTGAAACACTTTGTCACTGCTTTGGCAACAACGGATGACTGTGTGCTCAACATGTGTGTGAGTGTTTATACATCATTTCCCCTGGAAAGTGTCATGCTCGCGGGTGGGCGGGGGTTGGTTCTGGGTGGGTTGCGGTTAACCCCTCAAGGTCTCCAGGGTTACTCTGCCTCTGCTCTTTGTCAGATTCTCAGGCTTTCTCACTCTTGGCTCTCAGTGATGGCCTGACAGAGTGTTAGACTGGCAAAGAGGTTCGGGAGTGCCTATTAGCTGCTTGTCTTTCTACTCCTCTGAGAACAAGAAGGCCTCATTAGCTTGGTGAGCTCAGCTGTCCACTGCTAAACCCATTGCTATAGTCCAATTGTGTGTGTGTATCTGTGTGCATAGATGTATCCACTGTATGCTCTGAAGTAATTGCCTATCCTAAATATTAGTCTGGTACACTGCTATTTTGATGGGGCACTAACGGTTCAATCTGTGTTTCTGATTATCTTAATAAGGCATCATGGGGCGATGCAGAGACGGTCGGCAGATTTTTAAATTACTCCATTTAAATTAAGTAATTTAAAGTGTTTATCAGAACAAAAGAAATCTTTCTGTTACATTTATATGGCTTCAAGATGATCGTCTCTTTTTAATATATCTTCCCAGGGCTCTTTGGAATTCTGTTTTGATGTTGAGTGAATGAATCTTGAATAACTGAAATAAAATGTTTGATTGGTTGACTTGAAATCATGATGTGCTTAGTGTTTTTATGTAGGGCTGACAATCTGACAATTGACCTTATTTATCAAATTACCTATATTGTGAATCTTTGACCTAGGTAAATGAACCACTGTTGCAGTTTTAATATAATTGTAGTATTAAGACAGACTTTAAAAACTGTGAACCTGTCCTTAAATTTGTCATACCGTAATCAAACAGACAAACATGTCTGAAACATTTGTGCTTGATCATTAAAAATCTCAGTTCAACATCCACTTACTCACTTGTTTCAGAGCTTTCTGCCATATCACATGGTCTTTATTAGCAGGTGTAGTTTTCTCATCATGGAAGTGTAGATATTCAAACTTTCCACTATTCTTTTAAGCCAACTTTCAAGAGAAGATCTGCAAGTGTTTAGAATAATCAAGTGTTTGAACATCTACAGTTCCTGATGAAGACCATGTGATGTTGCTCCCGAAATCGAGCGTCTGAGCAAGTGAATGTTAAGATTGATTTGCCAACATTCACAATTAAAAGACAATTATGTAACACTGAATGTGAAATGTATAGTCATTAAGGAAAATGTGATCATTCGATCATTATGTTTACAGTGTGTGCGCCTTTGTGTGTGTGTGTTTTGCAGGTGAACGAGGAGACGGTGGAGAGGCTTGTGGTCCAGTACCCTCACATTGTTTTCAGCACGGTGATGCAGGACTGCAAGAGAACCCTGGAGAGAGCTTATCAAATGGGCTGGAGCCCCAACACATCAAACACTTCGTAGCTACTGCTGGATCTCACACACACACACACACACACACACACACACACACACACACACACACACACACACACACACACACACATACACACACATACACACAAACACATAGCTACACAGAGGCTCTTTTTGTGCACAGACACAAATGCACAATATTTGCAGCCCAGTCGTGTTTGCTTCTCATCCACTGTTCAAACATGCATGTGAACATGTAGCTATACACTCACAAACAAAGGTCCAGTTCATCAACTGTTTCATTTGACACAAATCTCACATTTTAATAATTTAAGTAAGGTTGGCCTCCTGGTATTTTATAATTAAGTGAGACTTCATACACATACTGTACCTCTCATAAATTATAGTCAACAACTGACTGAATCATTTCATCCTCAGCTAAAAGTCAGATTACATACAAGAATATAGTGTACTTTCTTTGACCAGAACTTCAAGTGACTAGTTTGTTTTGGTTCAAAGCAGTGGCCCAACAAGTGTTATTTGATGTCTACTTTAAGTGAGTGTTACTTAGTTCATAGCCTCATAAATTGTCATAAAAAGTCCTCCACATCGCCTTGGATGGAGTGAAGGGGTAGATGCATGAGAAGGGAGGGGCGGTCTGGTCTTGAACATGTGAAGAAGATCCAAACTTACGCATCAGTAAATCACAGACACAGACATTCAGCGATGGTCCGACCAGATTTGTTTTTAATCAAAACAGATTTGTCGTCCCTAACTGGAAACGATGTTCATGAGCCCATGTCAGCCCTCTGTGCGGTGTTTACTTCCTTCAAACTGAACTCAACTGCTGCAGTGAGACCGCACAAGGCAAAGCAGAGACTTGGAGAGAACTTGGAGACAACATACCGCAACTTCAATCCGGAAGACAACTGAACTGCCAGGGCTTCGGACACCACATGAGGCATTTTGAGAAAGTTGTGGTGTTTATTTTGTCCAATTAGAAGATTTTTTTTTTTCTTTCATGGATGTTCAGTACAGTGTTAAAAAGGCATTTGTGGACTAGTGTTAAGATTGTTGACAGGGCTCTATTTGAAGGACAAGGCTCTTTGCTGTGACTTAATATGCACATCATCATGGTACAGAAGAAAGATTCAGGCCAGAATCAGCCCCTGGCAAATGCATGGCAGGAAAACAGCATTGATTACTTCTCAAAAACTGCATGTTTACATTGAGATCTTCACCTTTATTTTTTTTCAGCTAAAGAGATTGTCTGCAGATGTTTTGATATTGAAATCAGCCTCTGTATGACTTGTGAACAATGCTGCTTTTGATGTCATGCATAGATTTAGGGTTGACTGAGCATCACCTTGAGTCAGTAAAGAATGAAATCAAACCGTGCTTGAAATAGAAGTTGCCTTTACCTAAAAATCCTGGGTCATGTTATCAGAATATATTAACTACAACCACCGTGATGACAGGTCAGAGGAAATGTTGCCTTAAGTGGTTCGTAGGTAATTGCCATCCAATTAGCAACTTGGAATGGACCCAGAATTTATTAAAGAAATGTTTATCTGCTCTGAGTTTATCTGATACCATATTCCCGTTATTTGATCTCATATATATATATATATATATATATATATATATATATATATATATATATATATATATATATATATATATATATATATATATATATATATATATATATATATATATATATATATATATATATATATATATATATATATATATATATATATACGTATAAATAAATACTGTGTGGGATTTACTTAGCCTAATATTGGTTTTGAGCATATACTTGTAACATTATCTATGTAGCAATGCATTGAGGGATTTATCTTTCTTAGTGGTGTAGGATGTAAAGAAAAACTGGCTTGGGCCTATAACCAAGGTCAATAGAACTTTGTAGGTAGGACTTTATCATTTTTCATTTATTCAGTAGAAACTCAGCAGTGTACAGTTAAAAATGCAAATAACCAGGGTATTTTTCTATGGTGTGAACCAGCTCTGGGCTCAGCCTCCACACACTGTCACTCAGATATGAACAATAGCTTACTGAGCTTAGGGTTTGAATAAAACTGTAAACTTTCTACAGCATATAGAGATTTCAGACAATTAAAAACATGTTCATTCTACCCTTGTCAGGATTTGTAGACTTTAATCGATGGAGAGCTTCTCCCTTGGCCTGTTTTTGTTCTGTTTCTGTTCTTTTGTAATCCCCATATGCACTTTTTTCTCTGCTAGATGTTGACACACTTGATTCCTGATTTGTTAAGGCAACCGTAAATGACTGGATTTACATAAAGATGAATAAAACACTACTACTTCAAGCCTTTTTTTTCTCTTTTCCTTTTGTATGTGTGGAATTGAGGCAGGAGAAGAATATTCAGAATGACAGTGGAATACTTTTCCGCTCATTTTACATCATCTGCAGACTGCTTAAAATTTAGTTCCTGCAGGTTTTTCCAGACTTCTTTATTACATCAAGTATATTTCAACACTAATACCACAGCGACTATAATGATAGACATGGTGAAATTTAAATTTAATACAGATTGCATCTGTGTTCTCAGGTAAAATGCAAAAAAAAAAAAAAGATACCAGCATGTTTCCCATCACAACCAAAGGCCTTGGAATGCGCTAGTAAGGTCATGAAGCATTTGTATTGTTAGAAATAAAGATGTTTTCCACAGATATACGTGCACTGATTAATGTTTTTTCTATTGAGCACCATGACACAATAGGCCAACCTGCATTTCCATTAAGGTACACTTGTAATGTCAAGATCCGATCTATTGTTACAGGATCTTCACATCTGAGACAAAGCGAGGAAACATCAGCTTGCTGCCCAGCAAGAGAGCCTCAAAGAGCTGAAAACATGTCACTCAATACGTCCCTAGTCTTTGACAATATTGTCCTTTTCAAGAGCCTATTTTACTGTTCAATGTGTTTGTGTTGTTTCATGTCTTGTGATCAAACGCTGGAGATGGCATCAAACAGCATGTGAAGGTTGGTTCTTCTCAGATAGATTCTTTGTTGTCAACACAAATTGTGTCAACTGAACTGTGCACTAAACACTTGAGTCACAGCTAAAGGAGTTCTTTCTAATCTCAATAAAAGTATAGGGATGTCTGTTTCTATCAGCAAGTTGCAGACAGAGCAGAAATGCGTACGTACAACACATCTTTTTATTTCTATAATACGGTTTACTTAAAAATTGTTAACTTTTAACTACATTTTTCACTTTCACATGTCAAACACTGCACAGTGAATTGACAATCCAACACCTGTGCAATCTCTTATAACCAGTTACAGTTGCTTTCTAATCTAAATCATTAATGTGTTGTTTCAATAATATGGTGAATTTTAGGGTTGTAATTGGAGGTTTCATACCAGATTGCACTATATTGATAAGTTTCAGTTGTATATTTCCCAATAGCTCTTTGAAACAGTCTTAAATTATAAGCGTCCCAAGTTAGTAAAGAGGCTTTCTTAATTATGATTTGTCAACAGTTAATTAAGGGTTTCACATGTTCCAAAATCCTACTGCTGTAGCTCCACTAGAGACTGTTGAAGTTCTCCTTTTTCCGAGCCGGTGTCTGGGAAAGAAAGTAGGTCTCACCTGGAAGTCTATAATGGACCCAGAGGGTCATGTCGTTAGAAACGTGCAGGGCTGTCTGTGGTAACAGCCACATTTTCTACTTTTTCTGCTTCTCCTCTATCCCTTCTGATCTCACTTCCTCTGCAACAGCTTATCAGATGAACAGGAAAAATGCAGTTATTATTGCAAGCGGAATAGAAGCCTTGTCCTCCATACCATGTTTCACAACGCGTCGATAAAATATAAAGGAGACAAATATTCACTGAATGATGTTTATTCTTGTGTACTTGGTTACTTGTACTAGTTCTGGTGTCAGCAAAACAAAAGTAGGTAGAGAGAATAGGGTCAGGGATTGCTAATGACGGTCAAAAGACTCCGTCCTTTAGTGAAGAGCTTTTCAGTGTTATTTCTCCAGCAAGAAAAAACATTCTTCAATAGCTTGTATTTCATTGGCCCCGACAAGCAGAGACATAAATAATTTGGTCTTTGGCTTGGTCTCCTCTGTTGAAGGCCTTCTGATTTTAGAATGACAGGGATTTTTAATACCTCTGCTACAACTAAGCTGATCTCCCTCCACTCCCCTCCCATTTCACTCTTGGGTAAAATATGCAGCTTGCTGAATTTTACTGCTGCCAATTAGCGCCTTTGCAAATGTGAGTGTATGCCATCGATTCTCCTGCTGATTGAGGTGGATTCCATCAATGCCTCACACTCCTCGGACTTTTGCAATATTCATCAAGGTGGAAGGAGGCGTTCGTCCAGCACTTGGAAGAGAGAGCCCTCCGGAAAAGAAAAGAGTGTGCCGGGCACGGCAGAATAGCAATAGAGAGCAGTAATTAAACTTGGTAAATATTCATGTGGTCATTACATTTTTAATGAGGTGCTGATAAGAATTGATGCTGACCATACAGGACATTTGTCATGTCGGACCTGCAAGGACGTTAGTCTAGTCTTCCCAAGAAATTAGTATTTTTCAAGACCTAATCATAGCTGACATTGACGGATGTCCTCAACTGAAAAGGTAGGGGCGCCTTTGAACTTCTTCACAAGAATTGATACAGAGCATCAAGTCATGATGAAGGCTGTGTTTTAGAAACATGGCACCCTGCTTGCAGCACTGGTCTGTTGTCACGAACTAAGTACGTCGGAGGCTTTGTGTTTGTGATGTATCAGAACAAGATCTGGCCACACACACTACATGCAGTAACTTGTTAATCCAGCCAGTGCCCATGCTAAGGTTTGACAGTACTTGATCATATCTACTGTAGTAACCATCTGATATAGCGCAACCCCTATCACCAGTTTGGGAACATCACTCCATGTAATACCCAACACTCAGCAGTGCACAGCAAGGCTCATCTTCATAGACTCCTTGAACAAGTCATGTCTTGTCTTCTAAGTATTTTGCGTAACCTTTGTTGGTCGTCTTTGCCTCAGATACCTTCCTTGTGATTAAAAGGTCTCCTTCTCTTTCTGGCTGGCTCCCACTGGTTGACTGTGGAGGGTCTACTCTGCTAAAGCTTCCCTTCATCCTATTCATCCTACACTGAATCAACTTTACTCTGGCGCCTCCCAGCATTCCCTCTGCTTCACCCCTGCCCCCTCCAAACCCAGATTCTTCCTTTCACTTGGAAATTATGTCAATCATTTTACTGCATCTCGCCTGAGTGCTCCAAAGCTTCAATATTTATCAACATATAAAAGAAAAATATTTCCTGTCCATCATCATATACTGTTCTCACCCTGTCCCAGGGGAGCAAGGATGCATTTTTGCTTAGCTACCTGTGGTATTCTGCCTGCCTATTGACTAATGTTGATTCTGCAGTTGAGAAAGAGCGTTGCGTTGAATAGTGAAGATGTTAATGGGTTGACTTTGTAACTGACACTGCCTTTGAGCTGCAGGAGCAAGCTCAGTGTAGCTATTCATGACTCCAGAGGAGCCCGTGCAATTCAGGCCCCGATGAGACTCACAGAAGAGAGTGTTAGAATTACATTGGCTCGTTTTCTTGTTTTGGACGGTTGAAGTTGGGTAGACGAGGACGAATTTTCCTCCCAGTCACTGCATCTGGAAATTGAACTTGAACATGATAGATCCAGGCAGTCCTCGGCTTGATGTATGAAGATTTATGAGTATGAATTCCCCTATAATGGTTTGCCTCTCACCAGGGGCTACAACTAAACCAGCTTTCTGTCCAACCTCATGAAGATAAAAAGAAATGAGATTTGTTAATCCACCGAATTTTGACATCCTCCCAATAGGCTCACTCCTGCCGCCTGGGGAAAATACCAACCAATGAGTACCTTCAAAAAATTGAGGTGTGCGGAGTATGTGTGCCGGCAAGGATAATGAAGTCACTGTAACTCCCCCCGTCGTATGGCTCCATAGATGTTGTCTCTCTGTCTTTCAAGCTGGAGTTAATTGCGGTGTTTAGGCAGAGCTCAGTCAGAGCTTCTAAACGGCAAAGGTTAATTAGCAACAGAAGGATCTCCACACAAGATATGTTGACATTTACATTTCCTTCCTGGCTAAAATGAGAAAGAGCCCCATTTGGTGGCATTGGGATAGGAAAAGGGAGAAAAACGATTCCTCTACAAACATCCTCATTTCTATGCAAGGCTTGGCGTTGATATGCAGATTTGGCAGTTGGATGATATTTAAAAGTAGTTAATTGTGCAAATCTTTGTTTTAGACTGGAAAGGTCGTGGATAGTGAGAGTCTTTCATCATGAACCCCCCCCCCATCAGCACAGCTGCAGAAGGGAGGGGGGGTTTGTTGGTTTCTCCACTGACCGCCTTATAAAGTCGCCCATCGCTTTTCAAGGTGATTCATGAATATTTATATGCACAAACTCTGAAAATGAAAATTAATCTGCAGTCTGACGGGAGATGACTTAGCTATCTGTTTTCACCAAAGAATGTAATTCTCCCCATTCAGGATGAGAATGTTCCATTGTTTTCTTTCTCATATTCCTAAATGTCTAGATATCAAATTAAGCATGTTGTTTCTTGATGAGGGACAATTTTGTTTTATTGCAAGGCATTCTTCCTCTTATTACAGCACAAGTCAACAAACAACTGTTATGTTTACCCGATACAATTTGTTTTGTGCTATCATCACTTGGCTATTGCAATTTTTGGGGTAAACTTACACAGGAAAAACAATCCTTTTCTCTGAAAGCAATATGATGATGCTAAATAGATTTATTGCATGTAATATTTTGTCCATATTTTGGATATTACCAACTAACAGGCAACACTGGTGAGAAAGCATACCGAATTAAAGATACAGCAGGTGCACAGATTGGAAATTTTACACCTGGTTTCACCTGAATAGCACAAATGGATACATAATTGCTCTATTTCATCACTTCCCTTCGTTGGGTGACATTAAAGGGAGTTCTTTGAGAGAACGCAATAAGGATGAATACATCTAACTGGGGACTTGTGCAATGCTCAAATCTGATCATGCATATTTCTATTTGTCTTTCAGCTGAAAAAAAGTAAACCGCTCTCTTTGATTTAGCTACCATTAGGGTTCCTCCAAGGATATGCTGGTCTTGTTTGCTCACTGAAATAACTTGGTGCACATTTAATCAGCGCCTGATTCACCGACTGCTCTTTGTTTTCTCCTTGAAGCACGATCTCACATCCTCCCCCGGGCGGTTTTCATCAATTAAAACAGTCCAGCCCTGTTCTAAAGCTACAGATGGCCAGCGTCAGACCCAACCAGATTCAGGGTCTCCCAGCCAACTGCTCTGACATGTCAGACATGCTGGTATGCCTTGTCACTCCCCACTCCTCCACTGTAACAAAGGTTGGACCGACTCCCCTCTGGAGCACCAGGCCCAAGTGGCTCGCAGAGATGTGAGGCGTGACGGAGCCCCAGTCTCAAGGCCAAGAGTGCACCCCCTAGACGTCCTTTCAAAGCAGCCCCTCCCTTTCCCCTCCTTCCCCTGAAACCTAGTGTCCATTTAATCCTTCTTCAATTCCATCTCTCACCACCCTAACCCTCCAATCAACGCCCCCCGGCTCCCTCCAGAACAGTCGCACACACACATTCCTCTTTGCATTTTCCTCACTGAATTCTCCCCTCATTTTCCATCTCCAAATCTCACACGATCACACTTGCTACCCGCCACCTCTTGGCCCCTCACCACCCCAACCGCCCAGCCCCTCCACCCACCTCGGTTGCTTTCCAGGGGTGTGTATTTCACGCCCTGGTGGCTGGACAGGCTCCGGGTGATTTCCCAAGGTGGGGGCTGAAGGTTGGGCAGGAACCAGTGGTGTGGAGTGATGTCAGAGCAGGGACTAGGATTTGTGTGTCTGTGTGTGTGCTGTGTCACTGCATATCTATGTGTCTGCATGTGTAGGAGTATATAGTTTGAACTCCCTTCAAAAGGCCAGCTGTACAAATGCTGCTCTGAATGAGAGAGGTGTTGAATTAACAAGCCATACGAGGCACCCTATTCTCCTGTGTTGCTCCATACACTGACCTGGCAATAATGAGGCAGAGACACATTACAATGGTTCTTTATGGGTTATGTTCTGAACATTACTAGACTAAAGGGGCTAATGTGCTGGTGTGCGGAAAGCCAGATGAAATGACAGTGCAGCGAGCCAACTGAGCGTAATGAGAATATTGTGTTTTGAATAAACCGAAATAGGGTGAATTTGCACAGGATGTGGGCCAAGGCAGCGTTCCCTGCTGTGCTCTTTAGACAGTGTTCGGGGATCTTTTTCAAACCAGCATGACAGTGCTTCCTCCACTGTGGCTGGTTTCTGAAAAACAGGCTTTATTTATTATTTACTCAGGCTAGTTTGACCGAGCGTGCTTTTCAGAAACGCCCTGCTTCACCCACATTCAGTTACACACATTTCGCACCTCTGGGAGCCAAGGTGTCCCCACTGTTGTTCACAGAGCGTTTCTACTTGACCAGCCGGGTGTTAATTGCCTTGCTCAGGGTCACTTCCACAAAAGTTACTTGGGAATGTGCTGGCTTTTTTCTTCTGCTCTGCCCTCATGTTCCCAGCTCAGGGATTTGAAGAAACAGCAATCCAGTTAAAAGCCCAATTCTCTGAGCTGCCCTCATGGTTGGCGCAGAAATAGGTAGACAGTGAAAAGCTTTTTGAGTAAGCTTCAAGTTTTTTGTATCACTCTCTGAATGACCTGCTCACCATGCTCAATAGGAGTGTCACAATGTTAACTGAAGACGCATTGCTTATTGTATTTGGCTCCATTGTATTGTCCTTTGGTATAGTCCTCAGTGTAATTAGCTAAATGTCTGCATGTCAACACCGTGGCTACGTGACGTCCAAGCACGTCTCTCTAACTTTCTTTTGTTGCTTTTGTGTGATGTAGCTCATTTCTAGCCAGAAATGACTTCATCAAAAGGAGGCAGGATTCATATCGCAAAACTAAACATGTTGAACAATACACTGGCACCAGCATCAGTGCCAGACTGCGAGTGTATTTGTGTGTGTAGGCATGGCCACCAGTGTCTGTGCCTATAGGCGTACAATACGTGACGAGCATTCAGGGATCTTGTCTGCCTGTCCAACTCCCACTATTGTAATGCCATAAACAACATGTAAAGCTACTATTCAGGAAATTAATTTCTGTGGTTAAAACACTGACAACCTGTCTCCTCACAGCTATTCTCAGAGTTTTTTTTAAGATCCTGCTGTTTGTAGTAAAAGGAAATAGAAGGAAGGGACAGACTTGTGGAATTGTTTTCCTGTTCCTCAGAATAGTTTGTCTACTTTCCTTTGTTCTGCATCGTTCTTATTTTTCTAAGATTCTGATTTTTTTTATGTAAACAATCTTATTTTAGATGAGAGGTCAACATTGTGTCAAATCAGTACTGTCGCCTGAATTAACAAAACAAACTGATGAAGGAAGAATGAATATAGAACCTGCAAAGAATTTGATTCCAATTTTCATAGTGACACCTCATTCGATCAGTAATTAGTCTAATTACTGTAAAGTAAATGAAGTTAATTGTGTTGTCTCTACAGAAATGTGTGAACCTTTAATCGTCAGCTGTAAAATATTACAGCCTCTATATTTTTGGAGTGTGAAATGACAAACTTTAGCCAGAGATTTTAACATTTTTTAAACATTTAATAAACTCAGCCAAACCAATTCACCAAGTTTCAAGTTTTCTTTGCAATAACACAACTCTCTCAGCTAAATCTAATACTTTAATAAGCTCCAAATTTATGCTTTTATATAGACATGTCACTTTTTATCCGCAGTGGAAAATGTTTGAATTTCCCAGCTGAACCACAAACAGTAATAATTTTGTAATAATAGTAATAAAAGCATAAATCAACAAAAGACAGCTTCTTCCACATCCATCTCAGCTAACATAGATAAGATAAGACACACAGGGTCAAAACAAGGTAAAGAAGAAATAAGAGCTGAAGCAATAGTCACTGAAATATCGCCAGTATCTGATTTGCTTGATTGCTTTGTTTGGGAGCCAAGTTAATGTTTCCCTGGAATGTGTGTTCTATGCTTTCCCCGTGGTCAATAACAGATCATTTCCATAAAAGAAGATGAACTCGTCCTGCTGTTGTTCAGCAGGTCTTTTTTTTCCACTCTGAATCTTTTCTATATCTTTCATCTCTTTGGCTTGTCCTCATGTGTCTGTGTTTCCATGACTGGTATTTGGCTTTAATTTCTCTTCTAGCCTATATATCAAAGAGGAAGCAGGTGTGGTCTGTTAAGACTGTGTCATGCAGATGATCAAGATTTGCTTTCTGTAACCGGGAGGATCCAGGTCAGCTGTGGTCAAGATGGCTGCTTATCTGAATGGGAAATGATTTGCAGTTCACTCGAGGAGCTCAGTCTAGTTTCTCTGTGTCAGGCAGGGAGGAGGAATGTGGAGACCAATATGAGTAATCCTCCTGACCTTATCATTGGATTAGCTAAACAACACCCTCAGGAACCTCTGTAGCTATGTAAATATTAGAAAATAACAAATTGCACCTGTTGTCTGTTTGATTGTGTGCGATTAAACAGCAAGAGAGTGTGTGTGCCTGTGTGTTTGTGCACATGCATGTTTGTACCCACATAGTGTAGCATGTAGTGTAAGACAACTAGAAAGTGAAAGCTGGGCATGAAGAGAGAGCACAATGGAAATACTGTTTAAATACAGATTACATGGATAAAAGGTCAACAAAAATTTTAAAAGGATCAAGAATTCCCTGCTTGTTCAGTTCTACAGGTGCATGTGTGGAGCAGCAGATTTGTCCTCCCACAATCTGAAACAGAGAGGAATAAAATTAAACACAGGCAATGTTCTAACTTACATGTTATACAGCATAACAGTGATGACTGATATATAAACACTGTGGTATAACATTCACTGGAACTGACTGAAATAATCCTAGGCTAGTTGTACCATTTTAGCTACTCTACAGAAACATGAACACATTTTAAATGCTTTTAATTCACTGTAAGCTTCCCCAAATGACTTCACATTGTGCTAAGAGAACAGAATTAACTCAACACATTAGATAAAGAAAGTAATTGGAGTGAATCTTTGACTGTCTAATTGACTCTCAGTCAAGAGAGAGCTATGTCTGCAGGATGGGATATTTAAATAAAGACGGAAAGTATTTTCTCGCTCTGTCAAGCTCAGATTAGTGATGCTGCACAAAGCGAAACAGCTGCACAGCATGAAATAACGACTTGGAAATTATTTTATTAGGAAATATGAGAACCAACAACTGCATCATCCCTATAGTGTATACTGTGCACTTTAAATGTAACAAAGCAATGAACCTTGATCGTGCACCTCACTCATTCATTCATAATTGACAGTGGTCTCTTTTAAAAAGATGTCCATATTGAAAAAAACATCTGGCAGCAGACGGCAGGTTAACCTTTGTAACATGGATAATTACTGTTAGCTGAGTATAGTTGAAGTTTCTGGCCTCAGGGCACATTTCCTGTTAATCATGCAAATTTTGACTCTCCCCCAAATAATCAAAGGCTCCCGAGCAAAAATCTTTTTCTTTCAAGATTAATTGCTGGCAGTTCTATATTTTCTAAGGCCGCTTGGCCTGGGAACACGTTAACCAACTATAGCGGCAGACTCATACACCTCGCGGAAGGACTCCATTCATCAGCCTGTCAGTTCAATAACATCAATAGCCCCGTGGCCAGTGGTTAATCCAGCTACTTAGAGGTCCGCAGAGCCACACCTTTCCTCTGATCACAGCAGATGTGTCCAATTTTCAGCCACCCTGGTGCGTTTACTCATTCAATTCTAATCACAGTCCCTTTCTGTTTTCTCACTTCCTCACCTTGAATAGACCTGATGTCGCTAACCAGGAGAAATAATCAGGCTGAGAGACCTCGGATTGAATGTGGTGACCGCAGTGTCATACAAGTATCCCCACGTAGCTTTTAATGTCACCGCTAAAGTGCGCGAGAACAATGGTAATATCGAGAGAAAAGGCTCAACAAGGAACAGCGTCTTGTCTTTGATTTCCCTCTGTGTCTGTCTGTGTTTTTTTCCAAGAATGTAGAAGCTCTGTGTGATCTCAGGGGCTGCTCCGTGATCTGTTATTCCGGTGGTTTCTGGTTGTCTGTCTCTCTGTATTACTCCCTGCAGACCTCCTCCCTCTCTGATCCGGGATCAGCAAGCTTTAACAGTGAGCATTGTCCCGAGTGTGTTTCTCTCAGTAGGTCTCTCTGTGGAGGAGGATTCTCTTCCACAAGATCTGCACCCTTAAATGTGTCTGTCAGTTTTTCTTGATTCCATTGATTTTTCACAGTCTGAAGGCTTAAAGTCTTTTTTTCTCTATATAAAAAACATTTTGTGTGTTTTTCTTGCCTGGCTAATTCACAAACATGAAAAGTGACCCTCATGTGTCCATGTGTGAAAGACATGGGGTCGTGGCCCTAGCCCTCATCTTTTTAAACCCAGCCTTTGTCCCACCCTGCCACAAACTGTCTCTCTCTGGTTCTAACCTTTCATCTGACCGAAACCCTCATCACCCTTACACTGCATTAGATCCATGAGGTAAATAACATCAACCAGCCTGACCTCGTTGACACAAAGTTTACAGTATAACGCAGCTCTCTGTCCGGTATGACAAGAATCTCTTTTTCTCTCTTTTCCTTTTCTTTACAAGTCAGAGTGATGTAGAGAAAAGTGTATTGACTTTGAAGGTTGGCTACAGAAACATCACAGGCGTTGTGCTCAAAGCTGTCCGAGGTAAAAAGCAGATCAATACTTTTCATATTCCGCTGTGGTGGAGTGCTATCGACCAGGGCCTTCACATAGCCATGCAGCTTCACAGCATGGCGTGTCGTTGCAAAACGTGCTATTTTAATCAGAGAAAGACACGCTATATGTCTGACAAGTCTGCTCTCATTTTCATCCACTACACTCTTCCTCTCTGTCTTCTTTTTCTCCTCCCCTGTCCTCTCATCTCGTCTTCTTGAGGATTGATGGATCAGAAAAGTGGTTCCATCCACAGAATAAGAGTCTAAAGAGAAGCTGTCAGAACCAAAGTGACACAGAGAGATGGAGACATCCACCGGAGTGCATGTGTCGTTACAAGACAGGGTGACACTTAAGAGCCTGTTAGACAGTTGTAGTAGAGCTGGGGCTCAAAGTGTTCTTTGCTCGTGGTGAAAACCAGGTGCTTCTGGAGTTTAGAAGTGATGCTTTTCTGCCATGTTTCTTCTTTAAGAGGTCTTATGTATGTCTATTTTATCTTTCAAACTTCATACTAGAGAAACTCTCATTCCTAAATACAAATATACACAAGTCCATATACACTGTTACCTCTACACACCCTCCAGTAAATTGCTTGCAATTTCTGGATCCTTCTTCGCTGCCCTTCACAATGTAATCCAGAAACGGTTGGAGGCCTGTGTGTTTATGACAAGCCTCGGGCCCAATCACATTCATTCCACTTAATGTGATTTCACCTATTCCGCTGCTGCTGGCCTGGACCCCTACTGTCAACCTGATATAACCAGCATATCTGCTGCGCTTCTCTTAACCTGTGAAAGGCGCAACACTGTCATTGGCAGCAATAGCAGAACATGATCATCATCATGCTCATCACCACCACCGGCGCCGCCATCACTCTCACTGTCATCATGTTCATCTTTACTATCACCATCATCTTATAGAGCGAGCAGTAGGTATCACCATCAGAATGAGGGTTTGAAATGTGAAAGTAGAGGGTCCTCTCTCCAGGCGGCCACAGCCTTTGAGGATTGGTTTCTGACCCGACAGAGAAACACAGATAGTGCAATTTATGTCTTCTCAAAATAGGCAAATGAATCTATTTTGTGTAGGAAAGCATGTATGAAAAATGTTTGACATTTTTGTGGACACTTATGCTCTAAGTATAGTCAACACACAATTATATAACCATGTTTCATGATGCAAGAATCAGATTAGATTAAAACTCTTGTCTTCACTGTATGTTGTTGAAATTATAATTTTAAAGATTTTGGTCCTGGTAAATTTGGTCAGTTCGAAATGACACGTATTGATAATCAGAGGCAGCAAACAAGAGTAACTCGTCTATGTGTTTACAACATTTCCAAACAACCCATGAGAGAGAACATTCAATGCTTTACATGATTTAAGAAGGGACAGCACATTAATATTGACTATGGATAAATCTATGGATCACACTTATTCATTAAGTGAAATGTGTGCATGCAACTGTTTTTGTTCTCCATGTCCCGTTAACAATAGCTAAATTATATGCATTTATCATTTCCATTTTCCACTGTGTGTGAGCATGCCATTTGACTCCAACATGGAAAGTGGACAGTAAAACCAGAATGGAAACACATGTTGCTGAAAAAGTCTAAAAGAAATATTGAAAATGGCACATTGTAAATTTAAATGTGTTTTCCAAATTACTTAAAAGAACGCAAAATGTTTGTTGTTTATAAACAAATGTTTCTGAAGTTGGTGCTAATTTAACAAGTCAGTGAAGTCATTACAGCATTGCATTCATCTGTCAGAAGCTATTGTCCAAAGGGAATAAGGTACAGATTATATTTCATGAGAACAATAGCTAAATGTCATCAAAAATTGAAAGTGGATCCCTCCCAAACAAACAACTAAATTCAGCAACAGTACAAGTGTCGAAAGTTGTTTTTTGTAAACAAACTATGTGAATTTTTAAAAAATGTAAATTGTATTTGTCAGTTTACAGTACGCGAAATGGTGCTGCTCATGTTTTTACAGTCTCCTCTCATCTAGCAAACACATTTTCTATGTCCCCTTTCTGTTTCCAATCCTAGAGCTTTTTCCATCAACTGTAGACACACTGTGTTCAAGAAAACACACACAATACACTGTTGAAATCTTGTTTTGCATGTGCAGTACTCAAATGTGCATACTTACACAAACACACAACTTAGAGACTGTAATCAGGAGTCAAATATTAGGAGTGAAGATATATTGAGTAGCACTAACACCATGCTCAAGTGCTCCGTCACACTAGAAAAAAATTGTCAAAAGGACAGGGAATACTGTATGTAGTGTGATAATATGTAGGCAGATGAATCACATCTGTGTTTTTCATTGTCATGCATAAAGATGACACATTACTACTTGAATCCAGTGAGACAACATGATGAGGCAATTAACTGTGCCGGATACCAACTCATCAAATTATTAAAAGTTTTGTTTACATTAGTGCTCCCCAGAGATTTAGGTATAGGAGTTTGAGTGTTCCCAACTTGACATGCTGCTTATTATTTAGGTCTGCTGCGGTATGGCATCCATCCAGACAGATGTGGCAGTAGGTAGAGTGAGTATTGTCTCATTGAAACCCTATACTGAATAGTTACCTCCTGCAGCTGGTAAAATCCTGATTCGTTTGCATCAATTTCAGGTTGGATTCTAGATCTATATTCATAAAACTGTGCTGCACCAATCCAGAAACAACATATATCTCCCGCTGTGTTTGTTAATTTCCCTGCGCAGTCAATTACAGTAGATACAATACCAACTCCCTTAGTAATTCAACACTGGATGCCAATTATCAGATGGTGCCAACAGCTGGTGCCCTTTAATCCCTAAAAGCTTGTGGACAATCATTCCAGCTGAAAAGAAATGCCAATAATGTCAAATTGGGTTATAGTGGTACAAACAATTCACATGTTATTGCTTGCCAAAAATAAAAATATGTTCCCAATGTACCAACCACATAGTCACCATAGATACCTCATCTGAAATACCACTATATTTTAACATGTAAGCAAGTTTAGTCAAATCTGAATTATGGAAAGGTAATAGAAAAATCTTTTGCAGCTGTAATGACTCTACAAGTGGTCACCAAAGTCACGATGAAACTAAACTAAAACGATGCAGTGGAATTGCCCTCACCCTTTCTTTTCTCATTTCATCTGCAGTATTTTTGCCCTTCATGGGGAGAGCCATTTCTGTGATCAGAGTGGAAGAATGTGTTTACGTGCTGTGGGTAAGCTGGTGTATGCTGGTCTGGGGTATTTGGCTCACACTGAGGTAAAACCTTTTTCTTTTCTCTCTTTTTTTTTTTTTACACTTGTAAGTAATTAGCATCACGTAACGTAGTGTAACATAATATAATGTAATTAACACTTGAAATGATGAAGCCACTTGCAAATGACAAGACAGCACAATATTTAAACTGCTATTACTAATAAGAACCTCACAATAGCCTTTCATCTAAACAACTGGTGAGGTTATGTAGTTTATTCCATGATTCAAACAAGCATATTTATTCTCATTGCATATTACATACTACTAAAGAAATAGTTTGCTACCTCGCCAAGAGGTCAGTACCACTTTAATGGTTGTATTGTATATATAAATCTACAGCTAGCAGTTAGCTTAGCATAGCATAAAGATTGTAAGCAGGGGGAGACAGCTAGCCTGGCTTTTTACAAAGGAACAAAATATACTTCCCAGCACCACTAAAGCACACTAACTATGAAAACTGTTGACTAAAGCACACTAACTATGGAACTTCTCTTGGCTTAGTGACTCATGGTGACGAATCCAGGCAGTCACTTCACCAGGTCAAGAAATAGTCCCCTCTTAAATATATCAGTTTTACAGGTTTTAGGATTTTTGTCCAGATTAAACACACAAGATATAACGTGAGCTTTTAGGAATGCTGGTATCAGTCTTCTCAGTAAGAAATTGTCAAGTGCCAAGAGTATTTGTCAAAATGTTAAATTATCCTTTCAACAATACAAAATGATGAATAAGAGTAATTTCTTTGTATAGTTATTAGGTGACAACAAGCTGGGTCAGTGGGTGTCAATTAACTAGTTTCTGTAGCCCTACCTTGACCCCTGATCCTAACTCTAATACACACATTGAATATCTTTAGGCTGCTTTTCATACTATTGTAACACCTAAAAATCAGTTGAAATTTTAAACATTAAAGGAGCGTAAGTCTCATTTTCATGAACACAAGAAAAGCATGAATAAAGAATGTGAACCTCTACTTGACCTGGGTCCCCCCACTAGATTATCTCTATATATAACAAGTCACATTCCTTGTACATGGAGTGTGCCTGGTGAATAATTTCTTTTTGTCACTTTAATAAATCCATATTAGGCATGTACTGTATCATGCAAACTGAATGAAATTACTTGAAAGCGGAACTTTTTTTAATGCATGTGAAGGAAAATAATGTATGAGCATCATGTATATCTGTTTATCTATATTGAAATTCTTGTCCGTGTTCTTCTTATTGCATGTTGGTTCTGTTGTCTTGTATGAGGGTCTCTGCCTTTCAGGTTTCTTCCATCTGTTTTCAGAAAAAGGTTTGTTTTATGTCATTTTGTAGAATAGAAGGTGTTGATGCTTTATCGATCGCATAGCTCTTGGGACAAACTTGTGATTTTTGTCTGTGTAAATAAACTTGACTTGACATGTTTCTCATGACTATGGCAGTCACAGATAAGTGGTGACATCCTGCTTTATTTTAGCTGTGGGAGGGAGTCATAAGCTTGCGCAGGCAGCCATGGGGTTGATTATCTTGCAGCTCCATGGCCACGCTCCATACGGAAACATCACTGTGTCTCTTCTTTGTGTGGTGTTGCGAGGCAGGCAGGATCCTGGCACAGCATGTAGACTTCCACTGTGAGCTTTTTATGGTCAGCTTGAATAGTGCACTGATGAAAAATGGAGATCACTTTAGGCCCCACTGTTCTTGTCAGATTTTACTCTTGGGAACCACATTTATTTAAAAAGTGGTGTTTTTTTTTATATATCTTGTGACCCAGACTGATTATTGTGCCATTTTCAATGCTAATCTGAGAAAATGTATCTGTATTCTTTCAGGATACAAAGCAACCTGTTCATTCCAAATACTGTTTTATTCAGACTGTCTTATATTGTAACTTCGTAAAGCGAAGGAGCTCAAAACCTCAAAACCTATAATATACAGTATGTTTGCTGTTTTTTTTTTCATTTGAATGACCTCAAGGTCGCTTTGAAATGAAACATTTGCATTCCTACCATACATCCTACAACTCTCAGTCCCATATTGTATTAACCCATGTAACCCTCTTTGTGTCTGCCTCTGTTATAGGACTTTCATCTGTGCTTGCAGAGGCTTTCTGGCTCTCCTCTGAGAAAACACGACAATGAATGAACACTCATCCAAACATGTACACATCTATGTATATACATGCGTAGACCTTTCTCAGGCCAGAGCATTAATGCAGCCTCACAGAACCAGGCCGGATCCAATGCTCAGCACAGCACACACCTAAAATTGACTGTACATGTCTGTCAGACATTCATCACCTGCCACTGCACCAAGTTTATACTTGTTCGCTCGCTCTTATCCTTCTCTGAAATCTCAGTCGATATGTTTGTTTTGGGAGACTGTGTGGGAGGCAGGGAGAGTAAAAGGGTGAGAAAGACTGTTTGATTAAAAGGCTGTATTGACAGATTTGAGTCAACAGGAACAAATCTCTATTTCATAGCTCAATATAATGGTCGTCAAACTCAGGGGAGGGGTTGAGCATGTGTTTGTGGGTACATGAGTACATCATAAGTGTTTATGTGGGTGTGTGGTTTGATATATGTTGGTAAATGGTGGAGTATTTCTGTCATACTGTGTGTCTGCCTGCAGTGAAAGCCGATAGTGTCCTGTGGTTAAATCATTTTACTCAGTGGAGAGTATTGGAAGAAACACCAAAGCTACAGTTAAGACTTTAACTCACTGGCGAGACCTCACATGTGACCTGAGTCTGGTCAAAAACTCAGAGGGAATACAAGTGGAAAAAGATTTCAGCAGATTTCAGGCTGTGTAAACCAAAAGCTTAAGTTGTTAGCAGCCTTTACAAACGTGAGAACATCAGTTGTGCGTACATGCATATACGTATACAGTATACTGCATATTACAAGTGATTTCTAAAGGCTCCTTTCCACTGCATATTTACCATAAAACCATGAAGGATCTCAGGAACTTTACTTGTGTTTCAATCAGAGGAATTACAGTCTAATTTTGTGTTTGGCCCACAGAAAGTCTCTGCTCCAGGTGCAGTTCTTTCCTATGGCCAGAGAATTTTGAGATTCCTCAGCAGTGTCACTGTACTGTCACTGTAACTTGTATACAACATTAGGATGAGGGGTGGAAATGTCTTTAAGAAATACTTTGACTTCTTGGGAAATGTGCTTATTTGCTTTCTTGCCAATAGTTAGATGAGAAAACTGATACCATGCTCACATGTGTACGCTAGACATACTGCCTCTGCCAGCAGCTGGTTAGCTTAAAACAAAATCCTACCAGTCTACAGTAACTCTAAAGCTCATTAATTAATCCCTCATATCTTGTTTGTTTAATCTGGTTATGCACGGGGCTATTTCTTGGCTGGACGCAGTCATTTCCCGGAGTCTCTGCTGATTACCTGGCAACCGCATAGTGACGACAAGACTTCAAAAAGTGACTTCCCATGGCCAAGAGCACGTAATTCTCTGTAAAAGTACAAATTGTCGTTTTTTCTTAGATTTTTGTAGTTACTTTGTAGATAAGCGTTGTCAGCTGGTATTTTAAGTCTTCCTTTATACCTCTGTGCGTCACCTTTGCAACATCCATTTAAATATTGCAGTTGCACATCGGTAAGCTGCAAAGAACAGTATGATATATCTGTTATTTTGCTGAGTGAAAATTGTGGCTTTTTAAATCTACTATTTGTTTAATTGACTGTCTGTACAGTTCTTCAGATGTGGTGGAATCACAAACAATACACAAAAGGCAGTTTTAATTCCTAAATTAGTTTCTGGGACTATTTAGTTGAAAGCGATTGAAATGGTGCTTATGTTTGATAAAAGAAACTAATGAGATTGATTTATCTTTGGCTCTGATGTGTCTCTGGCTGCCCATGCATGAGTAATACTCTTAGTTTTGTATGGGTATTTTAAACGCACTCTAGAGATGTGATGTGTACTTGTGCTTGTGTGTGTGTGCATGTAAGGGAGCAAAAGAGATATGTGATTCAATCTTGACTACCTAAAGGCAGTTAAGCAGTGAGGGCACACATGAAGGTGGAGAAGGTGTCTGACCGGGGAGGGCAATGTGAAAGTGTGGACGAAGGGAGCTGAAAATGTCACAGTGAAGAAGAAAGAATGTTTAGGCAGTGAGGGATGAAAAGAGAAATGCAATCTGGGCCCAGACAGAGGTGTAACAGACCAATTTGTTTGTGGTGTAATGGAGAGAAGATGGGTTGGCCTGGGTGATAAGTTGGCCAGGTCTGGGCTAGGCTGGACTGGGAGGATAAGAGTGGTTCTGAGGTCTGTGTGGAAAACATTCAGATAGACAAATATGTGGTGCAGCCGGAAAGAAAGGTGAAGTTAACAGGAACAAAAAAGGTGTAGATGTGATATTTCAGCAATATAAAGCAAACGGCTTATTTACAGAACTGGTTTTTAGTCCTTGGGGGAAGTTTGAGTCAACTCCCAAAGAATTCAGTACAAGTCTTAGTCAAGTCCTAGACTTGCCACAGCAAATGTCTAGCTCTCCAAGCTAACATACTTGCTAACTGCCTGCTAACGTAATTTAGCAAGCTTGTTAGCTTGGCTGCTAATGGGGCAATAACATTCTTTCCTGGAGCGGTTTAAGGTCTATTGTGTAAGATTTAAGGGTCTCTATTCATAGAATATGGCAGAAATGGAATATAGTATGTGACTATATTTTTATTAATGTCTAATCACCTGAAAATAAAAATTGTTAAGTTTTTGTTAGCTTAGAATGAGCCTAGATGCCATGGATCCTCTTCCACAGTGTCCTGTATGTTGAAACACTGAACCAAACACTGGTTCTAGATACGATGTTTTATGTTATGTTATATTTTTTTTGTGTGTTTCACAGCCACAGCAGTTTCTGCCTAACACTTAAAACAACAGTATGGGGGTTTTTAATCTGCGACTATACTACAATTATTTTAAAGTAAATAGTTCCATAATGTTGCTTTCAGATGGGTCATAAGCATCATCAGATGCACATTGTAATCAGATGGATTTGAACAGGCAACATGGTCAGATTTCACATCTATTCTGGCCTGGGAATACCTTGAGATCTTATCAAGATTATAAAATGATTAAAATGATCATTTTATCCCGTTCATTGACTTTCTAAGCCCCATTGTGGTTAATAGGCCTACGCAAGGCTTCTGCTGCTGTTGTCATATTTAGCTTTTATTGCTCCATTATTTTACTGGGTCAAAATAGATATTTTTGCATAAAACATCAGTATGATTGTCATTTGCTTTCAAATTAAGTTAAATCAAGTCAGACAGTCAAGTATGTCAATTGTCCATGCAAACAAATCAGGTTTCAAGTCTTCATTTTTACAACTAGACTCTAAATCAAGTCTGTTCGGCTCATTTGACACTATTCTGTGACTAGAATGGACACTATAAATGTTAACTTTGAATTCAGCACACCCATTTAAAAAAAGTACACTTTTTTTTTTTTTTTAAATAGCAGCTTAGAGCTTATTTTCTTTGCAGCAGAGCTGGAAAGAGGTCTGACAGCAGAAAGAAAAGAGACTGTGTTTTTTGGACCTTAAATATGACAGATGTTTTGTGTTCAAATAAATAAAATTTTTTGGGATTCCAAGTGGGGCTCAGCTTTTGTTATATTTGGATTACATCTATGGGCTTTTCCAGCAGTACTGCTATGGGCAAACCAGATTGGCAGCTGGTGTTACTGGGAAGAGCAGAGTAAGAGCGAAGGGTCAGGGCAAGAGGTCAGAAGTTGACCCACCAGGAGAGGACGAAGGGAAGAGGAAGAGAGGAGAAGAGGAAAGTGATATGGGAGGAAGGGACCTGGAGCACTGACACATGGAGATGGAGGAGAGAGAGGGAAGGGAGGGAGGAGAGGATCAGGGCAGAAAGGTGACACGCTCAGACAGAGAGAGGGAGAGGGGGGAAAGATGGAGAAAAGGATGAGCGGAGTAGGGGATGCTGCTGATCCACCGGTTTGACCTTGCAGACGGTCTACGGTCTCAGCTTGTGTGTGTTTATGAGAGTGTACACCCTTGCTTGTATGTGTGTGTCAGAGAGAGTCTGAGCAAGCTGTGCTTTATTTGCCAGGCCGGGTCAAGGCATCACGAACTCACACAAACAAGTCCATCCGTTACACCACAGAGAAAACTCTCATCTCTCTAATCTCTACTACAATCAACAAATCAATGACCAAAACATTCTGCTCGGATGATTGGTCAAAGTGTCTGTGACAAGGCTCAACAATGTTTCTACTACCACTTTACTGAAAGGCTGTAAGAGAAAGAGACAAACCTGTTTGCTGGTCCGCCAACTTCTAATACTCAGTGTTCAGTATGTTGTTGTTTTAACATGAAATTCCAACTGTCTATTCCAACTATCTATGACAGGGTCAGGTTTTTTTTTTAAAATATATATTTGGTTTGCAGCTACTGTATGGGCTTTTCTGCTGTTGAGGGCTTCAAAGTATTGGATTTTAGGTGAGTTAAAGAGTACAGTGAATAAACCAATCGAGACAAATTAAATTAATAGATTGACGTTTACAGTCACATAACGAAAAAAAAGTACAGTGGAAAATATAATTCCTAACCTCAGAAGCTAATGGATATCGATGTATTGGTGTTACGTCCATGTTATTCTACAGCTCAATATGACAGTATAAATGTTAACAAGAGATTAGTAAAGGGTAATGATTTAAGCTGTTAACTCTGCAGCTGTAAATGTTAAGCTATTAATAAATGGATTTTGCACCTTATGCTCTTTTCCAGATGATGAAATGGTCACACAATACATTTGAGGGGTCTTCCTGCAAAACTAGAAAGATAGCAAGAAGGACAAAGCACATTGTGTGTCTTGATGGATTTTTCTCAACCTGGCAACCCAAAACATCCTGACTATGGATCTATGATGCATTAAAAAATATTAAAGACACTAATTACATTGTATAAACATTATTAGACTGTGTTTAGCTGCACACAGGCAAACTCCTGGTCTAGGAAATGAAACAGAATATAAAACTACCAACCAGGTTCCCTGCTGTGTGTATGCATACTTGAGGAAATCCCCCATGGGAGAATTCCCCTTTAACCACATAGTCTACTTTGAGACGTACCTGTTCTTTTTTCCATGAACGGAAGTTTTTGTGAAATATGTTGATGATTGCTGCTAACTCTTGTATCAGCAGTGTTAAGCTTCAAAATATTGCCTATGCATCAAGGCCATTGCCACGGTGCAACATATCGACCATTGTTTGATTAATGACAGTGGCTATCTCTACTGCAATCATCTCTCATCCTCTGGTAATCACGGTCTCACTCGCCCATCTGTATGCTCTACTTTCAAATCACACCATCTACCTGCCAACCTGTCTGCAACCAGAGCCCCAGTAATGATCTGATCTGCCCTTGTTTCTTGGTGTAAAAATAGTCAGATACATAATTAACATCATCGCTCATAACAGCTCCAATAACTGACTGTCTTGGGGGGGATGAGGGATGAGGGTTCGGCTCATCTGAAGGCAGAATGTTGTTAGTCCAAAAACTACTCAATCATCCCGTCTTTACACTTCCTGCATGGCAATTGGAAGGTTGCCAAACACTGCTGCAGTTCTTTATTTGCACTCAATTTAGATGGTTTGGCGCCCAGGCTGTTGTGTGTGTGTGTGTGTGTGTATGTGTGTGTGTGTCTAGTCTCTTCTGTCTCCCTTATCGCTCTCTTATTCACTCCTTTTCTGTCTAACTCTCTCTATTTCCTCCGCTTTTCTTCTGCCATTTGTCTGTCTTCTGCCGTCTCTTTTTTTCTGTTTCTCTTCCATCTGTGGTTTCACTCCAGATTTCTCCTTATCGCTTTTTCTTTTGTCTTCTAAAACTCTCCACCTCCTCTCGCCTCTTCATCACTCTCCCTCCCTCTCTTTGTCTTTTATGTCATCTCCTTCCGCTGTCTCTTGACTCATTCTTTTACTTGACAATCATAGCTGGCCGTTAGTCTGTCTAGGTTGAGGGGTTACAGAGTTCACTCTGCTTTAACAGAGCCAGCTCAGGTCCTTCCTGTAGACGCTGTCTCGTCTGGTTTCCACCACCAGTCTGAGAACAGTTAACTCAGGACATGCTCATTACTCCCCACACAGCCAGTGGTGGCCATCATACACTGTCACACACAGATACACACAAGATTAAGCCATTTAGTTCAATAATGATATAACTGACTCATTAAAATCTGAAAACTCAGACTGTGAATCCATCACTAAAACATAAAATATATATCTTACTCTGCGGGAAGTTGTGTCTTTTTTAATATGGAAGAGAGATAGTTTTAGCGGCTTTCAATGGGCTTGCGAAAATGAACTAATAGATAGCTGTCTTTCTTTACTGACGTCTTCTCTTCTGTGCATATATTTGTCACTTTGAAAGGCTCAACTCACTCTCAAATATAATTGTCACAACTTTTGAATTTTGTCATATTAAAACTGAGTAATATGCTGCTATGACATTCACTAACCTGGTTTGTTTGTGTACCTTTAGATCCCCTGATGAGACCTAACTCAACACATTGTTTAAGTACTTTGTGGGAGATAAGTGGGGCAGAGCTGGCAAGGAACATCGACCATATCTAGAGAGCTCTTGTCTCCTCCAAAATATGTTTATATACTGCTGATTTGCTTGGCAGATACGTTTTGGAGGAAACTCAAAGCCGGGATTACTTTCACTGTCAGCATTTCCTTTCCATTCCAGGAAGTGTGACATCCTTAATACAGAGGTGACAGGGAGAAGGACAGAGCGAGTGGTTGGGCAAACAAAGTGAACGATGACACTAAAGAGTGTTGTTTTCTGTATCTCACTTTTTCTCAGGTTAAATTCAGGAAAAGATTACGGTTCTGTGGTTTTTGATATTATGGTAAACATTAAGAAACCAAAAAAGAAAAGAAAACCAATGCATCCTCTTTCATGCTTGAAGCTTATATTACATTTTTCATTATTTTAGTGCTTTAACATATCTGCAACACTGTTAATCATATTTTGGGTGCCAGCAGTGGGTGCTGGAGAGAAAACAAATGAAATGCGAGACAGTGAAAGTCCCGCAGATACTTTCAGCGGGAACATTTTACTGATTCGGTTTGTTTACACCATGTTTCCCACAGAATTGACTTGTCAGACTGGGCAAGGGATTCCAGTAAATCAGCAATGTTTTCAGTCGCTTGTTATAAATGTCTGAACTGAGCCCTGGGCCTGGCAAGACCTGCTCAGCCCTTCTGTTTAATAGTTGCCTGTCTCCCTCCGTCTCCATCTCTCTCCCCTTGTGCTCCTCTACCATACCACCAGGGTCGACTCTGCCATCTGATAGTAGTCCAGTGAATTCAGCAGAGCTGCAGCTCGGAGAGAAACTTCCCAGAACAAAGAATGGAGCAGTGACCTGGCATTCCACTGCTGAGGAACAACTGCCAAGCTCACTGATTGAAACCTCCCCTCAACCAGCTCCCCCTACCCCACTTCTTTCACCCCCCACCCACCCTGCCTCTCCCCCTTATTCTACTCCACCTGACTGCTACAGGGACACATAGAGAGGTATAGAGAGCCACTGAGCGTGAGAGAAATAGAGTAAGCGAGCTCTCTATCAGAATGCGAGCGGTGCTTGACTCTCCCAAGCACACAAACAAACCTGTCTGCTGGAGAGTTTGGCACACATTGACCTGACCTTATGGTCCAGGGTTCATGCGCTCTTTGACAAACTGTAACTCCAAAGTTTCTCTTCACCTCTTAAGTGCATGGCACAGAATATCAATAAGGATCAAGAGTGGCGTGCCATCAGAATCCCACTGAGAGTTTTTCTATTAAGACCTATAACGACAGAAGGGTCATAATGGATGAAAATTATGCATACACTTCTTAATGTCAGTGTGCTGTTGTCACCTCTGTAATAATGATATTGTTATTGAAATACACTTGAAGGCCATTTTATAACACACACAGGTCTCACGCCCTTTTTATCTGGAATGTATCAGTGTCGCATATTTAATCACAAGAGTAGGACTTTGGTTCCATTGAATCCAGCTTTGTGACTGGACTCTGTAGTTGTAGCAGTGAACCTGCTGCTGATATTTTTCATAATGTTGGTTTCTCAGATCTCAGATGTATTCTAACCTCTGTTAATAATGTATATAGGTACGTAACTCTGGATTCAGAAGCCACAACGTTCCAATTTGTCCAATTCATCATTCAAGTCCCAATTCATAATCCACAAGCCAATTACAGACAGAACTTTGCTATTGGACAATTCGGCGCCAACATGTTTTAAATTATTAACTTTTTTTTACGTCTAAGTATGGGAAGTACAGTATGGTTAAGAGAAGTATTGTGGTCAGAGAAAAAAAAAACTGGGACATGTGACAAGACACACTCTTTGAGGCAACTGGGTCAATTGGACTTAACTGTAGATCCATAATTTCAAATCAGATGTTATGAGTCCATCCATCCACCTGACCTCCACATCCTTACTTTCTGCACTAAATAAAGGGCACCCTCCTTCTGCACTGAATATTGGAATTGAATGTAAACTGCTTGCTGCAGAAGTGTCCAATATGCACATTCAGATAGGGCATTAAAGAGAACTAGAGCCCAGCTTCTAAATGAAACTTTTAGATCTCTACTTAACCAGGATGAGATTTCTTGAGATTGAAGGCTTTATTTTTAACGGTGTCCAAGTGAACAACTGTGTAGCACAATAGACATAAACCTGACATTACATTTGATACTTAAAATGGACATTCTTGCTTTTTTTAATGCCTGACATGCTCACCTCTCTGACTTGCACAGGAAGACACTGTGTTCTGAGGTAAATTGATGTTTCTGTCCCAATACCACTCACAACATGTCACCATGTAGCCACACAGCCACAGAGACCAGTTCTCCTAAAAATGAATTTTAATAACCTGGCAGTTGTCCAAAACATTCCGAACCAGACCTGAAATCTAATATATCATTGGGGCTTGTTAGACATGGGTAGAGCAGCAGAACTCTGAGACTGATGAAAACTAAGAGACTGGCAGTTTCTTGGAAATGTTAGATCAATCCCTCAGCCACAGCAAAAATCTATAAAAATATACATCTTTCTGTCACTTTTTCTGTGTCTCTCTTGAAGGAACTCATCCTCTCAGTGGTTCCTTCCAGTGATTACTATCATAGATGGTGTTTTTCCTAAACCCTCACTTACTTTCTCTTGTAAATAAGTACTAAAGGTCACTTTTAGCATCAGGCATCATTTATGGCTATCATTGGAAAAGAAGTTGTTGTGCATAGTACTTTGATTTACACAAAAGATAAATGTTGCCGGAATACATCTACCACCCAGGCTTGGTCTTTAGTTGTTCTTAGAAGTTAGCTGGATGTAGCAAATAGTTTTCATCAGGTTCTTTTTTTTTTTTTGTTGCAGTTAGACGGAAACAGGCTCTCCCTTTAATTAGAAAAACATTCTCTTCCAGAGAGGTGACACTGCTCTCTTTCACTGGAGAGGAAGTATGGCATATGGATACTAAGCTACAGTACCTGGTGCAAATGTGTGTGGGTGTTCAGATGTGTTACAGTTTGTCTGTGGGTGTTTGTCAGTCTAACAAACAAAACTGTTTAAGACCATCTGCCTTGTTAATGGGGGAGCGTGGTGCCAGTAGATGCTTTGATAGCAACCTTTGAAACTATGGACATCTGTGTGTGGTGGCTCTGTGTGTGTGTGTGTGTGCCCGCATGTGTGTGTGTGTGCCCGCATGTGTGTGTGTGTATGTTGTTGGGAGCGATGGCTCCATCTGTTTGTATTGTTTCCCTCCTTGATTGCACCGCTTCCAGCAAACTTGTATTCTGGGACTGTTTTATTTTGGAACACACACCCACACACACATACCTGTGAGGAAGTGTACGTGTACTCACACAAACACACACACACATATACACAATGAGAAGTGAGTGACATATCCTAGTGAGTACAGTATGTGCACAGATGTGTATTTAGGGAATTAGAACACAAATAGAAAACTTATGAAAGGCGAGTGATTGTTATTGTTCAAAAGAGTCTTTGTCTCTGCTCCAAACTGCTGATAATTTATGGATGATGGAAGATTTTCTTAACTCTATAATTACACAGGTTGCCTAGAGGCCAAATGTTTAACAGTACGGCTTAATTATTATTATTATTATTATCAACTAAGCTGTTGCTTAATCTTCAGGCAAAATGTAACATTTCCATTTGTTTTTTACTCCTTCATTCTCCCACTTTTGCTATGGTTTTGCATGTTTTTGTGTGTATCGGGTGTTATGTCCTGTGATGTCAGTGCATGCATATGTGAAGTGGCCCAGTGTCAGGCACCGGGGACCTGGAAGACATAAGGCAGAGACAGGGGCAAAAGGTTAATAAGCACACACATATGCACACTCACACATTCATACATGCACAGAAATGTTAAAACACTCCCCAGACGCGAGACATACTGTATGCATTCATGCGTCACTATTTCATTTTTGTTTCTTATTTTAATACATGAATATATTGAATAATTCTAAGTACAACACTTAGAGTGAGTCATTAAGCTTCAGAGGATCTCTGAGCTCAGCTGAACAGTGGTCCAAGTTAAGTGCATCTTGCTTTTGTTTTAATGCTGGGAACGTATACTCAAACCCATGGAGAGCTCATGGACACGCACATGCACACACATACAGCCACGTGTATCAGTAACACGGCACGTGTTTTGACCCTGGGGCCAGCGGTGTGCTACGAGAGAGTCTGGAGCCAGGAGGGACCTCACTCTGTCTCTGTTCATATTATTCAAAAGAATAAAGCTTTTTTCCAGTAAATTGAAATTCGAAACAAAATGCCGATTAAGAGCTAAGAGACCTCCCTGGAGGAAAGAGCGCTGGCATTTAACATGCAGACCCAGTGTTTAGCCCCAGTCCTTTCAAAAAGCAACACAGCCAAACCAATCTCCCTGAGAACGGCACAGCAAATTTCTTGCGGATGAGTTTCGGCTGGAGCCCAGATATACAAAGTGAAATGAAGGCTTCATGGTTTATCAAAGCAGCCATAGTGTTTATTCTACTAGGAGCAAACACACAGGCTGCCTAATAACACTGGCAGAGGACATTTCCTCCAACACATATACAAGAAGACCTGAAAGCTACTGTATGGCTCTCAGTGAAATTTATGTGAACAGGCTTATGTTCACACAGAGGTAAGTGCATCTTGCATTGCACAAGATATGAGACCATGTATGGAAATAATGATTCAAATGGGGTGAAAGCATTTCACATGCACATATCCCCCCACCTCCTCGGATGGAAGTTTTAGTGTTAAACTGCTGGAATGAGAGACTATGTCAGACTCAAGACATTTGGTAAACAGTGGGGTGTGACTATGTCATGCAATGTAGCTATGTTAATCCTCTCTGGGGTCAGTGGTCAGCATTTCAAAAAGACCTATTTGTGCAGAACAATGAGACAGTCAGTACATCGGGATTGCCAGGAGCTGAGACATACTTGATGATCTCTGGATCAAGTGAAAGCATGGAAAACACGTTGCAAATTGAAGAAATGTGTGAGAGCCAATTGGAATTTTTTCTATGGTGTGTGTAAAATTTGAGCTTTAGCTGTAGCTTTAATGCAACAATATATCTTACCAAATATGTATTACTAATTTTAATTGCCAATGCTCGGATCAAATATGGAAATGTTTTTAGCAGTCCAAAAAATGTGACATCCTTACACTAGAATAGACATAAGTCAAGCTTTAGGTGTGTGTGGGTTTAGGCACGTTTAGATTGTTGGTTTTGGTTAAATAACAAAGAAGTCAACGTGTCTTGTCTCGAGCTTGAAGTCAGCACGGACTGTCTCAGTATTTAACCAAACCCACACACTTTCCAGGACCGTAACCAAGTTATTTCAGTTGTCTAAACATGACCCTAAAAATATTTTATTTGCTTTATTTGTCAGAAAGAAAGTACTGTAGGGAAAACAAATGAAACATGCTGACCATGAATATTTTGCACATACATTCTGTATGAGCACTTTGATTTGGCAGCAGTTTGCAGATCTGTTCAATAAACGTTTCCTCATTGTGTTGATAAAAAAAACCCAACTTCGCATTTACTATCATGCAAATGTATATGAGTATGTATGTATGTATAAAGGTATCTTTTAGGAAAAAAGGTTGCATAATGCTGTATTTTCATCTCAGGCAACATTAGCATAACAGAACACAAGGCTATGTGCTTATACAGTACAGTGATTAAATGCCTACTGTGAACACACTTGCACACAGTAAATACTAGCTATCTAAGTCCCTTTGTGCCATTGCTCCGAGAGCACTGAATTTATTCTTTGCCTATTTATTTGATGTTGATGAAAGAGTGGATCAAGTCCAATCGCGTCAATCACATCAAAGACCTGCTGTGTAACACAAGGAGTGGCACACATGATGCACACATACATGCACACATATGTACACTGCAGCACAATCTGGTAAACCTTTATAGTTTGATCAGCGTCCTGATCTTGAGAGAAACTTATCTACCCCTTTTCAGAGGAATGTGAAATATCTAATGGAGACAGTGCGCTTGTCAGCAGTATCTCTAGGCAGTATCGCTAGGCCTTTCTCTACGATTACATGAAATGCACACAGTGTACTCACTGAGGAAGGAGGTAGGAGTGTGACAGTATTTAACTGCCAAGGTATGTCTCTGGGGTCAAAGTCACGCTGTCTTTCGCCCTGCAGCGTCACACACCCTTGTCGCCCTTTCTCTATTTCGGTATCCTTCACTTTCATGCTTTCCCACATACAGTAGATAGTAAACGTCCTGAGAAAGAGGCCATTACAGCTACACTTCCAAACACAGAGAGATTGGTATTAGATGCAGGTCAGACTAACCAGACAGTGCTCCTTATTTCCCACAGGTCAGCTGATACTTTCTCCCCACTATCATGGGCATTCTCCATACCCATCCCTCCACTGCTGAACGGACAGACGTGTGAGTGTCTGTGTGTGTCTGATGCGACGGGCATGACGAACATGATACATCTCATCACATGCTTCTCCTTAGCGGATTAACAGGCAGGCTTCCAACAGCATTTATGCCAATGCTCCTGTGGGGACTGGCTTTGTGCAGGCAACGGGAAAATTCAATCACAGCCTAAAGGATAGGAACGGGCGGAATGAAACGCTACTTTGGTTCCATTTCCGTGTTAACTGCTGTTTTTCAAGGCTGCAAATGAGGAAAGAGAGAAAGAGAGCTGGAGTGCAACTTCTCAGTCAGACCCGCTCGTATTTCTGACTCTGTCGTTGTGGCAGCTTGGATTTAGGAAGTGGATCATGAGCACACACCGGGTATATAACGTCCAGAAAGATCTCATGATAAACTGGTTTCTAAAGTATGCATGAATCCACGTCACTAGTGTTGCTTATAAATCTTGATACTGATATGGAAGAGATCCCATCCAAATGACATTTCCAGATATAAAAGCCTCCACAGTATTTTCAAAATAAATCCCAAGGGCGAGACTATGGACAGCGGATATATAGCATTAATCACTTCCCTTTTTATGGCAAGTGAAACACGACCTTAAATTGAAATACTTTTGTATTATGAAATATACTAGTTTACCTTTTTGGGTCACATCATACAGCACACGAAGCTCACATTTTCGCATGCAGCTTAAATGGAAATAAATGTGAAGCAAGAAAGCTTTATGTTCTTTTAGCACAACTATCAGCTTTTTCATAAGCTGGACTTTTATATAACCCGTTATTTTTATTTTATTTTTTATTTTTTATTTTATTTATTTGCACCACCATGTTCTCCAGCTTTATATTCCCTTGATATAACACATAAGATTGATTTAACTAATATTGTAAATGATTGGTAAGAATCAGAATCAGATTCAGAATCACTTTAATTCGCCAGGTATGTGTATACACACGAGGAATTTGACTCCGGTTACACTTTGCTCTCGTAGTACAAACATCAAACAAGTATAGACATAGGTACAGTTAAAAAACAGAACAGAGGAAGGGCTATTTTTACATTTCAGTTGTAAAAAAAAAATAAAGTAAAGAGAGATGGACGTTTCAAATGCAGTTTGGTGGTAAGAATCAGTTCAACAACTGTGGAGATATCTATGTCTAAAGTCAAAAAATGGTCTTGCCCTCAAATTTGAAGGTGTGGGTTTCAAGGAGTAAGATCAGTAGGTAATAAACTGTATGTGTGTGATTTCGACATGTTTACACAGGGAGACATACAGTACATTGAAAGGTTGGCCTAGGGAAAACATTGCTAAGAACATAAAACCCTTTCAAAGGACCCTGGGAACATAGATGCACTCCTGTGTGTTACTTATAATTTCTAACAATATGCCACAGCACAGTATGCCTACTTTGTCTACACTATACACGACATCTGTTCCTGCATTTATGCCACAGAGGATATTACCATGTTGATAGGTATCTCTTAGAGACATCTGCCTGGAAAAACAGTCCAGTCCCAGGCTAAATAACACAATTGTCAGATACACTTGAGTGTGGTTCGCCAAGCTTGCCAAGATCCAAAGGGAAGATCCCGATGTCTTAATTTTTCACAATATTACCGAAACAAGCATTATGAAAGTAACTGTTTCTTCAAACTTCAGTGCATGCAGTCTCTAGAAGCTTCATCAGCACAGTGTGTTCATTATATTTGTCTTAACTGACTGTTTTTTATTTGTTTCATTTGATCCCTGTGGCATCACTTATGAAAACAGATCTATACATTTGCAGGAACCGGTGATCCATTCTTGAGTGTATTTGACAGTTGTGTTATTGAGCCTGAGGTAACCGCATCTCTGAAGACAGGCATTTACACGTGTAGATGTCAGAAATGAAGGCAACAACTGTCAAATTTCAATTATCCTCTTCATTTACTGTGCCCAAGTGAAATCCAGTGTGGCACAGGTGCCATTTACAAAATGTCATTTTTTTTTTAAAAGTATGGTGAAGAATGCATTATGACTCCTTTAGTGCCTGAAACCCAAACGTTATTACTATGAGACTGACATGGGACGTGTGTTTGGACTGAATCAGGACTTTGCCACACCTCTGGCAGCTACTAGCTGTCTGAGATATTGTCAGTCATATATATCTCCCTGAGTGCCACTGAATGAGTAATGCATGTGCGTGTACTTGAATGTGAATATGCGCATGAATGCTCTGGTGCTTGTATACCTCTGTGTGCTGTGAGTGTTTGTGTGTCTGGCTGCTGTGGGGCTGTGTGAGAAACAGACAGCAAAAGAGAGTGATAGAAAGAGAAAGAGAGAGCAGTAGTGGAAGAGAAGAGAGGTAAACTAAAGCTGCATGACGAGTACATCGGGGCACAGAGCCCCAACCGGGAGTGACAGTCCGAACACAGATACACCGTGTCCAAGCAGACAGTGAGGAGTAGAGGAGATTTCCCTATGGAGTCAACCCTGGGATGCTGGACACCTGAACACACAAATCATACATGTATAGAGAGTGGACACAACACTGCAAGCAACCACTGCAAAACACAAATGATCACACATGAATGTATTCTGTAAAGAAACATATAAATAGATGATTGTGCCCACTTGGGATGCACACAGACTGAGTACGTGATGATAGTTTGTATCTCAGTGGGCTGGATTTTCCTTTACACCTTGAAATGTAAAGTTGACTTTCACTTCCCATCAGCATTAAGTCCTGACCAGAATACACAGTGCATATAAGGTGGCTGGAGGTTAGTGTTGCGCTGCCCCCACCTCAACACACTATCACTGTCAAATTCCCCTCACGCACGTTTTCCTTCTTCACTGAGGCAACAGAAAGAAAAGAAGAACAAACATCAGTGTTGAGGCACGACTATTGGATATGCACATGATGCATGGTGCTTACAGCAATCCCCTAAGATGGGCGATGTGAGTAGTTTTGACGTCATGTGGACTGTGTGTGAATGTGCATTTGTTTTTTGACTGTGTGAGCATGATTGACATATTTAATACATGCCCTGTGATGATTCAGTGCATATACAGAACCCCTGAAAGGCAAGGATGGAGTTTTTAGTTTTTATTTTGGTCTCGGAAAATAGGTGAATTTTTCTCAGTAGCATTTTTTAAATGTTAATTACGTTTTATCAGTTAAAAAAAGTGTTGTATTGTTGTAATGCTCATTTTTGCCACGAGAGGCTTAGTAGGGTGCACCACTACCCCATGTAAAGGGTGCAAGATTCACTTCAGAAGTGGATACACTTACAACGATGCAGGATAGGAAATTAAAGCAGTCAGAAGAAGACAGACCTATAGACCTACACGTATAGATTACTATTTTATTTAAATTCACTGTTCGCACTGGATGCGCAACAGTGTTCTAGCTAGCATATGTGTGTGTTTGAGTAAGTTTGACAGAGTGAGGGTAAGAGAAGAGGAAAGGCAATGTTTTTGTAAATTATTAATAACTCACTCAAAACGCTACTTTGTCACTTGACCTGCCTGCCAGAACCCATGATATTTAGTAGTAAGTCAACCTGAGCCTGCGGGTCAGGCGAGTTGTAGGTCAATCCGCTGCTTTGGTTTGTAATGTAGGTTAGGTTTGCTGTTTTCTGTTTCAGAATTGCAAATGTTACTTTGTGAATCAGGTGTCCTTGATGTGGGGTAGTGGTGTACTTTAGCCTCTTTTGGCAGAAAATGAACATTACAACAACAACAAAAACTTGATCCTGATGAAAAAAATTAACCTGTTTTCACAGATGCAAATAAATAAATAACAGTTGTTCCGGAGATTTTTTTTCCACTTGCCTTTCAGGGCTTCTTGCTGACAAGTGGACAAAGAAGAAGTGATGGATGAAATGTTCTGAATGAAAATTATCAAGAGAAAATGAGAGGAAATCTATTTTTACATGCTTTTCCTTCGAAGGAAAGAACACTTTATTCTATGCATTACACTAAATAAAGGACTGTAAAGGGAATAATAGTTGTGATTGACAGGGAGATGAAACAGTTCCTTCTAGGGCGTCAAAATGATAATATTTCAATGTGACACTCTCTTCTAAAGGAGACCATCACTGAAGAAGAGCGCTAACAGCTATCACTTAAAAAAGACTCTTGTAAAGTAAAATCTTACACTTATAACGTACTGTCGTCCACCCACAGGGAGGAGAGGAAGAGGAGGGAAAAAGGTACAGAAACATTTCTGAAGGACTGTGACCAATCTAGTGTTTCTGATTGGCAAGTGTTATCCCACCGGATTAGTTTGGGATTGTGTGGGTGGAACAACCTCCAAGGTACCTAAGTGGGTTTCCAACAGTTGATTCGGCGACAGTTCTATTACTGACATGTCATACTTTTTTGAACATGTCCGATGGCAGAGATGAATTTAGTCTCCAAATTGTTGGTAAACTTTTTTTAAGGGAACTTTCCTGTACACATCCCATTGATTTCAGTCTCCTACTGCTTTAATAAAATATTTCACTCCCAAATGAAATCTTAATTGTTTTATTTATTATTCTCTCCCAATGTTAGTGTAAATTCCCAATCAGTTCACCTAAAATCCAAATACAGAGCAAATTAGCCCCCATGATTCTGTATAAACTGCATAGTCTCAGAATCTTTTTTCTACAGTGTTAAGTTGGAGCACTGCATACCCCAAATATATACTTACTCTATACTGTCAAGACATTAACTGTAGGCTTTCAACTTTATTGAGCTGCATAAGCTATCAGGGCAAATGTATTTATTTTATTTTAAAAGCTTTCTCAACTTCCAAAGTTGTTAAGTACAGTGAGATGAATCTACTGGAGCCAAGATGTGACTTTTGGATGAACCTCTAATACTCAAATAACGGTCAGTAGTCAAATCCCCAATTCATGAGTGATACTCAGCAGATTTTCCTTCCCCAGTCCATACTGTCAAAATAGTTCAAATTTGTTGGCAGTGTAACTTAACTATAATGGCCTGCATTTAAAACAAAGACCATGGACTATGATGTTTTGAAAAAAAAAAAAAGTACACCAAGCACACATGGAGGCCAAAATGACTGAATTTTGATCTTGTGTGAACTGTTCCTTTAAACCTCTTCGGGTCCCTTAGCCACACTTTGCAGACCTCTGAGGCCCACAGAGGTTTTGGCAGATTGGGTATGTCAGTGTCATGAATGTTAATAAGTAAATACACTATATGTTTGATCTTTAATCGGGTCAGAGGTCACGGCTGAGGTTAATTTTAAAAGGTCAGTAGGGTACAATCGTTATTTTTTTGCTTCAGCTCACAGGCATTCATATGTTCGATGTATTGTATTCACAAGATGGGGGGGGGGGTTTCAGATTTTGATAGAAGCAGCTGGGTGGTGAACAGCACAACCACACAACCCTAAGTCAAAGTACAGATGTGTGTGACAATCTAAAGAAAACTGCAGTATGGATCCATCTCTGTCACACAGCATGTGTCCACCACGACTGACAGGACAGGACAGGAAGTAATGCTACTTATGCCAATCAGCGATATTTTTATTGACCAGAGAAAATAGCCTTGTCAATGCACTCTCTCTGATTAGCTAACCTCATCATTGGTAGTATGGACTATTGACTGAGAGCATCAGAGTGCTCATCATAAGGGCCATAAATGAGGAGAGGTGGCTCTAGTACATTGATCCCTGTGTCTTGGGCACTGGGGTGCTGTTAACAAAAGGAGGATAATATCCTTCACGAATACCACTGAACCTAAGGCAGGGGTAGTTAGCTTTAAAATCTTAAGCATCATAAGAAAAACGCTTGCGGCTTGACAGTCCACTCTGTAGTGTGCAATAACTTTAATTACAAAGATGTCTCTTCTTATTGCAGGCTGGAGTTTTTTCTGTTCAATTGGACCAATGTCACTCTGCCACTGTTCACCCTGTCAGCTTTTGCTTTCTGCAGCTAAAGAATGTGTAGGAGCTAACTACTCAAAGTATTTAAAGCTGTTAATCTTAAGTCTTAAATAACAAATTATAGTCCAGTTTTACCCTGTGGTCGACCTCAAGGGAGAGAGCACAGACATGTTGTGTTGTTTTTGCTACACATTCCTGTCTAGTTTTGCACATTTATCTTACATCAAAATACAAAAGTATCAAAACAAACAAAGGTTTAAGGTGTAAGGTTTCAAACTTCACGAGAAACACGTTTATCTCTATATTATATTCTGACATTACTCCAAAGTATTTCATAAAGGGGGGATGCGAAACTTGTCAATAAAAGTCTTGCTTGATTAAGTATGACTTTGTATTCCGGATTAGATTAGTTTCACTAAACTTGTGAGTTGTCTGGTCCCTGCTGTCAGATGACATTGAGTGAAAAGCAGGACAAACAGGAATGCACAACTTAAAATCATCTATAGCAGAAAAAACAAGAACTGATCATGCAGTTTTATGTGGACAGTTAGCATTTAATGAAGAATGTTAATCTATAAAGTCGGGAAAGCAGCCTGGCAGTCTACGTCCAACCACATCAGGGTGGAATTTAGGTTTACAATCATAAAGCTGCACTGAATCTGCTTTAATGGATGCTTTAAAGCTGGAGGAAATGAGGACGTGACATCCAGCTTTGACTTAAATCTGCCACTAATCAAGTTTGGCTGAAATAATTAATTACCATGGACTACTAATTTAACTGGCGTCGATCAGTTACACAAGCTCTTTTCTTACTGTACAGTGGGCTGATGGTGCAACTTTGGATTTGATCACAGTCAGGTATTCCTCTTTGTTCATCTCACAGATACAAACCACCTTCATTATGACATATGATCATGTGGCTTCTCTGTATATTTCACTGGCCTGTAATAACACGCTTTTAAACTAATACAAAATCTGGATACAGCTTGGCTCGGCTCGTAGCCCTCAGCAGCCAGTTTGCTACATCAGCTTAGTTGAATTTTAAATAATATTTATTGTTGTTTAGTTCACATCTAAATACATGCTTATGATATTTACTGTAAGGCAGTGATATTTCTTCTGCTGTGGCGTAAAATCAATATCTTCTAAATAAACCTGAGTGGCGTCTCAGCATAGGCGGCTATTTGTTACGACGTCGTTCAGTGGGGCCTGTGAGTGTTTAAAAGGTCTGACGGAGAGTCATTCATTCAGACATTTTAGACAGCCACCAACTTGCTGATATGAAATAGCGTCTCAATAGCTTGTTATCGACTGTTACGGTGTTTTATCATTTATTTTGATAAGTGAAATCAAATTTTGGACCTTGGCCAGGCTGCTATTACCCACTGAGCTATAGTGAAGTAGGCCAGTGTGAGTGTATGTGCACTCCCAGCTTTGTGTGGTTATGTCTGTATATATGAGATACTCAAAACAAAAAAAAAGATGGCATTAATGTCCATTTGTTATCTTTCTGCTTGGGTGGATAAACAGACTAGGAACCTATGAGATCAGTGGTATGCAGTCTGGGACAGGGCACGGAGGACAAGGCGAGGTCTGACTGGATCCCTTAAAGATGTTATTAATGGCCAAGGGTGCACACACACACACACACACAAGACATGCACACACACACACCCTGTTTGCAATGCATAACTCAGTAGTAAGCCTCTTTCTGTGTTCTGTCACAAGAGATGGGGAGCAGAAAGCAGAACAGGGTGACTTTATAATCCCTGCTGTATTTATACTCCGCCCTACTGACTTCTGCACTTCCCACCCTACTTCTTCCTTTTTTTCCCCTTTCCATTTCTTCATCATTTCTCTTCACCCGTCTCCTATACACACATATCTGATCTTATCTGGCTTCAAAAACCTAACCCTCTCTTATATTGTATTTCACAATCTGTTTTTTTTTATTATTCCATCAGGGTCCTTTCAACCTTCCTCATCTTCTCTTTTTCCATCACGTTCTTCTTCACGTTGTTCCTCTTTTTTTTTTTTTGCCCTTTCTCTTTTTTAAAGTTATAGGGGAAGCAAAGAGCAGAGAGCTTAAATGCCTGACCTCCTTCCTTTCCTATGTCTGGTGGGTTTCTCACTAAACACAAGACTTATTTTCCATCTGACCCTGTTCTACCTCCCACTGTCTCTTTTTTTCTTCATTTATTTTTCTACATTTGATTTTTTTTTGCCCTCACACCTCTCACATATAGCTGTTTACCAATACCCAACAAGACATTAATTAATTAATACACAACCACACACAAACAAAAGAAAGAAAGATGGGTACAGAGAAAGAGAGCTCCAACTGAGTATGTAAGCCACCTCAGCAGGAGTGTATGGATGCTGACTGAAAAGGTGAAAAGAGGTCTCTTCTCAGACTAGTCTGTAGTAATTCCTCGACTGCAGAGGATTCCCAAATATTTATGGATGAGGAACAAAAAACCGACAGAGAACAGAAAATATTAATGTAAAAGATATTATGACAGGTCAAAACCCAAAAAGGCTAAATAAAATTTCCACACAATAAATGGTGTGTTTGTTTGTCCTTTAGAAAAGAAAAAGTTTCTGTTTGCAGGCATGCAGGCGTCACCAATATGTCACAGTACTCTTTAGTGTTTTTTGGTTCACACCATGCTCGATGTTGCTCCACTTTGGACCAGTCCCAGAAGACAAGCAGAGAGTGTAAATCAATGCTTTTGAACTGGCATGCTGAGGCAGTGTTCCCCAGGCTTCGCTCACGTGTACCTTAAAATCAATGACAAAGAAACATGTTGAATAATCTTGAACAATACATTTATACTTTCACATTTAGAGGCCAATATCATAAATTGTCTGATATACTGTCTATGTATTGATTTTGCTCTTTATTAATACATGACGTCGTAATTTTCATAAAAAAGAATTAATTTTTTCCCATTTCAATTCAACAATAACAGCTAAAGAACTCTGTGACAAACTTCTGAGACAACAGAACATTAGAGAAAAATGGTGGGCCATGAGCTTTTAATCATAGAGGACCATAGCACCAAAAGATTGCAGATCCGGACAGTGAATGACATTTTTTTTACATCTGAATCGCCAAGAAAAGTCTGTCTGCTCTGTCTGGTCGTTTCTCCCTCTGCTCCTGAATTTCAGATATTGGCTACTTCTGGTTATTTTCCTTTTTCTTCTTGTGGTTTTGTATGCAATGCGTATTGTGTTTTTGCTATTTTCTTTTTTAAGTTTTACATATATTTTCATTTTATGAATCTGGAGTCTTGTCTAAACTAGTCTGAGCTGTTCTTTTATGCCCCCACATGAGTAAAAACCCACCTGGAATCCAAGATGGGCTCAGGCACTTTCATAATTGCAATAAATGCAACACAGTTTGTTTTTATATCCTGCACCACTGTACTGTGTTCATAAAAGAACAAGTTTAACTAGATTAACTAATTCCTTATGTTATATGCATAATTACCGGCTTTTAAAGAGGCTATAAAATAACCTGGAAACACCAAAGTGCTGCAGAAGCAGTGTTGTTGTTACAACTCAGAGAATATTAACACAATATTAAACTGATGTGCTGGCTTATCCACCATAGTTAAAACTCCCAGAAGTATTTTGTGGTACAGTATGGCTGCTCATAGTTTTGTGGTTTCATCTATAATATATACAGGTAGGTGTGCACATTTGTGTTTTCCACTCTGTGTGCTGTGGTCCACTGGAATGGTTTCTTCAATCTAAAATTTGGATAAGCTGGCAGTTGAATAGCCTTGGTTGTCTTACATCAAACATCTCCTCAAATCCCATTGGTGACTGTCATTATTCATCAACAAGTTAATATGCTGGTATTAGTTTGAAAGAGCGATATGCATCGATGGCAAGAGACACATTACTCTTTGTCCCTTATCATTTTTTATGGTCTCATTTTCTGCCTTATTGATTTCTCATCTCGCTCCCTCTCTTACAGTCTCTCACACTATCTTCCTCCTCTTACTAATACCACACAGAGGCAAAAAAACTTGTAAACCCAGATAAGGAGGCTGAAAGCACATTTCACTTTGACATATATGGGGTCATTTTTACAACCAGTGTGTACAATCTTTGCCCTTTTACTTCTTTTCTTTATTTCGTCTTCTCACACGCTTGCAAATTGGATGGCAACTTTTTCATGTCGAGTTTGACAGAAAGAGGTCACCGGAGTCAATCACAGCAATTTGGCATACGTATGTGTGAATGTGAAGTCTGAGGTGTTTAAAGCTGGACATGCTGCTGTCATATATGTAACAGAAGACACACATACCCTGTGGATCCCAGAACACACCAGTGCAGACATTTTATTGGACACTCCTCTGTCCTGTTTGCACTTCTGAGAGTGTTTGAGGGAGAGAAGAGAGAGACCGAGGACGAGAAAGACAGAGAAGGAGATTTACACATCTGCATAGTAACAGGGTAACAAGCACTTAAGCTTGGGCATGGCCAGTGGAAGGGGCGCGGCCCTCTCTCGTTAACTTTAATAAAACACTCCCCCAGTCAATGCCCCAGGCTGTAAAACTCCTGCATTTCACACTCTCCAGCTACCCTCCATCCATATATCTCCAAACTTTTTCTCTAAACACACACGTTCACAAGCAGGCACACACCCTGATAATTTATACCGCTCTTGTTTTCCACCCTTCATACAGTAATTTCCAAAATTTGGGCCAAGTATGATCCATTTGCAGGATAAGGAAATTTTTCTTGTATGATGAAAAGGTAAGGGGGAAAAAAAGTACAGACAGTTATGAAGATTTGGGGAAGGAGGAAAGGAGGTGGAGAAGGATATAAGGGTATAGAGAAGGAGCGGAGGAGGTCTGCTTTCCCCAAATGATTCATTCAATATCTTCACAATCTGTACATGAACATTCTCAGCCAAAAGTCTGAAATTCCTAAAAAAAATTCCCATAAAGTCCTATCAGCTAATATCTCTATCATGTTACATGCCAACTGATTAATTCTAATATATGACAGCTCCACCTCTATCCCAGATGCCGGTGTATATCATCAATATGTCCAGACGCCTCTACCTCCAATTCAACTTAATTGAAACTGATTTTTTATTATTTTTTTTATTCCAACTTAACCAAATGAGACTCAGAGAGAGATTAATCTTGAGCGTGTCAGGAGGGAGCTGTGTAAGTCGATCTAAATCACACTAACACCACAAATATTACTGGTGTGGACGTCTGAAACATGCAGCTAATCACGGATGTGGACATTAGTGGTTACTCAGGACTGCACTCATCACATCCTAACTACTGATGAGTTAACCAAAACACTGCTAAGGTGTCATGGTTGATGTTTGAAGATGGGTCTGACTGATGTGTGGCTTTGTATAATTTGTTGAATTTTGATAAAATAATGCAAAATAAATGATTAACAGAAAAAAAGATTGGGGGGATGATTGAGGCACAGCAATGTAATGCGTTGACAGCGTAGTATTCTCAACGTGCATGTATTAATGAATGTGAACCACCTCAGGCTACTTAGTGCTTAAACAGATGTTAATCACATAATCAGATAAGAGACTGTGCTTTATGAAGTTTAATATATGGAGACACACACGTTCACATGCAGGAGTGCTGAGTGATGCAGCGGGGAAGGCTGATTAATAAGTTTGGATGCGATGCAATCTCCATCTTTATTAAGATGTTGAAAGACACAAGACGTTAAGAAACACACACTCTCAGTCACACATCCAGTAAGGCCTGACACAGGGAATTTACTTTGTGAATGACCACACACAAAGACCAGGATGAGAAAAGGCTATAGTTTTTAAGGGCTGTGACAACATAATAAGACACAAAGACAAAATGATTGTGTATTTATGCAAACATATCTTTTAAATAAGCCTTGAGAGTTACTGCAAAAGGTGTGTGTGTAAAGAGTTGTGAAGCATGAGGGAGAAGATGGAGGGAAGGATTGTTTTTGGCCCAAGAATAATGAACAAAATGAGTGCAGATGGAAGAGGCAGATGGTTTCATTTGTGATGGGCAGCCCAGGGCTGCCATGGTGCTTGATGGGTAATGGATATTACTCCATGGAGCCCAAGGCCCTTCATGAGGATTGTGGCACGATGTCAGTCACATGCTGATACAGGACCAGTTTAGCATGTGATCCTTTAATTGTCCAGGTTAGGATTGAGTGAGAGTAATTTGATCCTTCTTCTGTGTCTGACGGGGGGCAACCTTCCCACCTGCACCGAACAACGTGTGACTGACTTTTGTATAGAAAAACATGTAATTCATCTTTTCATTTATTTAGTATCTGCCTAATTGCTGAGATCTCCATTTATTTGACAGCTGAACTATTTATGTCTAACTTAATATCCAGCAATTTATCATTTACTTCTTGTCATTGACAAAATGTAGAAACCATGTGGGTCACCCAGGGTAAACTTCTGATTTTCCAGCCCAGTGTAAATACACTTTGAATGTTCTGTGGGTTATATCTGGGTAAGAGAGATGGGAAAACTGCAACAATAACAGGAAACATAAGGAAATAACTGTACATGGCAGCAGTGGCCAAGACAAACAAGCCAGATCAGCACTCCAAGATACTTGGATAAATGGGCAAAATGAGCAGACAGATGAGGACAAGATAAGGTCATGCAGAATTCATTTTCACCGCCTCTTGAAACTGCAATGATGTTTGTGTGAGAAAATTGTATCAGTGTCTTATTTTAAAAGTATAAGTGACACCAGACTACCTGAATCCCTCAATCGAAAGTAGAAATAAACTCTGGGTGCATCTTTCCTCTCGAGTGGTAACCAAACCCATACATCATTTTTGCAAATGCCAAACAGGACAGTGAAAACAGAGCTGCAGAAATTCTCAAAAGGAGGGTGATTGTGTATTCAAGGCTAGGTTAGAATTATCTTCATCCCCAAATCACAGGATTATCAGGCCACATCTGTTGGCCATTCACTGGCTGCATATGTTCTAATCATGATGTGAAGAGTAATTACCATTATGGAGCTTTGTGAATGTGTGAAGGAAAGACAGCAGGGGCACCATTTCTTTTTTTTTTTTAATGCTCCACATTCCAGAGGGGCAGTTGAAAGAGTTAAGAGTGACAGATCTTTGGAAATGTCACCCGCGAAATATCTCATGATGCCCAGATAATAAGAAACAGAGGGAATGTATGTGTGTGTGTGTGTGTGTGTTTCTGTCTTTGTGTGTCTGTGTTAGAGAGAAAGAGCTAGTGACTGTGTTGTTTAGAGTTTCCATATTGTTTTAATTATGCATGTGTGTGTAGGCTTGTTTGTAGTGTCTGTGTGGGTGCAGGTGTGTGCACTGTGCATGAAGGTGTACAGGTGTTGGAGTAAAGGGGTCAAGTGTGACTCAGTCACTTATTTTTTATATGATGTGTTCAGGTTTTGTGTTTTAACTAAGCATCAGAGTATGTATGCATATAGGTGTGTGTAATACACAATATTTGTGTTATTATGGATGTATTATGGATCCAGGCCCACTTTAAAGTATCACATTCAAAATCAAAGCTCTGAATGCATAAATGTATTGCTCTGAAAGGTGTTTTTAATGCTGCAGGATCTTCCCATTGAAGTTCTCCTCTCCTCTCCTCTCCTCTCCTCTCCTCTCCTCTCCTCTCCTCTCCTCTCCTCTCCTCTCCTCTCCTCCTCCCATAGACAACCCAGCAATTTGCCTTAATCCATATTGACTGCTCTTCCATGACCTCACTCCATAGGGTCCAGCACTGAGGATTTACTCTGAGACAGCCAATCTAAACAACCTGATTTAACTTCTTTTCCTCAGTATGACTCTGTGTGTGTGTGCAAGTGTGTGTGTGCGTGCCTGCGTGTGTGTGTGTACAATAGAGAGAGACAGCGAGAGCCAGGTGAAGGTAGGTAGATGTAAAAAAAAATGTGGCCGAGCAGCCTATGTGTACGTGAGTAAAGCTTTTCACTATCAGTCTTGGACATGATGAATGGGACAAAGATGTAAAGTCAGAGATAAACCAAAGCCCCAGTGGCTCCCTGGGAGCCCCACAGCCATGCCATAAAAGTCTCCTCTCTCTTCACAACCAATCGTTCGCTCCATACATGAGCACCATCTACGCAACACAGCCACACGCATATATTTTAACAGCAGGTTTGATTGCTGAACAGAGGGGAGGAGGAGCTGTTATAAAGTCGGCTACATGCGGCTAAAGCATTCACGCACACAAAAACAGACACAGTTAGACAATGAAGGGAAAATCGTTAAGTGAAAGTGTTTTCTTGCTCGCTGACTAATTGTTTCTCGCCTGCAGACAGACTCTCATCAGTGTAGATTTTGTCTGGGTACATGAGCATGCATTTGTTGATTGCTCATGACTACTATTTATGCGTTTTATGGGGGGTGCCGATATGTAAATACACGTGTATGTGTGTGTATGTGCAGATTGTATGTGTGTGAGTATTTCATGTGTATAGGTTGTACCACCAGCTGGGTCAATTTCTATCTCTTTGCTTAATTAATGGTTTGCCTCTGGCACCACTGTGCAGAGAGCTCCGATCTGTCTACTCCTGCAGCTTTTGCACTAGCTGCACTGTGTACACACAAACAATATATTCCTCTAGCATGCACATATAACCCAACAGGTGCACAGACGCCTGTGCAGGAAGACAAGAAGAGAACAAACAACAACAGCATTGCATCTCTCTCATAGGACTGCACGCTCACAACAGAAGAAATTCTGTAGAAGTGAGGGCTTGGCTGTACCCTAAAACCCTTGCGTTTTTTGCATGTATTGTGTTTTAGGGAAGGTAGTTTGGGTGAACCAAATTGTTTATTTGTCTGTTTCCTGCGGTTGCAGAAACCTCAATAAACCTCAGTAACACAAGGAACAACATGGAAGCATTGTGAAATAAGTTTGTAAAAACATCTGAATTTAATGACATTTTTAAGGACTTAGATCACATCCTTCCCTATTATTTTCTGGTTTTTCCTTTAATGACCCTCCTTCATTGTCAACCCTCTTGCCATTATTTGTTGACCTGCCAAAACAATGACCTCTCTACCCCTCCACTCCCCCACTGCCGTCAAACTCCTCAATCTGTCCTCTCCTATTCATCCATAACCCTGCGATGCGGATACAGCCCTTGTTGGGGTATTCATGCATTCTGCCCTTGTAAGAGGCAGGCATCTGATTCACCATGACTGCAGAAAGCACTGGAGATCCCATTCAGGGTAGTGTTCTTTTTTCCATGCAGTGTTTTTAAGATGCATATGTTTAATTTATGTTCAGAGACTTTCAAAGGGGATCTGTTGTCTCAGAATCAAGCTTTGTCCATATCTTCCATATATATTGCCTCATTCTCTGTCTCTCTCCATTTTCTTATCCCCTTTATCTTACTACTGCTGCCATGCCTCCGTGGTAGACCCTTGAAGACAGTATACCCACACACACACACACACACACACACACACACACACACACACACACACACACACACACACACACACACACACACACACACACACACACACACACACACACACACACGCACACACACACACACACACAACTCATACACATTCCTGTATAGCAAGCACTTGTGAACTGAATGGTCACACAAGGATTGCAGGATCCTCAAAGCACCAGGAGGAAAATCCCCAGCTGATTCCAGTTAATACCAGAAAAACAACAGTAGACGTGGCGTGTCTGATGTACCATTGTTTCACAGGCACAGAGAGCCTATCTGAAATATATCCTGTGTCAAGTCTGTAATGGAACAAGCGATAAATCTCTCTGAGATTTGTGAGTCTGAGATCGCTCTACATGGACCAGGGGATAGCAAGAGAAGAGCTGACAATGTGTAAAACAACCAATAACCGATGGTAATAGATAGTGGTAATATTGGAGCTGGGAGTTTGTGCTGAGCAATAATGAAAATGTATGTGTTTTAATAAAATGTGTCATGACAGCAACATTGTAACTCCCCAAAAAGAGTTCAAAAAGTTATTTATATGTAAAACAAGTCCTTCAAATTAAATGATAAAACAGGTTGATTCGCTTTGCCTTCCCAAATGACCTTTGTAAGCATTTTCTGATTTGGCAACACTATTATCAGGATGTCAACTGCGTATATTTCAAAAATGATTCATATAAGTGTTTGAGCCTGATCTCTTTTGTTAATTCTTGACTTAGGTTAGACAATAATACTGTTTTGTGACTAAGACAGGGTTACTAAGTCCTGAACAACTGCAACCATTTAAATCACACTGTGATTTTCCACAGAGCCACATGACAAAATGTGTTTTTTATCTGCTGACCAAAAAGCTTTAAATATGTCTACATCTTGCTGTGTAGGTACATTGTTATTAAAGAATAACGATGCTAATGAAGTCCTGCTAGCATTGTGACAAACACATTGCACATCCTAAATCTGGTTCATAATTAAAACCTCAACGAGGAAACCTTTTAATGTGAAGCAGCAACAGATGTTCAGTTTGCATTAGCAGTACTCAACCCAGCTCTAATAGTGCTGTGAAGTCATTGGTAAACAGCTAAGCAAGGATGATATCTGAAGAGTGAACAGGAGTAACTAAAGTAGGGAAACTAAACTTTAAACTACATAGATTGGGTCACAAGTTACAAAAGTAATGAAAGCTGATTTGTGAAATGCTTTCTTTCTCTATAGTCACAAGGATAGCAAAATCGTGCTGAGCAAATCAAATCAGTGCAAGGCTCTGCTTTGGTTTGAGGGTCAGTTTGGCTAACGCAGGTATCCCCTGCTGTGAGGTTGTAGTGGAAAGATATGCACTGCACTCACGGAAAAACGGTCATGAAAACCGCTTGGTTTGAGTTAGGGGAAAGTTGCGGTGGACAAAAAAACACATCGCTGACTGTAGGTAGGAAACAGGATGCAAACAGTGAGCTCAGTTGACCTCTTCCCTTTACCTTTGCTTCTCAGATACAACAGTCATTTAGATGATTGACTTAACAGTGAGGACACTCTTTAATACAAAAACGTCATGTCAGCAACACTGACACAGTAACAACAGCAATAGCGGCAATTGATGTGCATGGGTATGTGACAGAACTGATATAGTGAATAGTGACCCAATCACTGTGTCGTATATGTTGCTGTAAATTACCAATTACAACGCAGCATGTACTTCTGCCACGAATGTTAAAAAGTCATTGTGTGATTTGCATAATTAATTGGCTTGTTTCCTGGGGTAGGCAGTTGAGCAGTCTCTCTCTCTCTCTCTAACCTCCTTTCCCTTGCTCTCCCGCTCTCTATCTCCCTTTCTCCTCTCACACAACAGGGCCTCCAGGCCTGCTGCAGTAGTGTGGAAATCCATTGGAGAGCTGTCATTGCTACCCGTGTTCCTGCCTCACCAGTGGCAGGTGGTCTCATGTCCTGCCTGGGGCAAGGAAGTGAGGAGGAAGAGAGAGAGAGAGAGAGAGAGAGAGAGAGAGAGAGAGAGAGAGAGAGAGAGAGAGATTGCTACAGGTGAGAAAGTAAATATACTTTATAGGTGGTAAACCAAGACATGTCACGACACGTTTGTGGTCATTTGTCTTTGAAAATGATTCATCTGTCTTCTTTCATCGCCGCTTTTCCTTAGGATGTGAGAGTGACTGACATGAAGCTTTGTTTTACTGCTGCTCAGACATGACACATGCCAAAGGGTCCTTTACTCAACATATATTTAGCGTAATGCATGTTACACTCGTAGCTTGAGGCGAACATAGTGGGATACAAAAATGTTCGCTATTTGGTCCTGCATGAACCTGTAAACTACATGAAAAACTGGTGTGAGGAAATGTATCATCTGGTCTGTGACAATGTTATGTTTCATGGTCTTAGAATTGATTACTGTCATTTCTCTTCTGAATCACAAGAGACAAGAGTAATACAAGTTATTTAATGAGCCCATGTCCCTGTCCAAGACATTACCTTGTCATCTGGATTCTTTGATGGAAATGTTAAATATCCTGTGGCCCCTGACCTATGAAAAAGTTTCTGATGGACACCAGATGTGTTTTTATTGAAGCATGTTAGACTTCATATGGGCGCAGTATTTTGCAGAGCAAACTGTTACACATAAAGAAGTCTAACTTTTTCCTCTTTCTCCTGTTTCCTTTAACTATCTTTTCTCATCACTCTCTCCCCAGTGTCTCTGGGGGTGTGTATGGGACCCATGCAGAGAAACACAAGGCTAACAATACCAACACACTCATCACTGCATTATCAGTCACAACACTGAGCGTCCTCTTACACACTGCTCTCATACTGGTACACCCATGGAGACGGAGCTGTTTGATGAGGCAGGCGAGAAAGGTAAAGGAATCAAAACAGAGAGGAGGCATTATCATCCCTGTTCCCTTGGGGGTTGATAATTAGTAGGCACCGCTGTTGATAACTGTCGCAGGAGTTGCGAGCTGCAGCAGCTCTTGAATCATCACTTTTAACTAAAGGAGTCAGAAGGGCAAAAAAGGAAACATACTCTTTCTGTTTTTGGTAGTGTTGGATTTAAATGAAAAAAGACAAATCAACAGTTGCTTTTGGACAAAAATTTGGAAATACGTGTTTGTGGGCTTCTCAGTGGGCATTTGCAAAAATGTCTAAAACCCTGTAATTATAACATGAATGTCTGATTTCGAATAATTTTTTTGTTCCAAAACTTTTTTTTCGTTCCAGTGTTTAACTGAACAACAAATTAATTCAAAGCGCATCACGAGAGACTGTTTATGATGCAAATTATTTGGTTGGAAGGCTGCTGATTGGCACAATGGCCCCTTAGGCAACAGAATCCATTTGAGAGGCGGGTGAAAGACCTCTCTCTATCTGATAGATCTCTCTCTCTCTCTTTTTCTATGCTAAATCATCTCAGTGGAGGCCAGGCCTGCTTGGCCTCTCTGTCAGCAAATGTCACTGCTAATTATGACAGGCTCCTTGTTCCCTAACAAGTCAGCGTTGGCGCTGTTAGGTCTGTTTGACTGGGTCCTACAGATGAATTGGGCTCCAACGACCCCTGTGCTCCTAGGGGGTGCTGTATGAAGGTAATTGCTCCAATATCCTGAGCTGCAGGGATACATAGTGCTGACAAGTTGGCATTAGTCAAACATGTCGGTTCAGAGGGCGGCTCTGTGTTCTACTAGCCTGCTGGCCAGCAGGTGTGACGATCTGGTAGGTGGGTGTGTAATACTGATACTTGTCACACAGAGATGGTTGGTTTTTGCAAAGTGGATGTTTACTGTGTCTTACTCATCTTTTGAGTGATCAGATATCCAAAATAGTTTCAAAAACCCAAAATGAACAGCTCTCCTGACAGGCTTTGTTCATCAAATTATCAAAAACACACCATCTCACTTATCTCTAGTCATATTTAACCATGTGGATACTTTTACCCAAGTTTTAAAATGTGTTTAGGCCACTGAGATTTCTGCTGCTAGCCCAATATGGCAGGGGTGAATACACGTTTATTTATAGTTATCACCGCATTGAAAAATTGCTTGTAGAAAACTCAACAGCACCATGTCTTTGCAGAGATATTGTCCTTGATACTCTAGTCAATCCACAGACCTCACAAACACTTTTCATTGACAGAAAGTTTTCAGTGAATAAAACTTATTAGTGCTGTAGACAGCACAAACAGAAGTCCATTCATAACCATATGATATCTCAAAACCTGGGCACACAAAACCAAAACTAGAGCTAAGTGAGACAATGTCTTTTGGTGATCTGGTAGACCTTAAGTGCTTCACATTTTGAACAGAGCTGAATGTGTGAGATGCTCACACTGCTGCAATGAAGCTTGAGAACAACAAATACTGTACATATGTTCCACTGATACGAATCATTGTAATTAAACTGCCACACTGCAGTAATATAAGGCTTACGCTAACATTAAATCAAAATGGCAGTGACTTTATTTTCCTGATCCATGTGCTTAGGAGGTGCTGATCCACTTTGTGCACAGCCCTGCCTTGGATTGCACTTTGGCTTTCTGGAAGTCATCGTGATTGATGTTACATTTGGGGAAACTGAAGGGAATGACCTCACATTTCCCTGGATCGTATCATCGGACAGGGCGCTGAATGATGACATCATATTTCATAAAGGACTGAGGAGAAAATTGATGACATCACAACACAGGTGTGATGGGCAACGCTCCCAAAACAGAGAGCCATAAGTCACAGCAAGAGACTGCGAACTGCGTCCACATACATTATAAAGTATACAAGCTGAATGGAGTCATATCTGCTGTGGTTTCACTATTCCAAACAGTGTGCCAACACCAATTAATGTGGTTTCTCACTTTCCTATCAGATGTGATTACACTAAACATTTTCTCAGAAGAATGTTTCCACCCCATAATTTCCAGAGGTTGGATCTTCATGTCTCTGGCTCTATGATTATGCATGTGAGAATGTGAGCTCTTTTACTTCCCCGTGTTTAGGTGTGCGCAAGCATTCCAACGTGAAACTGTGCTGCATGTCTTTGTGATGACTTTGCATGTTCGTGTGTCTTTCCTGCCAGTTGCGTGCACATTTATTTGTAAGTCAGATGCGAGTTTACCCCGGGCTCTTATGTGTCCTTCATTCTTTCCTTTCCAAAAGACAAATTAAGAACATGAGAAGGAAATGGTCTATCTCAGTGACTGAGTGATATCTGGAGAGGGAGGATTACTCTGGCGTCTGGGGGATATGAAACACTTTCACAGTCATATAGTCAGGAATGTGACTGACACAATGGGGCCAAGATTCACTAATAATTAGACATAAAATGCTTATTTTGTTGAAGTTTATTTGTAATAACACCTCTGGAAAGAAAATGCACTGTATATGAAAATGGATGGCCCGTAGCTGGAAACATTCTTGCATATGCAGTGCGCATAACGAATACTACAGGGCAAATCTCTTCATCTAGTCAATAGCCTGTCAGTGATACTCTCCATGGCAATTGTATTTCTCATTATCAGGTATTCCTGTTGGGAGAAAATGATCTTAATTTGATCAGTGTCGTAAGCCCTCTTGCAAGCTTGGATCTCAGCTTATCCTTTTATGCGCGGAATTACAAATGGCCCGATTAGAAAACTTTCCATAATGGCGGTGAGAATTAGCAGGCTAAGCATACACTAATGCTATTGTACCCTCATCAGTGATGTATAGCTGAGCTCTTCAGTGGTGGCCTTTTCCACAGAGGGACACCCTCCAGAGAATGAGCGAGAAGGAAAGACAGAAGCAGAAGAAAGTACAGTTTGAAAAGAGAATCAACTGGTATTAATAAGAGATTAATGTTCTTTGGCTTGAACTGACACACGGCACTATTATTCTGCTCCCGTGCTTTGAACAAGTCTGGCTATTAGCTTTGTCCTGAACCTATGAATCTATATTTCCCTTCGACAGAAGAGTCATAAAGGGACAGTGGAACATCAATTTCTTCCTGCGACTTCAAAGAGAGACGTGAGGCCCCATAGAGGCGAGTGACTGCTGCGTTGCACACTGTAGCCAGGGATATCAAAGGCTTTTTTACATTCATTGCTATAATGAAAGAGCAGAGAGAGCACAAAAGAGGACTCGATAGTTGCCCACCCTCTCTCCTTCCAGCTTTTTGGTAATGATTGTATGTAAGTATTACTCAGAGTTGAGGATAGCCTCTCCAAATTGGGGCCCTTATTGCAGAAGCCAGCTGAAGCACCATTCACATTAGGGAAGGGACAATGTGCTCATAATATCTATATCAGCGGTGTCCTGTCTTAATTCACTTTTATTACATCCATTCATAATGCTCTCATAATGATGAGATGGATCCCAGCCAAGGGATTTTCACAGTGTCACCTTTATTATCGCATACTGTGATTTGTCATTTGTTCCTCTACAGGTCCCTGTAACGAGGATAAGTTAGACTTCTCTGAATTAGATCTAAGGATAAAATGCCACCATGCAATGTACTCTTTTTCATTAACCCTGTATTTGCCCGCTGGAAGTAATACACTTACAGGTAATAAATGGAAAGAGCTTGGTTTAAAAGAGCAACAAGAAAAAGTAACTCAATACTGTTGTAGCTAATATAACCCTTACATTTTAAGCGTGCACACGGAGAGGACTGCACACAAGTACGCATACTTAGTGTGTACTGTATGCTACACACATGTGCATGCACACAGAATTTTATGTATTGTTTCCCAGTGAAGTTAAGAACACACACAGCACACAGCTGGCGTTTATGTCCGCGGTGTGATAAAATATTGCACAATATAATGCATCAAACATACACATAAAGAAACAAACCGCTTTGTTGCAGGCCAAATAAACATTTATACTACTGGGGCAGAGGGCTGTTTGTGGTTTTTGTCTGTGTGTGTGAGTAAGCCTCCGTTCATTCACTGTGGACGGAAAGGGAGGAAAAAAATACAGACAGCATCGCTGTAAGGTTGCTGAAAAACTGGGTGTAGGTCAGACATAAAACAGCTGTTTTCACACCAGCGTCGGCTGATAACGTTCTGCTGAAGAATGAAGAATGTTCTTATTAATTTTTTATCTACTGATGGTATGTCTCAAACGCTTGGAGAAACAAGTCTGTGTGGAGATTCTCATTCATCCGAGAAAGTAAAACTGCTTTCTGGAATATTTACTTTGTGATATACGTAAGATAAGACTCAAGACTTTAAAAGCAAAATTCTTTCTGAAATGCACATGATTGATCTCAAATACACATGTGGTATGCACTGTATGTACATAGAGACTCCCACTTGCATATAGCTTGCATATAGCTGGGCTGGCTCTATGCAATGGTAAGACAATTAATCTAAATGGCCCGGTCCTTCAGGTCAAGAAACAGTGTGACACATCCCGTCATTTTTGCACTTAAATTTTTAGTATGGATTAAACAAACAAGGCATAACGTGCCAAATTTGGTGAAATTTAGATGTACCAATATTGGCGATAACCCTAATATTTATGAAATAAATACTGATATCACGTTAATAATACACATTAAAAAAAAATCCTAAATCATTTCCATTTCTTTCCATTCTCTTTACAGTTCACACTTAGCGCACTTGTTCTTTTGTACAGTTATGGTTACAGACTCTTTCCCTACCTCCCTACATTTGAATATTTACTGTAATTCTTTTGTCAAAAAGAGACAAAACACAATTAAACCTAAATATGAATCTGACTTGTAGTATAGATATCACAGTAATATCATTATAGTGAATTATTTTGGCCACAATAATCATATAGTGTGATAATGTGACAGGGTTAGGGTTGAAAACAGTCTATTTTGGACAGAGCCAGGCGAGCTCTTTCCCTCTGTTTCCAATCTTCGTGCTAAGCTAAGCTAACCACCTTCTAGCTATAGCCTCATATCTAATGATCCATATAACTCTTGGCAAGAATGTGAATAAGCGCACTTCCTAAAATTTCAAACTATTCCTTTAAAATCCTTATTGTAATCCTCATCTCTGTGTGCCTAACTTTAACAGTTTTACTAATTTAAATTTTGCCCAAACTGAGATTAAACTCAGAAAACAGAAAACTGGTGGCTTTGGTTGTTTGTTGTTTAAAGTGTGTAACCTTGACACTAGCGACTGCAGTTTGCACTCCAGTCTCCTACAAGCAGTCTTCTTTTAACTGTGACCACGGTCTTTCCCAAACTTTATCCAAGTAGTTTTAGTTGCTTAAACGTAAGCAAACCTTAACCCAAGAGAGGATGGATCGGAAAACGCTCATGAATCATTGTCTTAACAGGGTCTGGATGATCTATTTTGTTGTTTAGATATAAAATCCTCACATGGTCCTTTGAGGATTGAACATTTTTTTCATCTTTCTGTCCTTGTGAGGACATGTGGTCTTCATAAGTATAACCACAAGAACAAATGCATACACACACAAACTCTCTAGTTTTCTCTTGCACCCGCAAACACCGGCAAACCATCACCAGTGTAGGTTCCTGCTTTTCCTCAATGAATAGAAGGACCTTGGCTGTCCCTATTGAAAACCTGATTCCTCACTGAATAGGAAGCCCTTGTCCTTACATCACTTTGTCTACTGCACTGATGGTGTACTAATGGCAACATCAGTCCCCCATCTGGTGTCCATCATTTGGATTCAGGGCAGGGCCCGTCCCAACAGATACATCCGATTAGTCTCTCTCATCGATTTGTGCTGGCTCGTCATGACTTAGTCAACCCAAGGTGTCTCTTCTATGACATGCTGTCTCCCTATGATTTAGTTTGCCAACGCTCTAAGTGCATTGAGTGTGACAATAAAATCTTTAATCTAATATGCATCCTAAAGAGGGAGGTGGTGTAGAATTAAGAGGCAGTGAGCGAGTGAGACAGAGAAGGGAGGTAATATTCTCGATGAGCTCAGATGTAATGAGAAAGGTTTGTGTCAAGTTTATGAATATACAAAACACAGACACTGAGGTTGTGAATGCAACACTTGCTTTTTGATCCTGACGGATGAATGTGTGATATCAGGTGTAAGATGCGGCATGAAATGGTTTGTCACAGTCTTCTTAGTTATCAAATGATAAATATACACCAAGTGCTTATTTTTTAACTCTTTATGGAGCCCATCTCCTCTTGCATACAGGAGAAATATGATGATTACTCTTATTTCAGGGGGTAATCATCATATTTCCCAAGAAAATTTCACATCGGTGAAATCCTATTTTCTCCGCATGTGTAACCCAGCCTAATCTGTGCTCGCAGTTTGAAGCATACGATAAGTGTGAAAGGGGTTACAGGGCACAATACATGCACAGTGCTCTCAGTAATTCTAACTGACAACGATCCCATTGCCTGTGCTTGTGAGACAGTATCATATTTATGGATGTGTGAGCTGTATATGAATGAGATTTGGTGCTACACTGTCTGAAAAGATCATTGCATAGATCTCCAGTACACCGCTTCATCTGCTGCATCCCGATGCTGCTCTCAGTAAACAGACATAACATTAGGGAAATGCTGTACCACGCAATACTTTCAGTAGTAATGTACTGTAAAACTGTAGGGATACTTTATAGAAATTTGATGATGAGGGAGGATGATTTTAAAGGTGTCTTGGGAGCAGATTTAATGGTTCCTTTTTATGGTTTATGGTATTAAAAGCAAACCATTATACCTGTGAGGTGCCACTTTGTCTGCATCCACTCAGTGGTTTAGTTTTACATCTCTTTTGATGTAAGGGCATCTCACTAACTGATTCATAAAATTCACTTCTAATGGACACAATAGATCTCAATCCAAAAAAGGTAATTCGATTGTACACATAGTTTTAATTAGAGTAAAATATGTTTTTTTCCACTGTTACACACCTCTAATTGACAGATATATTTTTAAGGGTACTTGTTCAAACGATAATTTTTCACTTTTCATGTCCGTAATTGCCAGTTGGCATGCCTGACCTGTCATGTTGACACCAGACATACCGAGCCGCATTCTCACATCTTTTTAATGAGTCTCTGTTATGATGCAGTCTCTAATTGCACAGTTGGCAAAAGAACAATAAATTAAAAAAAAAAAAAGAAGAAGTATGAACCACCCAGCCAGTCAGTCAACTTTCCCATTTCACCCTGGGGTGACCCTGGCTGTGTGAGTGTACAGATTACTGTGTGTGAGAGGAAGAAAATGTCAGGCTCAAAGCCAGACACTTGTCATTTTGTTCAAAATGACTTCTATATATCAAATTGAAGCCTTGATGTATCCAGTTATCCTGTATCAAAAAGGCATCATAAAGAAAATTGAATAAAGTTAAATAGTTTTTTTTTAGAAGGAAAGGTTAGGCTCTGAGATAAAATTAAAAGATACTTTGTGTGCATAAGACATGAATGCACACAGTCTATAAGGGAGAATAATAAAGGGGAGCTGAAAGTAAAATTAGTGTGTGAAAGAGTCATATTTTCAGCCCTTTAAAGACAACACATCACCTGATCACTGATACTCTGAGTTAGTGTTGTTTTCCTCCTTGCTAATCAAATACAAAAATAAACCTGGCTTTTTGAAAATAGAGTTCAAGCCATCTTTGCACCACTCTGCGGGAACATGTGGATGAGGCTGAGGGAGAAAATACGCCCGCATGAGAAGTAATCAATGCAGCCCACTATGATAGTGACAGCAGGTTAAGAAGGGGATGGGGAGGGAAAGCTCTGTTTCTATGCCAGAGAAAATGAAAGCAGCTGGGGGTATACACTGTGTGTACTAGTCAGTCATATATGCTTATTATCAAGTGTGTTTTTGTATGTGAGTGTGTGTGAGTGAAAAAGAGAGAGACGGGACGCAGCAGGAGAGGAATGCAGTCACGGCTGTAAAGTGGGTGTGAAAACAGCCATGTTCACTGACCTCCAAGCTGACCTCACCACCAGTCCTCTGCTGGTAGCTGATAGTGTCCTCAGAGTGTGTGTGTGTGTGTGTGTGTGTGTGTATGTGCAAAAAATGCTTGAGAAAATTTGTGTGCATGATAACACTTGATGACTGAGTTTGTGTGGTGGTAGTGCTGTTTGTGTGGGTGTGTGGGTGTGTGGGTGTGGCGATAGCTGTAAGTGAAGTTTACATTATAGTCTACAGGAAGAGGTCAAGAGGATTATCTTAAAATATTAGCTGCCCTCTCACCCCTTCCTCCCTCCTTCTGTCGCCCCTCTTTTTTCTCTCTCTCCTCCTGTATCCTTGAAGGCAACAGCAGCACCTGTTGCGCATGCGGACACACACTTACACAGAAGGCATTTAGGACTAACTGCACCGTGACTTTACAAGGATAAAAATATTGATTAACATTCGAGGTCTCTGTGGTCTGAATTTATTTTGTATTTTGCTGAAACGCCTTATTGGCTGCCAGATTATAGAAAAAGTAGGAGATGAACACGCTAAAAAATCTTCACTTACCTCTATAGACTCATTGGCTTTTAGTTTCTTATGTTTAATTGTTTTTATAATTTTATATTACACATTAGTTTTTAATTATATATTAAGTTTTGCTCTTGCAATTTTCTACACATCTTTCTACTTCTGACTGTATTGTTGCTCTACATGACATGTGGACAAAAGAGGAGTTTTATAAATAAGAATACATTTCCTTTCCTTTTAAAAAACATATTAATGGCATATAAAGCCTCAAACACACACAGACACAAATACCTTTAAAAAATGTGTAGATTATTCCACCTAACAGTCCCAAATCTGGAGAAATACAGAAAAAAAAAATTAAACACTCCACAAGTTCACCATAAATCCACCCCAGACGTCCTGCACATTGTATCCGTCTGAATTCATGTTACGGTTATTTTCGTTAGAGATTTCCCACCTGAATTTAGGCCTGCTCCTCACTTTCTAAAGTTTCATAAATCCTGCTCTTGAGCACTTGTCTGATTTAAGGCGACGACAGACGCTGTTCTCCTGGCGCACTCGAACTTGGATTTGTCCCCCCTCGTCCCCCACCCCAGGCTGAGTCAGCTATCCCGCCTGCTCGCCACTGCGGGGCGTCTGGGCGCTGGAGCGGCGCCTTGAACCCCTTTCCGTCTTCTCCCCCGCAACAGGCTGCCCTGTCACATCTACCATGGCCATCAGCGGTACACCATCACACAGCGGTCGTGAGGCACCAGCTCCCCCCTCCCTGTCTTCACAAACCTGCGGGATAGATGTGACCTTTATGGAGTTGAATTCCTCCCAATTTAGATTAAATATGAAAAAGAAATTCTTAATTAGTAAGATTGGGGGACATTAATGGAGAGAATCGGTGGAACAAATTGTAGAATTTTCTACAACGTTTCTTTGGCATAAAATGTCTTCTGAAGTAATATTTTACATCTAAAATACATATTATTAATTAATCTATAATACCTCAACACATGCACCTTTCCTGTTATTAGAAAAAGCACATTTGAATTGAGTTAAAGTGAGAGAGTAACTGTAGTCCGCGCTCTTCTTCGCTCCGCTGCGTCCGTTTGCATGTAATTAAATAGCGTCGTGCGCTCTTATCGGTCGATCTGACAGGAGTATCTAAAAGCGGTCCCTGTCCTGTGCACCTCTTCCCCCGTACCCTTCCAGCTCTACCTCTTGGTAATTGAATTAGCTCGGTTTTAGGCGGGGGAGGGGCTTGGCTTTGTTCGAGTGACGCCCATTCAAATAATTTCAAACCAATGGGACTATCCCCCGCTCCGCCGTAACCAAACCCACTCTTTCAGTCGCCGTCTGGAGCTGCCTGCCTTTGCCCTCACCTTCCTGCGCGTCCCGGCGTTTTAAACCCAAACACAAGAAAGGGGGGAAAGATTACACGGCATGCACATGGGAGAAGGCGAGATTTATTTCATTCCTACACGTCGCACGATGGCTTATATATGAGGAGGACACTTTGGGATGCGGACATAAACCAGCGTCTCCGCGGAGAGAAGCGCATGAGAAAACACATCGCTGTCCGTCCTCTCTCCTACACCGAGAAGGACTCCTCCCCACCTCGGCCGTGACACCTCCGGTAAATCGCAGAGAAAGGATAACTGTCTTGTTTTTACGCTGGAGTGGAAAGACCGAGTCTGACATTACCATTCATCTGCCAGTGACTGACTGACTGTATGGCTTTAAAAAGTTGCCCGGAGAACATGGACATCTGACGTGCGCCACACGGCGTCATTGGACACATTGAACCTCTCTCTCCCTCTCTCTCTTTTCTCCATCATATCTTGGACTGACTAATCCCCTGCGCTTTGGGTTTGGAGTAAGAAGAAGTGTTGAGCAGTTGTCATTTGCCCTCACACAGGCTACATCCAGTAGCTCCCCGCATAAGGGAAACATTATCACACTAAAGAAGACACTGCCTGTTGTGCTGCGCATTTCTGTGTGTTGATCTCACTGTTTGTGCATTAGTGGGAGAAATATTTTGTCAGCCCACCAAGGATTTGTCCGAGCTGACATCCTGCATGAAATAAAGCCTGTGATTCATCTGGACCCTCGACCTGCATCAGAGAGAAAACACCGTGACGCGCTGGTTTTGTAACTTTAAATTTCCATCAGCCTGAACAAGTGTCATCTCGAGTGGTCACATTCTCGCTGTTCCCTTTGCGTTTTCTATGTTGTGCGCATTTCTATTTGTTCACTATTCACAAACTGCGCCAGGAACACACGGCCACATGTGAATGAGACTCACCACCTGTCCCGGTTGAAGCGCCCGTACAACTCGACTGACTGACCCGACACCGAAGAGGAATACGTGCCGAAGTTTCGCTGTAGTGATGCTGCAAATGGAAATGGTCCTCTTCGTCTGCCTGGTGCTGTTGATGTGTGTATTTAGCCAGGAGCCCAGTTCCAAAGTGGTGGCCGACCGCTACGCCGTCTTCTGGAACCGGACCAACGCCAAGTAAGTGGCTCCACACCGGGCAGGTTTTACCGCGGAGAGTCGGCGATGTCTCGTCCTCTCGCATCTGCATGAACCGCGGGGTTCGCAGGTTTGCTGGACCACATCGGTGTTTATTCTCCGCAGTGAGGGCATAATGCCAGTAGCTGTAGGTACAGACTATAGACGAGGATAGGAACAGGAGTGTAAAGGTCTACTGTGTCTTATTTCCAATACGTGGCTGCTCATTAACTGCGCATCCCCCGAGGAAACTATAGACAAAAACCGTGCGTAATAAGGCCTGGGCAAAACATTCTCCGTTTGGCGTTGCAACTCTACCCGCTGTCAGTATTGTCCAGAAAAGGGGATTCACCGTCTCATTGTGAGTTATTGTAGGTACAGGGTCAGAACTGGACAAGGCTATAAAACCTGGAGCGTTATCTTGTGTTGTTTCTCTGTCCGGCGGGCTCAGGCTGGGTGTTTACACGACCCCACTGGACCCATTAACACCAGTATCTAACTAGTCTCAACTAGGCTAAACACCCAGAAAATAAGCACAAAGTCCATTAAATGTGCCCTTTAATTTACCCACTTCAGACTGTGTTGGTTCATTGCCTTGTTTCGGAAAAAAAAGTTGAGTTGGAGCCACTCGTCTCAAACCTGTTCAGTGACAACGACTGCTGCTGTTCTACGTTATTTACTGCGTGACTTCACCACTCACTAACAATACTAAATGTAGACAGTGAGAGCATAATGTATCAGTCAATATTAAACAGCACCTTCGCGAAATTCAGTACAGTTGCCATAATGTAATTTAAGGACATACGACGGTCTCAGCACATCGAAAAGTACATTAAAGAGTGTTTCATGAATAGTATGAAGACACCATGGCAGACAAATGACACAAAATGACAAACTCATTTTGAGTAACAAAGACACGAAGAAAAAGTAGAATATTATGTATTTTATGTTCGAGTTTGGTAGTGTCTATTATTATTTTTTAAATAGTTATTGAATCAATTTTTATGTAAGGAAACGTTCCCTCGAGAAGTTGAGGAAAATTTTATTAGATTTTTTTGTTGCAGCATTATATTGTTGGATCATTGGATGATTGAATAAAACACTTTATTGTAAAATAGTAATAAAAAAAAATCTATTGAATTTTTATCTTTTAAAGGAACAAATAATAGATTTACTTGCTAAAATGAAACCCTAAATACTCCAAATCCCTTCTGGAACATAAAACCCAGAGCAGTGTAATTGTACAAAACTGTGAAAGGTTTTTATTCCACTAGATGTAGTGATGGCTGTACAGTCTTGAAGCCGTGAACTTTCCCATTCAGAACTTTTGAAAACTTTCACTGTGTGTAACAGTGCACAGCTTCCTCATTCTAAAATAGATACATTTCCCCTAAATTTAACTTCACACATAGTTTTTTCCCCTATTTTTTGCATATTGGTGAACGTGAATCGTTCATTCATATGTTCAGATGCACAAGTCACCTAATGTCTCAAAATAAAAATATTCAGTCAGTTAATTTAAATATTCAATTAAAAATGCTTTTCACTTTTCATTTCTATTAATTAAAGGACAAGTGTGTGCTCAACGTAAGACTCAGGACTGTTAGTAGTGAAGTGAGGATTTAATGTGCTGTTGACTCAGATGGGCCACACCAGAGAACACAGCCAGCAAAGTTAAAATAAAAGTTTCTCAGATGTGCTACAATCCTCTAGTCAAACCACTCTCTGCTTGGACAGCCTCAAGTCAACCTCAGTGCTCAGTGTACATGTTTGTTGAGACAGCATTTCCTCACTAAAAGTCCCTCCTGGAGTTAGACTGTACAGCCTTGTCCCGGGCTTATTAAGTCTAAACACTACTGGTAGAGTTTACAGAGATCTTTCACTCAACTGCCAACGGCACTTAGTATTTGTTGAATAAAATCTACAGCTTACTCTCCAAGTGTGCACAAAGCCATTAATAGCACATGCTGAATTTGTTGCACAACTATTTATATTCAGTTTGAAGTTTCGGAAAACATGATTTATTGCTTGAAGCAATTAGTGGTCAGGGGTACAAACGGAGGGCTGACTGTAAGCCCTCTCCTGAAGTCGGGGCCAGTCTAGCGGGGTGCTTAGATTCGCGGCCTGATATACCGTAGACCATGACTATTGTGGTCTAGGTCTCTACCCTGGCTGTTTATTTATGGAGCGCTTTCTTCAATAGAGGCAAACACAATTTTGAGTTAAATCTTGATTTCTGCTGTTGATAGACCCACTTTCATTAGACAGTACATTTTCTTTTTCAACAAAAAAAGTTTTGACTTGTCTGGCTGCTCAGTTAACTTGATATCTTCCAGATGTGCTGACAAGTTTTCTCAGTTTCAGCGGAGTAAAAAAAAAAGGTGTAGTTAGAAAAAAACGGGGGAAATTTAAGTAAAACTACTGTTAATCTCAGATCTGACACACTAACATTAAAAGAGGGCGAACACAAGATCTGTGTGATCCACTTGGCTATGTGCATGTTGTGCTTTTTACTCTCTTCGGGTAAAATATGAGAAATAGATAGCTTCCTGAGCTTCATCGGTTTCTGAAGCTCTGACTTGCCTGAGGAAAGGAAACAGGTTTTTCGCAGAGAGTAATGCTGCTAACACCAGTCACTCCGTTCTACTTACTCTAAATAGAGTTTGTTTGACTCTCACCCCTGCAGCACTGAGGCAGGAAGCCAGAAAGGTAACCTAACAGCAGAGAGGAGACGGAGAGAGGGAGAGATAGCAAACTTGTCTTATTGATGATTCAGTTAATAAATATTGAGTCCCTTTCTTCATGCATTACTGTAGAAAGCTGGTGTGGCACTGTAACGCAACTTGCCTGCGTCTGCCTTTGTTCTGAGGCTTCACAGTCACACTGAAAGTACGGCTGCTCCAAGAATTTACTGCGTTAACGCCCAATGCACACAAACAGGCACATTTGAGTCAAACTTATGTGTCACTTTATGATGGCAAAATGAATAATGTAAGCAGGGAACCTAAAGGATAATTTCACTGTCTTAGCTTCTTGTTTGACTCTCCCTCTACATTCTTTCTTGTTGTCTGAACACAGTCGTTCGGGGCTCCTTTTACTACTTCCAGAAAAAGCCATTTGTCGCCATTCATTTTTCCACTGTATGAAACTGCACCTTCCACCGACTTGAAAATTGCCCTAGTTAGATAATCCATCACACTAAAGCTGTTGTTTGAGTTTGGTTTTGACACAAATTCTGTTTTGTTTTTAATTCATTGTGCCCAAGTTGGATCAGCTTGTGAAATATGTTATGCTCTGCTTACTTACTTAATCACCTGAAATGCACAGAAAGAAATGATCTCCACATGGAAATACCAACTAAAAACTATTTCAAACTTTATCACATTTCTTTCCTTTTTAATTTCAAGTTTAGAATGGAAAATTAGTACTTTAAAATGGACCAAAAGAAAGTAAGTATTTAATTGGCTCATTACACGTGACATTTATTGCAAAATGATTGGAGAAAGTGTAAACTAGACGTAGACAAAAATAAGCAAAAGGGATAGAAACCCAAGGAGTCACTTCTACGGTTGTTTGACTCACTGGTAGACAAAACACACTGGTGGAGACACTTTTACAGCTTAGCCTGCCAGTAGGATTGAATGGGCAATCTCAGATAAGGACTTTTTGTGTTTGAAATGGAACCTTTTCTCGACAAAAATGTTTTTGCAGGTTAGGATTTCTTCTTTTCCAGCGGTCAGACTTATAAGCAATTTGTAGATTAGTGTGGAATTTTATATTGGTTTAGTATACCCTAATCTGTGTTAGCGGTGCCACAGTCGTCTCTGTTGGGTGTTTGTGTTGTTGGTGACTGGGGTAGGGGCTGAGGGGATTTCCATGCTGTTTTGTTGGCTTCAGTTCACCGTTGTGTATCACAACTCCAGCATGAGGCAAGAAACTTGTTAACTATTTCTGAAGATCTTTTTCGTTTACTTCTCTGTTTGTGGTTTAGATTTTCTTAGAGCTTTTCTCTTGGTACCTTGATTTGCATGATTAGCATTTTGCCCATCAGAAAGTTATCTTGAGGAACAGTTTAGAGATGTATGTCGGAAATCTTAAAGTTTCATCTGTCCTCAGAGAGTTCCTTCAGCTTTAAAAAACTTAAAATACATGGACATTTTTCTCTGTGGATTTGACCCTCTGCTATCTCGCTGACTGTCTTTGCTTGTGAGTATTTATTCTAATGAGGGGACAGACAGTAGCTCTAATGATGTCTCAGCTGTAATGCCGAAGAGACGGTCCTTCCTTTCCTTTCTTCCCCCTGTGCCCTTTCTTCTTCCCCATATCGCTCCTCGCCTTTCTCCGGGTTGCCTCTCGGCTCTCCGCCTCTCCCCATCTCTCTCTCTCCCTCCCTCCCCTCCTCGCTCTCTCTCTCTCTGTCTCTCTGTCTCTCCTTGCCGGGCACAGAAAATGAATGAATACAATTAGATATTTCGGGAGTCCCTCCACGGTTGATGGTGGAGAAAGGCGCGCAGAGGTCAGGCACACTCTGAGAGGAGCTCAGGGAGAGGTCACACACATACGGCGAGGAATAACGAAGCAGAAAGTTGGCCTGTGAATGACAAACTAGTAACTAGAACTCTCCTTGAAGTGGAGGGTGTTATTAACATAAACAGTTTGATGCCGTTGTGGTCATGCAAATTACTCAAGGTGATTTGTATTTTGCTGCATAATTTGTAGCTGAACAAACAGCCTGGAAAGCATTTTTCTAACATGCTTCTTTGTGTTGTAGTTTTTACATTTTTATTTTCACAGTGTACAGTAACGGTCTACGTACAGTAGTCATGTCGTGGGTGTCAAAGACAACTTTCTTTTGTTGTCTGGCTTGCCTTTGTCTGTGCATGTTTTTGTGTTTGAGAGTGCATGCGTGCGCATGTGCATGCAATAAATGAGGCATGGGGTCATATATAGCTTATTTTCTGTCATTTAGACCTATAGATACCATAATAATTAAATAATCTTTCTCCCCTGGACTTCTCATTACCTGTCACAGACCAGTGGGACATGGATAAATGTCTTGTCAATCTGTGCTTGTATGTATGTATGTGTGTATGTGTGTGTGTGACTGTGTAGTAACAGAGGCACGTACGCATGAAAGTTAGTCCATACACCCATCTGCCTCTAACAGATGTGAAAATGTATGCATATTACAATATGATCTTATGTTTATAATTCAATTCTGAAAACGTAATTTTTAAAATCAAGTTGATATTGTATTTGATTGCTAAAATGGCTAGTTTGTGACCCCACGCTAGTCTCTCCTTAGCTAGCCCCCCTTATCATTTTTCTACTGACTCGCTCTGAGCTGTGTTTTACTTTCTACTCTGCTCTGGCTCTTGTTCTCTCCCTCCGTCTCTCTGTCTGAGGGCTGATTAGTTCTCGTTAATGACCCCTTGCTCTGTCATTCTTTTATGCCTGTGGCATTGGCAAGCACAAGCACAGACCGAGCTGCAGGGACAGCGAACGTAGGAGACACAAAGAGAGCGAGGCAGAGGGTATAGAAAAATAACCACAGGACCTGACGGAAAACCAGCAAAACTATAATGATGGTGTTGTGCGATGTAACACTTCCATTAGGGTTTAAATAGCACTCTGTGTTTTCTCACCAGACCTGTAAATGCACTTTCCATTTAAATTAGATTTTTTTTTTCTATTAACTAGAAAATGAGCCCAACAGGCAGTAGTCAATGCTTAGTCAATGTGCTTGGCAGAGCAGCTGTTCTTCAGCGCGCGTTGGAAGAGGGGGAGGACTCTTGGCCGTGACCCTTGTGGACTTGCTATGCGGCGGACAGAAGCAGCCCTGTCGCCGGGGGTGCCTGGTGGTCAGGCTGTAGTCTTGGATATGCTAATCCTACTGGGTAAATCCTACTGAAGCAAAGGCAGCCTACAATTAGATAGGAGAAGACATCCCCAATATTTCTTTTTTTTTTCTATATATTTCTATATATGCAATAATATTTTAGACTTGATTATTCATTTACTTATATTTATACAATATTTATGTAAAAATAACACATTTTGTTCTTTAAAAGTGGTATGTTATTAGTTTGGTTTTCTAAGAAATGTATTCAAACACTGTGTTTTTAATATACGACTTGTGTCTCCTTTTAAACAGTTGGTACTGTGTTTTGACCTTCGTTTTCAGTGATTTATTTAACTGAATGCAACATAAGAAATCCTTTGTTTACTCATGATTAGATAAATATTACTCAGCCTGACCAAGGTTAACAGTGCTGAAAATGTACTAAGAGCCTTAAAAATACCACCATCAGTTTCAATGTGAGGTTACCTCACCTCAAGGAGTGGACGGGATCTCTTGCTATACTGACAGAAATGGACAATATTGAATGGCAGCTTCAGCTCAGTTGCACATGTTTTCCTCCCTTGCCTGGGGAACCAGATTTTAATGTCCAGGTTTTTGTTTTCAGAGTAATCACTCCAAGGTCAGACGGAGGGCTGAAACACTGCTATCAGCTGAGCAATCTGTCTTTTAGCCCTCATTCAAGCCGTGGCTTTCAGGGGAACGCTCCGGATAGCTCTGCTTGGAAACAATAAAGTATTAACCAGCTTATGCAACAGCCACATGTGTAAAGATTAATGTGAGGCTTATATTCTGCCATGAATGATAAAAATAATGTTTCCCTTTTTTGCTAGTTGGTTGTCTTTCTACCAGATACATGTGTTTGTTTATTCAGGGGCTAATTCTTTCTCTATCCTTGCTCTCACTGTCTCAGTTTCACTCAAAATTTCAAACTTGTGGAAAGTTTTTTTCCCCCCCAACTGTTTCTTTATTTTTCCTTAAGTTACTTTGTGCCACCCCAGAGAGCTGTGGGAACAGATCTGGCGGTCCAAAGTATTTTTTACTGTGAACACCTGAGCAGATTTGTAATTAAAAAGAACATGGTAGACAGACAAAGAGAAAAAAACTATTTTGGTGTTGTGTTAATTCAGTTCCCATCTCAGAAAAGCTTATGTTTCATTGTAAGACCCCAAAAAGGGGTGATTAACAGGAATACAGGATTTCTGCAGGCCCATTAAGAGTCAGAACGCCAGTCCAGGCATCTCGCGGCTGAAAATGGCGCTACCATATCCTTCTTCAGCTCCTCTGTAAGATGGAGGCTTAGAAGCAGCTGTTACTGTAGTAACGCTTGGTTGATCTATCACCCCTGACCAGAATGGGGCGCTACTGAGAGAGGTCTGATAGCCTCTTGTGCCCTGTGCTCTCAGCCTAAAAGCATTTCAAGTGTACAGTTGGAGGGGAAGCTACATACAATTTCTTCATTCAGACCAGTTCTTTCTGTTTAGGTTAATTTGACCTCGTTAAACTCATTTAATGTCAATCTCATATTGTATTTAAAGGAGCTACACCAGCATGTAAAGGCCAAAACGTGTGATGGGTTTCAAAAAAAATTTTCTTTCTGTCACCGGTCACTGTTCAACTGGAAAATATGACGGGAACGATTGAGACTGTTAGGTTTTTTGCCAGACACATTTTCCACAGATAATTCCTTTCATGGTAGACTGGCTTCGGACCTTACACTGCCGTTTTCCTTATTTAACTTGGGGGGCTGCGGGGGAGTGAATGGATGTTTTTCTAGCTGGGCAGCAGTGTGGAGAATAGATCCCAGAAGAGAACACATCTCCAGCTTGTGAATAAAGACCTAATTGACGGGTTGTAGCCAGTTGTAAATGACTCATGAGGTAATTCATCTTCACAGACAGACTGAGAAACACACAGAGAGACTGTACAATTGTGTGGTCTGCTTTCTCTTTGAAATCAAGACAATCTACTTGGTTTAGTTCCAAACTTTCATATCCCCAAATAGAAATTTTAGACGTCATAACGTGCTGCTTTGAGCCAGAGACTGTGTTATCACCTCCTCACCTGGATGTGGCGAGTATCCTTGGATGGCCTACGTGGCTTCTCATGTTTTCGTCTGGCGTTTCTCTGTTTGCGTTGGCACAGTCATGAAAAGGTGAACTGAATTCTGGTGGATGAACTAATTGATCGCCTGGCCTTGTTTTCAATATGAACACCTCTTTGTAAAAGTTCCCGCTGCTGCCACAATTTTTCCACTTATGTAAATATAAACAAACAAACAATTAAACAATGTCGCTTCCACTTTGTTCAGTCTACCGTTGTGGCGAGACGTGCCAATAATAAGCTAGCTGCATTAGCCCGTTTTGAATTGACAGTAGAAAAAAAAAAATACTAGCAGCCAGTGCCCCCCCCCCCCACCACCACCAAATGCTGGGTCGTAAGACTGAAAGGCGGCCATTGTTCTGCTCTCTCTGTCCACTCCACATAGCCAGGGCTGAAAGTAATGCGTACGCTTTAAACGGAGGGAGGAAAAAAAAGGGAGGGCAAAGGAGAGGAGTGAGGGAGAATGGTGTGAATGGCGAGGGGAAAGGGAGAGCGCACAGCTGAAGATGTTGTACGCTTTTGGACAGAAAAAAAAGGGAGGAGAGGAGGAGTATAATGCGAGCGTCAGACACGAGGGGAGAGGCATGTAGCAGACAGGGGTGACACAGTGTGTGGAAAAGAAGAGGTGGCAGTTTCCCTCATTTCCAACTAGCCTTATCCATCCTCTCTCTTTCATCTGCCTCCCTCCACACCATCCAGCTCATCGGCCCCCTCCCCTCCTTGTCTGTCCTTGCCAAGGTTTAAAGATGCATGTGGCTTGCTGGCTCTCTGTCTGTCTCCCTGGTGGTGACCGTGGTTGGTCGGTTGATTGGTGGTGGTTCTCCTGGGGACGGACTGTGGGTCTTCACCCTGAGGAGGTGTCGTCTTTGCGGTCCGGGTTTAGTGACACCGGGGCTATTTTCTACAGAGACAGGATTAAGCCTGCTCAGGTTTAGACCCCTGCTTTGTTTCCTCTGACACTGAAGACTCCCACACACAGGGCTGTGTTTACTTGGGGGTTGGTACTGTGGTACTAAGTTGCATCTTGCTCTTAACTACTGTGACACACTGCACACTGTGCCCTTGAAAGTGCATTTTCCACTGAAATGCATGTATCACAGTCGGAATACCAGGGTGTGTGTAATGTAGCGTCTTAATGGAGGGTTTGGTTCCAAAATGCTATATATCTGCTGTGGTGACAAATTGGTACAATAAGAAGGAGCTGTTTTTGTCCTCAGAAGAAGATCTACTTTGCAAGAGAAGGTCATGAAATGACGCGTTCCTTTCATTGTGATGAATAATGTGGATAATTATGCATGATTGTAATTCAAATGGTGGATATCTCATTTTGTAACAAATCTCTTCGTATTTGTCTTCGACTCAGCTTGTCTCTTGAGCTGCATCAGTTTGAAACCTTGGGGTCTTAAAAGGCTAAGTGGGATTTTGACCCAAAAAAAGGTTTGGAGAAATTGAAATAAGTTTTATTTCTATCACAGCCTCATGTCAAAAATTAAAATCAGTTAAACTGAACTTGTATGTAAAGATCTTTTTCAGATCCACTCCTCTTGCACCACGCCTTTTATTAGACAACAGATGTTGGATGTGTGATGTCAGCTGGAATCAAACAGATAATAAATCATGCTTAAAATGTATAACACAGAACTGAATCTGATGTCTGGGTTTGATGTAGAGACGAGCGCTTGTTCGTGGGTTTCCACGTCTGTGTGTTTTGCCAGCGACTCGTGCACAAACACATGTGCGTAGTTATGCGTGCGCATGCGTTAGCGCGTGTGTCTGCATGCGTGGTTATCCTGAGCCGACCTCTGCATCGAGACCCGCTGTAATGAAGCAGCAGAAACACACACCCTTTACTATAGCAGAGCACAGCACTATTCTTGACCCAATTCTGTGAGCCTGCTCCTCTGAGATTCATTTTGTGAAGTTGCGTTGTGTGCGGGTGTGCGTGTGCACGTCAGTCTTTGTTTATGTGTGGTGGTTGGTATTCCTGTGTGAAACTGTACTGAGCGCGTTTTTTTTTCTCCCCTGAAGGGAAAAACGATTGATCCCGGGAATGTGTGATAAATCCCATCTTCACCCTCTCCTCTCATCTGAGCCCAGCTTTGACTGGTCTGGCTTACTACGAACATTATCCCACATAACCAAATATGACACCCCAAAGAATGTAGACCGACAAATACACACACATACACATACACATACACATACACACACCACTCTATTTTGGAAAAGCAGTTCATTATTTCTTTAGTGAGGTTCAAGTTGCAGGAGATGTGGTATTTATTCTGCTTGTTTATTTTCTTCCTCTAAATCAGCGAGCAGCGAGCCTTAAGAGTGCAGCAGCCTTTGAACCGCGGCCTATCCCATGACTGCAGCCTTGGGTATTAACCCAGAGCCACTGAGAGGCTTAAAAAGCCATCAGCTCATTGTCCAGAGACACAAAAACCCCCTTCCTCTAAAATCCCCACCCCTCCCATCCCCCCATCCTTCTCTTCTCTTTTCCTCCTTCCCTCCTTTCTTAAGAAAGCCTTGAGCTGGCATTCATATTAATCAGTTTTAAGGGTCTAATGAGATAAGTGAGACTTAAGGGGAGTCCCCAAAGTGGCCTAAGCCCTCTGGATAAACAGAGGTGATGAGCGCTGCCTATGGTTACATCCTTAGGAGTGTGTGTGTGTGCTTTTTTTTCCCAGCATAGTCATGCATACAAAAGTTTTAATGTCCTTAATCCCACTGTTGATCTTTGAAATCCAAAACATCACCTTGAGACAATCATCACCTTGCCTTGTAAAGGGCGAGGTGTTGATGAAATGGTTTCATGATTTTGGTTTGTTTCTGAGCTTGTTCAGGGGTTCAGAATCTAGCGCATCTGTGGATTTGACCAACATCAGGTCTTTTCCTCGATAACTCCCTCCTTTGTCCTAATCCCCCCCCTACCCAGTCCATGCACCCTGTCTTCCTTATCCCGCCAAGTATCGCCGGAATATAGGGCAGTTGGTTTCCTCCCGCTCTTTTGCACTTTGTAACATATTGTCCTCTCTTTTTTACCCCTGTCCTCCCTCCCTTCCTCTCTCCTGTCTCTCGGATCACCAAATCTTTATACTGTCCTTGTACTTGGCTCTTGGGGTCCTGCTGAGGAGACCCAGCATGCCCACTGTCAGCATTAGGCTTAGTGTTGTGGCTGCAGCACTTGACTGACAGTTGCCTACACTCTCTTTCTCTTTCTCCGTTTTTTTCTGTGTGTTTTTCTTTTCTTTTAATCATTTTTGAAAAACATATACCACTCTAAGCCCCTCCCTCATTTCTACTTAAACTCTCAACTCTAGACTACAGAGCTACAGTGTGTGTGTGAGTGTGTGTGTGTGTGTGTGTGTGTGTGTGTGTGTGTGATGAAACAGAGCAGCCAAAACCAAGAAAAATGTGGTACCCACGAGACACAAAGAGATAAAGATGGCTGCATCAGTTTTTGATTTTCAAATTCTAACATTTAAATTGAATTAATTAGGCAATAGCGATTAAAGCTACTCAGCAAGGATAATTGGATGGCCAAATTAAATAATCTATAATCTATAATCTGTAATAATCTGCCTGTAATTCACCAGTCAAGGATCAGTTAGGGCAGGAACAATGAAGTCAGACTTTAAAGAATACTGCTTTACTCTGGGAAAGTTAATGTATTTGATTAGATTTTTTTTTTTTTTGTAGTTTCATTTTTTTTTCCTTCTATGAAAAAAAATGCATTTTTGCTTCAGAGAATACATAAAAGAATAGTTTTCCCGTACATTTGGGTTTTTGTGTAACAGACGGTCTGGTCGATCTTTACAGTAGAACTACTGGAGTAGCTGTGCAGCGGGACAAGTCCTCAGAGAGTTCAGTTTCACCTGCTGTTCTGTTCCTCAGGGCCGCTGGACTCCACGACCGGAGACATTCCAGTCAGGATTAGAGCGTGCATGGCAAACGGAAGCACAAATAAGAGGGAGTGAAGGGGCTTTTTTTTTTTTTTTTTTTTCCAGAAACGACACAGTGTTTGGCCTGGCTGCTTTAAGGTTAATATGCCTTTGACATTTTTACAACATTGTGTGAATTGCATTTTCAGAATTTGTGGTTTCTACGAGCATTCTGCCATTGAATTTAAAAATTTTAACCGTGAACATGTTTAAGATTAAACAAACTTTTATTACATCAATTTACAATTAAATATAAATAAATATAAAAATATAGCTTTTAACAACTCAAAAGACAGATTGATTACAAGAAGTTGCAGCTGCTGCGAATAATTGTATCTAATTTCTTTTGTAATATTATATTGTACTATTTAAAAACATTGTTTTAGTTACATTTATATATAGCAGTCGACAGACTAAGATAAAACAAATAAAATGCAATCCAGTACAAAATCCCTTCATGAATTTTATACATTTCTACTTTTTTTTTTTCCACCCAGTGTATTTTTTTATTTTATTTTTACGTTCATTAATTACTCTCTAATTTCAGGTTTATTATTTCTTCAAACAGATATTCATTTATACATATTTTTCCCCAGTCAAATTTAATAGTTTTGAAACTTTCCCGTTTAAAATTTGGCTTTAGTATAGAAAATATAAACTTGCCTGCTTCATTATTCCATTTATGGTAATATCTGACAATTTGCAAATATTTCAGTGGTATTATTTTTTATGAGGTACAGAGTTGAAGTAGATTATTAGCCTGTGGGAAAAGAGATGCATCATATTTCTTGTCTTGGATTAGAGTGCGTGCTTGGCTTTGGGTGGAGTGATGAAATATTCATTAATGTTTGTGATCTCTAAGAGGAGTAGCACTTGCAAACCTTTGCACGCAATTCATGAAAAATAAAATCAAGGTAGACATGCTGTGAACATGAAGGTGATGGAGGGTTGTCTCCTTGTCTGGTTTGTATGATCTTAACCAAAAACATTTGTGGTGCCTGCTATGACTGTAAACTTTCCTCTATGGGAGGTTTTTTTTTCTGCTCTCTGTATATATTTTAAAATATTTTGTTGATGTATTTCCCAGAAGTTGTTAAAATAGATAAATAACACAAATATCTTGCTGAATTTGTTTGACGATTGACCCTGGATTTACAGTTTTCTTGTTAACAGACAGGTGTCAGACGACAGGTCTGTGACAGTGTCAGACTTGTCAGTCTTTGAGTGACAACAGGTTCACAGCTACTTTAATAATGCAGGACAGCCATACTTTATGTCCTCTCCAGCTCCCCATCCTCTCCTTTCTCTGGGATGTAGAGAGCTGTCCTTACATTAAGGCCAGGTCAGATTGCGTCTGCCATCGTACATTAGCAGCCAAGCCATCCTGCCTGTATCACTGGTAAGAGGAACATGGCACGAAGATGGCTGAATTATTCACACTCATAATCGGCCTTTATGTCCTGCTGCCAGGCCTGGCCCCACTGTTATTCTAGTGCATAATTGATAGCGCTCAGAAGTGGAAAAGTTAGAATAGCAGAAGTAATGCGAAGCGAAAGTCTAGTCAGGCAGCAGAAGAAGGGAAGAGGGGGATTGGTGGGGTAGTGATGGGGATAGAGGGATGGAGGTGGGCCCCTATAGGAGTTTTTACACTGAGCTTGTGTTAGCCTTTACGGGGCTTAGGCCCAGCTAGCGTGAGGATCGCGTGTGTAGGCCAGCCAGACTAGTCTGAAAGGGGGAGAAGAGAGGGGGATAAGAGGGGGATAAGAGGGGGATGAAAGGAGGTGGGAGGGAGAGGAGATGGGGATCCAGAGTAACAAGGCCTGACGCTGAGCCGGTCCAGAATGTGGTCTGTTTCTCCCCCAAAGTTACTCTGGGGTTCCTCTGTGGGCAAATATATTTTTTAAAATCAAATTGAATTTGATTAAGGAATGAAAAAGTTTATTTTTTGTTTTTAAAATAATTGCGGGGAAACAATCACAACTGTTCTGTTATCTCCACGGTTGATTTGTACTCGTGGGTTTGGTTTTCATTTGGACCTAATCCAGCAGGTTTTTTCACTATATGCTTACTCAGGCAGGTAAGAAAGGCATTGACATCACATTACAACCATGTGATGCAATGATCAATAAACAGCAACCTCCAGAGAAGAGCAATGATTGGCTCGAGTCCAATAGTAAAGAGAGGCCATCTATTGAGAAATTGAGTGAGACAAGCTTTTGAAAATAATAATACTCCACTCTTGGAAACAGGAAAAATGTTGTCTGTTTCAAATTTTATTTTCATTAACCCGTCGATGCATATCTTCATCTTAACTTAATTCCCCAAAGAATTTACTCCTACATTATTTTCTGCAGCTAGAGATTCATATGGTTTGATATTTCTGTCAGAAATGATTTTTTTCTGCCTCCTCACATCTCCCATCCAGTCGTCTCCGAAAGCTCCCTCAATTGAAAAGAACACCCTTCCATGGAAGTTTGAATGTCTCAGGTGAAGGTGTTAACACAGCCCCAGGTGTAGTCTATTTAACACCTCTCTGACCCTTAACAAAGCCTTACTAACTGCTGCCTAGCTCTGCCTTTTGTGTTCCATAACAAAGCCCTTTAGCTTCTAATAACACCACAGCACTGCCAGTGTCAAGAGAAACCTGAGATAAGGTCCACATCAGAGAGTTGGTGGGAACTGTTTAATCCGCTTCTCGAAACCAAACCAACACACAACAGGCAGGGATCATGTTTGGCAAAGTGGCCGGCTTTGATGGAGGGATCGGATGGTGTGAGTAGGAGGAATGAGGATGACGGCAAACAGAAAGGCGGCTGAATGCCGGTAGTCTTTTACGGAGCTGTGAAAGAGAACATCTGGAGAATAATACAGGGAGTTGTACACAATGTGCGCTAAGGCTCATTCACTCACACACATACACACACAAACACACGCACACTATTAGTATCACAGCAGTATTTTGTGTTGTTCTTTTAATGGTCATGCTATGATGCTGCTGATTAATTCTACATTTTCTCCTCTAATCACAAGAAAAGTAAATTATTCGCTCAATTACTTTGGCTTTTTACATGTATGCAAATATATTGACCGTGCCTGGTCACAAATACATGAATAAATAGTGACCTATTAATTTTCGCTGAAACTGAAAGAGATATTTCTTCTATGCTTTCTCTGATTCTCTTTTCATTTCCTCAAACAAGGACTCATAGACTTTAGTTGCAGAGCCAAACAAGCTGTTATCATTTAAATGAAAGCTCTACATCAAAGCTGTATATTTTTTTGTCAACATCACTTTTGCAATATATTTGAAAGTATCTTTCACCAGAGTCGCTACAATGTGGTCATAAAGCCGTCGAGTAGAAACATTAGCAGCGATATGTCTCAGAAACTCATAAAACCAATTTACGAGTGCACTTAAGGCCCATACACCTACTGGAGCCATTCTATAAAGATGCAGACAGAGATTGCACCAAACTCCCCCCAATTACCCACATTTAAAAGTAATAAATGTGGATCGATAAGTGATAGAGGGCCTGTTAATCCTCAACTTACCCAGTTATTTTCAATTGAGACTCTCCTTTTCAAACTAAAATTGCAACATTTACTAGCTTACCATTGATTTGTTTTATTGTTCTCTTCCTACAGGCTAAATGCTGCACTGAGCTGTTTTTGCAGTAGTCCTCTGGAATGGATGTTTTTATCTTTTCTAGTGTTTAAATTCTTAAGAGACTCGCCTTTATCTTATTAAGAGAGAGGAACTGCAAGGACCAGAATGCTTTTTTATTGCAATTATTCTTTTTATATGTGAATAATTCATTTTCAGATATCCCAAATGAGAAAAGGAATTTTAATTAAAAGAAACTTCAATAATCAACACTTCAGTATTAAGTAAACAACGCTGCTGCTCTGGTGTGTGAAAACAATAGTGGCAGCCTCCTGTGAAATACCTTCTTGATGATCTCGCAGTAGGACATGTGAATTGGCCTGTATGCCTAGTTGAGCTCATATTCTTATTTATTTACTGCTTGGCTCAGCGTGCCAGTGCTGGAATGCTATTGGCACTAGCAGGTATGGATTAGACCCCTCTCTGTCTCACTGTGAAGTTAATTGAGGGAATCCTCCTCCCACAGTGGACAGGCCTCCTCAGCTCTACATGCAGACTTAGCTTACAAAGCACTACAGTTTCACTTTTAATTTGAGTTGACGATTTCTGACTCCAATCTGATGAGACCGCATCCGATAAATCATTTCTCTGTGACCTTTTACACGCTCCGTCTGAAACAGGCCCTCCTCATCATACTCGCTGCCCCCCGTCGCCATTAATGTAATGTCATTAATATGATATAAGGGCTTATGACTGTGTCACTAATTACAGCAGTTAGATGTGTTATCATTCTTTTCTATTAATTGCTTCACTAATGGTTTGTTTTTACATATTTACATTAACACGTGCAATTATTCTACATGGCTTAACGTATTTACATACAGCAGCAATACAATACAAATGTCTCCCTTTACAATACTGCGATGACCCCTCACAATTTTCTAATTAGTGTATTATCAAGGAACAGTCTCATCAGGAAATGCCACTGCTAATACCCACGGATGGCATTTAGTTTAAATACCCACATGGCTAATGTAGGCTAAGCTTTTGTCTGAACATGTGTTTTTTATGTCCATTTTTTTTTTTTTTTACCTGAACAGACAATTAATTAAATGTCACAGCAAAGCTAAGATTAGCCATATGTGTATTTGCTCACATGGCATATTGTGATGAACACTTTGTTAGAATATGAGTTGTTGAAATCTCAGTGGTGATTTAATTTCTTCTATTCATGCCCTTTGAAACACATAGAGAAAACCATTCCGTTTGTACATGTTGATCTCCCAGTGGAATTGTATGTTATTGTGTCCGCTGTGTAAATGTTTTACTTCCACATATCTGGACACCGAATAATTCCTCTCCTTCTGGCTTTGTTTTCTCTGTGTCTCTACTGGTCTTTTAATTGTGAATTTTTCCAGTGTTTTACAGCCTAGTAATGATTTTATAGCTGGCTGTTTTATACCGATGTCCAAACCTGCAGCCTGGGGAAGATTTAGTGTGTTGCCACTGTTGGGTAGTGAGCTCTAATTGGAAGGTCAGGGGGACGTGTTTCAGAGTAGCAGGAGATCACCCGTGTACTGCAGATTTAAAGGTTATCCAAACCCACCCGCAGACATAAAGATGTAATTTTCCTGTTATTATATTAGCCATCTGGATAGAGAATATTTCATGTTGAACTGATTTAAAAAATTGAATTTTAAAATTGGGCTGAAAGCATCATAGACCATATAAAATACTTGTCCTTTTCAAAAAGTTCAAAAGCAAAGAGTAAAGATGCAAATCTGTTCATCTCACTCCCCGATTTGTATTAAATAAGGTCACACTGTATGTACTGTATCATCACACACAGAGGGTACTTTAGTTTAATGGGGACATGTGCTATTTTGAACAATTTAGACAAGTGAAATAGTCCTCTCGATTGCTTTGACACCAGGAAGGTTTTTTCCATCCAGTCATGGCGTCTCTCTTAAGAACAGCTGCCTCTGGTCCTGCATGGCATGCCAGAAGTTAACCACACTGTAGGCTTGGCTGGAAGGCTGAGATGTCTGTGTGCTCGACTCTATGTGTGTCAGAGGGGCTCCGTTTCTGCATTTCGTGCCACATTTCGTGTCTATCGCCAGCCCTTCTCTCACGCTTGCCTGGCCGTGTGTCGTTGATGGGGTTTGGGTGAAGGGTGGAGTGAGGAGGGCGTGGGGAGGAGGAGGAGGAGGAGGAGGAGGAGGGTGGTGGCCGGTAGATAAGTGGTCGATGTCTGGCTCGCGTTGTCGATGTAGGCTGGGTCACGTGGTGGGCCCACAAAAAAAGGAAAAAAAGAAAAAAGAGCTCCTTGGGTGATTCTTGGCACGCAATGTTTTGAACTTAGACACACACACGGTTTGAAGACAGGCTCCTACTGTACATTCACACACACACACACACACACACACACACACACACACACACACACACACACACACACACAAAAACACAAAAAACACACACAGATAAACAGTATTTTTCTGACTTCCAGCCTGATAGAGGTGGGTACGTGTGAGCTATGTTGTGCATTTTGTGCACCTGTCTGTATCCATCTTTTTTGCCATGTTGTTATTTTGTGTGTGTGTGTGTGTGTGCATCCCTGTATGGCTCAGTGCCTTTTTCCACCCACCGTTGGTAGCAATACAGTTATTGACAACAGAAGGAAAGGTGAAGTCTCTGCAGACAAAGAGGCAGAATGTGCTGACCAGAGCATCCAGTGACAAAAGCAGCGAGGAGTGTGGGCTGAGGCAAGGGTGCAGAGAAAGTAGATATACCATAAACTGCCTGGCTCAAATGAACTGGCTTGGCTTGCTGACCAGCACTCCTCTATTTTATTTCTTCCCCTTCTTCTTCTTCTCTCTCGCTCTCTTCTTCCACTGTTTCTTTTTCCCTCCTCTTTTTCAGAGGGCTGTCTGCCATTAAAGCAGAGAGAATTGATTTTCTCATCCTTTCTTTTCCCCCCTTCTTTTATTTAATACCCCTCTGCCATCGCCTACCCCTTGCAGCCCAAATCAATACAGTATCTGCATGTACACTGGGATAAAATACAAGCACACACTATAACAGTGTCACAGCGGGGTTCAGTTATTCTTAAGCCAGCGTCCTGTAGTTCTTCATCCTTTTACCTGTTTTCTCTGTCTATCGTTTTACTCTGTTTGTCTCTTTGTCTTTCCTCAACCTCCTCTTCTAGTCTGTTCACTCTCCACTCCCCTACACCTCCCCTTTCATCGAAGCTGAAATGTAATGCAGAAAGGTGAGAAAGTTCAGAGACTGAGAATACATTTACAGTGACCCTCTTCTCGCCTTTGCCTCCTCCTCCTCCTCCTTGGGATGGCTTGTAATGAGAGTCTGGATGCATGTATGTGGGTGTGTTGTATATGTGTGTATGTGTGTGTAAGTAATGAAAGTCATATCACTTCTTATGGGGTCAGTGAGAGCGAACATGCATTTTAACCATTATAACCCCTTATCCTGTATGGATATTGTATGTGGGTGTATGTGCAAAGTGTGTGTGTAGGTTACACTATTTATGCAGAGCTGACTATCTGCAGTCCTCGCCGCTTTAACCTTCTCTTTGTCCCCAGTCAAGCTTCATCCTCAGAGAAAACAGAAAACAGGCGAGCCCATGTGGGCCCAAACACACACACCCTTCACAGAAAAAGCAGTGAGGGAAAAGGACTGTCACACAGTCGGAAACACACTGACACCACTTCTCCATCCCTGTCTCTCCTCCTCTCCGACTGCTACTTGACTGCTTGACTATATTCAGCGATTCTGTAGAATTGAGCATTGAGAGCTGTCAGGCCCAGTGTGGAGCTCCCATGCTGGGCTTGCTGTTTCCTCGAGCTCCCCTCTTTGATGACAAATGACCTGTGTCTCCAGATCAGACACTGGGAGCTGCCGTGGGGGCGGGGTGAGGGAGGGTTTAATAGTGTAAAGTGCTCGGTTATATGAACTGAATTTAAAAAAGGCACTGGTGGAAGGCAGTAAAGAAATAAAATAAAAGGAGATAGAATGACCCACATCTGTGAGAAATGGAGCCTTTGAGGCGTCAAGGACCTTATTCACCTTTCTGTTCATTGAGTCACCTTTACTCTGTTTTGTGTATTTTTTTTACCACGAACAATGTCGTTAAAATATCAACTGTAAGCAAATATTTATGGAGGCAATAGACACCACCAAATAGATACACACATATCTGTGTACAGTGCACACAATTAAACACACACACACACACACACACACCTATTGAACACAATGAGACTCATCACAGCACAGTGCTTAGGGAACATTCTCGGGAGCTTGAATATACTATGGCAATTTCTACAGAGTCCTTTGGATATTTTCACGACAAAGGATACAATAGGTCCCCGTTAGACATTTGGCTCAAGGAAAAATAACTTCAAAATTGACAGCGTGGTATTGCTCAGTAATTTAGGCCTATTAGAATAGCTGCTGATTGGAGACGCTATTATTCCTGTGTATTACCGAGTAAATGGCCTCTGATTCACTGCTTGTCATAGGACGGGGCAGCCCAAGGGGGGCCGGTGTGACTAACAGTTCCCTTTTTGTTCACGCCAAGGTTTTCATCAGGCCTTCAAGACCTCCATTTTTTTTTAAAACAGAAATGCCTAATTCATCCCACATGCTTCACTATTCCTTCTCTCATTTTCACATTCCATGCACACACATCACAGATTGTAGTTGTGCACACCCACAGCCTGAGCAGTCACGTAGATGTACAAACACACACATTTTACATGTGTACACGTGCGCACACCTTCACCCTCGGCTCCCGCTTGGCTGTACCTTCCCCAGTCAGTCAGTCAATGTGGGATGTTGCTGATTCAGACAGCTGTCACAGCAGCATCAGCACTGGGGGCTACGCCAGACACCATGCAAAGCCACGTAGACATTATCCTGCACGCGTGTGTGGAAGGAGTGTGTGTGCATATGTGTCTGAGTATGCATCAGTGGTTTAGGTTAATTTACTTTATGCTGTATTCAACCAAAATGTATGCTGTAACTGCATTCTCTCTGTTATTTCACAAGGACCGACAGGGTGGCCTCGCAGTTAGACGGATGGTGCCGCAAAAGGAAAAAGTCGCCCGTTTGACAGCCAGTGTTTAGCGTTGAGTGCTCTTTCATGTTGCACCCTCACCTGCTCATTCCTTGTAATTTGCCCCGGATAAAAGTGTCAGCTAAAATACCTAATTTTGTGACAGATTGGATATGACAGCCATTTGATGACAAAATGTTTTTTAGTGATTTGATACCGAGAAAACTTCACCCCTGGAATTAGTGGGAGAGTGAATTAACCTCAGTGAAGGGGTCAGTTCACACAAATTACAAAAAAAAAAAAAAAAAAAAAAAAAAAAAAAAAAAAAAAAAGTTTTCTCACTTGCCTCTAGTTTTATCTAGTCATACAGAAAGTTTCTGCCAGGACCCCGAAATTTGGTTCACAGCACAAAGTTATCTTCAGATTCAAAAATGTTGCTTTAGAAAATCCATAAACAGTTTTCATAGGCACTATTTCTCTGGTAAAAATGTTGACATTGTATTCTTTGGATTATGTAGAGTGACTGGGTCATGTCTTGTGGAAAATGTTGCTGCTGTGAGCATCAGCTAGAAATACAATTCACTTCCATTGTAGGGCATAAATTACAGTCACTGATATCTAAAAACATGGTCAAATAAAACCAAAACTATCCACATTTTTTTTGTATTTTGGGTGTACTGACCTATATTTAAACACAGATTGTATATAAATCTGTCATTACATGATTGAATACACGAGTCACATGTGTGTTTGTGTGTGTTGTTCTTTTTAGAGAGCAAGTCCGCTGGTGGTTGATGACTGTGTGAGCACCACTTGGGGTCCTTAGCTCCCGCTGTGCCCTGAAGGGGTGGGGGGGTGCCCTCCATAGATTAGGCACCATCTGTTGGCTGGCACTTGACAAACGCATAGCCTTTTTGCGTGCACGCACACACACACACACACACACACACACACACACACACACAAATAGATACACAACCTTACACATCTGTTGCACTCTTCTCCATCTCTACATTATTTACTACTTTTCTTCCTCCTAAACCTTCACCTTTACACTCTTTTTGTTTCATCTTTCCTGACATGATTTCTAGTCTTACTTATACTTACTTTCATTTGCCCTTCCTCTTTTTCTTCTTTGTCTTTATCCTCCCTCACGCCTTCCCTCTCTCTATGTGTCCTTTATCCTCAACTCTTGGTTTCCTTCCTACTTAAATATCGCCCTCGTTCCCTCCCTTCTGTCTGGTCGGAGCGTTTGGGTGTGAAAGACTGTCATTAAAAAGATGCCCCCTCTCCTGCTGGGAGTAATCATCTATGAAAGAGGACACATTAATGTTACCGCAGCTAACACTGTTTGCTCTGTGCGTGTGTGTCGCTTTTTGAGTGGCCCATGATGCCAACATGGCCCACTTTGTTTCACTCAGCACTCCCCCCTCACACACTCACCAAATCCTCCCTCAAGGTCACTCAGACCAGACTCTGTGTGTGTATGTACGTGTGTGTGTGTGTGTGTGTGTGTGTGTGGATTTTAGTCTGTTGCTGATCCCATGACTCTTGCTTTCTTGTACCTTTATGAAAAGGGCTCATTCTCTGCTGAATCACAGACATATTTTTCAAATCCTATTTTTGAAATTGGCATATAATCCACAGAGCAATTTTGCAGGAGTTGATGCTGAACTTAAATGTGTCCAGACTTGTGTGTGAGGGAGCGTGCTCGTGTCAGCGGCGTGTGTGTAGCTTTGTAAATGTGTCGGTGCACAAGCTCTATTTTTGTGTCAGCATTGTTTGTGTTTTGTGTGTGTGTGTGTTTGTGTGTGGCATCTGTGTTTCATCCATCCTCCTGGGGTTCAATGCTCTCCGGCTATTCTGAAGGTCAGAGATGACACCGTGGGAGAGGGGTCAGTCATCACTGCCACCCCTCCATCTCCTCTTCCCTCTCCATCTCTCCATCTTTCTTTCATGTATTCTCATCTCTCTCTTGTGTGGCTCTTGGTATGTGGACTTTATTAAATTTTCCTCCGGGTGGGTGACGGAGAAAACAGGAGGGGATCAGGGGAGTCATCCCCTCTTTGCTTCTTTCATCTGTCGCTCCTCTTTCATTCCCGCGAGGGTACTCTGGTCGTAGGGTACACACGGTGAAAAGGTAGCCCAGGTACCTCTGCCCTCTTTGGGCAGTGTGCTTCACAACAGATCCCTGATTCCATCTGGAGTGGAAAAGAAATAAATTAAAAAAAAAAAATCTCTTTCTCTCTCCTTTCACATATTACACCGAGGCCATGCTGCACTTTCTTTAAGCCTGACAGAAAGGTAAAAACTCTGTTCTGCAGTTCTGCTTTTCTCGTCAATCTTCCTCAATCAATGGAAATTAAGAAATGTGCTTTGCAACAGCAAAATAAGATCCAGATTGGAATTGCTTTGCAAATTCAGTTAGATTCAGTTGGATCGTGAGCTCTTCTTCTAATGATAGGGTCAATCCTGTTTTGCAAGTGTGTACACATTCTACAACACAACGGGGCAAGTTAGAGACAGGAGCGCATGGGAACATTTGTTTGTGCACCTGCATGAGTGTATACACTTGAGTGTATATGTGTGTGTCTTTTTGTTTCAAGGGTAGATAAGTATAGCTAGAGAGTAATTACAACACTACAGCTGTTTATAAGCTAATAAATGTTTTTATTCACTCCTTATCTACTGTGATAAAGCATTATTTCCCTTTGGTCAGAACATTTGGTTTCTCTTTTCGTGTGTGTGCAGGGTTGCACGCTTGAGAGTGAGAGTGCGACACACATGGGGGATTAAAGAGGAAAGGCAGCATAATAGGGGAACGTATTTTAATATTATGTATATAAAACAGAAATGGAAGCTGGTGATGCTTGATGATGATGATTCAATATGGTGAGAGCTAGTTTCTGTGCAATCTTGTTTGTGTTTAATTTGTTTTTATTGGTGTATGAGTGTAATGAATCCAAGATAAAGGAATGCCTATAATACCCCTTTCATTGCATTTTCTTTTTCTGTCATTCAGTTCTTGAGGAGCTGCTCAGTGGTGGTGATGCTATGTTGTTTTTATTTTGTTTGTACTGTTATGAATCATTTTGTGGTCTGCCCTGGGGCGTCCTGGCTCACACTGTCTCTGTTACAGCCGGGGAATCAAATAAGGTAATTGATTGCTTAAAATGATCCTTTTCCCCTTTTGTTCACCGCTTATGCTGTCTGTGCACCATAGCTAAAGCTTGTTTATTGGCAGAGATTATTTACCCATATTCCCCATGGGCAGATAATTAACTTTAGGCAATATCATAGGCTCTATTTTGCCGTCAAATAGGGGAAAATAAGTAAAGACTGCTATTTTGCATGTCACTGTCCTGATGCTGCTAGAAAAAAAAATAGTTTTGATACATCACAGATGTGTAGTAGGGGGGTGTAGGGGCGAAAAACAAACAAGTTCATCCTGAGATGTTCTCCTCCCTTCCTGCTAACCTTAATGATGGCCTGCACAGCCATTCATTTGATAGAAAAAGAAGTTGGTTAGTCAAACATGCAGAAGACAATTTTTCATGTGCAGAGTTCTGCACAGTTTTGTATAGTGTGTTCTTTATGCAATCCATGGTGAACAAAACCCGACCGTGCATTTCCTTAATGTGATCATGTTGAGGTCATGGACACAAGAAAAAATATCAATCCCAGTAATGTGCAGAAACTGTGTCAGAACAGACAACACAATTGCACCCAATGGGCAATTTGTTAAAAAATTCCCAAAAGGGATTGTGACAGATAAATTATTGCTTTCTCTCTTGTTTTACTCTAAACTCTGCAGCCAACAGAGCGGGATTAATAATTTGTGTTAACAAGAGGGATGCCAGCCTCCTTTCATTCATCCTCAAATTGTGCCCCTCTCTGCTTTCACCCCTGTCACCCTGCTGATTATACCTGACAGTTCCTCCCTCTCATCGTCAGAGATGACAAAGTGTTTCTCCTGTGCTCCCAGAGTCTCATCCCTCACCCACGGATGGCCCAGATCACAGTAGGAGCAGATATGAGACCAGGAAGGAGATCCGTCATGACTCCCCTTGCTACCTGGAACTCATTTTTCAGCTCAGAGAAAGGCGAGTGTGAGGCATTTCTTAGTGGTAAATGTGATTTATCCACTAAGCTGTTGCTTGGTGGTGGCCAACGTGGCTATAGGAGCAGCCAGACTCACAATTAACGCTGATTTATCTGCTAGCTTGACTGTTAGACTCTGAATCAGCAGTGATTATAATGAAGACGCTTCTGGTCGAACTCGGGTGGAGTTTTTAGTGTTAAAGTCGATTGAGGAGTACATTTGTGCTTATTTGTGTGTGTGGAAAAGAAAGACAGACAGTTTGTTCACCTGTTTTGTTTTCCCAGGATGTGTAATTGTGTGTCATGTGAAAAACCTGTCTAGACTAGGATACTAAAAAAAAATGTACAAAAGACAGAGAAACAGAAGAAAATTCAAATATCAACTTGCCTCTGCTACTCACAACACCACCTTATGACCATGATGGTATAATAATATTAAATATAATCATGTTCTGTTTGTATCCACACCTTTTCTCTGGTGCCATAAAGGGAAGAAAAGCTCAGCTTCGTTATTTAACACAACACTAGGCCAATATAAGACATTGTAGGCAGGAAAGACGGACATTTAGCAGTACAGTATTAGACAGGATTAGGATGATTCAGTGTAGAAAGGAGGCGCCGGAGATGACAGTTTTAGCCACACGTTTCACTCGATGTCATTTAATACAGCTCCACTGCTGAGCCAAAATTAATTCACTCATGATGACTTCTGCTCTGTTCATTTTCTTTATTTATATATTTACACACATAGCATTTGTTCCCCTGTCTCTTTTTCTTTGCATTCCTCACAGTTTTAATGGATTTATTTAATTCCAGTTTCTTTTTTTCCCCAATGTGGCAGCAATCAGAATACCACAAATTTGCAAGAAAATTAGTCTATTTCATCTCTGTAATTATTGACATGAGGGGAGGGTGGGGGTGTGTTTCAAACACTCACACATGCCCATTACTGGTTTCTTTGAAGCCTGCAGAAACTTGCTCTGTCAGGTTTGCCAAGAAACCATGACATGATTTACTATCACCTAGACAGTTTACTTCATGTCAAATGCTTTACATGTGTGGTGAAACGGTGGCTGCATTTAAGAACAGGTCAGATTAGGAAGCGTGCATGCCATAATTCATAATCACGATCCAGATTCCCAGTATGACTTACTCCACACTTTTCTCTGTAGAAGTTTGGTGAATAAAATGTTTTCGGGGGAATTGGAGACTGAGAGGGGTGATGGGGTTTAGGTCTTAGTCTAATCTACCTCCAGTCTGGCATCGTGTTAAGAAATGCTGAGATCGGGTCATGGCTGGAGGTTAGGTCATGTCCCAGATGTAAACCCACAACATTCTTCAAGCCTTAATGGTGTATTACATTCGTGCCTCCTGCAGTCTCTGAGTGTGCACGCATGTGTGTCCATGTGCATTTTCACACTTCTACCATATCAACTTATATTTCCACTGTGTGGCGGAGCATGGAGAGCAGGGGTCTCCGAGGGCTCTGGGTGTGTGCTAAGACCATTATAAAAGATCGTGATTGTGGCCGATTGTGTGAGAATGTGTTTATGTGTGTCTGCATGGGGCGCCGACAGGGCTCTCTCTTGGGGTGGGTTTTAATTCCAAATGGACGTGCGAGGACAGGCAGGGTAAAAAGTGTGTGTGTGTGTGTGTGTGTGTGTGTGTGTGTGGAGGGAGTCCATAGATGCAGTGTGTCAAATGGTTATTGTAGCGTAATCAGCGTGGTGACCTGAACCAGAGTTAATATTGAGGAGATTGACCTTTTCTGTTGGCGGGAGATGAGGAGCACCCTCCATCCCCTGTGGCTTTGTGCTAGCATTCTTTCTCTCAGCACCACTGTGCTTCACGCACACACATATGCATGCATATAATCTCGTATGTAGGTATAGTCGGCCTTATTGGAAATTCCAGATGTATGGCAGAATCAGAAACAGTAATCCACCCACACACACACATATATATATATATATATATATATATATATATATGGACGGTGTCAGGTGTCAGTCCTGCATGTCTTCTGCTGTTGCTGAAACTAGAAACAGGCTTGACAACTCTATAAACTTCAAAGGTGAGAGAGAAATAAAGGGGGAAAATGTGGAAACAAACTTGTTGGGTGTTCTAGCAAGCCATTGTTCTTTTAGAGAAAGACACCTCATTCACTCGCTCTCATCTGTAGTTTCATTTGCATTTGGGAAACCTGCCCAGTCATACCTACCCATGCCCAAGGGAAATAGCTGCGTGCTTTGATCACACAGAAGAATACTTTGCTAGCAACTACTTCACTTATCTTTTTCTCATCCTTGCCTTTCTGCACTTTTCTGACTCAGTTATTCTCTGACTTCATCTGCTTTCATAACCTCCCATGTTCTCTCCCTTACTCTCACCCCTTAAATCCTCCCAGTAGTATTAAATTTGTGTTTATCCCTCCAGCCTGCCTCCCCCATGTCATGGGTCCCCAGGGAAACATCCAAAGCGCAGAGCCCCAGGTAGGGAGCCCTAGGCTGGGCTTGTAGCTGCTGTGGGAACCCTCACAGGGATTTGTGAGCTCTAGAGACCCTGTAGTAGCTGCACAAGGTCTTGTGTTGCACCAGAGGGAGATGAAGAATGAGTGCGGGCAGAAATAGAGTGCAAGACAGACCAAGGAAAATAAGAGCTAGAAAAGAAAATTTGGGAAAAGTGTTTTTTTTTTTTCCTTCTGCACATTTAGGATCATAAACGTGATTAAAGGGTCCACAGCATGTATGCCTCCTACATATGAACCCCTGCCTCCCGTTTGTCTGACAGAGAGAGAACAATTGGTCGCAGTGGTTTCAGGGGCCCTGTCTCAGTCTCTGCTTTGTAAAGGGATAAGATGATGTCCCATGCTAAGAACAAAGCCGGATAATTGACCCCCCTCAGTGGCGCTAGCACAGCTCATGTGGCCTGTCGGACACAGGGTTGCTTCCTGCGCACACATATGTGTACACATGAATGCACTGACAAGCAAAATCACACTCACACACCGGCATTCAACAAGCAGAAATGCAAACAAAATGTCGTGTTGTTCCATGCTCACTTGACTTTGATTGAAGCAAAACAGCGCACGAGTAAATGTAAGCTATGTGTCACTTCTGCCTCTTTACCTACACAGTGCGTTTTCACTGATCTGCTGAGTGCCTTCCAGTAGCCTAACATATACACCCTGTAATCTTTTCTGCTTTGTTATACGGCTGAGGTGTAAACTTTCAGATTTGATGGACAGCCGTACAATAGGCAGGCTCTTCCCATTCCACCGTGTGAATAGACTTTTCTTGGTGCTTAACGATAGACCGCCCTTAACTGCAAGAGAACAATAAGAAATATTAAACATACTCAGTCAGAGCTGAAATATACCTAATCTTCTCATGTTTGTCTCATAAATCCTGCTGTTTTCTTTATTCTCTATCTGTATGTACAATGTAAGTACATAATGAACTGTGAACATCATGCTTGAAACCTGAAGCTGTCACCATCTAAGCCTAAATAGAGGGGAACATGGAAAAAAAGATATTACCTCTCTGGCATACTGAGGCAAAATAAATGCTGTTATTTAGTATTCAATACAGTGTTAAAATTACTCATGAGAGCTTTCAACCTTTCATCTCACAAATTGAATTGATTTGTTTGTGAGAGAAATATCAGAACAAAAAAAGTTTCCAACATAATGTGCTTGAATCTGTGGCCCTGCTTATGAAGCAACACTCCCTTTCTCTCCCTCTGTTCAGTTTGTGCGTGTCTCTCTGTCTCTCTCGTTCTCTCACTGTGTTTATTGAGCTTGTGCTTAGTGCGGGTCAGTCACATCAGTCATTCTCAGATGGCCAGAGCAGCAATACACTGTATGCTAATTGTTTGCTGCTTAATATGCTACATCAATCAGGACTAATTATGACATTGTTTCAGCACTCAACGTTGTTTCAGCAAATGAGACAGAGTGGGTGAGAGAGGGAGGGAGAGAGAGAGAGAGAGATGGGAAACAAAGACAGAGAGACGCTTCATAAGCAGAGTAGAACACAAATACAAATTCAAGTGAAGATCTGCAGCGTATTAAAAACAGTGTATATCTACTCTGCATTGTTCCTGGAGCCTCTGGGGAATTCCTGTGTTATGATCAGTCTACTGTTACTTGAACTGAACTTTCTATTTTAATGTGAGTTTACTTCCCTGCGCACTCTCTCCAGGATGAAATTGGCATTAAATGCAGTGCTTTCAAGAACAGAGATGATCATCTCCAACTGAGCAGGGGCTGCAATTACATGTAAGCCAACAAAATGCACAGCACATATATTAAAATGTAGCTTAACAAGCACTTTCTGTGAATTTCTTCCGAATATGGTAGATAATTTCAATGGCTGCTGCATTAATCGCCTTTCATGATTGATTACCTCAGGAATTCCTCTTAATGGGCTCCCATCACACGGTGGAAGCACCCCTTGTTATGCTGAATTATTGTCAGTTATTGTGACGTGTCAAGCTATCAAAATATTATTTCTCGGGTTAAAGAAACTTTAAAGTACAAACACATGCAGGCCCTGCTGCGTGCACTCTCTTTCTCACACACACACACCTTTAAAAACTTCTTGACTGCAGTGTGTGACCTCCTGGTCGTTGCCAAGTGCCTGGGATGGGGGCCCTCTGGCTTGTGAGGGTTTTTAATGGACTCCTAGACAGTCCATTTCTATTGTGTGTGGAGAACAACCCTGGTGAATGCAGCAAATTAATCACATTTGGACCCGGACTGGCTGCCACTTTCAACTGTGAGCCCCCTTGCTAAGGTGCAACTAGAAGGACTACAGGGGTCAGACAAGCACAAAATGGAGGGCTGAGGGAAGAACAGGGGAACTCTTTAGTTAAGCCCCCAGCTGAAAGAGAAACAAGCCTGTCATTTTGTATTCTAGCATGGCCTCTTTCGTGCTCCTGCTGGCATTCTTGCTGCATTTGTAGTAGTAGGCCCACGTGTCTTTGTGTGTTTGTGTGAGTGTGTGTTTGCGTGCGCGTAACGTTTGCGTTCTCGCTGTTTTGTTGTGGCAAAGGTCAGCTTGTAGTGCCAGCTGGAGAGAGGCCTGTGAGGCCCACTGGATAGGCAGGCTTGGAAAAAAAGAAAAGAGGGCGAGAGAATGAATGAAAGGTGGGGGAGGTGGTGGGTTGGAGTGGCTTGTAGGAAATGATGCAGAGGCAGGTAGCTTACAACACAGATTTACTATCCGATCTTGTAATGTTTATTTCATCAGAGCACATAAAGAAGCAGGTGATTCTTTTAGAAAAGAATAACACTGGATAGTTGGTTTCAGAATAACAAACAGAGACAGAATGAGGGTATCGTGGGAAGGAGGAGGAGATGGAGGGCGGAGAGTTTAAATGGGCATGGGGAGGTGAAAGCATGGAAAAGAGGAGAAAATAGGCTAAGCAGCGAGAGGAACCCCTTGGCTCGTCGTGGCCCCTGTTCAGTATGCATCCCCACTGCTGGGATGATAGTGGGGGCAGAAGAAGTCCATTGTTCCTCTCGGATCTTCCTTTCCATTGAAAAGAGAGATGGATGGAAGAGAGAGGAAGAGAAGAAGGCAAGCGACAGAAAGAGGGTTAGAGTATGGGGCTGACCTGTGACCCACCCTGACCCGCAGACACCCGCCACAACCGGGGCTTTTGTCTGAGGATCGAGCTTTCTGCGACCTCCTCCATGTAAAATCGAAACCCCGAGAATCAGCCCCTTCCCCCTCGGACCCACCCGAATGTGACAAGGTCAGGGTTCAAACACTGTCAGGGGCCCGGGGCAGTCAAATAGAACTGGGAAGCAGCATAGTGCATATGTTTTTGTGTGTGAACTTGTGTGTGTGCCTGGATATGTGGATATGTGTTTATATGCTTATGTGTGCAGTTGTTAAAAATCTGTGGTCATGTAATGTAATAAGGGGGTGGGTTAAAAAGAACGGCTCTCCCAGGATTTCAGAGTGGTTAAATTAATGCTGGCTTTATGTTCATTTCAACACCCTTTCAGTCCTACCTGTGTGTGTGTGTGTGTGTGTGTGTGTGTGTGTGGTTACTTGGGTTCCAGATTGCTGCAGGGACTCATTATCATTTGTCCTTTGGTTTCAGTGTATGGAAACAGCCAAACTAACTTAAATGTGTTTACCATTCATGAGGAAGGAAAACTTTGAATTGGAAAGACAGGCAGAATTTTATATTTTCGTGACCCCGGTGATTGGTGATATCAACTGTTACTATATTCCAAGATAATCAGACACCCACATTCACACAATATTTCTCTTTCTTTATTTCTTTATCCCTCTATACCCCACTTTATTCTCTGTTTAGTCTTTCATCATAGTATATCATAGTTTATATTCATTGGAGAGCCCGTATACTACTGCGAAATCACAGGAGCCTGACTGTTTCCATGTGTTGGGTTTTACTGCCGGTTTCCTGCCTCACTAATGTGGATTTTATCAACTCAGCATGTGGATATTGATGTTTGAGAGAAAAGTAACATTTCCCTTTTTGAAACTTTCCGACCAAACCCTCTATGTCACAGTTGGTGCTCGAGCTTTAGGAATATGTTCTTGGATACACATAGACTGAAGCCCTGTATAATAAAAACACATAAACATTGGTTCTCTCTCTCGTTCTCTCTCCCTTGCTCTTTCTGACACACACACACATACACCACATTCACACTCCAGAATAATATGCTTTTGGGATAAAATAAATCACCACAAGATCACACGCACCCGCCGTCAACTCCTTGGCACAGCATCCACCAATATAAATGAATTTCATAGACCTGGCCAGTGACTAGAAAACATATATTAACATTTTCCTCTATATTTCAAGATTGTCAAATGAAGAGGGGGGCAGACGGAATATACAGCTGGTAAAACTTTTTGACTGACGCTTGCTGACCGGAGTGGAGCATTTAAAGCTATAGCAAGTGGGAGGGAGAGCGGGGAAAAAGGGAGAGTGAGAGGAGCTAAATGTGGAAAACATGAGGATGCTGGCAGAAAAGCAGGCAGTCGAGCAGTGGGGGATCAACAAAGGGATGGTTTGACATGGCTCTGTCAAACCAGTGTAATTACTAAACACCCCAAATTACATACCCTCATTTAGTTGTACCCTATCATTTACCACTATCCACATAGCCCTCTTTTTACTCCTCCTCTCTGTCCTGCTCATTCGTGCTTCCCTTTTCGTCCCTTTTTTTCCCCCCTTTTCTGCGTTCTTTCTCATTTCTGCTCATTTATGTCTCTCAGCTTCTCCACCTGTGGTTCTTTTGAGGCTTTCAGTGTTATGTTGCATCCTTGTAGGGGTATTATAAAAAATGTATTTTCCAACTACGCTACGCAGTATTTGTTCTGTAACACATATACACACATTTAAGAAACGTGCCTGCGTTTGTGTCCATTTTACCGTGATGAAAAGATGTGTGACTGTGGTCTTTGGCACTAATTGCAGTACGCTATGGACTCAGTGGTACTAAGGAAGTTAGTAAACAACGATCAGGGTGGAGGCCTTGAATTGCAACCGCCATCATTCGTCTGTCTAAGATGCACATCTCCACATGTCAAACCCACTGTGAGTGTGAGGCCTTGTTGTGAGAACATTTATTTACATTAGTCCACTGACAGTGAGTGAAACATCATTTCCATAAGCCTCTCACATTTCCACAGGCATAATGGAAGCAACCATATGTTTAGAAATCAGTCGAGGTCAGAGTGCTCACTGTGTACATCTGTGGGCTCTTTTTGTACGCCCCAAGTGTGTGTATGCACATGCTTGTGTTGCATATTTTTAAGTGTCTTAATGTGCATATGTGGTGAAGGGTGTATGCTAGTATTAATCCACTGTTATTGTCCTGTTCTGATTGCAGCCTTGCTAGTTTGCTTGGATTGGCACCAAAAGTGGCACAGGCAGACACCAGACGAGTAGCAAAGCCCCTGCCACAGACTAAATACCAGGCTAAAATGCATATATCCAGTGTCCCTCTGTCTCACCCGCAATACACTTGTACGGTTTCCTGTTTGGCTTTGAGTGTGTACCTCTTTGATTGAGTTCAAACCGCTCTCCATGCTGCCTTGCTATCTGAAGTGTCTCATACTATTTAGGAAAGTATGAAGCACTTAGGAACAAGTCCTGTTCCAACATTTTGTGACTGCTTGCACGACTTGAGACCTTGTGGATAGATCAGACTGTCTGGACTATATCTCTGCTGTGGCAGCACACTGATGATGTCATAAACCTGCTCCAGCCCCTCTACATCATGGCTGACATTTTCACGGTTGACGGGTCTTCGAATGGGCTGAGCGCCTCACGTCAAGGAAGGGATTCCATTACTGTTCTCGTAACTCATAACTCTCTCTCACACACACTCACACACACTGTCTACCTCCTATTCAGATTTGAGCTAGAGGACACCCATCCATTGGACACCCACTGTGCACGTCTGAGGTGGTGTGTATCATTCCCAATGAGGACATTGAGGGTTTTCAGGGTCGAGGAGCGAGTGCTCAGTTGGTCTCCGTGGTGATAATCGCGAGGTGCGGCCTCTGATTTACTGTCCCATCAACGGCCACGGAAACCATCAGTGGAGCGATGCAGATGAGCGGAGAGGTAACGAGATGAAAAACGACAAGAGCAACGGAGAAGTGAAAGAGAAGGGGCTGTGATCAATAGGAGAGAGTGGTGTCCATTTGGGTAATGGACAGAGGATCATAAGTGAACAGGGTCAGAAGCAGTTTCATTATCCACTCCATCCTGATCTCCGTCTTGTGGCCGCACGCATCTGACCGTGCGCGTGCAGGTATATGCATGAGTGCTTCTGCATCTTTGAAAGAACGTGCATGCTTTATGTGTGTGTGTGTGGGCCTCATGTACACACTGGTATATAGACAGGTTGTGAGTCAGCTCTATTATCTTGCCAACAGCTCTTTTTTTTTCTCAACTCAGCCATGTTAAGTGAATTAGAACCGAAAAGGAGAAGAGGCCGATTAGACGGGCAGCATGAGAAGCTGACACGACTTTAAAGAGAGCATTACGATGTGTTCATCAAATGTCCAGAAAATAATAACAATAACACTCTTAATCCATCTGTCCAATTTGATTACCTGGCTTAAACCCTTGCATCTTCATCGTGCACGCACAGAATGTGTGCTCTCCTCCTCCGAGAATTCACTTTCTTGTTCGTGTGCACGGGAGTATTTGCATGTGTTTTGAAGATGCAGGTTAAGTTTCCAAGTCACCTCCTAGAACCCCATCACTCTCTGCGGCATTCACTGTGATCGCACTTTTTGCAGCAATGCTTTGAAGTGTATTTACATTGTGACTGGCTGGCAGGTCCTCTCTGTCTCCTCTTCTTCATTCTCTCACCTTTGTTTCCTTGTGCTTTTTTTCCCCTGAATCTTTCTTTTTCTATCTTTCCAACTCTCCTTACCTTTTCTCTGCCTCCCTATTCGTTTTTCTACCCCTTTCTATAGACTTTTTTTCAATTTCCCTATTCACTCCCTACTTTCTTTCTCCTTTTTTTTTGCCTCTGAGCTGAAAATTGACCTAAATGAATGAGGTCATGGAGAGCTGTCAACACTGTGATCATATGGCTGCTACCAGCTCTGCTAACAGCTGAGGATGCTCTTTCAATGGTAACTCTGTGTTTTGTAATCTCAGGAGAAAACAGAGATTATTCACTGGAAATAAGGACAGACTGATAGGCAGGTGGGAGGTGAAACAAACCGATATTAGCGGTTTTGTATCAGGACTATTAATATTAGAATATAAGCAAACAAAACTGTTGAGGTCTTAAACAAATAAACCCTGAACTGATCTTTGTTAAAAAAAAAACCTTTACCCTGTTCTCAGATAACTGGTGTGTCTGGTTATGTGTGTGGTCACAGTTTGACTAGGGTGGTGTACCTTTTCCACACATGCTGAGACATCAGAGACATCAACCTCTGAGAAGGTGTTGATTTGATTCCACACCCACAACTCCAATACACACACCCCCACACAAATGTATGCACTTTTTATCTGCCAGGGGATTTCCCTTTGAGCCCAGGAGGAATATAGCGTAATGATTTTCAGACACAGATAGGATCTCACTTGTCTTACATACACCATGCAGGTGAGATGTTACTATAAAGCTCCCTTTCTGTGTGTTTGTATGTATGCCTGTTTCTTGATTTAGGCTTAGAGTTATACATAGTAATTTAAACTTAAATGAACAAACGGCAACATGTTCAAGTGTCGCACATTTCTAGGGCTGAAAAATGTACACTAAGGCATATAACCCATTACAAACATTGGTCAATACATATTGGGTGGTCCAAAGCCCCAATGGTGTTTTGTTTCTTCCACGAACATCCTTTCCAGAAATTAACCTCAACAGCAAGTTCAAGGCTGCCTCCAGTCAGTCAAACATTGTGTAAATGTAGGCTCAAGTTGTGCACACTCGTCAGCTGAAAAAAAATGTGCTTGGCACTCGAAATCCGGCGGTCTATCGAATCTCTCAGCTCTTCATTCATCCCTGTGGTTTTTACTTGTACACACACTGCTGTTGTTGCTGATATGCCGATGGCTGCCTCCACCTCCTGAGCTTCCTCCAGTCCATTTCCTAATGAAACACTATACTTGCTGTGGCACGGCATGTCTCTAGAAGTTATGTAATCCATATGTCAATAATAAGTGTTTGGTGTGTTGTCTTCTCTTACCCCTGGGCAGTGAGTTAAATCTTTAGCATGCTGCTGGACTAATGCAGTTGCTATCCTAGACACCAGAGCCTGTATTGTCAAATATAACCATATAAACTGTCTTCTTGACTAAACTGTGGATTTACACAAAGAGCAAAAGTGGCAGCTCTTGCTTAATTACGCAGGTCAGTGTTTATTTTAACAACCGGTAGTGAAAAATCAGTTTGTTGCCAAGATGTTGGGTTGTTTGCACCTATGTGTGAGCTGTCTGTGGAGAAAGAAAAAGTGTGATAGAGCAAGATTGTGAATTGCAAAGAAAAATAGCCTGGAGGTATTTAGACAAACTAGCCTTTGCTAATGGTGGTTTTGACCCAACATGTGGCTAGGACGACTCCTGTTAAGACGCTAAAACTCACCTCCAGGTTCATGTAGAGCCGCCTCGGGCTACTGTTGTTTAAACAGGCTGTCTGTGTATGTTGCAGATGAGGTGTATCTGCTTTTTAATGTCCCCCCTGTCTCCTAAACACTCCACACACACACACACACACACACACACACACACACACACACACACACACACACACACACACACACACACACACACACACACAGTCTCTCTGTCTAGATGGTTATAAATGGCTGGGTGTGTGGTGCCTGCAAGCTGTCATTAGGAAGCCATTAGGAGCATGCAGGGGAAGGACAAAACGAGACTGAACAGAGGAGGAAACGCACAACTGAGATCATCTTGGATCAGCCACACAACATCCTCCTCCTCTTCCTCTTTTCCTCCTTCATCCTCTCACCATGTGGCAGACTAGAGGTGCTTGGCTAATGGCTGCCACACCTCCTACCAACTGCCCCAGGCCCCCGGCGCTGCTGTCAGACAGAAAAATATACAGGGAGGAGGGGCCGTGGGTGACCGTAGGGGAGGGGAGTGGAGATAGATGAGGATAGAAATCTGGCAGAGCAAAGGGATACTGATATTGGAAAGCGGAGAGAAACAGTAAAAAATGCAAGAACAAGTGAGTGTGGGGGAAAGAAAGGGAGTAGAGTGAAACATAAGAAAGAAAAAAAGAAATTATTTGAGACCTTGATTTCACAACTGCCCCCTTGTGTGACAAAAAGCAGGAGAAGAGAGAAAAATCAATAGTCTGACTTTCTTTTCCTCCTCTTCAAGTTTCTCTTCATCTTTCTGCAGCCTACAGGAAAAACCCTTTTAGAGCCTCCTCTTACTGGCGGTCGTTCTTTCTAAGTTTATCTCTCTTCTTTTTCTTTTCTTCTGTTTGCCATATAGCGAGGGAATAAGTAAAAGGACAATAAACAGGTGAAAGAGGAAGAAAAAGGGGGGAGAGAGAGAGAGAGTAGTAAATAAACCTTGTGAATAGCTGTTGAAACATGGACACAGGGTCTCCTAGCAACCGGGACCAGCTATGCATTTGTTCTCTGTTTGTTTGATTTCCTTTAAAAGACTGAAAGGAAAAAATACACTTTGATTAGGAGAAGGGTACTGTGGTTTTGTTCTGTATGGACCAGCAAAGGGACAACAGGGATTTAGTACCTCTTAGAAGGCTGGGCTATAGGTTAGATTGGATGAGTGGAATAGAGAGAGGACTGAACGTGAATAGTATACAGAAAAGAGACTAATAGGGAAAAAAAGGTAGAAAAGTGACAAGGGTTGGCCTGAAACCAGGACACAAGGGCGCACCCTGCTATGAGAGGAGTTGGACCTGTCTTGGGATGATGTGAGGGCTGAGGCAGAGCAAAGGAATGTAGGCCAGACGGTAAACCAGAACAGACATTTTCGAACGAACGGGTGATGAGAAAAGAGTGGAGAGCAAGAAATGTCAGCTGATGATCTTTGTGCGATCCAATCGAGCTCGACTCTCCCAAGACGATGTCAGGCAACTGGTAGCAGATAACACAGACGGGAAGAAAAGAAGTAGAGGGGTCAATGTGGAAAGTGGAAAAAAGTGGAATGGAGGTGAGAGTGGGTGAGGGATGAGATGAAGGGTTCAAGAAGAGGGAAGGAGGCAAGGAAAGGGAAGGAACAAAAATGAGAATTTTAGAACAATGGAATGCTGCCCAGATGAATTTTTTCCCCTCAACTTGCACCGGCTTCCCTACATGTGTGTGCACATGTTGCACACACATGTAGGGAAGAGTGAGCAGCCATTGCACTGCTGTGGCATCACCCTAAAACAACCACGATCAGCCAAAGAAAGTTTCTTTTGTCTTCCTATTGATTTGCCATGTTGACAAATCCACCATGTGTCCAGCAAGGAAAATGAAGATAAATGGCTGTGCATGCATGTGCATATGTCTGTGCATTTGCATTTGCACTATATGCAGTGTGTACATGCAGATGTGCAAGTTTTGTTAGCAGGTTTTGTTACAATAGCAGTTTCTGTAACACAAACTGCAAGTGAGAGAACTCATGGGACACCACAAACTCCGAGATCAGAGAAAAACCATCTATATATATGAGTAAGCTTATGTGTAATCACTTTGTGTGTTTAAGTATTCAACTCAGCTAGCATGAGGGAATAGTGCAGATAAGTGGAGGACTGTTTCCTGAAAGAACAATAGATAATAGGATCAGAAACATACAGTAAACAGCAGTTATTAAACACAGAAGACGCTTTTTGGAAGAATTTCAGAGTCAAAAATTACATGGCAAATACAGCTCACTATAAATAACACTTTATATCAGTGACGCCCCAAGTCATTGTTTAAAAGCAGTATGTCATGTGTTGATGAGGACGGCGAGTTGCAGTTGGCGTGGAACAGAAGTAGACAGGAAGCGAAGGAAGGAGATCAAAGAAGGGGAGATTAGATCATATCTCAAAATTGACTTGGTGGTGCCACCCTTGACTTAAGATAATTAACATCCCTACCTGCAGACAGATGGAGAGAAAAAAAAGTGACTTGGCAGATGGGTTTTTGTGGAAGCCGAATAAAAGGCAGTCACCGGTTGTGTGCGTGTGTGTGCGTGCATGTGAACGTACACCTGTACAAAAATGTGTTTGTGTTTGTTTGATTGAGCGCCACTTGTCAAAGAGGAGGAGATAATGGTTACAAATGGCAGCGGTACAACCTGTATGTCAGTTGTAGAAAAAGACAAGACATATCAGTGGGATATTTATTAGTTACACTGTGTCACACTGTGCATGGCATAGTTTATGAAAATATAGATAGCTCACTGGAACACACATGCAGAGAAATTCTCAGTGGTACTATACCTTCTGAAGATTTTTGTTAACACTTTCTAATTTAGAGCCAAATGATTTGACCTTAAACTGCCTCCAGATCAGTGCATTAAAATAGTTTTTGTTGTGGAAGATAACCTTACTTTACTGTCTTTCCTCTCCTACTAATTAAACACATACTGTATATTCAACATGCCACCACACACACACACTGTTGTGGTCAGCCTTGTCATGTGTCGGCAACCAAGGAGATAATTCACACGTATGTTAAAGACAATATGCTGCTGTGTTGGTGTTTTTGGGGATGCATAGAGCCAGCCAAAAGACACAAAAAAGAATGAAGATGAGAGCACGGTGCATTCCTGCGTAATAGCCAGCCAGCCTGCCAGCCCTTGTTCTTGTTTACCGTAAACACCCTCACGTCAATCACGCTTTCCCTCTCAGTGCTGTGACTCCAAGCCAGTATGTTGCCCTGGGCAAGTTTCAGACTTTGCAGTGAAGCTTGCACTCACATGCAGGAACATTTGTTGTCGCACGAAGGCAGGTCAGACTCTTGTACACTCACACACACGCATGCACACCCACGTAGACAATTTTCTTGCACTTGTACTGTGATGAGATGTTTTTGAAGCCTGCGCAGGAACAAGGAAAGAAGCTACATGATCCGATACATACCTGCCACAGTCCTTGCCAGCAGTAAGTCACCTAATCAGTGGGCCTGAGGACATAACCGTCTATCTACCTGTCCTGCCATGTACTAAAAGTCAACCTGTCTTCCAGCTGGCCTACCAGTTCTGTTGTGTGTATTTGGGTATTTTCAAGGTGTTGGTGTTGGTATGCTGTCTTGGAAGTACGAGACAGTTTCCTGACAGGCAGACCAAGTATGCTGGAGGGCATGGCAAAGAAGGGATGCATTGTTTGACCAGGTGTGTGTATAGAAGTGTATGTGTGTTTGAAGGAGAAAAAGAAGGAACAAGACATGAAGATAGAGAGAATAAGACAGTGAGAGTTAGATAGTAGAAAGACAACTGTGACAGATTTGTCTGTGAGACACGCAGCTCTTCAGGCATCAGGATGGTGGTTGATCCAGCATGATGATGAACCATGATGTATCAACACAGGACCCAGTAGCCGCTTGGGGCTGCTCTCACTAGAGCTGAGTGAAGGGAGAGGAAACAGCCCCCGGCTGCGAGTCGACACAGAGCCAAGATGGAGAGAGGACACTTGGGGCATTTGTTTATTTATTTCCTCCCATATGCTGTATCCTCTGCAATGCTACAGTGAGTCAGCTCAATGAGGCATAAGGTGAATGCTCCATCAACTCTCTGAGGATGGGCGGGCATTTCTGCCTCAAGAGCAGCTTACTCAAACTTCCAGCATAGAAAGTGGTCATTTGGAAGGTTTTGGATGGGAACAAACCTTTTTTTGGCATGTCACGTCAGGCCAGTGGACTTGCAAAGCTCTTTTTACCTGCTGTCCAGTGCTCTCTCCACGCCGCAGAGATTAAATGAACAAAAAAAACAGAAGCAACACTGTGCCACACTGACTGTATATGAAACATTTTCAAAAGGACAGGTAAATGATCTGGCAACCAAAGCTTGTGCAGCAAAGCTACATTCTGGTGTACAGCACAGCAAACTACTGCCTGCCTGTGTGAGCATTTGTTCCTCCTCCCATCATGTTCACACATTAGTTCTAATCTCTTGTGTTAGACTGTGCGTGGCCCTGAAACAGAGAGAGTCCTCGAATGCCCACAACTTGAAAAACTGTAACAGTCCTATCTCATTAACAAATGCCCTTCTTTGTGTTTGTTTACACCATATGGGGAGTTTGGAGCCAGAAGGGTAAAAGAAGGTTTTGACTCATTTTACATCCCAAATAGTTTTGACCTTCTCATTGAAATCTAATTTTAAATGTCTCACTTTTATTTGTGCTACTAGGTTCACTGATTCACATTAGTATGTACAGCAAAGGCCGGGGGAAGGGTTGCAAAGGCAAAAGGATTCGACACATACATATACTCACACCGGGAAGCTGCCCATAATGAGTATTTACCTAAACATCACACTCGAGGGCAAGGGGCAGGTGCCTCTCAGTCCATCTGTGTGCAGATTTTTCTAGTCAGTTGTTTCACATTCATTTGTTTATCTACTTATTGCTTTAAAGGATTGTACTGGTTATTTTGTATGTTTTAGAGAATTATGCATAGCCTGCACTCCACTGCCAAAGATTTTCCAATGCATACAAGTTTTTAGTCAGTTGAAAATCTGGGCTGAAAACTTTCCCACATAGATTTGCTCAGAAAATTACATCCAAGACTTAAGATTCTACTCCTAAACGGCAATGCTTCATAAGCAAGAAAGAACCAAAATTTCATTATCTTTTTGACATCATGCATGTTTTGTTTTTTTCAGAATTGATTTTATGACAGCAGTGCTTGTGAATGTATTACTTTCTGGCAGCTGGCTCTCAATTCTTGGATGTTGAAGTTCAACTTCAAGCAAGGGAACGTACCAAATCCATCCAACAACAAACATGCTTTGCTTATTGGATGACTCTTACTGTATGAGCTGTATTTTAATAATGAAAAAAAAAACAACAACTTGGATGCTTGTGCTTCTTGAAGATTTTTTAATTTCATCCTCCCCCTCAAAAGGTTCTGACAATCCTTGTCACTGCTTTAAACACAGGCATAGAGTTTAGTATAATCCCTTAAAACTACACAGATCATTTCAAATCCAGTCAGGATTAACAATTTAACTATCAACTGTGACAGCCTGTAGTTCATATATTGCCTAGTGCACTATATTATCCACACTGCCTTGATTTCATCCACAATACCCTACTGAATTTAAGACAATACAACCCATCTTTTCCTCAGAAAAATGTGTCATTCCCTTGAGAGATATTCAATTCTGGCTATGGATTTAGGCAATCCCTGCTTGTAATGACAAAAACCTCACACACGGTAAGGTATCTTAGAGGCAAGAGAAATCTCAGTTCATTAAGCAGAAAGCTGAAAACGACATACAGCCTCTTCTAACGGGAGTTGTGGCGAGACAAAATGAATTCCCAATGCCTAAATCAAATTAGTCTGTGTCCAATCACAATCTGATATGGAAATACACAGCAATTTGAAGAGAAAGCCATATGGAAATAAGAAATGGACAATGAAGGAGGACATCTTGTCATTGTTACACAGCAGAGGCAGGAGTGTAACTGCTTTGTGATGGGAAACAGTTACATGTTTAAATAGCGTTCTGCTACTTTTATCTGTGCGTATACTGTATGTACTGTGTGTTTGTGCGCGCGCCTGTGTGTGTACATCTGAGAGGGAGAGAGTGCTTTGGAGCGTGAGCGTTTACATATGTGTATCTAATGAACAGTAATTTCATTTAGAAAGCAGTTAGATGGGCGGCGCAATCAGGGATCCCATTTCAAAACTCTATCCCCCCAGGTCACAGACACACACACACACAAGCAGACTCTCTGACTCTAAACGCATACAGAATAAATGTCTCCTAGCTATCTAGCTATCTAATTATTCCTTTTTTCATTAAATGGGTAAATCAGATTCTAATTAGCTAGGCTGTCATTCAGTGGCTGGGGAACTAGAGATGGTGAACACGTATTGGACAGTATTATTCTGTGTGTGTGTGTGTGTGTGTAGGGGTGTGTGTGTGTGTATGTGTGTGTGATAGCATATGCTCTCCTCTCTGTCCCTAGGGCGAGGTAGAGGTCTCTGGTAATTACTTTTGTTGCACCAGGAAAGAATGTCAGTAGAGAGCAGGAAGGAAGCCAGCAAGAACCAATCAGGTGTTAGACCTCTGATAAAAGCTTCTTCGGACGTATCAATATGCATAGTTTGAAAGGTAGACATAAGTATCCTTTGAATAAATGTTGAGCAATTTAAGTACAATCTTTAACTAGAGAAAGTTGCAGTCGCATGACATCCACAAAACAATACCTGAATCCAGATCACCTTTTAAGAATTGGTGCACGTTTCACCGTGTGAAATTTCTGAATAACTATCGTCCTCAATTTGCTCTGCATTGTTGTACATATTTTAGTAATGGCTAAAGGAGCCATCAAAGGAAATAATGCAGAGAAGAAGGTTGTGTAACATTAACCATGGCTCCTCTGACTAATTGGCCCTCAAGAGACTCACAAGGAGGACATATTCTTCTCATTCCTGTCCTGCAGCAGGACCACTGCTCCCTCTCGGAGCTGGAACACAGTTTGCTAGGCTTTGGCTATTAAGGGCATGTGTTTGCTTGCATGCGAGTGCATTTTGCGAGGCTGCTTCGGTGGATTTATGTGTGACAGCATTCCTTGTCTGATTGGCTGCGGCACCGCTGTTTGTCCGAACCCCATTTGAATTAGCTGAATTGATGTAAAACACTCCAGAAATTACTATCTCTCCCAGATAAGATAAACATCAACTCATCAGGAATTCCAGCCCAGCACAACCGAACAAGGCTGCCAAAGTTTCCCATCACCAAACATTGCGTAGAATGTCAATGTCCCTTACTACTGATTCTGATTCTAATCCTAACCCAGGCCCCCTCGCTCTGGGGACCTACTAAAGATTTGTTTGGGAGGCTTTTGAAATTTGCAGGACCTTTGCATTTGGCTCCTTGTTTTGTGCCTGCCTGGTGTTCTAAGTTTTAATTGCAATGGGGAAAGAAAGAGAGAGAGAGGACCTGTGCTGTTTGAATGTGTGCGTATACATGTGTTCAAACGTGTGTGATAGTATTTGTAAGTACTGGTGGGAATTTGGATTTGGTCTAATTGAGAACCAAAACATTCCTGCATAATCTTCAGTTCTGAGCATCACTGCTCAACACTCTCTCTCTCACACACACTTCAGGCAGCAAATGAGGCAGGAGGTTGGAGAAGGTTTGCATGGATTCATGGCCCATCCGCACAGATTTGTTTTTTGAGTTTAGCCAACGCTGATACAAAACAACATGCAACTTAACTCATTAGTCATTGTTTCAAACACTTAATGATCAGAGGCAAAGACGTAAGTGGTGTGACATAGTTACAGCACAGCACTGGACTAGAGGAGCTGGGTTCGAGGATGGTTAGGTGCACAATGTTTCACTTTGATGTCTACTTTGTCTCGACATTTAACACAGGTTAAACTGATTGTTTGCCTTAATCACACTTTTACTACGGTAGTGGCAGATCAGAAGACGTCTGACAGTCGTATGCATTGTTTTTGTAATCGTCATATAAAAAAAATCTACTTTAAAAGTCAAAGACAGATCACATATTCTGTTAATTACGTGGTAAATTTATACAGCGCCTTTCCACTCAAAGCGCTCTAAAACACTTCTCACATTCATGCACGCATCCAAACACTGATGGCAGAGGCTGCCATGCAAGGTGCCAACTGCTCATCAGGTGCGATATAGCACTTCCTATCCAAAAGCACTCACGATGATACTAATCTCATACACACACAATCGCACACTGACAGCACAACCATCGGGAGCAATTTGGGGTTCAGTATCTTGGCAAAGAACACTTTGACTGGACTGGAATCGTGATTACCAGACGACCCACAATTACTAAACCGCCCACTCTTCCACCTGAGCCACAGCTGTCCCAGTTATGAGGACTTGTAGATTTCTTTTACATGAAACATAATTTCAATTACCAACAAGAGTAGAAAACATCACTCGAGTATCGGTGCTCATAATTTTCACAATACGCTTCACAAGTACTGGCAACATGGTTTCATTTCACACCTTAAGGAATGACCACTTGTCTCACATACCTGCTTCATCGACTGACAATGTGTGTGTGTCTGTATTTATACTGTACAGAACACAGAATCCTTTTTTTGACCCAGACATTGTGTTCAGATATCAACCTAAACCCTGCACACCACTGTATATATACTGTGGCTGTGTGTTGTGAACTCAGGACACTGTATCTGTTCAGTACAGCGGTTGACCACAATCCAGCACAAAGTCTGCTAATGATTCAAAGCCTCCAGGAAAGACAGGAATTAACAAGATATACAGAATGCCGAAGAAGACCGCAATGGTGATTTTGAAAAGTGAACAAGGAATGAGTCATTATGTAAATAGTTACATCTTAAGATATTTGTTCACTTGTTCAAACTGCTTTTTTTTTTTTTTTGCTTCAAAGCAGAAACCTTTAGGATGTTTAGTGATTCCTCCCCCCCCTTTATAAACACTGATTGAGAACTGTAAACAACGAAAAAAGTAACTTAAGGCATGCTTTTTTAAAATACATGTAAAGGTTGCGTGAGCGTGTGTGTAGTATACATGATATTATAGCTCATTTTAAAAAGAGAATATGGCAAAAGAGGAAAGAGATTAGCTACATGTAGCTAAATCTTTCGTTCGGGTTATTTTATGAAAAACTATCTTCTGACAGAAAAGAAGAAAACTCACTTTCTCTCTTTCCTCCCCTGTTTATTTCTCCGTGTCTCACTCTCCACTTTTCTCCCTCAGTTCCGTGTGGGTGTTCTGATAGTCAGGCCAGCTCACCACATCTGGGCACTGTTTGAAAGTACACTGTTATTTCGGCAATTAGGCTTAAAAACAAATAGAATATCATCGGTTTACGCTTACCAGTCTCCATATATAAATGTCAATGCACACACGCACAAACCATCTGTCTCTCGCTCTCTCTCTCTCTCTCACACACACACATACACACATACATAATGACAGTCATTGTTTATGTTTGTCATCCATTTTTCATGGCCAATTAGGTGAAATAGAGAGCATGTCTTGCTGAAACCTCAGCTATGGCAGGAAATCTTAGGCTTTAGAGGATGCAGTCAGAGGCTTAGAGATGAGCTAGAAGTGTAGAAGATCAGGGTGCATGTGCGATTATCATGTATGCATGATTTTGTGTATCCTTCCAGAACAGTCATTCTGTTTGCATCGTGTAGATGTGAGTGTGTGTGTGTGCGTGCTCGTGGACGTGTTTGTGCAGATGGGTGTATGTGTGATGCCACATAGACCTTTGCAGTGTACAGTAAAGTTTCATCAGTTTTGGACTTGCACATCAATCACAGAAGATTAGCTGACACCTCTCCTACCCACACTGCTCTGCTCCCTGCCTTCAGGGCCTGACTGATAGGTGGGTGCTAGAAAAACAACACACACTCTCGCCCGATAGCAAACCGAAATACAAGGTCTCTCTCTCTGGCACATACACACCCAGACACACACATCTTCCTTCCCCTCCCTTTTGCTTATTTTCTTTTTCTCTGTCTTTGTTGTTCTCTCCCTAACTAAATATTTTCTCTGCCCACTCACTGGATCAGTCTATTTTCATGTATACGATTTCTTGTGGCTCGTGTGTGTGTGTATCTGTGTGTAAAATTTCACTGATTGTCGTGTCTCTCCGTGGTGGCTCATCGCCCACTGGGCTCAGTATCAGGTTGATCAAATGCTCAGCACTCTGTGTGCCTGATCACACAGACAGACTAGCAGATCCCCGATGATAGGAGCTCCAGATTACAGTCTGCTCTGGACCACCGCCACAATTTAGCCCAGAGATTCTGCCCGGGTAGGAATGATGGGTAGCTGAACATGTAGTTCATGACTAAGAATGTGGGCTGCATCATTGGGTTGAAAAATATTAATTTACACCATGATATGGATATTTAGCCTCAGCGTTCACTTGACCTGCTAAGAGATCTCTCTTAGCATTGTCAAAGTAGTCATTGGTAAAAGATTAGTCATCATTGGAATGGAGACTGAAAGTGCTGCAAATGAATAAGAATCAGTCATTAATCCATTAAAACTCCAACTGCTAAGTGTTCAGATTTAATGCAAAGCCAACATTATAGCTTCCTTATGTGAATTTTGATGACTACTACTACTACTACCACCTCTTTTCTGTTGATTTCTTTCTGTTTACTTTCTTTTTTCTCTTTATATGTGCATGAAGTGGATCCTTAAAGCCCTGCTTCACCTCATTTATACCGCTGCTTGTGTCCGTGTGTGCTTTTGCATTCACTCCGCACCTACTTCATACATCTGCTAAGCTAATGAAAGCCTTTCAGAGCCCATTAGACTATTTAAAATACATTATCACAAAGCTGAAATCATGATTGCTTTTCTTCGCTGCCGAAAAGTTCACAATTTTGAGCAGCTGGCACACGCACATGCTTGAGCAATTGCAGCATTTGAGCTGTAATGGGTACGTTGGGAAGTGATATGTATGACAGGTATGATGAGGCAACTGTCACTGTGAACATGACTGGTCGTCCCTGCAGCAGTCATATGGATACGAGTGCCAGTGCTTATGTTTATCGGATGTTTATAGCACATGATCAAAAGTCAAATTTCCTCATTAAAGGCTGAAGTGTGAGCTGACTAATCATCTCTGCAGGAAACAAGATGAAAAGAGAAATACAGAGAAATGCTGAGAGATATCGAATATTACAATAATGAGAACCACCTGCTAAGCTCTGCAAGGCCCTGTGGTGGAAACAAGGCCAATCATATTGTAATATCCCTGCACGGTATGTCGTCTTCAGTAACTTGAAAACTTGTAACTTAATCATATTCTTTTGAAAAAAAAAAGAAGAAGAAGAAGAAATAGGCTTACACATGCACACACACACCCTTGTACACACCTGTAGACTATGCATGCTATTGTGTCTGACTTGGTTCAGTAGACCAGTAATATCAGCCCATGGGACCAGCTAAAATTGGCAGACCACACAGCGTGAGGATATGTGTCAGCACTGTATTTCTGTGTGTGTGTGTTTGTGCATTTTTGTGAGACTGCACCCTGCCTTTTCTTGATTAATGGAGTGTGAAGGGATTATGCTGATTCAGTTCATAACTGGGGCACGGTGACACAGTCATTACACAGGTGAGTGTGAGTGTGTGTGTGTGTGTGTGTGTGTGTGTCCTTGCATGGCTGTTTTCCACACATAGGCAGGTGAATGGAGATGGCAGAGCAGTGAAAACGTCCCGGTCCTTTTGTCCTCTGTGCCAAAGGCAAACATAGCAGAGAGCTCTTACTAATCCCCTCCTCTAGCCTTATCTAAACTACACCTGAGAGCAAAGGAAAGGGGAGACGAGGTGTGAACAGAGAGAGAAAGAGAAGAGTTATACGGAGAGGTAAAATGGGATGGATGAAGAGTGTGTACGGGAAAGATGGAAGAAAGAGTGGAATGACATGCTGATAGGAAATGATCGGAGATATTAGAGGTGTGATGATGCGACATGAGGAGAGAGTTAGCAAGTGAAAGAAACAGGGACTGAAATAACAGAAGAATACAGTGACTGTACAATCCACACACATCCAACACTCATAAAAGACAATCTAAAGGGCAAAGCATGATCTCACTAATTATTCTATTGTTTAGTCAGTCAAAGGGCGAGGCATGGCAGTTGACTTTACCGTCAGGTAAGGTCAAATGAAAATGTGTTGATATAAAAACTTTGCGGTCCAACTGAAAGCAAACAGCTCAGCAGCTGTCATAAGATTTTGAGTCATTTTTACAAGGAGGTAGGTGACATCACCTTTTGCCAACGTGCCACACCCACTTCCAGGAAGAAGAAAACAGACAAAAACACGAATGCAGAAATCTCTGACGTGACCCAACTGATCATGGTAAGAAGCTAATTGAGAGAATTAAGTGAGTAAGCAAATGATAAACACGCACATTGGTTTTCATTTAAATTAACTATCATATTGACTGTTGTCCTGTGCCACCATGTTTACCAGCACTGCTGCTAAGCATAAGACTGGTAACAAAGGATAGAACAGGTTTTATTCTTGTGAATCAACAGATTGCATAAATGTGAGTCAGTATTTAGGAGAAGATGAGCAAAGCAGGCTGGGTAAACGTCGCTAGATTTCTTGCCAATTTCTTGAACCAATTAAATGTAACATCCCCTTTTGTTTGAGATGCTATGATGTGGGATTTTCTCAGCTGCTGTGATAAGGCTTCAGTCAAATGCCAAGGCAGTCATGTTAGCTTGAACAGAGGGTACAGTGTGGAACTCTTTGACAACATTATTGATGTTTTCAGCCTGATCTAAATGAGTATGCAGGCTTTACTGGAGTTTCGTCTTGTATTGTTTTTGGGTTTTTTTTGCATTCAATGTGCTAACCTGCTCCCCCTGATACAGACACAACAAGCTAATAGATTACCACATTGTGTTCCTGGAGGCTGCTGAACGCTAAAGAGGAGCAGAGGATGGATAGAATGACAGCAAAAAAAAAGCAAAAGATTAGATGAATGATGCAGTTGGCTGTGTTGGGAGAACACAAAGGATATTTGTCTCCCTCTTTCTCCCTTCCCCGTTTCTGTCGCTCTCATGTTCTTCCACTCATCCTTGTTTGTGTGTGTTCTCTCACTGAGAGCTGAATGCCAGTTGCAAGTGCGGAAAACAGGAGCTGCGTCATGGGCGTTTTACACAGATCACCTGCACACACCCCACAAACCAGTCATGACAGACAGACACCCACACTCACAAACACTTTGGAGTGTTTATGTGGAATCCAATAAAGATAGTCCCAGCTGTCCCTCTGTCCTCTCTCCAAGTCCCCACACCAATAATCACACAACTCTACTTTCTGCCTCCGCAAAGTCTTAAATCCAAAGTAAAATGCTCGCATGGGTGTGTCTGTGTGTTATACTTTTCTTTTTCTCGTGGGCCTTTGACCCACATGACACAATTCCTCCAGGATATGTGTGTGTTTATTTTTAAATAATATTCTCATCCTCGGTTTCATGTTGGTAGCAAAATGGGCAAAATACTGATTTGTTTTTGTTGGTTAAGAAGGAAATAGAGAAAAATTATGCCTCAACCAAAAACACATGCTTTTTCAACAAGCAAGTGAACCCATAAACTGCATGTTTTCACGTGCCAGCCTGTATGTTTAACTAATCTTCTAGTGTGCCTACTGTTCTGGTATCAAAGTGTAAATTATGTTTGGCAAACGGGCCTTGGCTTCAGTTGAATGCTATAGTAGGTGTTCAGCTAATGGCGTATCTTGATATCTTGTCATCTGCACGTTTATGTGTGTGTGTGTGTGTGTGTCTGAGCATGCATCTGTTTTTTTGTTCTTTTTTTGGGTCTTTTCTTTGTGTGTATGTGTGTGTGCGTGCACATGTGTGTGTGTGTGTGTGTGTGTGTATGATGAAGTGCCAGGCAATGAGTTGATTGGCCATATGTCTGCACAAATGAGCTCTTTATTTAATAAGGCCGGTGAACTAAATTGTCATTACTGTCAACATTTAACTGTGGTCCTCCCTGCCAGATGGTATTTGGTAATATATCACGACGATGAGCTCTCTCAGATTACTCTTTACTGATTACATGATGAATCCATCCCAGATTAGAAAATGGTCCAATTTTCAATCAGATTATCTTGAAGTACTCTTTTGTTCTCTTCAGGTTACACTTAGTTTTAAACGACTCTTAAATTTCCATTCAGATATTATTGTGGTTTTACAGTTTCTCCTACTTTATAGTTATAGTTTACAGCTTTATCCTAGATTGCTTGAAGTTAGTTGATCTTTTTTATATGATTGAGCATTTTAAAAGTCAGTAATCTGTATTTTTTCACATGTTAATTACACTCTATGCTCTGGACCTGCAGAGTAGTAACTAGAATGTAGTACAGCAAAGTGTAAAAGCTTCATAATTCTAAATACCTAATGATAATTAATCCCAATGACCTTGAGCTTTCATTGTGTTGTTTCATCAGAGGATATCTCACGTCACATCAGCTGGCATGATTTCCATCTTGATGTTTGGTAATGCAGCTCATTCTATTGCTGAAGATACGAGACCACATTTGAAAATGTCAGGCATGTTTGTTAATGATGGCAATGTCCCAGACGAGGTCAGGAGCATGGGAAGGCAGTTAAACATCTGTCCGATCACAGCGCTGTCCATCACGCTCTTAAAGAAGAGGATCAAATTTAGCAGACTAAAACAAACTTTCTTGATATTTTTGAGCTCAAAGTTTGATAGAGTGGCAAGGCGGAACGTGAAGCTGAGATACACATTCAGGCGGACAGATGTGCAGAGAGTTTCAAGGCCAGAAGAAAGTCTGTCTGTGAGGATACAGAATGATGTGCCTAGGTGTGTAGGTGTGTGTGTGATGAGCTGTTCAGGTATATCACAATATCTCGCAGTGCAGTGGTCTTGTCACTTTTGCAGGGTGTGCAAATCTCTATGCATGGCTGTATATATTCTTGTCTTATGCAGTGAACAAATACAACTACACTGTCTTTACTTTGTACTTGTACTTTCCTGACATCAAACATTACACTCACAATCTGCTTATCGTTTCTTTGTATGTGTCTTGTCTGTACTCCCCTCTACCATGCATTTTGGCAATACTTTTAGCCAGTGGTCATGCCATTAAAGCTTCACTCAATAGAACAGAATTGAGTGCAAGAAAACAAAAGGGAGAGACTCAAACTGGGTTTCCTTTCTTGCTGTCAAGGCAATACTTCAGCTGCTTATCAACCTGCCAGAGGAATTTATTCTCCGATTCTTGCCTTGGATCAATGTGAGGATTTAAAAAGATATCACTACAAAAAAAGGGAACAAATCCTCTCCGTGAGTGAGGAAAAGTGAGAGGATGACATCTAATAAACCATGCCAAAGTCATAACAAATTCAACCACAGAGTAGTTGTGTCTGAAGTGGAGATGTGCTGAGGGCTTGGTAGTTTGGCATTGTGTGCTTTTAATGCAGCATGTTGAGAAACACACTCAGGAGACAAGACAAAAGTGCTCGCTTGCTGTCGATGCAGTTTGTGTAATTTTGCCATTCAATTCATTAGATATCTTCTTTTGATTTGATGGTCAATGTCTGCTCTTTCTTTCTTTAATGGGATGGTGTGTGGTTAGTGTGTATGAAGTTTCCATTTATTCTGTGCTGTCTGAGAAAATTGGAAACTTTTTTGCAGTTTTTGACCGTCTTTCTCTCTCTGTCTCTGCCTCCATCTCTCGGTCTGCCTCTCCCTGATGGAGGTTAAGTGTTCAGGTTAATTGCAGCCCTAAGTGGAGCCTCAATTGCAGCTAAAGAGGGAATTTTCACACTATCCTTAATGTCCTTTATTCCTTCTCTTACGCCGTCATCTGTCCTTTATTGTTTCAAAGCGACCCACTGGGAAATACTGTGGACCACTTCACATCTCTGTTCCTGTCCCACTCTCTCTCACGCACACACACACAAGGTTATTGGCACGTTTGCTTATATATATAGTGTATCATTTTCATAAAGCTGGTGACTATTTGTGAAATATTAACGTTGTGTACAGTACTTTGAATGTGAGCATGGGAGTAAAATCATCTTAGTTTACTGTACTAAGGTGCAACAACAGCCCATTCTTTCTCTCTTTGATGTCTCCGTCTCTTGTTTCTTCCCTCTCATCTGTCATCCATCCTGCGCTGCCAAAAGACAGCCATGAGGCAGGGAATAGGAGCAGGGGTAATAACAGGGAGGAAAGGAAGGAAGGAAGGATAGAAAGAGAGATAGAGAGAGGAAAGGGGAAGCAGTGTGTAATAATTGTGCAATAGAGGGGAGTTGAGAAAAGTACAGAGTGATGGGTTTCACCTGCTGCTCTGTGGCTATTCGGAGAGTTCGGGTTTTAGATGTTTTTAAATTTTAAATTGTGTTGAAAAAAGGAAATCATATTTATTTAATATCAGTGTTTATTTTAGGCGTTTTGGTCTGATCCACTTTACAGTGCCACACCCTGTGTGTGTGAGCGTATGTATGACAGCACAGGTACAGTATACAGTGTGTGCCACTTCTGTTAACACTCTCTGTTAAACACAACAGTGTTTTTGTGCTGAATATCACTGAAAACTACATCACAACAACAGATTCAAAATACTAATATGCTGTTTTCGAGGTTATTTCTGCATAAGCGCAAGGTAAATTTCGTCAGTTTCATTTGTCTGCGAAGATGTTGCTGACCTAGCCTAGCCACCTGCCAATACCACTTCAGTTGATTTTCAAATGTGCATAGGAGGCATGGACATGCAGAAAGACGTTTTGGTTAGTAGGAGGACCTTTCATCATGTGTTACCACATTTTATGTAGTTGACACAGACAGTGTTTTGTGTGATAGTTCCAACCTTGTGCCTTTAGTGTTTTTGTTTTGTTTGTAAGAGATGGTATGCCGAAAAGATTTACTGTAGATTTATTGGTAGGCTGCACAGTATCCCCTCTCCTTCTCTCTCTCTCTCTCTCTGTCACTTGGTGCTTACTGTCATTCTACTTCACTTTCTGTTGGTCTTTATTTGCCTTTGTTTTTTACTCCATCTCCGCACTGACTTCCTCTCTCTCTTTCTCCTCTCTAATTCTATTCATGAGAAGTGCGCACTCCATCATTCTGTCTGCCTATATCTCTGTCTGCCCTTCATTTTCTCTACACCTTTCTGCACCAGAGCGAGATGGAGGGAGGGAGGGAGGGAAGACAGAAACAGAGAGAGAGAGAGGGAGAGATGGACAGATTAGGTGACAGTGATAAGCGATCGATCTCAAGGCCAAACAGCCCAGGGAGGATCCCCCTCCCTCTAACCTCACCTCCACTCTATTCTTCTTTTTTCCCCCCACTCGCCACTCCTCTGCTCCTCTCCCTTCTCTTCTTCCTCTCTAACCTTTGTTCCCTTCAAACTGACAAGGGTTCATTAAGGATCCACTTTGTGTGTATAAGTGCATGTAAGTGTGTGCATCTGTGTGTGTACGTGTACGCACACTTTTGCCTGTCTTCCTAGTTGATAAGTCATGAAGGATAGCTCCCTAAGGTGCCCCTAAAGAGCTTTTAGTGGCTTTCGATCACACACACATGCGCACACACAGACAGGCCTCATTAGACTTTTTCACAAGCACAAAGCACTTGGTTTGTGATTGTTGGACAGTCTTTCATGAATGTTGGTTCATATCTGTATATTAATTCTGCGCTGTGTTGCTTTTCTGCTCAAACCCATGAGTGCATCAAGGATCACCACTTCCATCCACCCCCCTCCCCTGTCACACCCACCTCCCATCATCCCCCTGTGCCTCAGAATGTGCCCGCCACAGCATATTGCCCTAACGAGGTTGTCTATTGATCAAGTGATGCTCTTTGTTCTGGACGCCTAAATGGACCTTCAGCCACTCTCACCAGGCCTTTATGGGAGCTGTTATGGCTTTGGCCTGATTACAATAGAAGCACTTAAAATGCTCAACGCCTGATGTTTTATGCAAGAGCACGCTCTGCTTCAAGAAGTGTGCGTCTGCTATATTACAGCGTTCCCTAAGTGTATGCATTCAAGCCTATTTTTTGCTTCTTGGTGGTTGGCCATCAGTTTGTTTTTAATGTGACTATTTGTTTAGTGTAGATGGTGATGATGAAAATCTGAGCAGCTCAATTGGACATAGGTATATAAACACAACCGCTGTTGATTTACTCAGTCCCCTGCTTGCCTGTGCATGTTTGTCTGTGCAAGTCCTTGTTTGTGCAGTATATGCTACATTATTTCTGTGCATGTGTGTGTTTGTGTACATGAATAGATGTTTGAATGTGCTAGTGTGCCTCTTGTGTGCCGGGTTTAATTTAAGGCCAACCAACTGTGACCGGGAAGCATGTGGAAGTATTACCCACAATCCCTCTCATCAAATCCCAAGTTTGCCTTCCCCTCACTGCCCCCACATCACCTCTCTACCCACGCAGCATCCTCCCAATAAATAAGCGTTTCCAGCCAATCATTCCCTCCGCTGTTTATTCATGATGTGTCCACTTCAAATATTTCACCATTCATCGGAAGAAAATATATTGAGTTGGGTATGATGAATTATGAAAGTGTGTGCGTGTGTCTCAAAGACCATCTGTAGCATCACCCAGTGAGTTTAATAGCAGTCCCGACTTTTGTAGTATTTCGTGAAACGCTGCTTGTTTCTGGTAGTACTTTGATCCATTGTCGTCTGTCAAATTTGCTTAAATGAGATGTGCAAGTGCTCTCTGTAGTTTAACAGATGCCTCCTCTCTTTGCCTCACTGTCTCTGTCTCCATAAGTTAGTGTTTCACATGAGCCCATTTCAGTCAAACAGCATGAAACCAGTCTGATATTAAACCATCTCCTGTGTGTGCCTCATACTGCATGCTGATGTGCTGAACAGCAGAGATGGCCAATTAGATACCGACATATGATTTTTTAAATTCTAATACTTCTTTTTCCCTTTCCTTCTTTTGTCTGTTATCTTGTGACATTCTCACTCTTTCATGATCATATTTTTTTTCTGCTCTCACACACTGATATTCTTTGAAATATTACCTTTTTTCGTGTCAGAAAAAAAAGATGTTTCTCTTGGATCATGTCGTCTTTTTCTTCTTTACCTTATTTTGATCTATCTTTCTTCACTCACTCCCTAAATATCTGCGTGATGTTTCTTTTTCCAGTAACAGAAACAAAAGGTCAGCAGTATTTATGGGAAATCATGTTTTTATCTCATCGTTTGAAAAAAAAAAAAAGGCTGACTTTTTGTGTGGAAAAACAAAGAGCAGATACGGCTGGATCTGTTAACAGCTGTGTAATGTCAGAAACTGTAAAACACACAGGTGAGGGCGTGAGCAGGGATTAGTGTATGAAATGATTTGTGTTTGAATTGATCCCTAACACCTGTGGGAGGCTTGAGCCAACCCTACTAATCCTGAACTGCTGACATGATATGGGCCGTCTCCTCGCATATATATACACACACACACACTTGACTAATGCCTCAACTGGGACATCTCACCCAGGCAACTGGGTGTCCGCGATGAAGGGGCCCCTGCTGTGCCCTGATGGGGACATCAATACCAGGCGGTTTAGGCTTTCGACACACTAGCATCAGAGTGTGGAGAGAGAGCAGCAGGTGGAGTGAGACAGGCACAAAATGGAGGACAGGCAGAAGGGATCATAGTTGACATGTAGAATATTTGTAGTAAATGTAAATAAACTTGTGAGAAGGCTGAAAAATACATTTCAACAGATATTTTACATTATCTCAGTGTTGCAGCCAAAGAATATGAAATCGGTTCAGCTGCAAACTATAAAAGGTTATTGTAATAACACACCATATGTACCATATGCAGTACTACATATGGTCGTTAAGTAATAATTGGACTCTCTTTTATAATACTCGCTGAAAGTAATTTGATTTTATGAGACCTTGCAGTTTGCAGCCATTGTATGTGGTGAACGGGCAGTATACTGTGTTGAGGCAGGAGGCCCTGACAGCCAGCTCAGGTCAGAGGATGAGATGAAGGAGACAGCTGGGGAGGAGTGTATGTACTGGGATGGATGGACGCAAGGACGGAAGGCATTCTCCAACTGCGCTAACTTTAGACCACACATGTCGGTAAACCTCCCAAAACCTGTCCACAGCGTGTCACCACTTGCTTCCATAAAACCCCCTTTGTGAGCGCCTGTTTGTGTGCATTTGTGGGTGCGTATATTGGAGAACATTTCTCTGTTCGGCCAAATGAACAAGAGTGCATAAATAAACAGCACAAAGGGGCCAAATCATTTGCTAGTATAACAAATCTTGTCGCTGTGTTGAAAATTTCATTTTCTCTCCAGAAGCTTATTGTTTCAATTTCCTGTTCTGCGAGGCGAGTTCAAAAGTTCATGAACTCACAGTTGGAAGTGTGAACAGAATGGAGCTTGTGCCCACCAAGACATGACCTACAGACCTTGTTTTAGTGTCAAAGCCTCCATCCGTCTCCCTCCACAGGGGAACTCAACTAGGCCAATTAGTTTGAATGCAGAACTAGTTTTGGTTCAGCAAGAATCAATCAGAATCTCTATTACGAGAGGGATAATTAGGGAAGAGGTCTGTGGATGTGTGCATTGCTTTGGCTGAAAGATGTATCTTTTCGTCTTCCTTGTGAACTGTCTGCATAGGGATTATTTTTTTCTTTATGAAGCTCATACAAATATGAGAAGCAGATAGAGACAGTCATTAACAGAGACCCACAGAAATCAACACAAATGCACACACACACATTTGCACATACAGTAGAGTCACCCCCCACACGCGCAGCGCGTTTGTAACACTAATCGCCCGCGGCCTGCTCTCCAGGACAGCAGAACAAAGGCGCGCTGAGCATCTTTTAGCTTGTTTGACGTGACACAAAGCTTCGTTAAATTGACAGAGTTCCCGCTCCGTCAAACTGGGCCTTTTAAACAGGGCTGAGTTGGGATCAAAGGCAAAGACAGGACTGACTGCTCCCACTTTGCACGGTTTGATCCTGTTTGCTGCTCTTTGCAAAGAGAAACACACACAGTCTCTTCAGAGGGAAATAGAAAAGGGAGGCAAAGTTCCACCATTCGTGCAAAGTGTTCATAAGCAGGTGCCATTACAGCACGACGAGGAAAGGCACCTTTTTAATATGTAATATATATTTTCACTTGGAGGTCATTCACTTTCAGATTGCTGTGGTGCATGGATTAGGCTGTTAAAATATGTAACATGAATCTACTACTGTAAAATACAAAGAATACAGTGAAACAAACAAATTTTTGATCAAAGCAACACATGTAAGCAGACAGGTTTTCTTGATAACGCACTTGTTTTTGCTTTTTTAAATTATTTTCTGTTGAATAGAGTTGCCTGCCAGGTACACCAAATATGCGGGCTCTCTGTGCATGAACAAGGTCATAGGCAGACCAAGGCCTTAGTAATGCACACCATTTATAATGAAAGCAATACAAGGATAACTGCAAACTGGCCCTGAACTATACAGTTTAACTTTAAAGGATTTATGTGTGTACATGCATGTCATGTGCATGTATGCATTCACATTTGTGTTTGTTTGTGTGTGTGTGTGTGTGTGTGAGAGTGGGTGCAGACTCATGTCTATATTATATACTGACCTTTGCTGCCCTATATAACACAGGCATTGCCCACAATAAGACACATGGCCCAAGTACCTGACACACCACTTAACCCCCTGCCTAGGACCTTGACAGCTTCTCCATAGGAGGCTGACCCTGAAGGTCCTGGAAATTGCTTTGTTCATACCAGACACTCACACACACACTGCATTAATACAGACTTAGACTATGCACATGCATACACACACATGCGCATACAGTGTAGGAGCTAAAATACCATAAAGCTTTTAAACAGGCATGAGGAATTAGCAGAGGCCCATGTGTCAGACCCCCACTGGCAAAAACACTGTTGATCCCCTTGCAGTTACAGCTACTGCTCTGTCCTCCTGACCGCCTCGTTCAAATGTTTAGAACTGTTTTCTTCAGATATTTGGACCTGCTGCATTTCTCTCTTTTTAATATTTGTAAATAAATTAAGTTGTAAATAGAAGCTCGTTTTCAGCTGAGCAAATGATTAAAAAAATCTTTCTCATATATAGAAACAGTAGCCCCTCGTTGGAAAACATTGCTGCTGTTTCTTTGTGCCGAGGCAGCTTATGAAGGACTTCCATCATCTCCCCATAACTATCTGCTCTTAAAACACTCACACGCTTTTTACAATCAGCAGATGCTCTGGAAATTACCACCTCTTTCCCCTCCGTTGCCACATCAACCACATCTCCTGTCTGCCACATCTCCGGTTCAATAACAAGAGTCAAAACACTGAGGACGGTGATGCATTTTGATTGTTCTTAAAAGTTATGACTGAACTTGAAAGTTGTTATCGGACTGGAGAGAAGACAGGGCCGTGCAGCTCCTGTCATCAGACTGTTATCACTGTGATAGATTTTCACTGTTAAGATGAAAGCATTTATTAGCCCCTTTATAAACCCGAAACTTGATTTGGGTCGCTGCCAGGGTGATAGCTATCAGGGAATATTGCTGTTTTTCTATTATCTGATGTATGTGTCAACACTGTCTCTTAAGACTGTATTGTATTGACAACATTATGACTAAGACAGGTGTACACTGTCTAGACTGGTGCAGATAATAAAAAGGGCAAAACATGTCATGATATGATAAAGCGTGTCATCACATAATATAAGGTGTTGGCACCAGTATTTATTCAAAGAATTCTCCAGTACGGGAAAATAAAACACTTTTATTATCCCTGGGAAAAAAAAAAAAAAAAAAAAAACTTGGAACAGTTCAAGCCTCCCGCCGAGTCAATTAGACTATTCTGAAATTAGCTGGCCAGACTTAAGATCATGGGCTGGTTTCCTCTCATGTAAGATTGCCAATGTTGTACTGCGTTTTTGCTTCACAGCCCACTTGTATTGCCTTAAGACAGTAATTAGTGTAAAAATGAATGGTTGACGTATCATCTCATTATGTGAACAAGCTGAATCCATTAAATGAAACTTTTACGAGGAGCACAAGCGTGGGAGAGCTAGAGGAGGGGAGATATAGATTATTGTGGAAACCGTGAGAAAAATCAACCCATGAATGATAGGAATCCCAACAAGCTTTGTCATTTAGTTTGAACTCAGGAAGGATGGATGCTTGATACCTAACAAAGACATTTCCAAACATAGTTCTATTTAAACCAGTCTACTCAGGCTCATGTAATATGAAGCTATCCCAGAGTAATCAAGACTGAAATCTAGGAATGACCCTGGAAATATGAGAGACCAAGAGAGTATTGACCAATGCAGAGGCCTTTCATTTAACAAGGCTGTTTACATCCGGAAGACTCCTGGCTGCTCTCGCACACCTCTTTATAAGCAGCTATACATTTTCATATAGAGGAGATCAATACATTCTATAAAATGGTATAAAATGGCAGCAAGCCAGGCTGAGTCCATGTAGACAATTTAGAATGAAGTGACGGACTAAAAATGAATAATCCACACTGGAATTTATGTAATAATGTCACATTAAACTACGAGATGTACAGTAATGAAATTTTCAGATAAAAAGTAAAATGTTGAAGGTAAAAGAAGAAGCTGTCTTTGATCGTCTTATACAAACTTCTCACTTCTCACTTCTCAAAAGGACAGCAGGACATTTAGTCCCAGTTTAATCTGGGTAAAATCTTAGTCTTCGGATTGGACTGATGTTATCTAGAGGGAATTAAAAGGGTCATATTAGCTGTAGAGTTTTTTCACTTGATCAAGAGGAATCCTTCAAGGAAGGAGGGAAGCTACAAGGTTTTCACATGATAAAAGTGATGTATAGACAGGCACAACTATAGCTACAATCTGCCCGTGAAGCAATTAAATCCCACAGATAAACACATTTATAGACAGTTACCATTTGGCTTCCCGTGGCTCGCTCTTTAAATGTCCTAACTCGGCATAAATCTGCTGCACTCGCACAAAAACTGACACACACGCTATGCATGCACACACACGTGCACACGGTGCCACATACAGTCCGGCAGTATACAGTCAGTGGTTTGTGAACTGTGAAAGGGGCGAGGGTTTTATGAAAGTGGTGACATTATAACATCCTGACACAGCTCCATGGCAACCTACCTTGAAGGTCAGTGTGCGTTTGTCCGTGTTCATTTAGTGCATGGATATAGAATATAACAGGATCAGTATGTGTATGTGTGTGTGTGTGTGAATGTGTGTACATGGCTGTGGTGTGAGTCCTAATGATCAGTACAATGGGTGAACACACCTTGCGATAAAACAAACACATACAGTACATGTGTCTGTGTCCCCTTTTCATCCTTGCTTCTATGTTTTATGTTTCCTTCTACCCACATGTTTACTCTTTCCATTTATGTTCCCTTCCCTCTTGTGCAGCTTTTAAACCTTCATACATGCCTTTATTCTTTTTCTCTCCTCCCACTCTGGATCACTCCTGCTTCTCCCACATGGTATACCTCCTTTATTTTTTTGTCCATCTCTGCCCTTTTTTTTTTGCCAGCTTTCTTACTCATTTCACTCCTCCATCCATCTGCTGATCATTTGTCCTAAGAGACAGAGCAAGGTGGGGGCTTACATTGAAACGACAGAAGAAAAGTGGGCTGAAATTCCCCTGTAATGTGCCTGATACAGGTGGGCCACAGGAGGCGGATGAAGTAAGAAGAAGGTATGGGAGAGAGGAATGTGTCTCTTTATACAGGAGATAAGATGTAGGCCTACTGAACCCATACTCACTCCGTTTCTCTGTCTTTTTTTAATCAGGACGTGCATAGAAACAGAAATATAAATGCCTGTTCACAAAAGCAGACTAGTGTCCAGTCTTTGAAGCAAGGTCAACTCATTCAGATCAACTGCTATTGTGTCAGTCTGAAAGGGGTGTGCAGAAGTAGCTCAGTCGTCTTGTTTGATTGGAAGTCTTCAAAACGTAAAAGGAAGTTCTACTGTTTATCTACATTTGTTCTAAGGAATATATTGTTCAGAACCTACTTATTGTGCTGCTTTGCATGTTTGTTCAGACAAAGCTTTAGTCATCATTCATGCTTTGGACTCTAATGTGCAGATTGTTATTCTTCATGTGGGAGTTGCTGGCCTTCTTGCACCTAAACACTGTTTTCTGAGCGCTGTGATCTTCTGACAAACAAGAGAGAAAGTGATGGTAAAATATTGCACATTTTGATTTAAAACCCCTCTTTTGTTTAATCCAGCCACAGCTTCACCTCATTTTAAGTGACTCTTTTAACTCAATTTAAGGTCAACACCGTGGACGTCATGCAATGCAACTAAGCATTGTATTACAAGTGCGATTAGTTTCTGAATTGCATGAGAGCAAATGGAAAACTGTGGGATTTTAATTTCAACATCTCACAATCCAGTCACTGCACCATATTATTTGAAGAGACCCTTTTAGTGTCTATTTCAGCTTCAGGGACATTATGCAATGTCGCCTACTGTTTACACTGCAAACATGTTTACTTCCATCTGCGTTTACAAATGCATGTTACCACAACTATTAAAGTGTTTAGTTGTGTCACTAATACTTATGCAAGCATTACTTGCTGCAGACACATGGTAACTTTTAGGGATCGACCGATATGGATTTTTCAGGGCCGATACCGATACCGATTATTAATAACCAAGCGAAACCGATAGCCGATATGTAGAACCGATATTTATTTGCAGTAATAAATGTAAAAAATAGCCTTAACACCAGAGTTTTTCACTTATAGTTCCTTATGTATTATTATATTTATTTATTTAGAGAAATGAAGTCATATTCGGAATCTCAGAACATTAAATGTACACTCTTGTGCTTAGAACTGTATGTCATATTACATAAATAAGAATAAGGCACTTGGCAATTGTAAATGCAAACAATAAAGGCTACTTTACACACGTGAGTTGTAGACGCGACGGTAAATTTATTGATTGAAAAAAACTCGACGTGTGCTCGCTGCTTGACTCATTGAAATGGCCCATCATTTCCCTGGACTTTACGAGTGACCGGCAAACAGACGAATATTTAACATCTATTCTGTGTGATCATAGTGTAGTGAGAGCATGAGCGCTGAGGGAGAGGCAATTGAAAACAAACAAGGACACGTTAGCGTGTGGTGTTAAACTTATAGGCTATAACCACCTCGGGTGTTGTTTATTGATAAACCGGGAGCCGCCCTACGGACTGAGACACGTTAGAGGATTAATTATTCCCACAAAGTAATGATAACCGTAAGGGTCTCCTATTATTATTGTGCGTCTGGCCCCAGCTCTAAAGCGGTCGCGGTAATTATAATGTAGCGGTGGGCCATCATTAAATAGCCTACCCCGTGTTGAAGTTGTGAAAAGTTTAATCTCAAGAGCCAAACTGCAGGTTTTCCTCCCTTATACTTGCTACAGCCTACCTATGTCATATTTTTATTTTATTAAGCAAGGGACTTCAGGTCATCTTCACTTACATCTTTTTTCTTTCTTTCTTTTTTTTTTTTTTTTTTGTCGTGAGTGATGCTAGTCCTATATTGCAAAGTCGTATGCTTGATGTGATTAGACAAGTAGGTTGGTGAAATGTCGACTCTGGGCCTGCATGTTATCACTGAAATTGATCATAAGGTTGTGGTATTTTTTAAAACTTCATCCTAAAGGGCTTTGAAACTTCGACTGACACTGCCTTTTCTGCTGGCTCACCGGAGCAGTCCTCTTTTTCTCCTCCGTCTGTGGCAGTGTATGTAGAAGCTTCTGTGTTGATTGATTGGCTACTTGGCACAAGTGAGACAGCCAATCAGTGAGGGCTGTGGGCGGGACATTGTTACACAGCCAAGAGAGTGGTGACTTCAGGCAGAGACGGCTGCATCAGAGCCAAAAGAGCGCGTTTTAAAATACATTAATTAATTTTATCGGTTATCGGTGAAAAAAACGGCCGATGCCGATGATCGCAAAAATGCAGAATATCGGCCGATATTATCGGCCAGGCCGATATTATCGGCCAGGCCGATAATTGGTCGATCCCTAGTAACTTTTAGCAGCCATGTGGGATGTTTGTGTTTATCTAACCTCGTTGGAAACCATTCACAGCTAGCTGGCTGTTCAGAGGTGAGTGCAGGTAATGGAGTACCCAACACACCAAGGTTTTAGCTCCATCCCCATCTTCCTCTTTCCCCCTCTCACATTATGAGGGCATGTTACACGGCTCAAAGCCGTTTCATTGCTGCTGTTCTGTCTCAGCTGCCAAATATCTTGTCGCTATAAAACAATGACTTATGATTAATGGCAAACACGTCTCCCACTCAATGATGTATAGCTATTAATTGACAGTAACTGCCCATGTGTGACCGTGCATAAACTCACATGCATCTACGTGGGTGCACACACCCACTCTGGTCCCGGTAAACATGTCAGAGCGAACTGTATTTACAAAGGGATTGAAGTGGGTTTGGGGCAGCAATGATTCAGGAGAATGGCCCCAGGGTCTGACAGGATGTTGGGGGATGTGTCATTTTTCCCTGACTCCCTTGGTGACGAGCAGAGACATAAAGAAATCCTTTTACACACAGCGAGAGAGAGATATACACAGACCCACATACACACACTCTCAGCCATTCACTCACATATATAGCCTACACACATCAGTGTTATACACCCATAAAAATGGTTGTTTGGCAGAGTAGTGAGTAGATGAGCTCAGAGGAAGTATCTGTCTGTCTTTTTTTTCTTCTTCTCTGTTTTGGACTTGAGCTGCAGCATGTTAATGCAGACTACATCAAACACTCACTGGAGCCCTACATCTCGCTGTTTCACTCAGCACCAAGAGCAGAACAAGAACTTGTCTGTCACTGCTCTTAATTCATTGTCTCCCTGGGGCAAAATGAGCGCTGATGGACATAAATGGCAGAAATGAATATCATAAGATCACAGCCATGGGTGGCGGTAGTGGGAGGGGGGGGTGGGATGAGGGATGGAGAGATGTAGAAGAGGAAGAGGGACAGCAACAGACAGGAGACATGTAAGAGAAATGGTCAAGATGGGAGGATGAATGAAACTAGATGTGAGAAAGAGAGATGGAAGGAATGCATGGGTACGTCCCTGTGTCCCTCGCTGCTGACAGTCAGTATATTATACTGGGCTGACCACCTGCTCTGAGCCTGCAGTACACCCTCCATAAAGCTACAGCAGATGGACACAATAAAATGCACCATGACCAGCAGCTATGCACTCGTATGTGTGTGTGTGTGTGTGTTTGTCCATTACGGCAGATATCCCGTAAAATATATTAAAATATGGCTACATTCACACACCCCAGCCCTCCACTATGTCCCAGAGGCAATACCAGTAATAAGTGATACTTTATAGGTCTGATGTCTCCGTGTCTTCTCCCCATCTCCCTCCCAGTGCTGTAAACCTATCGGCCAGTTAGTCAGCAAGGAATGTGGCTGTCAACTCATATAACAAGCAACGCTCTCACATGCTCTTCCTCTGACTTCACTGCTCTCTCCGTCTCCTTAGCCGTCTCTCTACCCCTGTACCAGTATTTTAGGGGTTATATTTCTTCTTTTCGCAGTATCATGTTTTTTGATTGAAGGCGCTCCAACTACATAAGAGTAGAGCCAGAACGTGAAACAAGATCTTAGAGGATAACTCCAGTTTATTACAACTTGGGTCATTCTGTCATTCATATAGGTACTAATTGTTCATTGTAGTCACTAAGTGGATTGCTGGAACAGCTTTGCAAAGTCCGATGGGGCATGAAACACCAACAGTGAGATGATGCAGGCTTTAAACAATCCGTCCGGTCGTCTCTTTGGGAATAAAAAAAAGGGTGCTTATTGTCCAAATGTCCATACAGACCTACTTTCTGGTTCATCGATAGTAAACTATACTTAGCATATTGAGCCTACACACACACAGTGCACAGTTACTGTGCAATGAGGGATTATTACAAACATTTCAGATGATTTAGATAATCTGGCTAAATTATTGTCTTTTTTACAGCATAGACTTTGCAGTAAGGAAGTCCCCCATTCCACTGTATTGTAACCTTAATTGTAGCCTCTCCACTTTTTTTTGACATGTAATCTTCTTGGGCAGTGTTCGAGCCTAGTTACAGCCAATGTTGGTGCTGTTTGCTTTGTGTGATTGTTACACTGGTAGAGAAACAGTCTGTTGTGTATTATGAGCTGTAATATGAGTATCCCAGAAGGTGGTATTGTCATTTCTTGCCAGTCTCTCAGACAAAAAGAAAAATGTTTTCCATCTCCAGGTCCAAAAGAAAAGAGAATTGCTGAAATAGTGGTCTGGTCAGGAATTTAATTTTACAGTCAAGATGATTGTGGAGTGGAAATATCGGATGCAGTTATCTGTTCCTCGCCCTGCTCCTTGCACTCCATTACACTCCTTTGCCATTGGTAATAACAAGGTGAATACCTCTCTGGATAGAAGTCCTTCTCTGACTGCTGTTAAGAACAAGCATGATCAATTGCAACAGTCTCTCACTTCTTACCCTCTGTCTCTCCCGATCTTTCAGTTGTTTCTTACTTTCTGCCCTACTCTCCCTTTCATCTTCTGACCTCAAACCAATCATGTGTAATTAGACAACTGCACAAACTATATCGAGACGTGTTAGCGATGTACGTTTGTGGCGTATGTGTTGAAAGGTCCCAGATAGGCCTCTTCATGTGTACTCTAGTTGGGGTTCAGTCACAGGTCATCTCCTCTTGGCTAAACATATTTTCCCTCTGGACCAAAATCAACAAATGATCTTTCACTTTAGGAACATGCACACATTTAAACACACACACACACACACACACACATCTGCGTAAGCGGGCACACACTCAACAGGATATCACGCGTTTGCCTTTTAAGGTCCCAGTACATTTTTCGTTTCTAGGTTACTGTGATTTGATTTATCAGGCAACGGAACATTGCCTGAGGATATTGAATTGAAAATATATCAGATGTATGAATTTCAACAGGGAGAGGTGAAATAATGTAAATAGATCTGATTCGGGGTCACGAGCAGGACTGGGCCGAGTGAGAAACTCAGGCAGGCGGAAAAGTCAAGAAATAGAAGAAGAGGTGGGAGTGACAAAATAGAAAGAGAGACCAGAGGGAAAAAGAGTTAGAGACAAACAAAGATGATCTTTTATACGGAGGTATATGCTTTGACTTTGTAATGTATGCAGCTGTCAGCAGTATGTAAGCGCTACAGTCTTGACAGTTCTTGTCAAAGTCTCTGCGGCTGAAGAACATGGAGCAGGATTGTTTCAGGCACCTCTTTTTACATAAAACGTTGGCCCTCTTTACAATATTGTGTCACTGTGCATTCACCAGTTGTCTATCCTTACAGTCAAAATGTTGTCATTACAGTTTTGCAGTGACACCAGTGACACCTCCCTCACAATATATCCCGTTTTATCCACAGATGCCCCGATGTTTAGCCTTGAGAAGGTATTGCTATGATTTCGTACTGCGTTTCTCTTTATGTCTTGGAGAAAAAACTCGACATAGGAGAGTCAAGACATCAAGACAGCATTGAAGAGTAAGAAGATTTTCCTTTACAGAACAAGCAAAACATTTCATGCTGGATATTTTTCCTGTTAGTAATCATTCTCTCCTGCTGGATCTTACATTTGAACTGTGGTATTTAAAGCAAAGCGCTGCTGCTGCGGCGGCACATTGAAAAGTTCCTCTTTCTATTGAATCTCACTTATTCAACTGGTTAGATGACTCGGATTGCTCTCTGCCTCTAACTGCCACTAAGCTCTTGCTCTCCTCCCTTTCTCTGTCTTTCTCATTCACTCAGGTTAGCTATCTCTCCCTGTCCTTCTTGCTTTCTGTCTGCAGCCACCGGTGCACAGCACAGAGAAGTGGCTGATGGGAGTTCATTGGGTACAGTGTGTGCGTGCGCGCAGGGCCTGTGCGTGGAAGTGTAGTTGTGTGTGTACGTGTATGTGTGTTTGTCACTCTGTGAGTGTGTATGTGTGTGTGTGCCCGAGTGTATGCACAGCAATGTCACTGGGCTGTGTAATTGAAATGGAAATGAGCCAATCAGCGACTGCAGTGGTGTGCCACCTTACCCTGCATTCACTTCACTGTTCCAGCTCTCCCAAACTCCCTCTCTCCATTTGTGACTCTGTGTTTGCGTGTGCGAGAGTCTCTCTGTATCTGTGTGTGTGTTTGTGCTGACAATACTTGGCCCTTCAGTTTCTGCCCTGAGGGCCCGAGGAGGTGGTGTGAAAATGTAATCAGTTGGTAATAAAGATTATCTCCCTCTCTCTCACTCAGTCTCACTCACTAACACACACACACACACATATATGCACCCACGCTCTGTGTCCAGCTGATTTCCCTGGCTTTGTGTTATGACCCACAGCTCACTGGGACAGCTGTGGCATAACAAAGACATGTAATTATCACCATTTGACAATTAGCCTACCATCCAACTTTGCTCCTCAATTACCTATTTTACTGCTAGAAGGCCTCCACTGCCACTCTCTGCTACTCCATTCTCACAAGAATGGAAAAGATTTTGCTCATGATGTTGCCAGTATTGTGTCGTAAAATAGGGAGTGATTGTGGTGGTTAGGCAGAGTGTGTGAGCGTGTGTGTGTGTGTGGTATTGAGGGAGGAGTGAGGGCAACTCAGTGCCAACTCCATCTGGAGTTGTACCAGCTTTCAGCTCTCATCTTAGGAACATTAATAGAGAGAAACATGTAAGTTAACGCTGTAAGGGTTGTGGAGTGTGCCAACAAAATGATTGGACTTTTTTAGTGTTTAATTATAAAATATACTAATTAAAACACCTATTAAATTTTAAAAAGCCATTGTATACTGATCAATCAAATTAGCATTTATTCAATTTGCTAATGTGCCTGCCTCTTACAATTCATTTGCCTCCAGCTTTAACATTAAAGCTTATGTTTTATAATAACTTTAATTCAGAGATGACAACACCTCTGACTGGTTGGCTGTCACATGTTGCACACTGATAGGTGCACTCACTGTGTCATAGCTCAACAGTATTTACAATACAACAATATTTATTTAATATTTAAAGGCAAAATACCATTTTTAATGGAAAATGTAATGATATTAACGCAATGTTAATTGGTTATCATTAAATACTGAGACCTATAATTATTCTAGGAGCACACTCTCATATAGCTGACACACAGATGCACAAAGCAGCCAATTATGACGCAGCTTTGATTTACATTTTCTTTTGTACCCATCGGATTTAGTCGATCCTGCAGCATCTTTGCAATTACTCTCTTCAGTTGACCCTTATTGTTGCAGTGCTGTCTCTCCTGCCTATATTTCACTCTTTGAGAATCTACCAGAGCACAGCCCTTGATACTTGATTTACATCCCATTGGTTCATCCTCTTGGTCCTTGTGTGTCCTATACAGAGGCTGAATAACACATATGTCCATTTCGTGGTGGAGAACGGTTTCCCCTCTCTCTGCTGAAAAGCGGGGACTGTTTATAGAACAGCAGCAGCCGATTAAAGCTGCCATGGCTATAAACAAGACGCTGGCTGCATCTAAAACTCCCACATTAGTCCCTTGATAACAGGGTTTTTAGAAGGACAATAAACACAGCTTTCTACAAAACACAAGTTTTCCGGGAGACATCGTGACGATAATCCCGCACTGAATATACTTGGAGAAACATTTGCAGCTTCGGCTGCACACACAGTCGTGTCATGCACATGCAGTTTTAGCAGAATCTGCTTTAATGATTAATGCATGGTTGAATGACTCCTGCAAAGACTTGGATTCACTGGGAGCCTGGTAAATACTATCTGCATCGTTCAGTCTTCCTGTCTTTTTTTTTTGTATTACCTCAGCCTCTTTTTGGAACCAGGTCCATTCTCTCTCCCACCCTGTCTGTTTCTCACCCTCACTCTCTTTCTCACTCAGTGCCATTAGCAGCTTCTGGCTGTCTCACTGCTGTTTCTTTGCCAATGTGCCAGGGAGCTCACTGAACTGATAACACAAACCTAATGTATGTGCGTGGGAGTGTATGCACGTGGAGGTGCACACTGGGTGTGCATTTGTTGCGTGTGTGTGTGTGTATGTGTGTGTGTGTTACATGTTACAAATGCCTGTCCTGTCCCTTTTTTTTATGTGCTCACTCACCCAAACATCCTCTGCTTCATTTGCAGTCAGGGCCACGAGCCACTATTCTGACTGCTGAGGCAGGGAGAGAAGGGCAGCTGAAACATCACACACACGCACAGACGTGCACAAACGTGCACACACTCATTCTCTCTCTCTCTCTCTCTCTCTCTCTCTCTCTCTCTCTCTCTCCATCTCACACACTCACACACAATACAGTACACACACAAGCTGGGGCGAGCGGATGGGTGGATGTGACCATTAAGTCTGTGACATTTTAAAGCAGTGAGGGAGATGCATGGCTCTTTCTGGACCTCCGCAGACATGCTTTAAATGAGATGTTTCAGATGAGCTACTCCATGCCTTGGTTGTAAACACCCTCGCATTGATATTTACCCTACATGGGTAAACACAGAAAGGCAACATTTCATGCTAGCTCATGCTCACATACACACAAATGCACATAAATAAATGTTCAGAGGAGAGAACCAGCAGGCACACATGATCACATAAATGAGAAATGGCGGTGCTTCAATTTGTCACTCGACAGTTACATTAATCATTCGATTATACCAACATGAATTCAGTGACAAGTGAAGGCACCAAAACCAGATTTTTTTTTTACTCAAATTACTATTTAAGCTCCAAAACAACTGGCTTGCTTTGTGATTGTAATTCTGTGTAGTTTGGCTAGACATACTGCATATTGACGCAAACACAGCCAGGCAGGATAAGCATTTTCAGTGCATATACAGCGATTTGATCTTAGAAAATCCATTTTCAGAGTCAGAACACAAGCATCATATTGAAATAATGAGCAGAGCTGTAGTCTTGAATAAAGAGAAAGTAAATAAGTGGGTGGAAAGAGAGTGATGGGGGGCAGGAAAGGAGGATGAGAAAGAGACAGAGGAGAAGTACTGACATTTTTTAAATACTATTTTCATCAGAATGTGAGATGTTTGAGACATTTAGTGCTATTCAATGAACACAATATTTTTTTCTTACTCATATTTCTAGACCAAATGAATGCATTAGAAAATAGACTTTGCTCTTTTGAAGGTCTTGAAGGAGCTGAATTGTTGTTTGCTATACAAAATCACACACAAATTTCAAGTTTGCCTCAAGAGACTTTAACATTGGTACAGCATACAACACCCTCTGTCCTTCGACCTTCAATTTGATGAGGAAAAACTCCTCAAAACACCCATTAAATGTGGTAGAAAATGGAAGAAACCTCAGGAAGAGAAAGAGGGGAGATCTCTCTTGATGGCATATGTACAGAACAGACAAACATAGTGAAATTACAGTATAGGCAATCAGGATTACAAAATTATAGAAACATATGAAGAATATGGATCTGGGAGGATGTTGAGCAACTATGAGCAACTATGAGCAACCACTTGTGACGTCAAATAGACCTGAGCCACACGACCTTCTCTCTACCACTGAATGAGGACAGACTGCACAAACACAAGGAGAGAGAAGGAGGTCACTGTGTTGAGTGTGTACAGCTTCAGTATGTTAATCCTGAGGCCCTAGAGTCCCCGGGATAAAACAGTTTTAGCCTGTTATACGCTCTGCCCCTTGTGCGTTCTGGGGCTTGAGGAGCCCTTCTTATAGACAGCAGTGGTGGTTTTCAATTAAAAGTTTTGTCAGGACTCTTGTCAGGCTGTGCTCCTACAACGTTAAAGACTGGGTCTCAATTATAAACTCACACCACCTGGCTTATGGGTGAAATGAGTCAGTGGCACCAGTTGTTTGCGTGTACTTCAGGTGTATGTGCTAAATTGAGGGCATCCCCTGTAAATTTACAGGGGGTCAGGGTTTTCTCTATGACGCCCCTGTGACCTCAGGGTTAGGGTCATACCATCCTAGACCCAGCCAGAAACTCACGACGGAGGAATTGCTCTTTCATTTTGGCAGCTGTCATTTGTGTTGACTGTGTGTTAATTCCACAGGTGAGAGACATATTTTGTGGGCAGCAGAGAAGAAAAGTGTGTACTGTGTGTGTGTGTGTGTGTGGATGCAAGCTTGTGACATTGTGTGGCCTTTTGATGAATCTGCCTGTATGTATTGAAGCCCCCTGACCCTTTGTGGCCTGTTCTAGATCATTGCAGTTGTAAAGATGCCTCACTGCACAGTCCTCAGAGACAGTCCGGCTCTGTATTTTTCCTATCATGACATTTACTGTCTGGACCATCCTGTATCCCCGTGATCATTTCTACTTTGCACTCAGCCCGAGGTCATCTGTCTGTGTGTTTTATTTATTTTTTTTGTAACAAACAAAAAAAAAACAAAAAAAAAAGTGTGTTTTTTTTAAGCATAGTTTCCCCGGCTTGGATATTTCAGTTTGCTATCATTCGGAAGGCAGATGTGTGTATGTGTGAGTAAATATCTGTGGCAATGATAGATTTATAGATAAACCGACCCACCCAAATTTATTAAAGCCAGAAGATGAGAGTGCTGGTGCTTGTAAATTTCAGCACAACATTGAAAGAGTGCAGAGAGATCAAACCAGTATTCTCTGCATAAATGTTGAATTCAAAGGAACTTTTACCCATAATAACTAAAGTGATGTTGACGCATCAACATGCAGATGTATATTAATAATATACTTAAGTAACTTCTGAAGTGCATGTACTTCAAAAACTGGTCGGTACTTGTACTTTATATAAATATCAAAAAGTTAACCTTTTCCTATCTCTCTTCTGTTTTATCGCAGGTTCCATCGTGGGGACTACCACATCGACGTGTGCATAAACGACTACCTGGATGTCTACTGTCCTCACTACGAAGACACAGTGCCTGAGGAGCGGACGGAGCGCTATGTCCTCTATATGGTTAACTACGATGGCTACAGCACGTGCGACCACACCGCGAAGGGTTTCAAACGCTGGGAGTGCAACAGGCCGCACTCCCCGAACGGACCGCTCAAGTTTTCAGAGAAGTTCCAGCTCTTCACCCCCTTCTCCTTGGGCTTTGAGTTCAGACCGGGCAGAGAATACTACTACATCTGTGAGTCACGTTTGCTTTGTGCACAGCATACATACAGACGGGTGACGAAATAAAAAGAAAAAAACAACAGAGGTTGAGTAGCAAGGTGCTGAGGCACCATGAACGGACAGAGCTGCTTGGCATAGAAGTTTCTTTCAACAGATATTCCCTCATTTGGTGTTGATGATGGAGAAACACAACACACGGAAATCTCCTATAGGTCTCTGTAATCTGGTGACTGCAAAGGTAGTGGCATATGATTCATACTAGTTTTATACTCATTAATTCAGGACAATGATGTTCCATCATGAGATATCACTCAGAATAGTATTGTATTGATTTGTAGTGACCCAATCCATGCAGGAAACGTTTTCTCCTCATTTATTTGGGCTTTTTCTTTAATTCATCACCCGTCTGTAGACACGAGAAAGCAGTAGCATATCACTGAGCTGCAGTGAAAGTGATGACACAATTGCAGATAATCTCAATGTTGTATGATATGTTTCCTAAAGCCCATATGCATTTGCAGGAAAAAAAAAAAAAAGACCTAACCTGACATGAATTACAAACCTAGCTGGCCTTTTCCTGACCTAATGTTTTTCTTTTAATACAGTAGAGCAAGAGAGAGGGAGACACACATACACATACACACGCACACACACACTATATCCCTCAACCATGTTTTCATAACTTCAGCACAGAGCTTTGAGAGTGGCATTACAGTGATCCGAGCAGACGCTTTCATGCTCTGCTTTCAGCCAAGCTTTTCACACTGTTCTCATCACTCGTAGAAAACTCTTCCCTAAAATGGCAATGGAATTCATGGGGGAGTTAAATTGAGACAGTTTGAAAGTTATAGCTCACAACCCCCCGCTACACAATACTGTATCCTTCACAAAGGAGTGCCCTCCTCTCTGCATTATGTTATGTTCCCATTCAGCTCATGTTAGTTGTTAAGTTGTCTGCTTCGTGGCATATAGGGACTGAGTTCATCTGAAGTTGAAGCCCCTGGGAAATTAGGTTTTATCAAAGCAAGGTGATAGAGTGGAATTGAGTTGAGTTTGTCCTCCCACCACAGACTATTCCGCACATGGGAGACGGAGGAGTCACTGACAGTAGGCGCAGTCACCGCTGCACGCTCCAAACACATTTGTCACAGGGATACGCTGATCTTTACAAAAGAGGAAGCACGGTTTTGTTCTCATATGGGTGGCATTAGTGCAATATCATGCAGTCTAATGCAATATTGCTTCAGCTGTCGAAGGAAAAGTTGAAAGATCTGTGCACTTTGTGGGCTAAACCTGTATAAATTCCTTCTCAGCGAGGGGGTGTCAGTTTTGACAGTTAACACCTTCCTGCTAAATGCTGCTGGTTATAGCATACTTATATCTGTTTATCTGTACAATTTGGCCTGTGGCGTCAATGCAGCTCTAGGTGGCTGTCAAACCCCTGTGTGTTTGTGTTTTCTCCCTCTCTTTGAGACAGGGATTAAAGAGTCAGGAGCGCAGCTGAGGCGAGCTCTATACACCGAGATCTGTTTTCTAAATTGGCACCTTATTATGAAGCAGTTAACCCGACAGCCAGCCAAGACTTTTGTCCTTTATCCATTTCACGTGTTTGGCTCTCTCTCCCTCCCTGCTCTCCACTTCAGAGTTTGGTACTGGTGTTAAAAAAAAAAAAAAAAAAAAAAAAGTTTTTAAAAAAGTGCCTCCTTAATGTTTGCTGTTGTTTCTGTGGTGAATAGGTGTTTTCTCTCTCAAGCTTGTCCGCAAAACAAATAGCCTGAAATCCTTTCCAACAGGCCTTTCAACATTGAGGTGTTGGTCATTTGTCTGTTTAAAAAGTAACCAGATTTTCCTTTGCTTTTATAGCCAATTTGCATTGACAGTCATGCTAAATGAGACGAGGGAAAAATGGCAGTCTCCGAAGTTGGGAGCGTAGATGGGGGTTAGCAAAGGGTTATACAATTCATCCACTCCCTCAAGTCTCTATTTCTAACATTTTTTTTCCATTTCTGTTGAGAGATGCTTGTCCTAAGGGCTGGATTAAATTACACTGCGACCGACAGGGCTTCCATGGAACACATCCATTCTGCTGTAGCACGCCATATTGGTTTAGTGGCCCGCGGCTTCATTGGCTATTGAATGATTCTAGTGTATAGCCTCTCTGGCTACTGTGGCGGATATTAAAGTCATCTACCATGAAGTCATCTGACATGTGATTTCCCACTGCCATTGTGTCCAGCCTGTACGTCCACGAGTAGCAAGGGAGATGGCAGCTGATGGATTGGACAGAATCTATCCAGTGGACAGAATGTAGAACTGAAGTAGGAAGATTGAAAGAGGTAGTTACATTACTTTACCTGCCAATTCATCTGCAACATCTGTTACTATTGCTACCATCATCATCATCAACCATTAGAGTCTTCCTTATCCCCTGGCAGTAGAAACATACAAGACCTTTCAGGTTACATTGGGTTACATCAGTTTTACTCTCCTTTAATCTTTAGAATTCAGTCATAAATACAACTTTCTAACTGAGGAATACATAAACAGGCTGTAAAATTAAATCACAACTGGGAATTTTTCAAAAGAGTATAACCTAATTACTGTGATTTTCTCAGGGATTACATTTTGGTTTAACATTCTATTATTATAAATATTCAGGAGTTAAGATGGCGAAAAAAACATTGGCTCAGACTTGATTATATCTAGTCTTTTATCTCTAATCTTTTTTAAAAGAGCCAAACTAAACACAACAGTACATCAGGAGCAGATCTGTTTGGCTCCAAATGCAACCGTTTATGGCCATTTGAACTGGAGTTAACTTTTCAAGTTTTACTTCCTTTGTGTATGGTTTGCTTACACGCACAGTGAATTTACTCAACGAATAAATCAAACTAGACCCAACTGCCGGTCAAGTTTTTATTTTAGTTTGTTGTCTAACAATAACTCACTTCAACAGCAAAACATTTCATAACATGACTTGATGACATAAATCTGGTAAAAACAGAGCACCATGGTCATCCTTGAGTCCATTTTCCTGTTACCTCTTATATTTGCTCATGTTGTGGCTCTGGTTTGGTCAACTATGTGGCACAATGTCCAACTAGCACATGCTAAAATATATAAAGAATATGATATTTGAAGTCATGTGTTCCTGCTTCCTCCCATAGTACAAAGATATGCAGGTTAGTTGGTCACTCTAAATTGCCATAGGTGTGAATGTGAGCATAAATGGTTGTTTGTCTATGATGATGTGATGTGATGAAGTGGTGACTGGTTCAGGGTGTACTCTGCCTCTAGCTCATGTCAACCCTGCAAAGGATAAGCATTTATAGGTAATGGATGGATTATATTTGAAGTACTGTGTCCTAAAGCGGTGAGGTTGTGATAGCAAAAGGCAAACAGCCCCTTTAAGAAAAGATTCATGTCATCAAACATTTGTCATAGTGAAGCACTCTTGAGCCTTTGAGTCTTTCAGCATTATCAGGATAAATGTTTGTGTCATTTCCAGATGAGTTAACTAATATTCAGATAATGTCCAGTGTGGAGACAGATAACCTCTCAGTTTTACAGATATTGGGTTACCCCAGTCAGAGCTTATGATATACAGCCAGACCCAAGGTAGAAAATGGTGCCTGTGTCCAGGAACAATAAGCCTGACAGGATTGCATGCATGTTATTTCTGTAGAAAAGATAGTGTTGGGCAGGTGAGTTGTTGTTTTAACAACCTTTAGTGCAGTCCTTTTCTCTTGGTCTGCCATAAAGAACTGAAATTCTTCCTGTTGGAACATTTTCAGTGGTATGGTGCCTGTAGTTTGTCAGTGTCTGATAACACTACACTTGCTTAATGAAGTGAAAGCATTGCTTAGCTCTTTTTAACGATAATCATAATGTTATGTGTCCAGGTTGATTCCTGAGATGTGGATGCCTACTGATCTATGAAACAGTTATTTAACTTAGATTGTTATTATGATAGCAGTTTGCCAGCTACCTTGTGATGATATCCACTCTCATTATTTCTGCCAATGGGAATGAAGCCTGTTGTCAAATTCCAAGTTATCTATGTGTGCTGCTGTGCAGTCGTGAGTAAACATTGATTCAGCTCTTGGCTCGGGCTCTATATATTTAAGGATGCTATTCAGTATCAGTTGTTCCAACATTTTGTGGTCTATTTTTAAATTGTGGCATCAACAGTTGACGTTGTTTTACATGTGCCACTACATGGATACACTGCATGGTCACATGATTGTTAACATTGATGGTTGTGAGTAAAACAGTAGAGTCAACATGATTGTTCATGATGTCTCCTATTTGAACTCGAGTCATCACCAGAACTAAGACTGGAACTTGTTCAATGAGGCTTATATAAATGAATATGTTAACTGAAATGAGAATATTTTAGGTTAAAAGTTCATCCCAGAAGTCATATATGGCCTTGTCTGCTCTGGTGCACAACGTGATTTTACCCAGTTTTTCCACAGGGATCATTAAATGTTCATCTTATCATCTACTGTGCATAGAAATGTTTAAGTACCCAAGGCCAAAAGTCTAAATAATGAATCTCAAACTGTTTAAATTTTTTAGTAACTTATTAATTTTTATTGACATGGTCTGTTATAGCAATTTTATTTTAATGTCTACAATTTTATAAATTGTAGGCATTACACCACACACAGTGCCCACAACTAGCTTTAACATAGCAAGTTTAGTTCTACTGTATAAGATATGGCAATATCTGTAGCTAAGCACAAAGTCATTGGTCAGACTTTGCCCTTGTAGCCCATTTACCTACATTGTGTGAATGCGTAGTGTAGCGTAGCTAACAGAGAAAATCTTATGCATCATTACCTAGTGAAGTTGGCCATACTGCACACCTGCACTAAACAGAAACGTCGATGTGCCCTGAGGCAGAGGTCACTATCCATGAGCACATGAGGCAGAGGTTAGCAATAGTTAAAGTGTAAATGGGCTCATGTACTTCAGACATAACACTATATCATCCATGGAACTCATGAAATGCATTATTTCTTTGGTTTTATAGCACTGCTGTAGAAGTCTCAGTTAAGATAGAATATATATTCGCAATCAATATTTCACTCATTTATCTCCAGTATTCATTTAGAATAAACACTATTTTACTACACACAGAACAGCGCATATACTATATGTACACACAAATATATATACACATACACTGTATCAGAATATTAATCATTTCCTCATCTCTAATAACTTTCTGTAGCCAAATGACCTGAGGGAATGGGGTATGAAAAATCTGCCCTCAGTGACGTGATTGATTAGCTTTCTTGTTTGTAGATGAAAATTAAGCTGTCAAATCATATTCCAGCCGAGAAAATTCCCGTTAATGGTGTTTTCGCCCTATGAGTTCGATGTGGGTCGAGGGTTGATTTGTTGCATCTCTGATAAAATTAGAGAAAGGAGACAGGGTTCTGCTGTCATCTGCTTCAACAACAGAAACAGCTTAATCAACGCTAGCAGGACGGAGGGAATTTACTCAAATGGAGGTCATAATTCTTCATTTTTTCTTAGTGTCAGCCTCTCTGTCTGAGGCAGGTAATTGAAGACAAGATGAAAACTGGAGTCGGTCAGTACTCTGATCTTTTGGTAGACAACACGCAGCTGTGTTTTCTCCACAGGTCAACACAAGACAGAAATAATTCACAGAGGAATGCATTAAATATATAAAAATTACCGGGCTCAGGGCGATACCACATATGCAAGCAATTCAGCAAAATGCAGCATTAGCAGTGAGTGTAACTCACTCGAAAGTGTCAGCCTCTGTGACAGACAGACAGACAGACAGACAGACATGAGGGATAAGGGGACAGTTAGATCACTTCTCGGGTCAGAGTTCACAGTGCATTCATGGTTTAAGTGAAACCCATCTCGCAGAATGCTGATGCAAGCACGTTTTTCTAATATGGACACAATCCACAATCTCATATCTGAGTGATTTTAATCTGAAAAGGGCAGGAATCCAATATCAGTGGCAGCTCGCTGCAAGAGATGAGTGAGCCGAGTTATGGTGTTTTTTGGCGTGTAAGATTTGTGGCAAATAGGAAACCGCTTGGTGTGATCACGCAGTGGCAGATTGTCGACAGAAAACATGTCATTTTCTTGCAGTCTGACATGTTCACCTACTGTAGGTGGACTGGTAGTGCTTCACACGGAAAAACAAAATCAGTAACACCATTTGCAGCTCACTTGTGGTTATTTTATAGATATTTCTGGGTTTGACACAGGAAGCTATGACAGTAACACAGACCTTATGAGAGTACGTGACTAACACCAAATGAACGCTTGCTAAATGGCCAACAAAACCCAGAGGGTATGCGATTACTCTACAGGTTACAAAATGAAAAACAGTCACTCTGCACATGCCCAAAGGCCAATATCCAAAATGCAACACAAGACTAAAATTGATCATAACTATCAAGCTAACACACAAAGAAATGTCTTGATATTCATGAGGCTTTTTCACAAGATCTCATAAGGTCTTCTTATTTACTGGATTGCTACATGTACACGAAGCTCAAACACATTCTCCAAGACATGGCCTACGACGGCCTTCTGATTGATCATAAATCCTGTGATGCACCACGCTCCTTTAAGCTGCACTTGAGAGGAAGAAAGAGTAGACATTGTAGAGCAGGCAGCAGGAGCAGCAGCAGGAAAATGGCATTAATGGACAAATGAAATAGAGGCAGGGGATGGTGTATGCAGTCTGTATTTTGTGAGAGCCATGGGAGGTCCGCTAATAATGATAAAGAGCCGGTGCTGTTCCATTTGTGGTACAAGGAGGGAACCTGCATATGGACACCATCATAACTCAGCCCCTTTTCATTCATCCACATGAAAAATCAACCCTGTCATCAGCATTCAGAAATGATCCGACAACATGGAGTAATGTGACAGAGAGCTGCACACACACACAGACACACACACACACACACGCATGGATTCACATGCACTCGTGTACAATATGCATACACACATACATGAGCAGACATTCAGAAAAGCCACACAGATGTCTGGAATGCATTATTATAATCCTGATAGATGGATAGACATTCCACCACTGCTGTCTCCCCTGGTTACTACATCATTTCTTGTCTCCCCTTTTAATCTCGTCTCCCTCTTTGGGCAGCACTGCCTGCAATAACTAACCCTCCCCGTGTCTCTTAATTTGCACCAGATACCTGTCAGCTGTGTGTTTTTTGCCCTCCAGATTGCATGTCACAGACAGCGACGGAGCAGGGGGTAAACCCAAGTTAACTTTACTGCTTTGAAATGAGGATGAGAGTTTAAATCACTGTATCAATCAATGAGAGGGGAAGCTTACCCACCTCTGTATTTACCACTACACCCTGAATAAAAAAGGAAAGCCCTGAATAAAGTACTGTATAGCAAAATGGACAATCTCCACCTCATTCAGTGCAATCTACTGATGATCACACACAGAGAGATACATTATCTGGTGTTATGATGAAGACATGACCACAGTGGACACACCCGGTTGGTGCCGATGTCATTCGGTACCAAGTTGTTTTTGATCAGCTACATCATTAACAACACACCTTCTCCACACGTGGCTCACCTGCTGCTGTGGAAACTGAATAGTGAAAAAAAATCCTAAATGCAATTTGTGTTTTTTGGGTAACTTTATAAGTATACTGCTGTTCCTGTATGATACAGCAAAGGATAAACAGAGAGAGGTGAGGCAAGCTGGTGTGTGCGCAGTAAGAGACAAAGGTGTAGGTGTGTGTGTGTGGGGGGGGGGGCAGAAAAAGCATTTTGTGAGTAAACACTAATATAAGGTGGAGAATTAAAATGGTGACACAAGAAATTACAGAGTAGAAATATGGTAATGTATTCAAATAAAATATTAAACCTGCCACAGTTACACTGTCTTTCTGTTGGAAACACTGCAGCTGGTCCTCAAAATGTGTTCATAGACTTTTTCTGTGCTACATGCAGGTTGTTAATTAAAAGAAAAAGTTAAAACATCATCCTACTTTGTGTGTATCTTAAAAAAAAAAAAATACTAATATTGTATCGAAATATAAAATTCTGTTATCTGGCAACCTTACACTTTATTTTGAAATCTCTTGAAATCTGTCACCCATCTGAATATGTACATCAAACACATTAGAAAATGGTGTCAAATCAATCTGTTGAGTCTACTGCCTCCTGAGAAGATCCAGTAACATAAGAATAAAGTGTTAAAGGTCTAGCCGAAACAAGCTCATTTGAGTTTCAGGAGTCTCCTTTCAAAAATAAACTGAAAACAGTCCACCAGTGAGCCAGCCCATTGGCTAGACGTGGCTAATAATAGACCATGAGCTAAGTCATGCCACACTTGTTGACAGCCCAGAGAAAGGCAAGGCGAGAGAGAAAAGTCTCTAATCAAGTTATTTGAGTTTGACCGGCAATAAAGTAGTCATCGCTTTGTCTGATGGAAAAACAGAAAGGTTTGTTAAAAAAAAAAAAAAAAAAAAAAAGCCAAAGGCTGGGAGGAAAAGTGGGGCGGGCGAGGGCTGTGATCCAGAGGGCTCGAGGTTCCTCTCAGCCTAATATGATTCATGCATAAAAGCAGTCTTCTGGAGCTGATTATGATTCACTATCCCATAGACAAGGACATTTCATCCTTGCCCATTAACTCATTAACACATATATTATTAACCCAGTGCATTAGTCATTATCTTTAATTGGTCACTGTTCATGTATTTCTTTTTTTTCTATTCTTCCTCTATTATAATACACACATTTATGAACGCACACACACACCCTCACACGGTTTTTCTCGTTTGTTCAGTGGGTGGATACTCAGGCCATAACAATATTATTATGATTCTATGGGATACACTAAGTGCAGTAATGAAACATTATTATGTACAGTGATTTATTATTCTGGGGCTGCTTTAAAAAGCTGAACTCCCCCTTAGATTAATAAATCACCACTTTTATTGTCGTTTGAGTATGAAGACATGAATGAGTTGATGAAACTCAAGGGTTTTCAGGCTTTCAGTCACTTGCTTTTCATTTTCAAGAAGACAGAGTAATTTGATGGATAATCATTATGTAATCTTTCACAAAATTATGATGCTTATTGTACATTGACATAACAGCAAAGGGAAATAATTGTAGCCTCGTACGAGGAAACTAGTACAATGTTTAATTAGGCTTATTTTAATTATAGCGTTCTCTCACTCTCCTCTGCTTGTGACCTCATCACCTCGGCACAAGTGGCATGAGGAATGACTTTGGTTCACTTTTGGCAAAGGGTGAAAGATGCAAGGAAAGAGCAAAAGGGCAGCTATCACTGGGGGGTGCAGGGGGAGTTAATGTTCCCTCGGCTGCCTGAATCCAAGTCCTTCTCTTTCATCGCTGCTCCCAGCTCCCCCTTTTCCTCCTATTGTGTGTTTACTGTAGTAGCATCTGGTTAATGGGACTGTGGATAGTCTCTTCCATCTTCATACAAGCACACATTTTTTTTTGTATACAGGCTCACCAACACACATACAGAACAGATTTCTATGTCCGGGTCTGTATTTTATTATATTCTTTCTTAGTTGCTTTGGAATTGGTTGAATGTGAAGGACGTTTCATTATTTTGAGTGTCTCTCTACACATGCACATTATTTTATTGCATGTGAGTTTGTACTGTACGTGTGTGTTATTGTAGGCATTTAAAAATTATTTTAGACAATGCAGCAGTTAAGATTACCAATATAAATATTCTCTCTTTCTCTGGCTAAAATTCATGGTTTTCTTCTATATGTTTAGTTCAGCGTTGTCCTCCTTTGACTGATTCCACACCCTGAAGCTGAAGGACAACCGTTAATAAATTCCTGTAGTAGTTTCTGTACGTGGACAAAAGGAAATGTATTCTGGCTACCCTTGGTTTAATGGAGATGTGGGTAGAAGATTGCACAAAGGTTCTAGAGAGTAAAACTGTGTTTGTGTCTATGTGTGTCCACATGGTTTATGTAAACTCAGACTCCTGGACCTAAACTCTGACTAGGTTTGCATGGTGTAAGCCACATGAGTAATCTCTGTGAATCAAAGACGAGCCCAGCAGCAGTTTTTTGTTTGTTTTTTTCTCAGCGAGCTGGCAGAATTAGCTAGCCTGGAATGCTCATTGCTGGACACAACATTACAGGGCATTCTGTTTAACCTATCCCATCCTAACAAATAAGCAGGGATCAAGGATTAGACCACCATTATTGGAGCCAGCTGGAGACCTGATGCAGACTAAAGGCATGCTAACATGATGCTATTAATGTCCACACAATGGCAAACAAGTCTATGCACGGCTTAGCTTTTCAAACTTTGCTGAAAAATACAGTTTTATATAAGATGTTAACAGCTTGTTGTCACAGTATGTTTAGATTTGTGGATGTTTGGGATATGTAGTGCAATTACTACAAACAAGTCGTCAATAGGGGGAACTTGAATCATTTGCTCTATAATGTAAATTGCAGACTAATCTGCAATATTGCATTAAACCTTGTGATTGTGTTGGTACTTATGCCCTCATTTTGGCAATGGTTCCATGAGAAGACCCCAGATGACACCCGATTTAATGTTAAAAAAAGAAACAGACATGCCTCTTATAGCAGTTTGATTGACTCACTCTGCAGTATTCTTTTACAGCTGGGGCCATTATGCCTACTAAATGATGGATAAGAAATCAATATCCTACCATGATATTATCTACTGTTTTTAGTCAACGTAAACTTTGCTTTTAGCTTCTTACCACTCCAGACACATGGTTTTATGTGCTCATGTCTGGAATGTACCATTGACTCTTTCATTGAAAGACAAACGAAATGTGTTTTCCAGATAACATTACAGTTGCAATAAAGCTTGGCTTGGGCTGTGATTGAAACAATACTGCGCCTAAGCCACACTGAGCCCACCTGTTTGTTCTTCCGTAATTGGATTCTGCTTCATTCCATTTGCCTTAATGCTAATGCATAATGCAGTGTACTGAGGGGACCAGCCATTACCAGCCAGGGGACAAGGCTTGGAGGAGTAACCCGACCTCTCCACCCACAGCCATCTTCTCCCTCCGTGCTCCCCCCTCCTCTTTCGTCTCTGGGACATCTTTTCAGGGCCTCTGTCCTTCAAAGCAGCCACTTGCTCATGCTGGATGGATTGATGGTTGAGGCTGCGGGCCTGATGGGAACCAGAATAGCAGGTGTTGATGTTACAGCCTACAAGAACAATAAGCTGGCCTTCAGCAGCATGTTAATCCAAAATAAACAGGCGCTATAGCGTGGATGGTTTTGGCCTGGGTGGACCGATCCTCATCAACACACAAAGTATGAAGAGCTGCTACCAAGAAAGGAATGTAGAGCCAAAGCTTAAGCTTTCTTTTGTAGTCAAGAATGTGCAGCAACACACCTCAGTCCTTTGCTGAATATCAACACAACCGCCACATTCAAGCTTAGCTGAGCCCATTTAGTTGCCTTCTATCAGATTAGCAGAGCAAAGTGTGGCTTGTCATTGTCATACGATGTACTGTATTCATAAAAAGCGTGACTATGACTGGATTTGTAATAGATTTTTTGCTACAACAGACTTTCATTTTTTTGTCGATTCTGGCGGCCCCAGTGGACAAAAGCGGTAAGGTTTCTACTGCCTTGTTTAGTCCGAGGAATCCGATTGGCGGGCAAGAATAACTATATAGATATAGTCAATTTTTTCATTGATAGTCTTGTTTGTTTATGTAGGTCATAACTGACACTGTTTTATAACCAATTAAAAATCCTTGTAGTAAAGCTCCTTTGATCACTGTAATCGTGATATCTGTTTGCTCTTGCATCTTATGTCTGTGATCTCTTTATGTAGGAGGTGGATAACGTTAACATTATGACCAAATCTATAAATTTCACAACAGCTTCACAAACTGTCATCATGTCAGAGACTCCCACATGCCTTTTGCCATTTTCACCAGGGCCATATTTCTCTCATGATCAGCTGCCTTTCCTAAGTGGCTGGTGTCGATGGCTGTGACTCAGCTCTGCCCACAACAATGATGAAGATAAGACATCTGGAGACAGTGTGTGCCTTGGCCGTGTATGCACACACATTTGAAATGGGAGCACAAAGTAGTGGTGGAAAAGAGAAGTGGAGCAATAGGAAGAGTGGCATAAATTGTGTGGGTACTGGTGTGTATATATGACTGAGTGGGTGAGCGTCGGTGGTCAAGGTTCATTAGGGTGTCATCGTCTGCCTCCACACTGAAATAATAAGGCCCTCTCTTTCTCCCTCTCCCTTCCTTCTACTTTCTTCACCATCTGCATCACGCTGAATCTGAACTGAGCAGTTAAAAAGGGCATCTGATCTCATGCCACCTCTCTCTCGCACACTGACACATGACTAAGGAACAGATAACAGCTGATGAAGCGACAACATTAAAATGGTAACAGCAAGGTCGAACGGCGAGCAGTGCAGAGAGACAGCTTGATGAGCTGTAGAGGAGGCTTGGCAAAATAAGTGATTGAAAGAGTGTGCGGTATGCATTTCATAAAGAAACTGACATCTGGATCTCTGGATAAATCAGGAGTAGAGAGCTTGCAAAATGCAAGAAAGGAATAGATTTCCATCTCTGAACCTTTTCCTTAGTTATTAGTCAAGAATTCTATTAATGAACACAGACGTCACACTACAGAGACGGCTCACTGCTTTTTCCACAGTCTCAACATAAAATAGATGTCGGAACATTCATTTCAGGAATGTGTGTATAGCCATTTTTGAATGTAAAACATTGTGCAGACAGGGAGAGATCAGAAAACTGTTAAAAACTGCTACACGAGAGGACAACTGCGTACCTTGTGTGCATGTAAACACATTCGTTGGTGTATGTGCTGTTAACATGATGAAGGCAAGCTTTGATGAATGTATATGACCACGCTGACAAGACGAGGAGAGAGGGTGACACAGCTGGGAAAGAGAGAAAGGAGGGGAGAGGTTAGGTAAAGGTTCACTAGAGAGGAGTTGACAGATCCCAAATGGTAGCCTTTGGAAATGCTTGGCTTCATTGCATCAGCTGTGGAATGATCCACAGAAGACATAAAATGATGCCCCAAAGACATCTTAGTCGACAATATGGTCTCTCTGGAGCTGAAGGGGATAGTAGAAATGAAAACTAGTTCGTAGTAAATAGCATTAATACATCACAATAGTGGGAAAAGCCTACAACATTTGCCATTTGATATGAGGTCTTGACACAAGACAGCAGCATATATTATATATTATTTATATATATATTATATATACAATTCCCTGCCATGATGGATGCATGCAGTATGCACCCACCATGCTCCAACTGACATGTGTTTGACCCCTATCCAGGAGACAGCACCTGGTGCCTCACCACAACACCATTAGTGGTCAACCACACACACACACATGCACGCATGCATGCACACACAAACACGCGCTCTCCACATGAGATATTTTTAGGGTATGTGATACAACCACCATGGTAGCTAACGCTCAGAGATTCACACCCCATGGGCCTGACAGGAAGGGATCCATTTCCTGACAGCGACCGCAAACCATCCACACATGCAGCACATCCATCCGCAGTGTGTGAACTTCTTGTCCCTTGAAGAGTGTTGAGGCTTTTGGACGGGAAAATGCATACATGTATACATATAAAGACTGAGCACAACATGATTTCTTCCAGTTTTGAGTTCTTTTCAAAAAGCCAAAATGCCACAAATTCCTTGATCCTCACTAAGCTGCTGCCATTTGTAGAATCTAAAATGCTACAATTAAACTGTGTGCAAAGTACTCCACTTTCCCTAGAGAGAGGTACCTAGTACATCTGTAAATACTTTCTGGCTATAATTTCAAAAGAACCATGACTAACCCTCCAAAATCCACTTAAGAGTCAACATTAACTATCTGAAAGTTTATTTTCTTCTGAATACAGTTGTCTACGGGGAAGAAAATATATTCATTATTAAAAATATATTCATGCAGACCTTTTATTGAAGGAAAAATACAGTTGGAAACTATTTATCTGATTGTTTAATGCACATGTGATACTACATGTAGTATTATATTAACACTCTACCTATGGCTATTGCATTTCTTTCAGCCTCCACCATTGCTGAGAACGGGAGGAAAACATGCCTGAAGCTCAAAGTTTTCGTCCGACCATCAAGTAAGTGTTTGCATGCTACTCAAGGCTTTGTAATAGAGCTTGTTGAAGTGCACATTTGGATTGAAAATCAAAACAGTTTATGTCTACCTCTCTGGTTACCTCACTTCCTCCTCAATTACCTTTTGCTCACTGTCCAACATACCCCTTTCATTTATCACAAAACTGCTTTACTTGCTAAGGAAATGTTTTTTTTGAAAACATGAAAAGGATGATAGATGGTCACATCAAATGAAATCCAGGTCACTTCATACCTCATCTGAATGTTGCCATGAGCTTTGTTGCTTGGGATGTTTAATTTCAGGGCTGAGAGGGGGGCTTCAAATGTCACTAACCTATTTGGCATATACCTCTAATGATCTCTCATTCTCCCTATTTTCTGTTATAGACAGCTGTGTGAAAACTATAGGCGTACATGACCGCGTTTTTGATGTAAACGACAAAGTAGACAATACATTAGAACCACGAGGTTAGTATGGCTTCCTGCTTTTTTGATTGTCTTCAGTATGACCTCCATACATCTGTACATGTGTCTCTTGTTCTGTGCCTCTTTCCTTTTATGCTGTTTGTCTGGAAGCTGTCCCTCCACATCCCCGCCTGATGCTTCTCTGATACTGATGCTTCTCCGGATTACCAAAGATGTGTCATGCTACTGTTGCTTGCATATTCTATAGATGAGCTATACTGCATGTCGATATATGTTTATATACACACTGTATGTGTAGTGTATATAATTGATTACATATATATTCATGAATGCGCCAGTGCATATGATGTATCTCCCACAGAGCCTTTCACAGATTCAACACAGAATGTCACTTCCAACTGCATGTTTTACTCCATATCAATAGCCTTTATTACTAAAATCATTCTGCCCTAATTCCATCAAAATCAATAAGTATCATTAAGAAAATGATATGTACGCATATACACATACCTGTGCATATCAAAAATACATTTCACATATTTGAATGTTCTGTTCTTGTCTCTGTAGCACATCATTGATTATTTCCTGTGTTCAGAACAAACACCATTTTTACGTCTAACGCTCCACATCAGCCGCATGCTGCAGTGTCATTCCCAGCTTTAGCTCGCCTCAACATCTGGAACAACACAAAGTCTGCCCCACTGGGAATGTATATAGCAAACTGTCAAATCTAGGACATTAAAAAATTATTTTCTTATAGACATTATTAATTTGAAAATGAGACCTATTACATTTTGCTCACTGTGAAGATCATAAACTTCCATCAAAGTGGGACACACACACCTACACAAGGCCAGATTTGAGGACATTTATGAGGCCCACTTGCCTCTCCTCCTTCCTGATCTTCTATCTGCCTTGCCATCCTGCATGCATGTTTGATGGCTGCCTCTCACCTTGCACGCTCATCCCTCGATTATGCTCTCCAAAGGAGAGAAATTAGAACATTCATCCGTCATCTACTGTTGCCACATCTCTCCAACCCCAACTACACACATACACGTATAGTTATGTAACTGTCCAGTTGTTCTCTGTTCTGTCTACCTGTCCTTTTGCTGTGCATGGTTCAGCTACTTTCCCATGATGCATCAGGCACATGGCTGCTCACAGATACTGATGCTACAGATACTGACTTCTAGACAGACACAAGAGGCATCTCGCCTGGGAGATTAATTTAAAATGTTTCTGACGACATTCGAAGCATGATATGGCAACTCAAGTTCATATGGCAACTCAGACTTCACTATTACAGTTTTACACTGTTGTGAGCCCAAACATCTCAGTAATCTCCACGACTCATATTGATTTTGGAAGACGGTCAGCTTGTATCACTTTGTAAACCACAATAGCAGCTGAAACATATGAGAATACATTAATTGCATAATGTTGTTATTTGTCTTTGATGCAATGCTGCAAAAGAGCAATTTGTTCCATAAATACCTTGTTTCTTTTTTCCTATCCCTCAGACGATACTAGTCATGAACCGGCTGAGCCTTCCCGAAGTGACGAAACAAACGCTGCGCCGTACCTACAGAAAACAAGTCCACTCCTGGCTTTGTTGCTGGTCTGCCTACCAGCACTCTTCACTTTATAGCGCCTCCCACTGTCCCGGAGGGCATTTTACACCTAGCGTGGCCTGAATCTGCCCGAGGCTGCAGGGAAGGGGCGGGATTTGGGTGGAGCGTGTTTGCTTGATTGGGCATCAGAGCAGGCTTCTCAAGGAACCCTCTATTTTTTTCAGAAATATATTTAAGTGGTCTTTCTCCGTCTGTGAGTGAAAAAAGTTGATGTTGGAAGCGGGAGAGACAGTTCCCCCTCTTAAACCTTCAACTAAGATGCCAAATCCCGTTTTTTGACACTTAGTGATTCTTATTTTCCCGTGACTTTTTTGTGACATCCCTTTACATCATGTTTATGTCGTTGCAGCACTGATGTTTACCCACTGACATATACATACACATGTGCAGAGAGTCAAATACAAAAAACGCCTCTGCACTAACAGTCAACAGCAGCAGGGTTTTTAGTTGCATACAGTAGCAACAGGGACTACAAATAAATAGCTGTCCCGAGACCTCTCAAGAAGCCTTTCAGAAAATATTTAGATAACGTTCTGCTGGGTTGAAAAGCAGATTTTTGCGCCTCAATTTTACTGGGAAGTGCATTACAAAGCTGAAGGATGAAGAAGTAGGAAGAGAAGAGTAACGGTTTTAAGCAGAGGTCAGACTAGAAACGACAGCACTGAGAAATACGTACGCGAAATACGCATGCACCTTAGCCCGCTGATCTCCAGACTGTCCTGGTTTTAAGATAGTGTCCAATTCTCTCCTGAATACAAAGTGTGTGCAAAGGTGGATAAGCTACTTAGAGCTTGAGTGAGTGCAAAAGCCATGGAACCATGAGGCAACTTTTTCTTGTCCTCCTTTGTATAGAGCATGCCAGGCTGCTCAATAAAACACCTCTCAAGCATTTGGTTCACTTTGATTAACAAAACAGCTAAATTGAAACTTTCTCTCCAGACACAATGTGGACTGCTATTAAGATCGAGGATCGATATCTTTTGAAAGTTGATCACACAATTTCACGGCACCAGTCACAGCCATTTTATGCAATGTTTACTGAGCTGGGCAGCAATTGTTCTCTCTGATCCATCCGAGTATTAGTCGATATTAGCACTCCCATAAACATTTGCATCCACTGCTTTTTTCTTTTATTCTCATTGTTTAAAAAACGATTCATAGCTAAATTGGACACTTTATTTTTTTTTTCTAAACTATTAAGTTATTTTACTTTGCCAGTGGTGTCTCCAAACATTGTGTTTCACATTGCAGACACTGTAAACTTTGTATTATTGTATTGTCTGAAATCCACTTAAATGAGAGGTCATGAGAAAGACACTTCAACTCTCAGTGCCATACATTTTTCATGTCTTTGTCACTTAAACATAATCAGAGCTTTGACTCATGCTCATCAAACATTAGTTTGCTGGTTCTCACATTCGGTTCATTGCAGCTGTTAGTGCAGTGTTTACAGGACTAATGCATAGCTCCAATTAGCTGAAAACACTCTGCAAGAACAGAGAAACTACCCATTTAATTTAAGGCATTGCACACTTCTATTTAGTCTTGCCAGGTTTATGTTAGCACTTACATTCAGATGAATTCACTGTTTCATAATCATATTCAGCTTCTTTCAGCTCCCACAGATGCACATGGCGAGTTAGCATAAAGAATGTTGTTATGTATTTTTTCAAATGGAAGTGACTTGTTTCTTTGCTTTCAAAGACATATGGACAAATAGAGAAATTAACTCTAAATGTCCAAGCTGACTTCCTTTTAGAGTCAGGTTTTTGTATGAGAAATAGGGCACCAATTGGTTTAGAAAAACAGAAAGAAAGAAAGAAATAGAGCAAGAAAAAAGGAGCAAGGGAGCAATTGCATGTCCACCTACAGCTCCTAGTGTTACTGGTTTAAGTGACTCTTTAATGAGGTTCAAAATGACAGGCATGTGGACTCCATGTTGTGGCAAGGGGAGTTATTTCTGGTATTAAAAATAGATGGTGGAAGGCTTGGGGGGTCTCGGGAGGGGGGTGTAGATTTCCACCGCGGGGGGTTTTAAAGCACCAATGACCTTGCAGTTTGAGAGAATTGGTGAGTGAAGGAGACGGAGAGACGCACACACACGAACAGATAGCAAAGGCATGGGAGGTAGCCGAAGGTAGTGTGACTACAGTGCCTAACAAAAAACAAGACAAAACAACTAAAAATCCATGCAACACTACTGGAAAAAACCCCCACCGGATTCAATGACAAACTTATTGTTCTGTATCATTCTGTCTCAAAAGGCATGCACTGTTTTGTTATTGCTGTTTTTAGTTTTATGGCTGCCTTTTTTTTTTTTTTTTTCTTCTTTATCCCCAGAAAGACTGCCTCTGCCTTTTGCCATTTATTTTCTGCGCTACGGTAACAATGCTATTACAGCCGGAATAGCAGCTCAGCTATGGGGGGGTAATAGGAGACGAGGCCATTTAATGAGGTACTAATTTTCAGGAGAACACCGCAGGGAATGAGCACCGCATAAGATTCAAAATGGACGCTTGTCAGCAGATTAACACTAGACTTTTATCAGAAACCAGCTTCAATTGTACTCTTATAATTACCAATACTACTATTTGTCATTATTGCTATTATTACCATGGTTTATTCTGTACACACCTTAACCTGGGAAATGAGGATCAACTTATAAACTGGATACTGTGTATCCTGAGGTAGTCAACCATAAAACAAGTAGTGTTAGGTTAGTATCTGTTTTGTACCTTTCTGGAGGACAAAAGAAAAAAATGAGATACATCATTGTTAAAACTGTATAATTATTATTATTGTTATGATGATGATGATTATGACTATTATTATTAGGAAAACTTCTTGATGTAAATAGTGTTTGATATTAAAGTATTAATTTGGTTCTTATGTCTTTTCTAAAAAATGAATACGGTATTATCTCTGGGTTTTGCGGAGTGTGTACTGTCCTCAAATAACGCATTGTGTGCTTTGATCCTCAATGCCTAATGAAACTTTGAGCTAATATGAAGGGGGAAACCCGTGGGAGCTGTACACCATTGTACAGACGGCTGGACATTAGCCAAACGAGTGGCTCACCTGTTACATGTTTCAAAACCAGTCACCAACCTTCACCATCTCTTCATATACGGATCCTGCCTTGGAAGGAAACACTTGGGACTTAATGGATGGCTTATTTGTACTTTTTTGCCTTTAGTGTTTGAAAGCATGTTGGTCAGCTCCAAGATCTGCCATGAGTGAACTGTTTGCTTTTTAATGGAAGGATTTCGCCAGTTTTCATTATGTGGCATGCGCATGAACTTGATGACATGTTAAAAAAAACAAAAACAAACAAAAAAAAAACTAAACAAAAAAAAAGAAATCAAAAAAATGTTTAAAAAAGATAGTTTTTTTTAATTTCTTTTGCTCTTATTTTCCTTTTTCTTTAAGACGTGTTAGATTTTTTCGGCTCACTTTCATGTTGTGTGTTTTTGCATCCCCATTTGAGTGATGTCATGAAGCTGTGTAGTGACAGATGACAAATGTACATAACACAAACCATTGTTGTGAAGTTACAGTGGGGGGGGGGAGGGAGGGGAGGGAGGGGTTGGGGGAGGGTGTCGGTCATTTTGTAGTCCAAAAGCAACTTTTTTTTTTTCCTAAGAATGACTCTTTCTGTACCCATCTACTGAATTCATCCCATGTAGTTGCAGTCTGTCTTTTCTGACTATTCATCCTCTTTCTGCTCCCCCGAGAGGAGGCGTCTGGGAGTGTATACATCAGTGTGTGGACGTTTTTCAGTGTGAAAAAATGTGTGAGACCTTTGAGTTTGTGTGCGTGCGTGTCTCATTTGCTGTTGCCGCAGTGAATGGGAAGCGGCAACCCTCTTTGGCAACGAAGAGTGTTTCCCATGCCTTAGCCCTTCAGCCTCTGCCCTGGCAGCCCTGTCTCTGTACAAGACGCTCTCTGCCATTGTGCTTTTACACAGAACGGCTGCTGGCGTCGAAGAGACTACAACAGGGGCCCTTCACTTTCTCTCCCTTTTTAACAACCCTGAATCACTTGTCCCTATGGTAGATGTTGGTCCTGGGCACAGTTCAAGGATTAGTGCACCCCCTCCACCAAATCCTGAACTGGATTGTTAGCGGGGTAAAAGCCTATCATCGATCCAGGATCTGTGCGTACATGGCCAAAGCTTCTTTTTGTCAGCTCCCCTTCTTGCTGATGAGCCACTTGTTCATTTTGTGCACCTGTCCTGTCCCATTCTTCTTGTGCTTGTATAACCTTCAACCAAACCACCTGCTGTCCTTCTTCCCTCACCTTTGAACCCCGCTCCCACTTTGCCATCAGTGGGGAATATTTCCAACCTGCTCTTTTACAGTATATAAATGACAACAAAAAAAATTTGACAAAAAATGATCTGTATTTGTATATACACGTGTCTGAGCAACTATGAGTAATACAATAAAACGAAAATACATTGCTTTGATCATTGTGCTATTCTTTTTCTCGTTTCTGACCCATTTACAGAGGGACGAAAGTACAACTGGGACTTGCTCACGGTGTTGTGTAATCAGAAGCAATGTCAAATTTGTCGATGCAATGTTTACCGCGCTAAACATTCCTGTTAGTAAGGCAGAAAATGAACATACTCCTCTCACTCAAGTAGAATTATGTCTCATCATGTGTCAAATGAGATGCATCAAAATACACACACACACACACACACACACACACACACACACACACACACACACACACACACACACACACACAGTCTTCCCTCTTTATGTATCTGCCTATCAGTGCCTCTGCCTCACTGTCTGTGCTGTGGAACAACACCCTCTAAAGACAGTCCAAGAGGAACACCATCCATCAGGATCAGAATAAGACCTTAAACCTCCTTTCACTTCAGTCGGGCACTAATGAGGACACCTAATAACCTTCTGCTGGACCCCATCAGTGCCATTTAGCTTCACCCTCCATTATCTCTGGTAATTAGACTGAGTGCCAAGCAAGCCCTGAGGACCAAAGGAGGGGGAAAGGCCTACTGATAAGCCAATTGGAGTGATGTTTTGAAAATCAGTCAGATTTGACTCAAGAGAATGTAAACACATGGGTGGTACCTATAAATAGTTGGATTTGAAAGATAAGTTGATTTATAAATATTCTCGTAAGATAGTTGAGCTGCCAGTATGTCTTTGGTATTAAAGGCTTTTTCAGCACCACAGCGGGTCAGAGTAAAGATTAAGTAGACAGCGCTTTATAGGCTAGAATAAAAGGCATCGATGCCAAAGACATGAAGTCTCATCCAGGATGTGATCCTCTCCAATCTCATCCTTTTCCAAAGCGGGTACTTTTTTTTTTAAGCATCAGAAGAGCTTTATGCATGAACACGCTTGACATGATGAGCCAATTAGTGTCAAGTTGTTCTTCCTGGTGTGATTACCAAAGGAAGGCTCTGGAGATGCAGGTGTGTGTCTATAAAGACCAATAAAGACAAATCACTGCATCTGATCATTAAAACTGAGGTAATGATAGCTTTATGTGAAGATGTGTCCCAGATGCACTATTAGGCTATGAACGTAAAGGTCTGTGACCGGCAGTGAGTGAGAGGAGGGCACTGGGATTAGACGGCGTCCAGCTGAATCCATGTCACCTTTGAGATGACGACATGAATGCGCACATGTTTACCTGTGCCACTGATTTCATTCCCTTTTCTGCCAATGTAGTTTCGCAATCTTAACACAATAACAACACAAATGACAGTCCTGAAGAGGCCACTTTAGTGAAAAGCTCTTGAAGGCATCTTTCTCAAGTCAGCTGGCTTCCTTATTGGCTGCATGGTGTTCTGTTTCCATGTGAACAATCAGTTTGATTGACAGCTCTGAATGATGTCTTCAGTTAATCGCTTCAGTGGTTTGAAAAGGTCATAAATCACCCAATTATGTTGCCCCGCTTTATGAATAGATATTTTTTTGGGGGGGAATATTTAAAACTCTTCCGAGGCATATCAACTTAGTCAACCCCGTATTTATTGAGGGGGAGTTGAGGGGTGGCTGCTTGTGCCAGAAATAACTGATAAGCTGAATACATTTCTCAGTCGCACTGTGGAATGTCACGGTGCTGATGGGTTAGAAAGTTGGAATTGAATTCAAGGTCAGGATTTATGATTAATGACAGCTTCGACATGTTTCAAGAACAAGTTCAGAAAGAATCACAATAATTACAGAAGGTAGAACTGAAAATGCTGGTTAGAGAAAAAAAATAGATCTTTGAACAAAGCCATCAGCACCTTGTTTTACAGCAGATTTATCAGAAAAGCACAAAAATACTTATTTGAAACACCTTGTCTCTGTCAAAGCAGACGTAATGCATCTTTCCACTCAGCTGTGTTTGATCAATACCCATCAAAATAAAATGTCTTGGTTACTTTTATTGTACTTGCAGAGTCGGACGGAAAACAGAAACTCACAGATCGTGATCTTGCAGAATGATTGAAAGAGTAGGAAGTAGTTTCCACTAAACGAAGCGGGCAAATAAACTCAAACCTTTTAAGGTCTCAGGCTCTAAATACCAGAAAGCAACATCCTTTAAACAATAATGTGAAATGCTTTTGCTGCAAAGATCTTAAGAGAAATGGCCTGACGTGGGTTATAAAGATGTTTTTTAATAAATTATCAGCTTCAGATGACCAATGCTTCTCTTTCCAGCCGTCCTTCTATAAATCCAAGGTACACTCAGCTCAGGTGAACAAGGTTACTGCAATGTGTTTCACACAGGTCGTTTTCTTTTACTGATGCCTCTCACATGTTGACCTTCAGAGTTGAGAGATGAGGGGCTGCAGCCAATCCAGAGGAGGATTATGGGAAACTGTGACGCCACTACACAATATCAACTTCAGATGAAATGAGACAGAGATTGAAAGAGGTGATGGTGGTGGCGGTGGAAGCTGAGGACCAATGCATGTTTTTGTGTGTCCGTACGTTTTAGGGATCATGCTTGTCTCACTTTCAAAATCAAGGTGAGAAAAAGTCCTTGTGAGTTCCCTGTGAAATGTGAGCTATAGTGGGATGGATTGTTTTCCGTTTGTGTTGGCAGTCAGATGCTATGAAGAGCTACAAAAACAGCAGGTTGTCACACAGTGTTTCACACCAGGTCTAATGTGTTACATTAAGTATTCACACATGCAGAAATGAAGATTTCCTCATCTCCAGTGACAGCTAATTTCACAGGGCGATGTGACAAAATGAATATGACTCAAAAGTTTCACAGAAACAGAACACAACACTGATTAGAGCATGAAAAGTCTGTGGCTCGTTTGCTTTGAAACAAACCAATACACACAACTGGTTACAATAAAACAAATTAGCTTGTGTCAAATGGTTGCAATAAAATTTACAGGGCACATTTTCCACTGTCAGTAAGCGTTGAACGTCTATTTGAAATGTTGATCAGAGGGTTGTTGATATCACGTCTGCTGTTCTTAAGCACCGTTAAACAAACTTCAGGGGTATGGACTCACAAAAACTGCAACCGTCTCGAGTTTTGTTTACTTTTACAGTTGCAGAATTTAATCATTGGTGACATTTTGCTATGTGGATCAGATATCAGATTCAGAATTATATCCTGCACGTCTATCCACTTCCTTCTCACAGAACGGATGAGTTATATTTGTGGGGTACTGCTGTGGAATTTGAGCACACCAATTTACCAGCTTCGCCAGAAGGGAGAGAGGGCTTTGGTCATCTCCTGAGCAGCTCGTTCCACTCAGAGTAAGTGTGCAATTTCTGCCAGTGCCCATTGAATGAATGAGGCAAAAGCGATGACAGGGATATTACACTGACATGCCGACACTAGATCATAGAAAAGTCTTTGCCGCGGGGGTCATAAATTAGATTCTAATGATTTTGTCATTCCGTTAAAACAATAACTTTCAAACACAATCTCCTTTTTTTTTGCCTCCATAACCTTTGATTTATGCTTTTAATTTTTTGATGGCAAGAAATAGTCTGACACTTGTGCCATTATGATCTTGATGGGATGAAATATCGCCACAATTCATTTTCTTTTTCAGGTTTAATTAGTTTACTTTAAAATGACATCCATCATTACTGGTGCGGATGAAATGTAGAGAGTACAGAGAGCAGGGAGACTTGGCTAGAAGACTATGTTTTACAGTTGACTTCCTGGGAAATAAACGTCAGCTGCATTATTCATGAAGCTCGCCATAACTTTAATCTGATTCTTAATTCAAGACTTTCATTCTCGGACAATATTTCACGTCACTCTTTCACAATTCTTTTGAAGCAGTCATCTCTGCAAATGTGTCTTCATGTCGATTATCACTCCTGCTCTTGATAGCATCATATTGTATTTCAAATGAGAATGCATGTCTGAGATCAGATTAGCAGACGGCTCAATTTAGTGTTCCAGCTTTTCATTAATTCAGGTGTAAATACTGAAGGTTCTTTTTGTAACAAGACATTGAAATCACTATGTCTGATCAGTAAAAAAAAATCTAACACCAACACATTAAAATCGCCAGCTGGTCTGCAGCTTCAGTTATATTTACACATTTTATTACACAGACCTACAAACTCATTGCAGTGTATGTGTTTTATCACCTGTACTGTATCAACAGACAAAATTATCCCATTTCATCCCATTTTTTATCCTGAAGGTAACATATAATTACTTGCGTCAATGTATATTTTAACTGTTATTAGTTGCACCTTTAGACTGAAGGCAGCAAACATTTTAATGTGTTGCACGCAATTTATGGATATGGACAGGAAGTTAAAATGAGTGTAGTAGTATTCATGCGAAATAGTACATTCATCCAACTAACCCAACGAGTGCAAATTCCATTTTACAGACCTGGCAACCACAAGCTGATGGGCTCCTTTTACAGGGAATGAACTTTATAGCTCATAAAAGAAATTCACTAAGCTGCATACATGGAGAAACAAGCAAATTGGCAAAAGCATAAATGAAAAGTTCATCCCTCCCTGTATGTGTTGACCTGAGAAGAACAAGATTGTTGGCTGGTGTAAATCTTACACACAGTGCCTCTAAATAAATAATAAGTAAAAAGATTAGTGATTAAAATTAATGAATGGATGAATTTATAGGATTTACAATCAGAATAATTTTATGGGAACTGCTAAGATGTTGTAGATGTTTAACAAATGAACCAACAAATCATTTATGATACATTCCCATGCAGCAATAAAACATGTGCATATTTCATATTAAAATGTTACTTTTATATAATCATCTCAAACACCAATTATAAAACTGACAATTAGATAAGTCCCCAAGGAAGAGAGTGGCGGTCTATAATAAAAAATAAAATGAATCTGTTATGCTAATACTGTCCAAATTATGCATTACGTTCTTCACTAGTGGATCTTATTAAATGTCATTATCCTGAAGTACTACTGAATAACATTAATTAACGGAAAAAGGCAAAGCTAATTGCGAGTTCTACCTTATATGGTTGTTTTAATGCACCATGGAAGTGGATTTATTTATCTTGAACTGACAGAGGGAACACAGTCTGGGAAATAACTGAGTATTCTCTAAGCTCAGTATTCTTAGTAAAAAGCCTCGGGCTGTGGCAATATGTCCAAAGATCATGCAAATGACCCCTCTAACTTCCGCCTCGCTCTGTTCCTCCCTGCTGTCCTCTCGCCCGCTTTTTCACCTACACACACACACACACAAGCATGTGCATATTCTCTTTGGCACACAAACACACACACACTCACATTTGATTTCCGGTGATAAATTCTTTAATATTATTTTTATTTTTATTTAATAATATTTTATCAGAAAGTCTATGGCAAACTAACAAAATGTGTAGGTGAAAGGGGCAATTTATCATCAGTACCACATCAGTTGGATATTCTGAGTCATAATAAAGACAAACAAACTATTAATAAACAGCCTTCCTCAGATTTGTAGCCACAACTGTCTTCACTGAAATCTGATCATTACATAACCAGTGCCTTGGTTGACCTCTGACTTTTTAGTCTGGTTGCTAACCGCTCCTGCATTACCCCTGAGGGTCAATCCGAAATGTCAGGGGTCACAAGGTCAACATTCAAACATGGTCGTCAATGCCTGCCTGTACATTAAGTACGTGAGCCCATTGATTTGCTGCCACTCTATGTCACCATGCTTTTGGCGTAGGTATATACAGACACAAATATGTGGTATGTATATGACATTATGTAGACCACATTAATACAAATACTACAGGAATGCAAAGTCATTCAGCCGCAGCAGGGATAAGGAAGTATGTATAATAGCAGCACACTCATACACTCGCTCATATACGTTGTAGGCACAGATATCACAGCCTATCAGTGTTGGAGCCATGTAGCATTAAAGCTGAATACATATACTCTATTTTTTTTATTACTGAATGCTGGATGTGTTTTATCGAGCCCTGCTCTTTGAATGTTGTGCAAGATAGGCCAAGCAAACATGGACTAGTTCAATATTTTAAGCCATTTAAATGTATTGCTGCCCATTTCTCACGAAGTGTTGAAAATCTCTTTCTTCACTTGGGAAGGTAAGGCTGATGAAACCAAAAGCAATGGCAAGGCTTTAACATCCTTCTGGTAGCACAGAGACTTGACAAAGTTAAAAGTCTTTAAGTATTTCTAAAATGGTCCTTTAGAGCAGCCATTATGTAGCTCTGTACACTGCGTGACACAACTAAGGGAGCAATTTCAGCTAAAACTCTTGTAAAGCAACTGTTGTTTTCATGGGGTCCTGTCCTGCTGTTGTGGGGATTTAATTATCAGCATTTTACGTCTGGACGCTCTTGCAAGCCTCCACGCAGGTTGTTGAAACAGAGCAATTATCATATCACATCACACTGCATTATTTAGTTTACTGAAAGCCCTACTTGTGTAGAGTAGCGTGTGTACAGGGAAAAGCAAACACGGTGTGCATCACAAATATTTTAATAGCCTGGATCGCATTTTTGTACAGTGGTACAAAAAAAAAAAAAAAACAGTGCAAAAGATTTTTTTCAGTTCTAGCGAAGAAAATTAAATCTAGATATTCTTATAAGAGAGTAACTGAGAGGGAGAGAGAGAGAGAGAAAGCACAGAAAGACAGAGGACAGATGAACAGATGTTATCTGACAGGTGCAGTAGGCCCAGCTTGGTGTGTGGGCAGCAGATATGACAGGGATTTTGCATACACTGTGTGAGCTAATGCTGTGCACTTCAGTACCTGTCATGACTGTAACCTTATGGTCAGATACAAAAGTTTGGAATGTGGTGTAGGAGGATTAGTCATGTCGATGTTTCACAGTGTTGATGTAATGTGATCACATCAACAAGAGCGCCTAAACCTGAACAACTTGAACTGACTTGGTTTGCAAAACAAGAAATGAAATGCATTTCCTGTGTACTGACAAATGAAAGGCCGTGACTCATGTGAAAATCTGATATGTTTGGAACATCCAAACATATCATCACAAAACTCACTTTTCAGCTGTTTATTCTGTTTAACCTGCCCCACCCCTCCATTAGAGTGGCTATCTTTGTCTGTATGTGTTGATTTGGTGTAATTATTGAAAATGGAACGATGACTGGCAGATGCCCAGATTTGGAGTCTGTGTTTTTTTAGCACTTGGTGTGTGTGTGAGTGTTGTTGTCCCTCTCCAGCCCAGTTATAAATATGCCAGGCAGGCAGGGCCCCCTGGCAGGGGGTGGTGACCAGCAGCAACAGGGTCAAGGACAAAGGAGGCCCAAGCCACTAGATGGAGAAAATTAAATTAGCTAACCCACCTGGAATGTAGCTGTTGAGTGAAGTGAGTGTGCACTCTTGTGTGTGTATTAGATTTTGTGCACTTAAAGCCCATGTGTGTTTAAGCTTTAGAGTGAGTGATTGAGAATGTGTTGGCATGGTTGTGGGTTTGGTGGGTAGATGGATGATGACAGAGCAAAGGTGTACAGTGTGATATGCTTTAAGCAGGCGGGTGGGCACCCCTTAGGTAGGCTTAGTTACTAATTCCGGATAAAAGCACAGTGAACTGTGGTAATGTGAGGCTAAAACCACAAACCCATGCCAGGATCTAAGAGTGTAGTACAGTATGCGGAGATCAGAGAAATGATGTTTCAAAAGATAAATCCCAGAAGACTCTACCCAGAAACTTGACAGACAATAATATTTTTATCCTCCTTATGTCTAGAAACATTGTGTGGAAAGAACTGCTACATCACTCCATAACTGCAGGTAGTAAACATGCACATTGGTTTTTTTTTTTATCCTAAGCATGTATTACAGATTTCTTCCGACATTTATCACATTAATAGACTCTATTTAGAAAGAAAGTACATAACATAACACGGAATCTGAAACCAGTGGGCCGGTGGGTAACAGCAACAATTGTATTTCCCTGTATATACTGTAGCAGCGTTTGGTGACACTTTATTTCACATGATCTTTGATTTTATAATTATTTACTTTTCATTTCTAAAGATGTTTTTTTTTTTTTAAATGACCTAAGGTTAGAATTTAGTAGTCTATTCATGTGAATAAATGTTGATTTCTAGCTGCTCCATTTAAGCCCATTCATTATTGAGTTATTAGTGGGGAGCTGGCCTACTGTGCACTGACTAAGAGACTCTCTAGGTTATACACTGACAATTAACTGGGCTTAATTAATTGGAAGTGTACCAATTAAACACTGTCTTCATTTTTACACATAATTAGTACCAAATTACATAATATTGCCAGGAAAAAAATAAGGAAATGGCAGACCTGTAAAAAATTCAGCCAGTGGTTTCTGTGATTTTGTGTATAAATGAAGGACAGAAAAGTGATTGACCTAGTAGAAAAAGAGCCCATGCTACAAGTGAGCAATATTTTTCCTCCCTATCCTTTCTGCCCTTCGGCATTCATCACAGAATTCATATGATTGGACAACAGCTGTGCATTGCTGCTATCATTTTTTACTAAATCAGTAGCTATTTTCTTCCTGGCCTACATTGAATCACACAGTGGTAATATATGAAAAGAGTATTAATCAAAATCACGGCACCAATGTCAAAACCTGTTTCACACAAATAATTTATAACTCACATCTAGCACTGAAACCAGATACCAAACAATCCAATAACCACTCTGCTGTGTTTCTGCCCCCTCAGATGGCCACAGCGTAGCACTGTAGTTAAATTGAGTCAGTATGACCCTTCATGTTTGGTGAAATTGAACAAGCTTATTGTCATCATATGAGCTACGCGTTCTGCTGAGAGCTGTGTAATGTGAATTATGTGAGAGACTAAACATCATAGGTTTGGCTTTGGTCAACTTGACCAGGCTCCATGCTGCGGTTATATCAGTGCTTCTACAGGCAGCATTTCAGTAATGAAATATATTCAGGATTCAGCAACTCGTGAAAATAATGAAAAAAAAAAATAATGATCTGGCAAAATGTATAAAAGAGTAATGATTTGTGGGAAAAATTAATACCTATGTCAAGTTCACTCACTTCTTTATATATTGTAAACAGAAATACACCATAAAAGTGAACTCTGGCAGTTCATGCTTTTATATTACTGAGGCTGATGCTTGACGTCAACAGGCTCTCAGTGATATCATCTGGCTTTGGTCCCTGAGGGTAGATGACTTATATTCTTATATTCATTCCCTGAATTATAATAGTCTTATTGATTTTGCCTTATTTCACCCCTGCACAGCCGTACTCATTTAGCCTATTATTTATAGAGATTTCAGACGTGACAAAAGAAGAAAAAAATGGTGCCAGTTTAATTGCATAACAAAGTGCTTACTTCTCGTTACCTTTGACTGGAAGAGTTATCTACAGATGCATAACAGAAAAAGACTTCATACTCTGATTTTTAGTGTGTCGTGTGTCTAAAAGTTTATTCAGTGGGTAAAAAATGATTTAATGACACAGTGTAATAACTATGAATAATACCCATATGTCAAAGGCAAAGTGCCCTTAGATGTTATTTCTCCCAAAACACCATTAAAGCTGCTTAGTTTTAGGGTTGTCTGTCTCGACAGTATTGATCAGACTTACATCACTGGACTGGTTTTATTAGATTGCTTTGATTTTTTCTATTACAGACGTCTTGTTAATATTGCCAAATCAATGAACATGAATATGGTGATGCAGGGAACGTGGGCTCAAGAAGACAGTGAAAAATAAAATGGAGAGAGAGAATTGTGTGTGGCCGCTTACAAAGAGATGCATGAGTTTTTCCCTTTGGTGTGCATAAGCAAAAAATTTTAATAAGTTCTAGGTCACCTGGGAAGGATTGAAAAGTATTGTGTCAAATCCCTGGCAAAGAAAAAGAAACCCTCCCTGTATAACACCACAGCGATGTGGCACACATCACACACACCAGCAGAGATAAATGGACTACTGTGAATTTTTATTGGGGGACATTAAAAAAAGCCAGAATCGCAGTTCATCTTGGAAGCCAGAGCGACCATGGAAACTCTCAATGAAGTGTTTAAACACATGTTCTGGGCTGAGCCAGAACATGTATAATCACAAACAGTCAAGTCTTAAAAGAGCCCTAATCCTGAAAGGATTACAGAGAAATAATCAGTTTATGTGCACCATTACTAAATGCGTACAGAAAGAAATAAAGTCACATAAAGTGTTTTTTTGCTGCTTTGTTTGGGCTTTTTAATCTCTTCCTACAGATAATGGTGTTTTCAGTTCATTTATTTCTATCTTGGCCACTTAGAGCAATGTAAGCCTTTAGTCTTCAAATAATGCTCATTAGGTATGCAGCATTTCCAATGAAACAAGTGGAGAGAGTCTCCTGATGGAGATTGATGGCCCAACCAAACTGAATAGACCAGAGACATTTAAATACCAAAAGGGATGCAGTGGATGTCTTTTAAGAACAGTAAAGGGCAATTAATACATTTCCAAACTGTTCTCTAAAGGAGCTTGTTCATCAGGGGTGTGTAGAGAAATTAATTGTTCATTTATCCATTTTCTAGACCCGCTTATTGAGGTTCACAGGGGGCACTGAGTACCTGGAAGAAATCCATGAGAAGATGGGGAGAACATGCAAACTATACTCTGAGGTATGGAGACAGGACGTAGAACTATTTAGCCACCTTGCTGCTCACAGGTAACATGATATTCACGTTGTAACAGTCAAACTGTGTACTGAGCCACGTTTGTGTTTGGTATCAAATGTGATATAAGTTACAAATGTGTGAATGTGGAAATATTCCTTGTCTTTCTGATGCTTAGTTCATATGGCTGGTCATAAACTGTGGCTTGACCGGTAAACTAAATAAACATGGCGACATAGCTTGGTCATCCAGCACAAACAATACGGGTGAGCATCTACCTTCACCAACTGCATGCTTCCCAAAATACAATTTATTAAATTCAGAGTGAAACAAAAGTAAAACCAGGCTGCTGCTGTGTTTGGATTCACAGAGTGAGACAAAATCTATTCTGCAGAAGGACGCATGCCTGCATAGTGCCTATAATAACCAATGTAGGGGGGAAAATATTGTCCCACTGCACCACACTAATTCTGCTCACTTGTACATAACAGTGTGGAAAATAAGCTTGAAATATCAGATTTGAAACACAAATCAGATTTCATTCGCTTTAGATGATTACATGGCAAGGGGAAAGCTATATTTACAGCATGTTGCTTTGATAAGCCCTTTGATTTAATGAAAATAATGATATTCCTCCCTTCAGATTTAATTTCCTAAGAAGCATGGTTGCTGCACTGCAGGGAAATTTCAGTTCAGGCGGTTGTGACTACATGGTTATGTTTACATGTGCAGAGTAACTCAGCAGTTGGTCATAATCTCGTTAAGGTGATGTCTGAGTTCAGCTTCATATACAGTTTTTAATAACATGCAAATCTCTAACATTATCCCTGCTACCGTGAGAGTGTGGGAGCATTTCACTCTTTCAAAAAGGTTGTGAACTGCAACATTTGCCAAACTGACCTTGCCTGGTATGGAAGCACATCAGTTATGCTGGAGCATCAAAAGAGAACGCATGCTGGCTCTCTGGATGATGAAAACCTGTCTTGGTAAGACATGTTACTTCATGTTATGAGCTGTAACATTTATTATGCATTTTTTCTTAATCAATGAATTGTTAAATTGTTAAATACAATCCTATTCACATTCCAAATGTGCCCCAACTTTACAATCTTAAACAGTGTAACCCTAATAACTAATAACATCATCATTTACATTTATTTAAAACACAGGGAAGATGTATGTTTGAATGAAATATTCATCTTTATTGTTTTTATTGTTAAATTTGAAAGCGGATAGCTTTTTGTGCAACTCATCCAAATAGTCGATATTCATTAAACTAATGACTATCAAAATAGTCATTAGTTGCAGCTCTACCACCAGCTACAAAAAATAAAAAAGGTATCACTCTAACCTCCATTGATCAACACAATGGAGGTCAGACTGATACCTTTTTTATTTTTTGTAGCTGGTGGTAGAGCTGCAACTAACTAACTAAGGCTCCTTCCATACATGACAAGTATTGGTAATCATAATATTAATCTGTATAATCCATAGATAGTTGCTATATTTTTGCTGAGATCAAAATCTTCCCATAACCCAGTGAGTCTGAATTTGCACCAAATACAAAACCAAAATTGAAATGACTGAGATTTTTGCAGGCAGCTGTAACCCAGTCAATCTTTGACAAAGCCTCTTGATGTCCTGAATTTCGTTCTCATAATGATAGTGTGAGGTTACGCTGACCTGAATTGTAACGGACTGCATCAACCTAAAACCACCCCACTTGAATGGTTGGGTCAAGAACAGATCTTGGTCTGCACACAAACCTACTGTGGCCAGTGATACAGCGGGAAAGTACCTGTTGATCCTTAGCACCAGAGGTTGTATTTAAGGTCATTCATCCAAATAGCCGTTCCCGTAGATGCAATAAAACTCTGGTTCCAACATTCCAACGGAAGCAGTCTGAGGTCCATTTAAACCCTGTCATCTACAAAAAGAAGGAAAACACCCCAAAACCAACCTCTCTTGGCAAGCAATTATTTACAGTGAGGAAACAAGCAAGATTCAAATAGATTAAGAAACTCATACACGCACATGTAGCTGTGCGCAACCAGAAATGCACACATATACTCGAGCAGATGTGTTTCCCACAGCAGAGAGCCACCAACACTTCATCATCTTAGATTAGCAGGGTGGTCAAACATGGTGGAAACTCTCTATATAGTATGTCTGCCTTAAAACCCGTCTTTGTGTGTGTGTGTGAGATCGACTGTAGCTTTACCGAATCTTCTATGTCATTCAGAAGGAAAGTGATGTGTCTATATGTGGATAATAAGCTCCTTTGGGGGAGAACTCTCTCCCACTGTAGACCACAAACTAGTCTTTTACTTCAGATGATACACTTCATCCAGAGCGCTTTTTTCCCCCTTCTCCTGATCTCAATTATAATCCTTTCGCATTGTTTTGTGACTTTATATTTGGTGTCTCTGTTGCCATGGCAGTAATGTGGGTCCTATTAGAACACACTCGTACAGCAGAATCTACTTTCCATGTCATCGTAAAAAGCTTTCAGAGCCGGTATCGAGCTTTATTCTGAGCATTACACAGCCCTCCCACTAACTACAAAACCTAGGCCTGGCTATTAAAGCACATACGGCCTCCTTCCCCTAAAAAATGTCTTTGATTTTCCTCTAGTTCCTCCTCGCATGAACCACTTCAGCTGCTTTCGGGCTGGTTCTCTTAGAGCTCTGCTAAGTACCACTAATTGAGGTGTGTTGAGTTTTTTTTTTTTTTTTTAAACCACTCAAGCCCCTCTACACTCTTCCAGACCCCACACCACACAAACACAAATGCATTCACGTTTGAACTCTTGCTCTCTCTCTCTGGATATTTTATGCCTTTATTTTCTTTAATTGTTATGATCTTCCCCCTCATTTTCCTGTTGCCCTGCAGTGCCAGCAGCTCAGCTCAAGGTCACTGAGTGATGCTTTTGTGTTGTGATTCACTCCCAGTATTCTCGTGCTGTCTCTTTCCCTTCACCTTGTATGCATTTGTCCCCTTTAAAAGCAAATCCAATACAATTCAAATACAGACAGTGTCAAACACTGTAAAAGGAAGATTTTTTTTCTTTTTCAAAAGATACCTAGACAGGTTAAAATTATGCATTACGCTTGATTTCCAACACCATGATGCCATCTGATTCATCCGTCTTTCTTTTAAACCAAAAGGAAATATGTGTGGAATTCCACCGGCATGAATGAAATTGTAGGTTTTCTCTTCCCTTCTCAGAAAGAGGCCACAGAATCCCCAGTTCAGAACACAATTGTGTTTTCTGGCTTTTCTGGGACATTCACCTGGTGGTGCGCTCAGGGCCATACAGTCACACATCAGTATTGCCGCCGTCATACTCGCTTTTTATAGGGTCTGGAAGAACGAGATGGGATTTTGCAATCACATCACTGTGCTGAATACATCACCACAGAATGAGAGCACTACCAAGCAGGGGAAAAGAGTTTCTTTTTGCCTCTTTTTCTCACTGTAGATGTCCTCATTTATGAGTTGCAACTTCTTGTTTTTCCTCATCCTGAATATGTAGTCTGTGTAGCAGCATAGCCCATGTATGGATTTTTCCCTGCAGACTTTTTGCAATATTTCTCGTTGGGATAGGTCTTCGTCTGATCAATAAAAATATGCCAATAGAATTTATTGACAATATTTACTGTATGGTCTCTATGAGATAAGGTGGTTTTCGTGGTTTGTCTGCTCTTTGAAGTATAATCCTTGTCTTGTGGTTGGAAAATCATTAATTGTGCTGTAGGGTAATAAATAACACACACAGCCCTAGCACATTTGCCCTCACACACTTCAGTCATTAGAAATTTAGTGTTTCACGTCCTGATTTCTAGTGATCCAAATTAATCAAATGAAACATAAAAGTTCACTGAAGCTGCACACGAGTGATCTCTAATTTTTTTCCTCTCCTTCTTTCTTTGAATTTCCCCAAATCATAAAATCAATCATGCGTTTCTCCATTCGCAGTAGCATTGTGCACTGCAAACCGAACTAGGCATTATATGTTTGTCACCAATGCAAAGGCTGCCGACCTCAGTTATAACTGATGTGGTCAACTGGGCTAGTTCGCATGATCACTTTTCATTAATTCTCCCCAGCCAGATCTGTAACAGATTAAAAATAAATTAACTCCATTCATCATATATCTGTGGAGGTGCTGTGTGAAATAAATCAGTTGCTGTATGTGGTGGATTAGCATTGGTGTGGTACGATTGCACTTCTCTCACTTGACTTGCGTAAACATTAATTAACACACCCAGTAGCTATACAAACAACATACTTGTTGCTCACTGTTTATACTGGCTTCTATGGATAAATATAATGGAACAATTATATGAAATGACACTGTCTTTAAAATAACCACACTGCGTGGGATAATTTACTTACTCATTACAAAAGACTAAAACGAAAAGACTAAAAATGTCACATATCAAAATGCTGTGTTACTTTGGTATTATTTTCATATCCCCACTACCCTCTATCTCTCTATCCACTAACCTTTACACTGGTGTTTTGGCACAGTTTATTTCAACAGCTGCAGTGCCCTCAGCTAGGTCAGGCTAGCAGACTAACAAGGAGTAGAGCTGGTTTGCACATCATTAGCTGAGTGATCACTTATTGTCTGTCCTGCCAACTACAGCAAGAAAAGCAATGATCTGCTAACTCTGTTCTTCTTCAATCCAGAAGAGGGGAAGTAAAGTTTATAAGAGGTTTATATTCACTCCAATGAAATTATATAATCTATTAATTAATATGTGCATTTAAATGTATAGTATATCTACACAGACAGAGAACCTGATAGATAAAAAGACCAGTATAAAAGTATAATACCAGTATAAAAAAAATCTTTCATGCTTCTGCTACTAATTTTTGAATTGAATTTTGTGAAGACACTCATGTAGGGAATCTAATCTCTCTCACACAAATCTATCCAAATGGATTTACAGAGGAAACAGGAGGTATATTGTTGATTTGCTTATGTAAAAAGTTGTTGGAACTTTTAAAACTGCAACTCCCTGTGCTCTTTGGAAGAGCGCTGACTATTTCCTTGTACTGTATCTGGTTACAGACGTTTAAAATTGCACACTTAAAATGTCTCCTGTAACTAGCGCCCTGCTTCCATTATGGTGAACCTTGTGTGGAGCAGGGCACAGGTGAAGCCATTTTGCCTCTCCATATCATGCGTGCAGTCGAAAAGAGGGGCCATTACGTTTAATGAATACCATATTTTATCAATTAGACATTCTCTTATGTGATGTGTGTGTGCGTGTGTGAGAAGTAGAAAGGTAGGGGGATGCTGCTTCATACGCCACAGGAAGCAATCATGTTTTTGAGTGGTAGCCAGGATGTGAAATCCATTCTAAGTTGTAGAAAATCTCATATTTTCACACAAATTGTAGCAGTGGGGGGTTAAAGTTTCTTACAGCACATGCCTCCCTCTCACCTCCTCCTTTGTTGTGTAATGTGTGAGTAAGTGCTCATTAGATAATGCGGTCCAGTGGTTCAGGGTTGGTGTAATTGGCAGTGTTGGGCCATCCGCCCCGCCTCTTCTAAGCATTAATTTAATCATGGGTCTAGTGTAAGCCTATACCAACCTTAATGGTTAAAGTAATTGTGTCAGTGTGCTCTGTCACAGACATTATCCATCCAAAGCGTGTTCTGAAACTGAAATTCCACCTTGAGATACAGTTAGTCAAGGCCATTGAACTCAGGCAAACACTTGTGGCTAATGGGAAATTATTCAAGCAATTACCGCGGAGGTCACTGGGAAAATGATAATAGGAATGGAAGTTGGAAAAAACAAAATCTTGATTAATTAATAATTTTATCCTTTTGCAGCTAAAAATGTACTTACCACTGAACTTAACTTTCATAAAGACATTAAGTAAATGTTTTTAATTTAATATTTCAAGTAAGACTTTTATTTCTTCCTGATCTTCGTTGATCAAAGTTTACGACTTAACGCAGTTGAAATACTAGTGGAATCAAGTTGGACTGTGTATAGCTGCAGCTTGTCAGTGTTTATCACCGTGTGTTTAACCCAAGGCCCCTCCTCTGTATGCCCTGCCGTCCTTCATAGCGTCACAGACCACTGGTAAGGAACTAAATAATAACATTTCACAGTTTCACTATGGGGCGCCATCTAAGGCCTGTAGCACTGTCACATGATATCACTCTTGCCGGGTATAAGACTGTTATGCTCCTTAAGCGTGTGTGTGGAATTGTATATGTGTGTGCGTCTGTGCGAGTGCCTTTGCATGTGAAATTGCATTCTTGTGCACTTGAATGTCAGAATACAATATCAGGATGACTGAGAGGCTATAACCTTCATCAGGTCTGTAAAGGTAAAACATGTGTTTCCAGGGGAAGCTTACGTTCCACTTAGATTTACAGAGGGAAATGACATATCCCCTTTCTGACAAGGAGTGTTAAAAAGTGAAATGGGGATAGATGCTGAGACAAAACACACCTCTGGGGTATGAAAGGTAGAATCATAAACCTGAGTCTGGAGACAGGCATCAAGAGCCATATAACACTGAACCTAGTAAAATAGAGGGAGGCTGGATTTTAGATAATATTATATAATCTAGTCATATTTTTAGACTTTAAGCCAATTCCACTTAAGAATTATGTGCAAAGAAAATCAACTTCCAAGGCAAATCTGTCGTAATTACTTGAACCTGCACCACCATTAGCTTGGTTTATTGTATAGTAAAAATGTGGAAAATACACACTGGCACTCATTTGGCAACACATTTCACAGAGTGTAATTGGTCATTGGCTGCTGTACCGTTTACTGTGCCGCAGCATTACAGTACATTGTTCATTGTCCCTAAAACAATATAGTTGTTCAGTGTCTAAACATGACAGTTATTTGGACAGAAAACATGCTGCTTAACCCTTGTCCAGTTTGTCAAGATAAGCAAACATGCTCCTGTTCAGTTTGACTGCTCAACCCCTGAAATATTGTCCCTAATCCACGCTTACACATCTCGAGTCGTCAAGGCATAAACATTTTTCCTGTCAAAGTATTTCCTTCCCCTGAACCAGTCAGTAGTCATTTCACAGCGCCTGAAAGATTGAGATGCTTGTTGTATTCATTCTGGGCCGAATCACATGTCTGTCTGAAATGGCTGCTGAGTGCCAGTGAAGGATGCCTTTCAACAGACATGGGGATTTCCAGCAGCTCGAGGTGGAATAGTCCCTGGGAGGGGAAGCGGAGGGGATGCATGAGGGGAAGGGAAAAGGCAGGAAAAGGGGAGCGAAGCCCAGAATGGGCCAGTTGCTCAACGACCACTGGGAATCTGGTCTGGGCTGTGGCTCTCAACACATCCATCTTGACCTGAGGCAGGCAAGAGATTGGTTTCCTTTAACAGCGCTCTAATGTCAAAACATCATGAGGCGCGTAACAGGAACACCACCAATGAATGTCTTTGAATCCATAAACTGATATTTCAGCGGACATAATTGATTATTGCATGCTGACAGGCAGACGCAGTGATATTGATCATCGAAATTTTTTTCCTTTTCATGTGGGGTGTTCAAGTGTGTCCAAAAACAACTGAACAGATTCGGCCTAAGTGCTTTCTGATGACCAATAGATTTGGAGAAATATACAGAGAATGTTGGTACAACTCAAACTGTCCACCATCATGGCCAAAATCTTCCACAAGAATGCAAACCTCAGCAGTTTGAACCGAAGCCAAGTTTTGCTGCAAGCTGGGAAACAGGCTAAGACAAGTTCACATTGGTTCAATCCCATAGATTAGTAATAGCAAACATGTTTCAATGAGAACCATTGAAATTGTACTGCCAACATATTGTTCACATTTTATGCGTGTAGTCGAGTGTGTGTTTAAATGTTCCCGTGCATATCTGTGTATCTGCACACCACTGCACTTGGCAAGGCCAGTCAGACAATAGCATGTGGTGATAATGTGGAGTATATGCAGTATGAGCACGTTATATAGACAGGTGACAAATGAAAGGAAAAACCTGAATAAATGAGTGGAGAAACATAATGAATGCAGATGCTTCTAACACAGGTGCATGTCATGGTACAATTAAGCAATTAACATCCAATCATGCTCAGTGGCATGTATAAATGCTGAGCAGCCCCAGATTCAGATTCTGTATCAAGATGGCAAGGGGAAAAGATCTAGGTGAGTTTGAAAAAGCTTTCATTGTTGGGGCATAGAGGAGCTTCAGTCACGAAGACTGCTCAACTGGCTGGTGTTTCAGAAGGAAGAGTGACTAAAGCGACATCTGCATTTAGATCTAGGGACAGACATTATCAGTAAGTAGGTGATGCTCGTGCATTAGTGCAAGGGAGGAAAAACGGAAGAGCAACTCTTCCTCAGGTGATTGAGAAAGTCAATGCAGGACGTGATCAGACTGTCAGCAAAAACAGTCTGTTGAGAGACGATATTATAGTAGGACTGCAGAGATGAATGCACATTTGAGAGTTCAGTGGTGCAAAAAACGTAGTCACTGGGCTACCAAGATGTTGAAAAACCTGATATTCAGATCACCATATGCTTGACCCCCACAGTAAGGGGTTGAAATGGAAACCGTCACTGCAAATCAATGTAAAAGATCTTCAGAGTTATCACCTTTATCCTATGATGAAACATTTATCCTGATGCGAGTGGTCTCCTTTAGGATGACAATGCCCTCACTGAAAGGGCACGACAGGATACTGAACGGTTCAAGAAGTATTAAAATGATGTGAATCAAATGCTGTGCCCTTCCCAGTCACCAGATCTCAACCCATTTGAACACCTATGGGAAATCTTGTACCAATGTGTTAGATGTCGCTCTTCACCACCATCATCAAAACACCAAATAAATATTTGGAAGAATGGTGTTCATCCCTCCACTAGAACTCCAGAGATTTGTAGAATCAATGCATAAGAACACAGTGAAAAAGCAGTCCATTCTTTATTTTCTATCTCATGATTTATTACACAGAATGCTGTATGCTACTGTTTTTCTTTGTGGCAGTCAAATAACATCACCCTGTGCAAGAAAATGAAACTTCCCTTTTACCCTCCTTCCTTCTCTCATATTTTTCCATAAATTGTCAAGAAGACCTGGATGCAAACCAGCTTCAAGGCCTGGAAATGAGTGTATTTTTACTGGCTCAGACACTGTCCAGAAGATATTAGCCGTGTAGGAAATGTGCTGAATATTACAGGCCCCGCTATCCGGGGCCAAGAAAGACAGTTGGTGCAAACCCCAGACTGCCGTGCGGCTGCTATCTCTCAAAATGTCAAAGATTTGGTCTCTAAGCCTGCTCTGTTCTGCTGTGGCTCCGGGGTGGACCAAGCAGGCAGGCGAGCTGACTGGTTTGCTGTCCAGCCCGCTGAGTCATAGTAGTAATTAAAATGTGACTGGGGACTGTAGGGTCAACTCTGATATCAAGCCCAGCCACTACCGTTTGCGCATTTTTAAAACTTCCTGACTTGTTGAAGTACTGTCCCAGTTAGGGTTAGGCTGATGTAAAATTTGAATTGAACTGGTTTGAATAGGCCATAAACCAGACCAATAATACCAAACTTTACCACTAGGTGTTGTACATAATTTAGCCGCTCCCGAGTGGAACATTATAAGAGACATGAACGAGAGCTGAGTGGCAAGTTCTCCACAACACATTCCTGCAAATGTTTCAAAATAAAAGTCTTAAAGTAAGGGTTTCTATCCACTGAAACACCAGAGGGTTTTCAAAGAGAAGTTCAAACAGAACAGGAAGTGGTGAGTTTGTATTAACAATGTTATCCAACAACTTTAACAGGGCAAACGAGTGTGACAAAATGAGGTTTCATACTTCTGCTACTTTACTGACTATACTAGCTGCCCAGCTAGCTTACTAACATAGCAAACTTTCCAACAATGTATTTCACACACTAGTTAGCGACCTACCGTGAAGAAAACGCTAACTCTGCACCACTGTCTGCTCAGCCATGATGTGTACTCTCCTAATGCTACATGTGCTGCAGACAAAGCATTGTATTGAATACTGTAGTGACCACCCACTAAAGGGGTGACATCCCTGAGAGCTGTTTTCTGGTCTTGTCAGTCTCAAAACCAGACCGGTTTAAGCTTATACAACAGACCGGACCCAACTCTAGTCTCAGTTTCCTATTTGAATACTAAAACAATGGCTATTGTTTGAGCAATAACAACATGATGCGTATATGTGGGCGTATGTGCATGCATGCCATGTGCACCTCTTTCCAAAAAGTAAGACAGAAAAAAGTAATTCCAGATGTAAAATAACTGCATTTGACTGCCACAAACATGTGAAGGCTCTGAAGGCCAATGAATTCAGAGTCAAGATATTTATGATCCCATAAATGGAATTATTTTGAAGTAATCCATTTTCACGAAGAACAAAATGGAGCCAGGCGTTAATCACCAGACTTGCGAGCTCTTTGCTCCACATTCCTCACATGCTGTGCAAATGAGCCCTAAAATGTGCTTGACTGGTATTCTAACAGTTACATGTAGTTTCCTGATCTGCAGCGTCATGTGGGACTGCGGCTAATGATCCAAAGGGGAGAACACAATGAAAGGCAATTTGTAGCATCTCATTATGCCCCTCATTCATTATTATACTTCAGCTAATTTATACTTTATGGCATTTTTTACTTTATTTCAGATGAGGAGACATCAAAGTCATGGTCCTACAGTGTTGTTGACAAGGCCTGTCTAACCACTGGCCACAACCACACCAGCTATGAAGTGGTAGAGGGGATGAATCCCCCCTTACGAGGGAGGAGAAGAATAATATAACTCATATGAACAGTCACATTAAAATCATTCAGCTTGGTCTTGTAAGGTCATGTAAGAGAACATTATAACTCTTAAACTTGTCTCCTTGTAATCCTTGACAGAAGGGAAGAAATAACATTAAGTGCTTTTGGCTACATGCACTGTGCTGAAATTCTAACATCTCACATCTACGCCTCCTATGATTGGTGTATGGATGCTTGAAAACCCCTGAGACTACAGGTTCAAGGTTCAGCTCACATTTGTGCCAATGAAAGTAATCATCAGGCCAAAAAGTATGTGGTGAAATCCAAATCCCACACTCTCTTCGCTAACTTTATGAGATAGCTTTAATATGATGTATATGATAAATGCTAGGTACTGTGTAGAATATCCTGTAACATCAGCGGTGATCATTTTGGTTTTTCTCTGAATACAATATATGATTTCTACATTAATGGTATGAGTGCTGCACCATAATTACTCACTAACCCTTCAAGACTCTGAAACATTTGGGTGATAGAAAGCGTGAGAACACAACAGGAAGAGAAAAAGAGCCAAAGAGAGACTTAGAAAATGACTGCTGTTGTTGTTGATATGGTAGGAGATATGGTTGTATCTATCAGAGTTTATATCCTTGCCATAAATGCTAAAAGATAGTGACCAGTTCTTGGCAGGCAGCTATCACAGATTGGCCAAGTAATCCAGCAGCAGAAGTGCATGTAAATGTGTCAATGTACCAGATAAAAACACACACGAGCTCTGTTGTTAGATGCTTTTCACCAGCACAGACACTCTGATTTAGTGCTATAACCTTACATTTTCAATAAATATGGTATCTCTTAATCCAATGACATTTCCAAATGATCAACGCTGATTTCTTTTTGTGGGATCTGAATGTGCTTCCTACCGCAGTCAAATAAGTGAAACCTTTGAGACCGGATGCTGTAACACAGTGGCTGATTTATGGTCTGAATGTGGAGAATGAATAAAGTGCTTTTTCCCCATTGTGTAATATCCGACATGTCATGCCAGATCTTCAGAAGGAATATGGCTCAGCAAGTGCCTTTTGCTACAGACAGAACATGTTCTTGGCCTCTGAATGTTCTCTGCATGCTTCAAAGATATGAGATTAGACAGCTGCATGTCAGGCTCATTGTCCTTCGTTAACAAGTCTAATTTGTGCCTCATTCTGTCTTCCAGCTCTTCCAAGATCTCAGACAATCATTCTGGCCCCCACTGGGGTTGGAAGAATCATCACGCTGGCATCCATATTTGCACCATCTGTGATCGAGAGAGCTGTGTGGTTATAGATCAATCACACACATGCATATATGTATATGTAAATATATATACATACACACATATATATGTATATATACACACACACACACACACACACACACACATATATATAGACGCGCAAGCACACAGAAATGCATGCATCATCTTTTTTCCGTGTCACACAGACACACAGGCTTACAAATAGACAAAAACACTCTTTTTCTTTGAGTCACAGTATACACACACACACACACACACACACACACACACACACACACACACACACACACACACACACTCACCCCCTGCATCCCTATGTTGTAGTTGTTATAATCCCCATTCTCATCTAATCCCAGAATCCCTTAACTAATTTGGGCTAAAAACCACAACAAATGAGATGATACGATTTTCTGATGAGCCTAAGTGAGTGATTTGCTACACCAGCTTTGACTGCTGATTGTGAAACAGGCAGTTGATATATCATGACAACTGCAGGCTGCTCAGACACCTTGCTTTAGCAGCAGTGTGGTTAACTCCTGGGTTAACACTGACATATAGCTATTGTACAAGTACCACCTCATACATCTCTCTCCATTGCTAAACTCCCAAAAGGATATTTTTGGAGAATTCTGTAACACTTTGGGACCAATCCATTAGTGGGTGGACTTCTACAATGTCTCCAACTGTATCTACTGTAATAAAACCAATGACTGTGTGCTATCAGAAGAAGTTGAAGGGAGTCACTGTTGATCCCCTCCCTCGCACTGCAGTCAAGTGAGTGAAATGAGTGAAATGGTCCATTGGTAGTTATAGAGCTGCATTAGTGGACATATTTGAATTTAACTGTAGGTATTGCAATAAAACAAATGGAACGGACGACCACTGTCTGGATGGATGATCCCTGTCACTGGCCATGGGTCATTTTGATGGTTTTCCACTAGGCTACGCTATCCACTTATTTGCAGAGTTTGCTTCCAAAAAAGATTAAAAGCCATGGCTCTAACAGTGCATACTGAATAAAGCCATAATGCAGGAGCAGATTTAGCTGTATTACAGCTATCTCTAGCTGGACTCTGGAGGACAAGCTGGCATAACGCTTAGTTAGTGTACAGCTGCCTGGTTCTGTTTGTGTTCATGTGTGTGTTTGCTCGCTTCCCAGGCTGTTGGATATTGGTCTGTTCTCCTAGCAGGATGCTGACCATCACTGCCAACCATTTTTTTAATACCACCATGACATCAAATACACCCTTAGTGCCTACAAAACAATATAGCACCATCATGAGAAAAACCTCAAACTCACATCGAAAAACAACCTGCTACTGGAATCTGCCTCTCAGAGAGTGTCTGTAATTTTGGCAGACCTTGTTCTGTCTCTCTCTCTCTGAGCAATTAACTTTCTAATTTTTGAATGAATTTCTCTTCCAAGTATGATTGTGTTTCTGCAGTAGTCACCCCATGCTGAGCAGGCCTCTAGCAGAAGCGTTCTTGTAATACTGCTTTGGGATGCTGTTCCTTCTATTCTCTGCCTCCTCAAACAGCTATCAGTGGAGCTGTGTCTCTGTGGATGTTTTTGAGATGTGCTCATGAAAACTGAGACAGATATTAAAGAGGGAATTAAACAAGCTCCTCTCTGTGGTTATTTCACGATGAATGACTTGTTTAGATTTGGCTGTCTGCATCTCAACCAGTTTCAGTGTGACAGAGACAGACTGATAACAACCGACAATGCCTTTATTCTGCGAACACACAAATTCACATCTGCATGTTCTGTATGTGTGTGCCTCTGTGTCTATCTTCATCTGATACACACCACCCTGAGGGGAAACAGTAACAAGTCAGCCACCTGAATATTCGTCTGGGGACATGGTGTGTGTGCGGTGGGTGATAAAACTCCTCTGAAACAGGGGGGGGTTATGGGATGTGGAGGGCACCACCAAAGGCATGGCGATCGCAATCACAGAGAACAAGCAGCCGAGGCGTACAGAGAGGGGCCTCTCGAGACAAGAGGCGGAGAAGAGTAGACCTGCGTTTTTATATATAGGACTGGTGTCAGACAAACTGTGAGCCAGACCTCAACAGTGAGTGAGGAGAGCCGGTGTTATGACTCTGCTCTAACATAGCAGTTTGAGAGGGGATATGATATTGTGCAGCAGAGATGTCACACAAGTGGGATTTTAAACATCACTTAACAGCACAGGCCCAAGAAGTTCACACTCAGCAAAGGCAAGTAAGAAAAAGTCTATGAGATTAAAAAAAAAAGGCCTCTTAAATTTTTTGTCTAATGTTTTTGTCTAGACTTTTCCTCTTTTGGTCCATTAATGGAAAAATTATGTGATTGCACAAGAACGTGTCCTGCTTTCTGTCTTTGATAACATTTCAGAACATTAATGTACTTTATTCTCCCTCTCTCTCTCTCTGTCTCTCTCTCTCTCTGTCAATTATGTGGCAACATGATTCTTTGCTTCTTTTATCTTCAGTGTGGCTGTCTTGAGCTTTGATTTTACACATGAGAGATGTCAGGGCAATTAATTGTCATCCACAAGACAAGAGAGTGGAAACAGTCCTCTGCTAGAAGCAGGGTGTGATTTCAGGCTGCGCAGAACTCTCCACCAATCAGAGCTCAGAAAGTGCAGAGGGTAAGCTCGATGGGAAATACAGGAAAATGAAGGTGAATAGAGACGCGAGAGAAAGACATTCATTCAATTCCAGAGATAGACGAGTTCAAAGAGGGAAGACACGAGAGTGGTGACAGGCTGTGATTCATAAAAAAGAACCGGATGTGTCAACTCAAAGTGACTGCTTTATTCAAATCTTAATTGCGAGATATCGTACTCTGGGTGTTTTTTTTTGAAAATATGATTTATGTTCCCCTTTATATGCTACAATGAGTATGCATATTAGCATTCTGACCTTGCCTCCCTCTGTACTCGGTGGGAGCAATCGCAGCTCAATTAAACCCCAGCCATGCAGATACAAATTGTCCCAAATAGCCGGCGACCAATGGACTTCGTCAGTTTAATAGGCAGCTTTTTGAAGGTGTCATGTAAGTTGCAGTATACAACCAAATGGCTTTAATGAAATATGCAAATTCCTATTATAAACCTGATGATGGTGCACTATAATTAACCTTAATATTTCAAAATGTTTAGAGGCTAACAAAGCACATTTGTAACATTATCCTTTCTCTTCTTTTGTGTGTGTGTGTGTGTGTGTGGTATTCAGAGCTTAAAGGACTCGACTTGTTCTGTCAGAAAACTCTTGTAAATTAAGAACCGTTTTCATAAAGTTGTCAATGAAGCTTGGTGTATGATTGAATGCACTGAGCACAATAAACAAAATCATTTAAAAAAGAAAAAAATAAAGAAATAAAATGCATCGGGAGTCTGCTGGCATATGTGAATCCTGTGGAAATATTAAATTTCCATGGTCCATTATAATGACATGTTTTTGATCACTTCAATTTCACAGTTGCTCAGGCCTGACTTTAACCCGTAGGACCTTGGGATAAGAAAAATGATCCATTTCATGACTGAACTCTACAATATATATATTGGGAGTTCATTTCATTCATGTAAGCCAATACATGCCAAGGTATAAAAGCTTTTATTTTTAAATAAAATAGGGTCTTGCATCCTGTATGAGAACAACTTCTTTGTCACTAGCTCCAATTATACGATACAAAACAAAAGTTTGACCGTTCCCCCATTTTCTTCTTGTACATATTTTTCCTTCTATCTCATTTTCTACATCTTGCTGAAAAAACAAACTATTTTGCAACAGTTTGGACACATTTAATTATTCTGGAATTGGCACACATGAATCCCTTATGTTACCCACTGTAATCTTACTTTTTCTTTTTTTAGTCTATGTCTCTATTCATCTTTCTCCCTCCCTCCTTCTCTCCCTCCCTCCTTCCCTCTCTGTCTATGTGCCCATCTGTTGGAATTAAGTTAGTATGTGATCGTCTGTGTTTTTGTGTGCATCCATATGCTTGTGGTTATGACTTGTGTGTTTCCTAATGTTACTAAGACTTTGCCAGGCATTTGAATGAAATACTGTGCTGATGTGGCAGCTTGGAGAGACGGGCTCACAGGAGGTAACCACAGCAGAGTTTCAGTCTTAGACATTAAAAGAAAACCAAGCTCAAAAACTATGTTGGTGTCGAATATTATTCCAACTACAGTAAATCCATGCTCTCACCAGGGTTCTTGTTGTAAACCCTGTTTCTGATACACTAAACCAAACCAAAACACATCCTCTGCTTTAAATACACCTATCTCTGTCTTTGGAAGCTATTACAGTGTGTGGTTGCCAGTGGTTATGCGGTAAAATGCTGTATTTACTAGTTAGCAGACAGGAGCCAGTGGGCAAATCCAGAGCTTTCGTCCACTCCTGCGTCATCCATCCATCCCAGCCAATTTCCTCCTACACCCTTTATCTGACTCTTTCTCTCTTTCTGTGCTTTTTTCTTCTCCAGCATTTGAGCATCTCAGCTGCCATTTAGGCCACAGAAATATGACGTCTGGTGCTCTAATGATTTGCAGACCATAAGTGGAAATGCCCACCATGAATCATGAAAATGCATTTTCCCATTTCCATTATGGAGGAGACTACATGCTCAGAGAGAGATTTACACAGTCATTGCTTTCTCATTCTCTGCCTCTTTCTCTTTCCTTCTCTTGCATCGTCCTCCTGTGCTGTGTTGACCATCTCCCTCCTCCCCATCCGTTTTCCCGTTCAACTCATTTATATTCCCCATGTTTTTGAATTTCACATTTTCCCGTAAAAGCTAACCAGAGTCCTGCCATGTGCATGTTATGGAGAGACGTGAATATCTGAAACACCTTAATGAGTCCCCTTGAGTTTTGCTGATGTTTCAATCTGATTAGTTTACAAATCCATCACAGGATCCTTATTTTTACTCCCTGAAGGATACACATCTAAATTGCATTAATGTGCGATTACTGTGTGGGCTTAGAATTTGTGCAGCTCAGTGCTTGACTTTAGGTATGTTAGACTCTAGCAATTACGACATTGTTTGAAACACAAGACTTCAATCCTTGCAGCATAACACAAGGTTTTGATTTCAGAGTGTTTAGCTACCCTAGTACGACTTGAGGGCATTTACATGCTAATCAGCATCAAAAGCATGATGGTTCTGCAACTGATTTGTATGTGCACATCCTAGGTCAAAGCACTGTGTCTGAAGAACATAAGAAAACTGCCGCCATTTAGTTTGTGTTGAGTTCTAGTTAGGAGTCTTTTCACTGTAAATATATATGTTGTCAACATGCTTCCAACACCTCTGCATAAACCTTGAAACACTGCCATCACAGCAAACACACGAGTAGTGTTCTGATTTAATATCAGTGGCTGGGTTAAGTTCGGAGTTGCAAATGATTTGACAGTACGTGTAGAATCATGACGTTACACGTTTTTTCACAACTGGCTCGGCTCATAAGGATCGCCCGTGGCATATAAACCTAACCACAAGCCAGACACTGCACAATGCATTCCAAATTATGTCTTTTTATGTTATTAATCTCACATCCATCTAATCAGGATCATCTAGGGAAATTGCACATGTAAGAATTTTAAACAAAATATTCATTACAGTACATTGCGTCATTCGTGTACTGCATGTGAATGTGCACTCAGATTTTTTTTATTTTATTTGTTTTTTCCCTTTCTTTCTTTTTTCTTTCTTTCTTCTCTGGGTCTGTCACTCATTCGGCTTTAACTCTCTCTCTTCCTATCTGGTTCTTTTCAGACAAATTTATTTTGGGAAACATGAATATCAAGAACATTCTGCCTCTATGTACAAGTGCAAGTGCTTCTTAGGCAGCCAACCAGAGCTCTGATTGGTCTTCAAGCTGAATTGTCAGATATTCAACACAATGACTGGTTACCTAGCAACCCATGGCCAATATTACTAATTTTGGAGCTTATTTCGTGGCTCCAGGTTAAGGTTGTAAACAACAGGTGACTTTTAACATGCAGAGAGAAGAAAGGAAACTATATCCAGAATGTCTTGCTAAGTGTCTGAGAATGTAATACAGAGACTGAATATAACTCCTTTGCCCTCACAGAAAAGCCTGTTGAGAAGTGTGTATTGTTATGGAAATGTGCAAATACCATTTATGAAAAAGCACATGGAACTGGAAGGATATGCGGTACATATTTAGAGCTCTATTGTGGTTACACATGTTCATCTTTTTGTAAGCTTCATTGCTCAAATACTCCAAGCTTAAAGTGCACATGATGAGAAGCAAAACAGTCAAATTATCAATCTAGCATGTTTATGCACTTCAAAGTAAGGATTCAATTACAATTGCATTACTACATTACTTACATATTAATCCTAAAAATGAGGTATTGTGTCTGAGCTAGTACTGAAAATGTTCAAATGATACTAAATAATTATGTTCTATTAACGCAATAAGGACATGTTAATTAACACATCTGGCAAGTTGCAACAGACACTAAACAGATAAATAAAAAAGATGTTTGTTAATATTTAACCCAGACCACCAGACTTTCCCAAATCTTAACCAAAGTGCTTTTGTTACCTAAACATAACCACAGACGGGAGTCATCAGGCTGCAAACCCAGTCTCTGGAGCCAAAGTCCTGTTCTTTTTATACTCATCATCCACCATCCACCTCCCTGTGAACCTGGTGCGGCTATGAATATAATCCAGGCAGCGATTACTTTTGTCACCACAATGTAATTGGGAAAACAATTTAGTATTGTATAAACGTAATTATAGGAGACACATCTTGGATTATCATCAGGTATTCCTTTCTCTGTTTTGAATTCATACAGAAGAAGCTTTATTCCATTTAATCTAATATATGTATGCTCTTGGAAACTGATGGCAGAGAGAACTTCATAACTTCAAAATCATATTATTGTAATTTCTAAAATGATGCAAGTTACTTCAGATAACAGTCACATAGTTAAAACAATGATAACAATATTATTGCTGGACCACATTTGAAAACATTACACCAATCTTAGAGCTTCAATTAGGTTTCAGTGAGAGGGAAATGTAATGAGTAACACAAGAAATGAACAAATAGTTTAAAGAAGAGGTGTCTTCCAATATGAAGAAGGTGATTCTAATTTGTTACAATGACTGTTCATTTCATTTCAGTTGTAAGTGAAACTGTTTATCGAGACAATTTCCCTACGCAAAATACCACAATTTCACCAAAATTTCATCAACCAAAAAGTGATATACCCACCATCTGATAAAAAGTCAAACTTTTTCTAATAACACCACAACTGTAATAATAAGTTGAGTACCAGAAAAATAGAAAATAGAAAAAGAGTATATATAAATATATTGGGGGAACAAAATGTTTTTAATGAAACATTTAATGGAAATAATGTTATCAAATACAACATCAGAACAAACACCACAATTTCAGCTTGGAAAATTGTACTACTGCTAGTCTCAGCTTCCAGTTGAGAAATACATAAATAGACACCTTTTGCCCTTGATCAGAGGAAAGCTGCAAGTTCAACATAAATGAAGCACATTGGATGAAAAGATCACAAAAGCTGAAATGCTATTCTTATATATTATGTGAACTATATTTCCTCACATCATTGCTCCACTCTGAGTACCTGAAAAAAGTTTCCCTCACCACTGAACTTTGAATCGAGCATTCCTCGTTTCTCCTGGGTCAGAGTGAACCTTTGACTAGCCGGCCTCCTTCGTCTTTGCCAGGAAATGACTACAGTTCAAGTGGAAGTGCTTAACAGCTGGTAGCTGCGATCCATAAACAGAAGATGGAGGCCCTGATTGGAGCAGCACACTGTGCAACGTCAAGCTAAAGTTTCAGCCTTCTGCCTCAGAGTGTAAATCACACAGTGCAGGGAAACAGAAGCCAGATGGTTATTCACCTCCCAGCTTTGTATGGATGTGCACGTGTGAGCGCTTGTGTGTACTGTAGCTTCATGTCTATTTGTTCACATGTTTGAAAGCACAGGCTTATAGGCATTGTGTGTTTATTCAAGTCTTCATATATTTATGCAGTTTAAGAGTTTGTCATTGCGTAAAAATAGTGAAAATATGATGATATATTAACAAGGCCTAGTGACCATGTCACAAATGTAACAACGATTATGGAACTTTATAGGAGTACCTGTAATACTTTGCAATTCACTAAGGTTTCAACAAGTACAACAACAAAATGACATGAAATGAATAGTACAGTCCTTGGTAGTGTTCAAGACATGCTGATTAAAAGTACAAGTGGACAGATTGATCAATTCTACAGAGAGCTACAGACAAGAGAGACAACTGTACAAAATGTGTTTTCTTTGTAGTTTTCTCTTTAAATTCTTATACTTCAGTTTTAGACCGAGGACATTTATGTAAAGCGAGGACATTTCGGCTTGTCCTCTGACAAGATGAGAAAATACACATTCTACTGTATAACACTCATATGCCGAAATAGGTCATCACATTAAAAGCCTTATTTCTTATTACAGTATGCAATTACAACAGCCTTTGCAGATGTAACCTGCAACAGCCGTCATTACCTTCCATCTTTGTGATTCTTTACCATATGTTGCGCTGCGGCCAAAAGTCTTTTTCCAACATCTGAGTCTGAGGTTTTGTTTGTTAGTTATTTACGGTAAGTGGAAATTTCACGATCATGCCTTAAAAAAAAAAAAAATGGATATCATTATATATTATATCATATCATCCTATCAGAAGGATAGGGGCTTCCAAACATGTTAAAAATCACTGTGGGGGAAAAAAAAAGTTTTATCATGTGAGAAAGGGAGCGCAGTGGGTTTAGGTTATGGTTAAGATTATTCAGGTTAGGTAGGTAATTGTAATGTCAAAGGTTAGGGTTAGGGGCTAGGAGATGCTTTATTTCAACAAGGGTCTTCACACATATTTAAGTACAAGTGCGTGTGTGTCTGTGTGTGTGCGTGTGCGTGCGTGTGCGCATGAGTGTATGAAAGAGTTATTATATGGAGCAGCTACTCATTGTGTTTGTTCACTCAGAGTTCAAGTATCTCACTGTTTTCCCTTAATGTTCTTCTCCTCCTCAGGCTATCAGCTTACATACTGGTTGTCAGGGGTGAAATGCAAAATGTATTTCTTTGTGGTTCTTTAACTCATTTTATAATACTTTGATCTGTTATTTTTGTCATTTCTGGACACTGAACTGTACAACTGATACATTTTTTGTACTTAATTGTTCAGTATATATCAAACCACATCACTGTACATTTAAATAATATCTATCCATCATTAATATTTTGCAAACTATTTTACATATTATAATATTTCAAATGAACTCTCAGACCAAACATCAATTTTTAATGTCTTTGGGTTTGTCCTGTTTTGTTAAAGTAAAATGATGTAACTACCATAAAATAACAGATTTGATGCCGGTGGATGGTGCCTCTCTCATTTACACTCTTGCCCAGTACGCCTGTTTCTGCACTGTATAACCTTGTGCTTCAAGTGTGACACACTACAAACTTTCTCACTAGTTTTGTTGAAACTGGATCATATTTTCTGGTTTTCCCCTTGATGTCCTCCGGCTGTTCTATAAACTGCTGCAACATCTAACGTAGCTGCTGTTAGCTAACTATGTCACTTAGTTAGCCATGCTGCTCAGACTGTGAGCTCAGAGAACTGGGGGAGTTTTCGTGTGTACATTGGGGCCGCAGATGTTTTGGACCGCCGGAGAGGGAAGGTCTTTGGGCCATATTTCCGACAGCAATGCCAAATCGCAAAAAAATCGTATAAAATGTTACTTTAAATTTGACAGGAACATGTGCAATGTTAAGCAGAGGAATGCATGCAATAAACACTGTACACACAGGTGCACAGCCTCCATTTACACTAGGCACTAGTCTGAACTGAGACATCGCTTTGAATGATATCTTTGATTTGACAAATGCACTCCTCTCTCTGCTCTAACAGGACTTTTATTGAACTCTAATTGGTTGAGACAACCACTGTATTGGTCGTTCAGCAGAGGGCCCATCCTGTCCAGTATTATGGGGTGTGAAAGGAAGAGATGAATATTGAAGGGGAGAGGCAAAGATAATGCTGGTGATAGAGGTTGGCTAAGAGCTGACAGGACAACCCAATGGAGGGGAAACGGACAACTGACAAGACTCCAGCCATCTGAGCAGAGAGCGGGTTATAGACCCAGAGGTAAGATCGATCAGCATTAGTCAAAAAAAACGATCAATAGAAAGACTGTTAAGTGGCTGAAGAAGCAAACTTCCTTTCATGGCTCAGTGTCGGTGATATTCGGCTGGTTTAATCACATCCTTTTCAATTACCTGAAACAAATTAATACTGCAGACTTCTATTGGCTTTTTTGGGGAAAAAAAGAGAAATTAATATATAGGATTAAATTAAAACTTTGTGTGTGCACGCAAGTGTACATCAGAGACGGATGGCTAGAGGGCTATAAAGAAGTGAAGCTTGTATTAGTGTAGTATCAATCCTCATAATTAGACATATGTTAACTGAAAAGCATTAAACTTGACACACGTCTGATCTGTTTCCTCTCTCACCTCCTTGCCAGAAATGCCTCATTTAAGATATTTCTGTGCCAGCTGTGTTGCGGTGTAGAGGTGCTGTGTCTGCTCTCTGCTAAACCTGTGAGAAATCGCTGTCAGTAAAACTCCAGTCCACCTCTACCACAGCTCCAGCTACAAATGCATTTTTTTTTACACATTTCCGCCAAGCTCTGACACTTTGCGTGGATGCCTCAGGCTGGCGTGAATTCGCCCATGGGCGATCTCTTCGCTCTGCCGCTCTTATCTGTCTCTCTTTCTGTCCCTTCGACTACATATACTCCTCTCTCTCTCTCTCTCTCTCTCTCTCTCTCTTTCTCTCTCTCTTTCTCTTATTCCCCTCCAGCTATTCTATCCCTCTCAGTGGAGACCGTCAAGCCAATCTGCTACGGTGACACTTTTACAGGATGTCCAGGTTGAACCATGAACCCAGGAGCCAGGCTTGTCCAAAAAACGACACATGATTTAAAGCGGCAAATAAATTAGCAGCAAATTACCTGTCAAACACCTGCTGGTGAAGATGTTGAGAGTCTCCTCTTACCAAAGAACAGCTGGTAAAGGAGACGGGAAGGGGGCATTTCCATTTGACCAGAAATCACTACTTAACGACCCCCTGCCTCTTTTCACCACCCGGAGAATCTGTCAATATCATAACACATCATCGCCTGGTTGGATGGAACACAAATTATAAGTGACACGTGAGCTGTCGTAGGCGCTGTTCTCTGTGGGACAAATAAGTTTAGCGTTCGGCTGAATTAATCAGTGTTGACAGGAGGAGAACTCCCTTGGCTGTCTACAGTCACGACGCACTGTTTGCCTCACCTCTTAATTGTTCTTGCTTGTGTAATTAACTAATTGCAGCCCGTTATGATTTTTGAAATGATTGTTTAATTTAGTGCAATGAGAGTGGTGTTGTTAGCACCTGTGGCAGAGGTTCATGAAGATGACACGGTGCACTGGGACCCATTATCTGAAATAAGTAAGAGTGACAAAAATTATTTAGACGTAACTGTTATATAATCCTTTTAGGACACTATCAGCAGCCATTATCATTGATTAGATGTGTTGCTTGGAGCAATCCGGAAGAAAACTTAATGATCGCTAAATACGAAGAAAGCTCATCACTGCGTGACAACTTGTAATCACTGCTTGTTATTTGTGATTAAAGGAACATTGAGGTCTTTGGATATTTAGCTTTCATATTCAAACATAGCTCCCTGCCCAGTATTTATTTTTATGATATGAGTAAAGACAACCCAACAGTCACTGTGCACTGAAATCCTACCAACTCTCTTTATTCAGTCCTGCCTGGGTGGCTCTGGAGAAGCATGCTGACTTTACATTGTTTGCGATAGATACCACCTGTTTGGAGAAAACACATTAAAGCTCAAAATGAAAGGTAATATCCAATGACCTTTTCGATGGAACCTATCTACATTATTCAAGCCGAGCACAGACCAGATTTGATGCGGAATCGGCTAAACGATGCACCAGAGTCATGTTTTATTCATCCAGCTGCTTCACGAGCTGCAACCACCCAAAGACAAATGTTGGGAGGTTTTTATAAAAACACTGAGATAAGACTACCGTTCAAAGTAAAGTAATAATCTTAAATAAATTGTCATTGTCAGCTCTGAATTATTTAACAGTATCAGACTATTTCCCCCTAAAATGATCTATTTAAAAAAATAAATAAATAAAAAAAGAAAGGTGCAGAAAAATATTTTCTAATCTATGTGGGCATTCAAGCGACAAGGAAACATTAAAAAGATTTTTTTATTTTAATTGTTTCAAATCTTACAGCGTCACCTGATATGCAGACACTTGAGCTGCGGCAGAAACAGACGAGTGACTTTTTCTTCTGGTCATTGTTGGTTTGAGGTATGCTGACTGACAAGGTGAAAAAAACTGAGTTCAGTACATTTTTCATAAAGTTGTTGCATAAATTGTAAACAATTTGAGCTATTCATCAAAGAGATAATTCCTCAAGTAAAAAATTAACTCATCTATGGAGCTAAATTTAATGAACAGCGTGTTACCTTTAGGGTAAACTAATGCTTAAACTCACACCTGGAAGTGGGAAAATTCAACATAGCAGAAGAGCAGGAGAACTCAATACACATCCTGCTACAAGCACAGCTACAGGTACGTCTCACTCTAGAGTTCAGCTGACATGAAGTCTGCAGAGAGTCTGTCTGCACATCTTTGTTTATAGAAATACAAGCAAAATGTATACAGTGCTGTACATCACTTAACATTCCCCTGGAATGGTAAAACAGAAGCACAAAACCAAAAGTAATCCCATGCAATTTTATGAAACTCAGTCCATCAAATACTTCATTTCACTTCGCAGTTTTGCCTGATGTTGTTGTCACTGCCAACAACCACCATCGGCCATCATTTCACGATTCCGCTATATGAAGCCGCAGATCTTTTTTCCCCCCTCTTTTTCCCTCATATGGTAATCTGATCAGTGAGTGGTTGTGCCAACATACTTCTGACAGAGGTGATTGTGTTGAAGCTGCAGGTGTTTGCATCTGTTGTCTAACCTGAGCCATGCACGGAGTTCACCATATGTACTGCTGACCTCTGATCTCATCTCTCATCACTCCCTGCAGCAGCACTCACTAAACCGAGTGTTGAGTTTGCATTCATGTGTAGAACTCATAAAAGGCGAGTTCAAAGAGAAAAGTCAAATTCTTTAGAAATTACCTCTGTGGCTTCATCGGAGTTCAGTCACATTTGTAGGAATTTCTTTTGACTAACGAAAATAGAAAAAACAACCTGATACGATGGCAAAACAACATAATTGTTCTATTACTCATCATATTCATTATCAGCATACTGGAGGATTGGAAAAAAACAAATTGAGAGTATCTGGACTCTTCTGTTGCTGTTCTTTATTACTAAATTTAATGAGACAGTTCAAAGAGGAAAACATCAGTGTGTGAAGACGTCTTTGAAGTCACAATTACCGTACAGTCTGTAACACAGTCACTTGTGCTCGTCGCGCAGTACTAAGCGTACTCATTCATTCGTTTATGCCGTGTTACAACTTGACATGAGGGACAAAGTATCTGAATACATAAGCTTTGATAAAACAGCTGGTGTCTGAATGTGCATTTTGTTTCCATCCATATTTGATGATTATGCACAGTCAAGTTCAACACTGTTTCATATAGAGTTAAAGCTGACTATGATTATAGATTATAGCCTATAATTGACTGATTCTATCTTTTTCAGCTGAAATCTAAAATGCCAAATTTACTACCTCGCGCAGACATTTATTATAATACAACAAGTAAGTTGTCCAGAGTCTATAAAAGTCATTTTTATAGTGTTACATAAAGCACTTTGTCATAGACACAAGCTGTTATCTCCATCACCAAGTCAGTCAGAGGAATTGATATGCATTCTACTGTGACTTGCTGCTTATTGTTCTACGATCAAACCCCCTCCAGGGCCCACGCAGTCTCTGTCTGATTCATGTCATCCACTGACAGTCTGTAGAACATCTAATGATTTTCATCTCAGTTGCCTGGTTCTGTACGTCTTTAAGCCAGTCTCTAAGGGGCCATGCAATGTAACCTTACCCCATATCCCTCCTGTCAGTCTCTAGCTATGACCCATCCATCATCCAGTGTATAATTACTCTGTACAGCTACCTCTACCGCTTGTCACTGTAACTTTCACAGGCTGTGTTCAGGAGAAGGGGTGAGCCCCCACACATGTCTATTCTCAGACTATCTGCAGAAGTGATTAGAGCTGGAGACATGCAGGCCAACCTCATCAGTGACAGAATTAAGACCTCTGAGACAGTTTGAGGTGTAACGGCTCCTGGTTGGGGCAGTTGGGTGGAGAATTTTGTTTCCTGTACCTTTGCAACTATGTTATTGCTGCATAATCTTGTTATTTTTGCGTACATTTATAGCACAGGAAAATAGTTTTAAGTGGGACGACAAAAAAAGTAAGATAGCACCAGAAAGGTAGAGAGACACAGAGAGGAGGAAGGAGGCAGCGAGAGAGAGAGGAAAAGGCTGTTTTGGCTGAGCGGCTGTCTCACATGAAGAGCGGCATGCTGTGACCATATGCTAGTCCAGGTGGACTTGGTATCCAGGCAACTGTATCAAAGCAGCGGGGGCATTTGCGATTGAATCCAGAGGACTTTTCAAACAGAGGAGTCAGAGAGAACAATGCAGCTATCATCTGTCAGCAGGTAAGATCACCTGGCCTTGCTGAGCCGAACTCTCCTTCTGGCAACTCCACAGGGAGTTCATTCAGACTCTCCCCCACGTCGGAAAGACACTCGCACAAGGTGTCTGGAGGGAACACTGGCATGTCTGTTTCATTTTGATTTTCAGCAACAAGAGAGTGTCAGCACATTCAAAGTACTGGCCAGGTGCTTTATACAAATGAGGCAAAACTGAAACAGACAGAAAGATATATGGAGCAGTGGACTGATGTTTTCAGCTGCATTTTGTTAATATTCATGTCTGAAACAGACTATGTTGCTGATTAAACAACCAAAAAAACTTTTTTGCGTGAATTCTCTGAGTCCTCTATAAGCTCTCCAACTTTGCTCTTTACAAACTTGTAGAAATGCATAGACAAATACATGACAAATACACACAATGCGAGGATGTTTTTCTACCAATCCATGTCCTGTACATGTTTGGGTCAAGCATGAGTCATCTCACAGAGGGCTCCTGTGTACTGCAGGGGTGTGCCAACAGGGAAATGAGTCCAAGGTCAGGAAGACGCATGGAAACCTTTCTGCAAGAAACCACACAGCTGCCATATTATTGTATACATGTATAACTGCATGTTTGACACTTCAGATGATGGCAAATGTTCTCAAGAAGTGGACTGCATACATTCATTAAGAGTCAGAAAATCAATGTCTGACATAAATTCCTATCACATGTAATTTACCATTACATTTAAAGAAAGTACTTGAAACGAGGTGATTGTCTTTGGAAGCATATAAGATGATCTCAGTTGACAGATTTTACATCAACTTGTTTCAAGAAAAACACATATCTTAAAGTCACTTCCTGCACTTCCTGATGAAGTGACTTGTTAAGATGGACATTTTTGTAGTTGCTAGGGAAGTTACTATGTGTGTTGGCTGCTCAATTTAAATGTTCTTGCATTGACTCTTTTCTTTCCAGAACATTTGAGTTCATGTTTATCATTTTATCCCTGATGAATTCAGTTTGGTTTTTTCACCACAGGGCTCTGGCTGTTAAAATGTATAGACTAAATGTTAATGTTTCAAGTTAATTAGACAACCTCCATAACTTTAATCAAATACACTCTGTTTTTTAGTGGTTTCACATTTACTGATGAAAAATATAAATGTTTATGTACTCCACTAAAATGTGCTGGCCCAATATAAGAGAGCATTGTTTTCCCCAGTTGTTCTGTAGTGACCTTCCCGGCAAAAGGAATACATTATTAAATTGGTGTATTTATTAAACCTGACTAAATAGCGTACTCATACCGAGATAGAATTGGCTCTCCAAAGGAAAGCGGCTGGTTAGCAGAAGATGGAGGAAATAAATGGCCCTAATTGTGCTGATGAGGGAAACAAAAATACCAAACAAGCAGCATTTTAGTGGCATATTGCTACTTTGTCAGCCAGTTGTTGCAGGGAACAAATTTTCCATAAATACACAAGAGGCAATTTGCCTTACATTACGGAATATGCTAAATGCTAAACATGCCTGACTCAACCAGAATCATGTACACCAGGATATTCAGCAAAACACTATCAGCAACTCCCATTAAATGTTTTATATATAATAATCATATTAGTATGGCATTTTATTTAACTCAATCCATCTGACTCTGCGGCAAGCAGCTCGCTTGTTAATGTTGTGTCTAAACTAGAGAATGAAGGATCGACATTGAAAATTTTGGAGCATTTTTGGGCTTTCTGGATTGCAGCCCAGACAGCAGCAATGCCAAGTTTTGAGCATTATAACTGTCAGACAAAGAGAGCCAAACCTGAAACCCCCGCCGTGGGGGCTCTATACATTCGTAAAATGCAACCATTCCAAAGACATTTAGTTAAGTGTTTTGGAAAAAAATATATAATGATAATTAAAGAGGATACCTGATCTTTTGAGTTTGAGTCTTGTTAGTTGCTTGCATTAATCAAATATTGAATGATGCAATTGCATTGTTTATAATATAAAGAAGTATCTTAAGGGCAGCTTTTATAATTTGTCTATTTCAATGATCTCATTATACTGTAACTTAATATATTTCAGACATTGCACTCAATATTTTCTGTGCACTATGCCAAATATAAATATCTGTGTAGTTTTATTATAAAACAGCACTGTAGAGGTACAAGATGTTTGTTTAAAGTTGTCACAATTTCAATACAAGCATCTGCAGCCAAATACAACTATCCCATACTTCTGAATGGTGCAAAAAAAAAAAATGAAACATCAAATACCAACCTGCTGCTGTTTCATGCTTTCAATCCTTTGCTTTAACTGTAAAATAAACAGTAAATCAGTATAAAATCTGCAGACTAGTGATGGCGAATGTTCCTTGTCATTTTTTTCAATACAGTGAGGCCAGAGTCCCAAGCTGCAATCTGTCTCTAATCTTCCACAGTCAGGGGCCAGCTAGGGGGAAAGGAAGTCGGTGTAGGCAGCTGTGTCGGCCGCCGAGCCTAACACACTAACGCCCCGAATCCGCTGCTCTTTTTCATGGAACTTATTTCAGATGAAATGGGGAAAGATCAAAATGTGGATGGTGCATAGTGCTGGGCTTGGGTATAATGAGTTACAGGTGGGGTTTGAATTCCCCTGTGCTGCGGCCCACAGCTCCAGATGAGCCTGAGTGCTTTCACAGGCAGCTAGCTAGAGCCCCTTTCTGATTTCAGAGTACTTTTCCATTTCAATTGAGCTGCTGCTGGTGCTGCTGTTGACACTGCCATTAAACATCTCAAGATGCAAAAATATCTCTGTGTCGGATAGTGGGACTCGACGGTATAACAATGGAAGGTCTGTTGTAGGTGCAGAGAACTTAAAAAAGAAGACGTTTTTTATTGTATCAATGCTCATTACCCTTAGGTCACAGTGTTGTCAATGAATACAAATCAAATACAGGTATGGAATGAGGGATTGAGCTCACTGAAGAGTATGGACATGTGCATCATGTTGGATGTGGTTGGTTGTTAATCTGTGAGATATGAGCCAGGCTGCCACCTTTAGCTTCAAAAGGTCTTAAAGGTGAAAACTTCAATGGCCCTGTAGGGTCATTATATTCCCGAGAGACTACCAAGAAACACGAGAAACGAGAGGAGGAGGAGAAGAAGAGGGTAGCAGACAGACATAACGAGAGCATACAAGAAGGAACTGACCACAGGCTATAGACGCTTGAACCTTGTGGTAAACTTGGGAAATGAGGTTGCCATCCCTCTCAATTTTCCCTTCAACCAAAACCACAACTCATATGGTAGAGATTGATCCCAGATCAAAGAGAATAGCCAATTAGACACAGTCATCCATTTCATTTGTAATCGCCCTCAGATCACTGAAACATGTTGTACAGGAAACACTTATGTGACATCTGCAGGTGCAAATTTTAAATGTTACCAATAACACCTTTTTTTCCCCTTTAAAATATAGAGATATGGCCCTAGCTGAGATTTCATTGGAGACATACGCCTCATTTTAATAGATGTTATTACTATATAGGCATTATAGTGCATGTTCAAAGTGTCTAGACATCCGAGGGTGTAATTTTAAAGTCATTTGAAGTAATTTAGACCAAAATAAGTCTATCCTTTCACTCCGGTTTGTCCCCTAGGACACCCAAGAACTTTGAACTCTTGTAGACCTCGGTGTGTATAGGTTAGTTCATGACAGGGAAACTCTATATGGGTGTGTTTCAGTACACTGATATACTAAGAGGGTAGCCAGGTTTGGTTTACAGTGTACTAAGGTAAAGAAGAAGTCACCATTAAGGAGATAATGGACAAAGCACCTTGTCAATCCAGGGCACCTGGGAGTCATGAGCGCCACACACACACACACACACACACACACGCGCACACAAACACACACTACATGTGGATCACCAGAAACAGAAATGTAATTAGAAATGTTTAAAATGTAGAAATAAATTAATATGAACACCTTTTTAAAACAACACAGTTTTACTATATACACAACAGAAAAATAAGAGTAAATGCAGTGAATAACACTCTAGAAATTTGGGAAATATGACGATAAATTGCATGAATTATATAACTTTCGGCATTAGATTACATCTTAATTTAAAGTAGCTTTCTGTTTAGTGTTTCTGGGCTTATTGAGCCTTTGGCAATACAGCAAAACAATGAGCAGGAGAGCTTGTATATACATTTTGTATTAAAGTATCTTAATCTGTTATGAATTTAAATTGCTGGATTAGCCAAGAGCAGCCATTTCCATTAGGTTATTTTATGCATAAAAAGTTTCTTTGGAGAAAATGTACTTCTTAATCACAATTTTCACAAATATCACAAAAAATGCACATACTGTGACAGAGGATATGATAATACCTACACACCTACATCAGTGTATGTAATAAATACGATGGTTAAAATAAAAAAAAGAACAGGTCAAAAACTCAAAATGTAATCTGTGTGCTTATGAGATTTTTACATTTTTCAAGCATTCTGACTCCCTTACAAGTCAGAAAAATGTCTTGAACTGAGGAGAACTCACCAGCTGTCACAGTCAAACAAATTATGCCATCATATAGATTTGAACTGTAACCTTAGAAATGTTTGCTTCTTCAGCTGTAACTGTATAATGCTGTGTCTCTTTATACGCTGGAAAGTTTCTGAGTGCAGTCGTCTCACTCTTGTGTCTGGCAAACAGACCAATAAACATGGAGATTACGGGGTTGTCCCCGAAGAACATTCCATGTCACCACAAGCATAAAGCATACTCGGGATATCAAAAACTGAAATTAGAGGCGTCTTTCGTGGGGCTCTGGAGAAACTAATACAGATACAGTATATAAACCACATGACGTATGTATTCATTTAGGGTTAGACGCTGGATGAAATTACCATGCGAACACAGCAGGCTGGATCTTATTATTGCCGGAACTGAAGACTTAGAACTGTGATTCATTATATGGGACTTATGTGAGATGAAAAATTCAAGACAGCGCCACACATATTTTATGGATGCGGTGTATTTATATTTATTTTTGACAGCCATGTTAAGTGCGATCAACTCAACACATATTAGCCGCGGTACATGACAGTGTTAAACTTAAGTGTTTAATTTCTCTAACAGAGTTTTCCTTTGATTTTTCTCCTGAGTACTAAAACAGTGTTCCGCCACTGTTCAACACCACAGCATTTAGCAAATTCCTTCTCTCGTGTTAAGTGACTGGCTTGTGTCATGTTCTTAAGCAGATTTTGATATACTGCACTGCTACTGATGATATCCCTACAGAGGACAATGCTGTGCTGACATGCTCACTGGGCCAGAAACGAACTGACAGTCTATGCCAAGTATTCAGTTTCTAACATCAGAGCACATATCTCACAATACAAGTTTCCCCTCATCCCTGTTTCGCCACTACACCCTTTACTCGTCCTCTGTTTTTTTTTCCCTCTCTTGTCTTGAGGAAAAGGGCTCTTGTAACCCAACAGAGAGACACTGATCCCTGAGCACAGCATCTGCTGACAAGCCAGCCTCCCATTCAGCCTTGGCTAGAGGCATGGGCCACCGAGAAACCCGATCCAGCTTGGCAGGGTCTCAACAATCGCTTCCTGCCCCATCCGGGCCCACACAGCTAAGTACTCTTAATTAAAGAGGTTAACTTGTCTAAGATGTGACCGAAGAAAAAAGAAAAACACAGAACAATCACATCACTGTTTCCTCTTCTCCAACAAAAGAGGTTTCCACTCTGACATGGCATCATGTGAGCTCTGATACTTAAACAATTACATTAAAGGAGAAGCGGGTAAAGGATCCTCTCTAAATGTCTCTTAATAAGAACCGACCACCCCACTTGGTCCAGATGGACAAGGAAGAAGAAACAAGGAGATGAGAAGAGAAGAGAATCCATGATGTACATTTGGGCAGCTTTTCACCACCCCTGGTACTCTGGAAGCAAGGAGAAACTGTAACTCGAGAGGAGCAATTTTATTATTCTTTTTGGTTGGTTGTCAGCATACATATTAATGAAGAGTTAGGTCATTGCCAGAGACATCTGTATTGGCCTGTGGGGCTGCCTGCTAAACGCCAGAGAAATTAGAAATGTAAATTTATACCCGGAGATACAATATGAGAGATTCTTCTCTGTTGTTTTAGGCTTCAGTGCTGTATGGGCTTCCATTCTCTGGAGGCAGCCCTGCGGAACAGGCTATTCATTGCAGATCGACCAGATTGCAAATGACAGACTTTGTACAACAGGCCTGTTGTGTCTCAGCAGCAAAACATGCAAAGCTCATTTGATTCAGCAGCTCTGCCTTCCTACTATCAATGCTACTGTCAATGTACACAAAACACATCAAACGAATCCAGTTTTAGTGTTGTCTTGGTTTACAGCTCAAATTCCAACACATAAAGGAAATAATGTAGACAAACAGGGAATTCCTGCATGTACATTTCCTATGTTAATAGAAGGCAAGGCAATTTATTTTGTAGAAAACCTATTTTGCCCAAGCCCAACTGTAAATGAAAATTCATATGACTATGGCGTATGCAGCCCCACACTTGCTCTATTTCTGTAATATTTTATTTTTCTGTTCATAAACTATTATTCCACTAATGTATCCTAGCGCTCATTGTTGCTCCATCTCCCCACAGAGATGATTTTGTTTTATCGTTTCCTATTTTATCTTGAGAGCTTTGCCATAATTGCATCAGATATCATTTGGGAACCTTCTAATCCCTTGAAGTCATGCTTGTATATTTAAGAAACGGCACATCAAACCACAAGTACACACAATTTGATGAAGATAAACCTCTCGCCAAGTGTCTATTGAGAGCTTTCCTATAAAGTCCAAGTAGCTCCTCATCAATAAAAATGATGCCAGTTCTCATTTGTGTTAGGGTATTGATCAGCGCAGGCAGTATATCCACTTTAATGGAGCCTCTATGGACTCAGACCTACACTACACCTAGTCTAGCCGTTGAGGCCAACATATCAGATTTACCTGACAAATTTTCATTAGCTCAGTCAAAACACATCTGGCTGTAGAGTGGGTCCAGAGGGGGCCAAGGGGCACTCTGCTTTGTTATCATTAGCTGTCAGGACACAACCCATCTTTGGCTTCCCATTTACATGCTTGAGCCAAAACTTCAAGAGCAAAAACAGCTGTGAATAATTCCCATTTCCATGCTGGGATTTACATTCATCTAATGGAAAAAAAAAAAGTTCATGTAATTCAAATTAAGGTCCACAGGAGGCTCCATAGTTTGAGAGAACATCTCTGAAAAGACCTTGAACTTCCTGGTGTGATGCCAGGGTAGAGTGCCACGCTGTTCTGCTGCTGCTGCTGCTGTTGTTGGTCGCCTTCCTCTTTCCTTCCCGTTTTTACCCTGCTGGGATCAATGCCCAGATGAGATGGTAATCACCACGACAACATGCGGCAGCACAGCTCATTAGTGTACATGCATAGCTCACACCAGGATTGCTGTCTGCATTTTAACGGAACCACATTAGTCTGTGCCACCATGTGATAAAGCGCTATCATTGATCCAGCATTTGCCCTGCAGGTTGAGAATGGGTAGACGGTAGCTTGAAGCAAAGGTCCCCAGCTGCACCAAATACTGGTCACTCCTACACCCCCTCTTACTCCACACATATCCCATCCTTCATCTAGCATCAGCCTCGTTTCTCTCCGTTCCTGCAGTGCAGTCACATAATAAGCTATGATTGCTGCTCAATCTTTGTCTTTTTCAGAGACAGCCCATTTGAGATGCCTAGACCCTGAATTGAGTCTGCATGTAAAAACTCATTACTGCTTGGTGATGGATGAACCTTTTTTTCATAGTGTGCAGCTGTAATAAACAATCAATGAGGAAGCATGTGCAGCACAAATCATCCTGTACACTGCCTCGCAGGCATCAATATTCTGTATGAGGGGTCTTGTTTTCCACTCTCAGGGTCAATACTAATAGACCAGTGCACAGATTGGAGATCCTCAGTGTACAATCCATACCAAAGAGGTGCAATGGTGTTTGCACAAGACTAGTGCATGTCCTTGAGGCTTACATCCTTATGTTGTAACAGTCTAACAGTATATTTTTGATTTAAGGGTTTCTATCAAGGTAAAATGGAAAAAAAGGTACAGCTCCGACATGGTAAAAGATTTTAAGCTTTTAGAAAATCTGTATGAACACTATCAAATATGTAGCACAGATGGACAAAATTCAGCTTGTACTTCATTCAAATTAAGACTGTAACTCTGTTTTGATTAAAGAAATTAAACACGTTCTTGGTGATTTCAAGCAAGCACATTGAGATTAAATGTTTCTAATTGCCCAACAGACTGCATATGCATGGTGTCTATCAGAGGTCTGCCAAGGGAACTACTCAAGACAGCATGAGCCTTATGGCTATATTAGAAAGTGATCTTGAAACCGGAATGTTCAAATCCCCTGATAGCTTCATTAGGAAATTTGGTGGGTCAAAGTTAATGAGGTGGGGCTATTGTGTTACTTACATGCTTGAACCTGCAGGGAGGTGTGCTTGACTGCACTAGACATGCTGATGAACATGCAGCAATCACATGTAAGAGCTTAAGTAAGAAGCAGAAGCATTTTGAATGATGGATATGATGAAGCACAGATTTTATTCCGCGAATGAGAAAGGGCAGTGAGGTAGGAGAGACGCCTCTAAGGTCATAGTACAAAAAAACAGTCAGCTGACAAGCCATAGGCAGATACCACCTGTGATCAGATAACTGTTCATAAAACTGCTAATTAGAATATTAATGGACTGCAGCAGCTGTTAATTTAATAACTGATGAGTAGTGTCAAAATGTAATGAAATATACTACTCTTAAATTGGTCAAATAAGTAATAAAACTTGTTAATCAAATAAGTTAATGTGATGAAGTTAAAAGTTATTAGGGGTAATTAATTTTAGTCTATGCTTGTAGCGGGAAAGACCAATAAGTTACACAGAAGGTTTGCCATAAGAGGCAGGTATGTTTGTGTGTGTGTGCGTGTGTGTGTAAAAGGAAGTGTGTGCGGCACACTTTAACACTTAAACACTTTCACTCTATTCTGAAACAAATTATGAAAAAAAAAATCTGATGGATTTGAAGGACAAAGTTTATTTTTGCCTGTTTGAACTTCTCCTAGCAGACCAGCCCACAGTCAACGGGCCCTGACAATGGACAATTTAGACCGATCAGGTAAATAAAATAAAAATGCTTTGGTACTGATTACTTTTTGAGCTTGGTAAATCTGCAAGAGTGTGTTCTACAGTACTTCCAGTAAACTCAACCTCGTACTCAGAGTATGACAGCAACTCCCACCTTTCCCCGCCTACAGTACCAACATGTCTGTAGAAACTGCAATGGCCGCGAATATGACCTTCGTTACAAACTTAGTCTAAACTATGCAACTGATTTAGTAGTGTGGGTGGTGGTACATCTTCTCCTCAAAGTTAAACGGAGCTGTACAAACTCTGGGCAAGCTGACCTCAAGATCAGGCACCAACAAAGACTGACTCCGTAAAATGTTGCACTTTCTTTGTCCGACGGTCTAAAGATACACCAAAAGGTACTGTATGTTCCAGCCCTGGAAGGCAAAATATACACAAACCTACACCTGCCAACCAGCTGACTACAGAGCTGCATGTTCTGTGCCTGCCTGAGAGACAACAGTAAATAATCTACAGTTGTACTCAGGAGATAGTAGGCCACACCTGGCCAAGGGTGCCCAAGGGTCTCAGCTCAGAGGCAGTAGTGGATGCTGGAGATACCGTTGGTCTAACGCATGCTGCTGATTATTGATTATAGCCAGTCCTTGAATCCACATTATTCAATGCTCATCCCATGGCACTGCACAAATATCTTGCCTGCAGGGTTTGATGAGGTAAGCTTATTGTGGCATTTTTCATTTTGTTTTGTGTATTAGTGACAATAATTATGTTAATAGTTTTTTATTTACATTATTCTTCATAAATTAAAACATATGTCATGTTGACCTATGAGGCACACAACACCTAATTAAGGGCAAGGAAATTTCTGCCACTAACAAGCGGTTAAAAGGGTAGAATTGATAAGCCTGAGAAACTATTGATAAAATCTCAAAATCAATAGATGGAAAGGATACAAATGGGTTATATGATCCCATTAGAAGCCAGGGTAGTCTCCAGAGTACCAGAGTAGTCTCCCATTGTAGCCTAACTCATCTCTGATGTGTGGACAGGGATGAGGTGAGCCGGTCACAAAGTGGACGGCGCAATCACACTTTAAGAGACTGATCAAAGTGCCCTCAGTTTAATAAGCCTCTTAAACTGTAAATAGTGTCAGGTTTGCACTCTAAAATTGACTATCTATGCCAAAGACGTTTCATCATTTCAATGACTAGCTTAGGCAGGTGCAGATGTTTCAGCCTGTGGTGCTCAATGTACTCAGCACAGATGGAATATTACTATGTTGGTGAAGCATTTCACAAATTAAGAGGATGGGTACATTGAAAATGCTACACAAGTGCATTGAGGAAAACTGTGTTTTCATTGATTTTTCCCCGACAGATTCAGTCGTTTCATCTCTCAATAACCCCACTGGAGGTGAAGAGGGGCATGGATGGGAAACCTAATACACATATTGGCATATCTCTGTTGGTTGCACTCTTTCAGGATGATCACAATTGGGGAAGATCACAAACAGACTGTGTTCAGTTACTTCTCCGGCTTGTGAGGATAAGTTCCTTCTCTCAATGCCACTCAAATGTCTTCCTGGAGCTGAGCCATACCTCAGCAGATGCAGTTATTAACTTATTAAGCTGATGGTGCAGTCATGATCACCTATGGGAAATCTTGAGAGTTGAATTGAGTTCAGAATGCCACGATCAGTGTTTTCACATGTTGCAATTGGACTGTTGCAATGCAACTGTATTTTGATCCTGCAGCTACAGATTGTTAATAACTAAGACAAGGTTGTTAGGCAAAATTTCAATCCGTGAAACAAGTTTATCAGAAACAATGAGGTCATAATAATGATCCCATTGCGTTTTAATCAAGACTACCTGTAACTCAAGCCAGACTAAACAATCAAAACCTTTGGATATACAAACATCATGCGCTCTTGAAGCCCAAACAAGGGGTGATTCTGTGTTTACAGCTGATAAAATTTAATGTTTAGAAAGCATGGAAGTGGAGTAAACACAAGTTGACATATCATAAAACACGTGGCAATACAGACCACAGACAATAGGCTGTAATATGCACCACAGATCCACAGGTTATAACTGTGTATTTTGTGGCGCTTGTCATCCGTTATGCCCTCAGGAATACAACAATAAACAGCTGGCTTTAAACTGCCATCATCTGGCCTCTTTTAAATGCTTGTAATGAAAGCGAAATTGCAGTGAAGAAAACACTACTCTATATTTTCTACTTGTGTGATTTTCCCACCTATTGTCTTTACACATTGTTTCCTCAGAACAGTATGACCAGCACTGTTTGCTGAGCTTTTTCTTGGGTTAAATTCTATTTTTCGGCTTTAGACCTGATCTGTTATCAAACAGGCAGCTCGGCATGGTGCCTTGTGCGCAGTCAGTGCCAGACTGTTCATATCCTCTCTCACACTCATGCTGCCCCACCACTATAAAAACCTCTGTGGTCAAGATACATTTGTGTAGTCCATAAGCACCATTACAGTTGAGAAAATGCATCTTTTATGATTTTCACATTTTGTTATACAAAGTGCATCTTTTAGGGCCAAGAAAAATAACATTATTTAAAACAGTCTTCAACTTATGTATAATTGGTATCCCCCTGGTGTGCTTCTGTATGCTAATATTGCTAAGATATATGCTAATAGGACTGTACAGCACATACAAATGCATACATCTGGACAGTCATTTACACACACACACACACCCACACACGCACACACCGATCAGCCAGAAACGATTTGAATTAGAGGTGAAGGTAAACAATGGGGTCATTGTTTTTGCTGCAGACGAGGCACTCATGTAATGAATATGTTGAATGCTCGGAGATACACAAGAGGCATACATTTGGCTGAGCACAACCTGCTTGTCAAATTAAACTCATGCTTATATACTGATTTTTCCACTGATAAGTGTACGGTACGGGTCAAGAGCAGGACTAGCTGCTTTTACTTGTCTTGTCATGATTCCATGTTATAGTTCATATAAAGAGACATCTGTCACAATTATTTAAATCTGTTGTGTTTTTCTTGCTGTAATAAGTGCTGTAATGATTTTGGACTGCAGTTCCCAGCATTTACTCTAATTTTGACCAATTCTGTAGCATCCGGGGTACAAAATGCACCTACTACTACCGACTACTAAATACATACTGCGTAATGTACCTTCACATCCAACAAGCTATTGTTCTTACGGTTTGTATAACACTGTATCTCAACTACTATTAGAAGGATTGCGACTCTCAGAGGATGAAAGCTACTACCTTTGGTGATTGCCTGACTTTTCTTTTCTTTACTTGTGCCACCAGCAGGTAAAGTATTCACTTATCCTATGAAATATGTCAACATCTACTGGATGGATCGACACAAACTTTTGCACAGACATTCATGGGCCCCACATGATAAATCCTGAATCCACCACAAGGCTGACTGCCATAAAATCTGTTACACACATTCACATCCTCTTCAGAACGAATTGAAATAACTTTTATGTTCATCTAGTGCCAACATTAGGTCGAAATCTTAATGTACCTAACTGATTACTTTCTCATCAACCTCAGCTGTACTTCAGATTTTGTTTCATCAGCAAATGCTAGCATGCTGAGATGGTGAAGATCATAAACATCAGCATGTTAACATTGTCTTAGTTACTTATTAGTAGTCTTATTGGTGTATTCGCAACTTTTTAGACCACACTTTTGCTGCACCTCACAATGAACCTCTAATCTTGAGCCACAGAGGGAGAAAGTTTATAATAATAATAATCATATCTGATTGTAAAGAATGTAAAGCATCTCTTTTTTTATGAACATACAATATGTATACATGTATTCAATCTTCTATAATTGTTTGTTTTTGCAAAAAGCTTCTACAAGGTTGTGATTTTTGTTCAGTCACTGTGAGCCCTGGTTTATCACTGCATATATATATATACTGTAAGTACACAGCTCTTCTGTTTATTCAACCAAGCCACCGTTTCCTCTGCCAGTAATGTAAAATGCATCACTTCCCATGTGTCTGAGGACTCTTGATTTAAAGTAGCAAAATAGACAGTTTTTTTTATAATTATTACTTGAAATCCCTGTGCATGTTAGACCCTGGGTCCTGTGGAAACTACTCAAGCATATGATATGACTCATTATGGGGTATAATAGTTCATTGCCTTGTTTACTTAGTTTGAAAAAAAAGTGGTAAGACCATTTTTCACAGAAAGCTCCCAATACACCTTGCTGTTTGCCAAATCACAGCCACAAAAAATGTTCCTAAGAATAAATTTAGATCAGAATTGTGAGAACAGGATCTCAGAAGGAAGAAACCTTCCAAAAGATTAATGGTGTGAAAAGGGGAGGCAACTCCTGCCACCCAATAAAGTCAAGGCTTAAGCAAACAGCTAAAGCTCTCTCACCCCTGGCCCAGATCTATGGTCTTACAATTTAAGTGTGTGTGTGGTGTGGGTGCATGTGTGTTGGTGTAGGGAGGTGAGGGGTGCCTGCAGTTACTATTCAACACATACACCCACATACAGGCACAGGAAAATACAATTATATGCATGTGCATGCTTATGCGCTCTACGGTCCATACAGTCCCTATAAATATATGTGTAACACACAAGTAGCACTACAGTGTAAGATTTGCTAGTTACATCTCCCAATAAATAAACATTAATGTCTTTTTAATGGCTTTCAAAGTGAGATCTCCCCAGTGCCAGCTCCTCCTTTTAAATACTTGTTATTATTATTCAAACAACATTTCCCTCCCTGCAGCCAAGAGGCATTTTTCTTCCCAACTCTTTATCTCAGAATTAACTGATAGGCACTGAACAAATAAAGCGATTCATGAATGGAAGTAAATTACAGGGGGGAAATAAGAGGATTGTAAAATCTTAAGATTAACTCAGTTACATGTATTCCAGAAACTCCTAAAAAAAAAAAAAAAAAAAGTGTGCCTTATTTTTTGTAGAAATGCAAATCTATATTGTCATCACATCTTCAGCCTGCACTCTGGCACAATGAGTCTTCAAAAACAATGCTGAATAATGCAAAAAAAAAATGCTGAAGATCTACTGTAAAGTGAGCATAACATCCTGGGTGACAGAAAATGGTGAAATATGACTTAAATGTTACATTTTGGACAGTAGTGTAAAAACATACAGTACATTCTGCATATCCCAGTAGCGTATATACATATAAAACAATAGCTTGTGAGTGGTAAAACATACTGTGTATTATTATATGTACATATTTATACAGTGTTACATTTACTGATTTATATTTCATTACAACATAATCTCCACTACGATAGGTCTGAATATGTTTGGACAATGCAATATGTCTGAGTGTCCCTAGAGTTTGCTGCTGAACATAAACACAAGCACTAAAAATCCAGAAAAAAAAAAAAAAAAACATATCTGGCTGCAAGAGTTTATGCAGTCATAAATATTTAAGGTAAAATATCTGTGAATTTCAATATCAAAATATACTATTCCTCTGCCCGGGAAGATTTCAAGTGGTTGCTGTATTAGAATAAACATTCACAGCTGTAGCCAGCAATATAAAGAGAGGAGTGTGTCCTGCCTCAAGTCCGTATCATCGTTCTTAAATTTAATGGTATTCTCCTTTAATTTGAATCAAATGGACAAGAATTTAAAACAGCGTCTAAATGAGCCCACTGAGCTCCTGTGGGCTGAATTGAATAGAGAGCTTTAAATGACCCGTCTGTTGGAAATTATGTCCACGCTAAATGTGAGAACTACTTTTACTGTTCCCTCTGTAATTACTCGCACTCCATTCAGTTTCGTTTAGTTATGCTTTATTGGCAAAGCTGCGAAAATATGGTGTCGCCAAATTAAATGTTGCCAATTTAAGAGGAACATAGCAGAGAGTGATGAGAATGTACACAGAAAATAGAGCTCTTTTTTTTTTTTCCCCCCAGACCACGCACATGTGCACTAACATGCAAACATACACTCCCACCCGAGCGTAAATGTGGACACACTCTAACACACGCTCTCTCACTCAGTCTTCCTTAAGGTCAAAGGTCTGAATTGGCTTGTCATTCACTCCAGTGCAAAAAAAGTGTGTGTGTGTGTGTGTGTGTGTGGGTGAGGGGGTGTACGACTAATCCAGGTGCTCTCCAGAAGGGGAGATAAAAATCTGTTGCCTGCCTGTTGGGCCTCTGAATCTGCCAACAGGAGAGAGGTTGACCCCAACAACCTGTGTCCTGGCCCGGTGCGTTTAATGGCTCAAACTTCCTCCACAGAGCAAGAGACACGGGGAGACAGAAAGCCACATGTGGTAGAGAGGGTGCTGGAATTTATCCTATTTAAATTTACACATCATAAACCGTTGTAAACATGAGACAAGTCGAAGCTTGATACGTTCATTTAGCTTATGTCTAATCATAAGCAGCTAGATGTTAATGTACTAAAATGCCTCTCATCAATTACTTTAAATAGAAAACACATGTTTCCCCCACCCTAGGCCGCCCTGTACACACTGCGGTAATTTTGAATTCATATTGTAATATATGACCTACTACACAGCCTGAAAATTACAGACACCCCAGGCAGATTTTTTTGTAAATAATCTTGTAATGCATACAGGACGAGCTGCTCAGTATAACGGTTTTCCTGTGGGCAGCTTTTACAGAAATGTTAAAGAATGCTGCAATCACCGCTTGGCTCTGTTGGTAAAGGCTAAAATCATGTTGTTCACCCAGTTCTACATACATAAATAAACGTCCCTATGGGCAAAACATTTTATTGGTCACAATGGAATACAGTTACCATTTCTGAAGCTCAAATAGACAATTGAAACCATATTAAAGGGCGTGAGAGATGCGCAAGTGTGTGCACTCTCGTTCGTATGTCTGCATGCGCGCACATGCATGTGAGTGCGTGTGTGTGTCCAGGCGGACCTGGTTTTGTTTAGAGCCTGCATGATAAAATGGGAGGCAGCTGAAGGCAGAGCTGGAGCTGGTTAGCGGCTGCCGACAAATGGAGAGAGACCAGGAAGATTTTTATCAAACACACATGAATGTTGGGGGGATGCCATTTATGTTTCCCAGGATGGCAACTCACACACAGGCAGAAAAATGCAAACCAGGAGAAGAGCACGTAACCATGTTCATTTCAAAGTAATCATGCAAACAAAAAAAGGAACCTGGAGGGAGGGAAGGGATAAACACAGAATAGGAAGAACTGTGCTGGAGCCCAAAGACAGCTTGTGAAATATAAACAAGAGCAGGGAATAAAACAGCAGTAAAACTCTTGCAAAACACTATCACTGACTTTTCCCATTGTGGTGTTTAGCCAGCAGTAATATGTCATGGTTTCATTGTGTCTGTAATCTGATAAGGCTTTATGGTTCCTCGTGCTATTAGCGTCATCTATTGTCATTTGAGGTGGCAGGATGGCAGCCTGTGGCACTGACCTCTTACAGATCCCACATTCTCCCGCGGACGACGGATTGAGTTAGGAGTCACGCCTCTTTCTGACATCAGAATCTATCTAAGAGGAAGAGATGGCTGTAGAAGAAGTGAATAATAGTTGAATTTGGCTGCTGCTTGTGCACGGGAAGAACGGAGGACGTGATGAAGTTACACCACGTTTTTGTCTCCCCCAAGAGGCGGGAGGCTTTTCTGCTCGCTGGACCTCCCTCTGCGTGTCTTCCTCTTCTCTGCTTCCCTCCGTTTCATTCCACATCTCGAAACCAAAACAGACACCACATGTGGTGGTGGCGACCTTTCCTGTGTTTGAAGTTCATCATTTCTTGTACAAGACTTTAGTTGGGCTTTTCAGAACATGGTCCATTTGGCTTTATAGGCCCAAGTGTAAGGTTAATTTAATTCTACAATATATGTTTATTTCACAGCACATCCCACAGATGAATTCCAACTGCAATAATGCACCAGTCATAGTTTCTTAAATTCAATCCATATGGTTATGATTTATGCCTTGTCTGCTTTTTCACGCTACAGTAATGCCATGAAATTTTTGAATAGACATATCTCCACAGTCAATGACTCCCCATGACCTAAGCTTTTTAGTCAATGATAAATTGAAAAAAAAGGAGAATGGAGGATAACATCTCTTAAGCTACAGTAAGATGGCTTTTATTAAGCTGCAAGGAGATGAGTATCCTCTTCCTATACTTTCACGGTTAAATGAACACAAGCCTGGATGTTTGGTCCCGCAAGTTATTCCCTCGCAGAAATTAATAAGCATTTAGATCATGTTTCTCTTTGGTATTTATGCGTGGGAACTGTGACCCCCCTCCTCCTGTCTACCTTTTCCTGGTCTGAATTAACTGGAAACATGTTTCCACCACTGATAAGTATCAGAGAGGACAGTCCATGAGATTACTTTGGATCTTAGAGCTGCTTCTTTTTTTATTTTTCATTTTGGACAGAAGATAAGAGAGGGCTGAACAAACAGGCCGAACCCACTGCCGCCCCGCCGCCTATAGAAGGTCACATACTTCTGGTATTCCACAGAGGGGGCTCCCACAGAAAGAAAAACTTTTAAAATTAATTTGATACTACTTAACATGATCTCCTTAGAAGACATGTTACTGGTTTGACATTAGACATGCAATGTTTTTAAAAGCCGCTAGAAAAAAAAACGCCCAAATGTATCCTGCGAGGTCTGATTAATATCGAAGAAAAGTAATTCTATATTCTGCTGATGGATGTCAAGGAGGCATTATAACGATTACTGGTAAACTGGCATTTAGAACACATTTAATAATACGCTAAATGCTAAAAGCTTTGAACTTTTCTGCCTGGTGCGCCATAGTTAATGGTGCTTAATGAAATAATAAATGGCTGTGATTGACCACTACAGAATACTTTTCAGAGCCTAATTGAAAACAGTAAGCCATGCTGAAAACATACTGTACACTTCGAGGCCATAAAATGTAATTTTGTATTAGTAAAACACATTACAATACAACACACGTTTGTAATAATATATATATTTCTATATTCTATATTTCTATTCTATTGATTGTGTCAACTGTCTGTATGATATATGAAGATGCCTTGATATAGTTTTTTTTTTTTTAATTAAAATGATATAAAAAAAATGAAAAGTAGTAAGTCTGGCTTTGTGTCAGTAATTTTATTTGTTGCTTTTCATTTTTGCTTGATTACAGAAAGTTTAAACTTAACTTACAATTAACTTAAATTAACTTATTATTCAAATAGATGCACACCAATTCTAATTGATTAATCAATTAATCAACTAATTATTTCGGTTTCAGTTATTATCTAATGGTCTGGAATTTACACTATGCAGTAAATCAATAATCAACAACTTTATTTTATCAGTCTCAGTACTGTAACCTTTGGTAGTGCAGCAACAGTTAAAATAAATTTTATGAGATTATAAATTCTAATTATAAATTCTAATTATAAAAATATAATATAAAATATCTAGAGGTTTGAATTCTTAAAGTGTTTGAGTGCCTCGTAAGCGACGGAAGAACTGTTGTCCCCTAACATTGAATCATTCAGAAGCATTAAGAGGTCATCTGCTACGTTGGTCCTGCAGGTGAGGAGGTGGTGTGTCTTCAGCTGTTTTGCATCACAGATAATGGGATGCTCCCCTGACCCCGGCAGTCGCTTCCAGTCTGAAATTGATCGATGAGAGCCCCCCCTTTGAACCTTATCTGGTGTTGGGCTTTGCATTATGGCTCTACATCTGGAAGAGAGATCAGGGCTTTTGCATGGAGTTATGGATGAGAACGTGACCAGACTCTATTGCTTGGTGTGTAACTGCCAAGCCACCAAAGTTGCTCACTTCCTCCACAAGTTTCCATCAGGGGAAAAACAGCCTCTGATGTCTGACATGTCATGGTTTGGTGATGTATGAGCTATGAGACAGGGACTTTAAATAGAAGAATGTACTATTTGTGTTTTTCTCTTTATCTTGTATATGTCCCCAAACATTAAAATGAATAAAAAATTTATTACAGCCATTAAGATGGAAAAGATAATATCACGTTTTATTTCCATGTTGGGCAAAGCTCTTTTTTTCGTATATCAGACATAAATTTTACCTACTTATGTCTGTCGAGGCCCTTCCTGTGTCGGAGGCCCTTCGCACATTCCCAAGACGATTTCCCAATGATTTACATCTGCTCTTTTTCAACAATGTCAGAGCAAGGGTTTTGGTAAAACAGGGCTATTAGCAGGATGTTAGTGGCAGCCTTTTCTCTTAGGTCCCCTCAATGCCTCTCTGAAATGTTCTTCTGTACCATTGAAGAGTCCCACGGGTAGGATAATGACAATCGATAACCTTTTCATCAGCACAGACATCATGTGCACCAGCTCTGCAAGCTCCACAATAAAGTAAATGTTAATATTTCCCTCCAAATGAAATGGCCAATTATTCTTCAGTTTATTTCAGCTGGAATTTATTGGCAGAGTCAGTTTCTTCACAAATAAAATATGCAGATGAAGGCCGAACAGACAGAAAACAATAAAAATGTTGATTTTTATTTAGTTTTAGAGAGAAACCTGTCTCAGGGCATTCTAAACACAGTAAAAGTACATAGTACAGTATATAATACATATATATTAATTACACATATGCTGCAGGTGTAATTATATTTATGTATTGTATACTCCTGCCACAGCTCCCATCTTCTTCACTGACACTGATAGACTCTGAGCCCAGTAAGCTGAGGAGCATAACTATCAGTAATTAGCTTTCTTGGTTTAACAGCATGTGTGATCACCAAATTCATGCCGCATCCAATGCCGGCTGGCAAAATAAAAGGCTCCCTCAGCTGAATTTTCCGAAGTCCTCTCGGTTCTGTTTCTGTAATAAAACTAATTTGTTGTCGTGCCTTGTTAAAGTCCAAATAAAAACCAGAATATTTTGTTCTTGGAAAAATAAAGGTGCTCGTTGCACAGCGTACTGGATCTGGGTATGACTCATAAAACTGAGAGTACTGCTTGTGATTAGGGATTTATATGTAAGTGGTATGGTGTTATTGCTGATTATATGCATTGTGTGTTTTGCTGATAACACACTGAGTGTGCTATGCCCTCTTTGAGCACATATGCCCTTGCATACTTGTGCAATGTACAACATCTTTGATTTTTTTCCTTCCAAGCAGAGGACGTTACTGTACCAACCTTCCACAACAATGCACATTTTAAAACCCACTCTCTACCCACCAACAGACAACATCCCATTTCAATTACGGGTTCATATTAAGCCCACAGCAGGATGTCTAATTGGAGCTGTTGTACAAGAGAGGGTTTAAACTGTGACCTTTCTTCTACAAGTTGTTGTGGTGTTACATCTATATGTCATCTAATATCACATCATGGAATTCAAGGACCACACTAGTGGTGTTGTATGCGCCAATTTACTTGAAATTACACACATTTACACATTATTGCCAACAGATTTTCAAAGCATACCAACTGCCGAACTGAACTTTTACGAGGCATGGGAATTCACAATCAAGCACGCTATGGTATGCCCTGGAAAACCAGCAGTGATGTAATGTATGCAATTTGTAGTAAATGGGCTAAAACATTTAGAAACACCAATTAAGTCCTTGTAAATGTTTTATAAGAATTGCAGCTTACAAACCTTGCATCACACAGTAAGTTTAAATTCACCTCACATATAGTATTCATAGAAGCACATCACTTCTGTCATCAGGTTTAAAAGATTCCCATTAGAGCTAATTATAGACAATTAGAGAGAGCAAAGAAATGATCTTATAACGCACATCTAACCCGATTACTTTTCAGAATTAGCAGAGTATTTTTTGTAATTATTGTGACAGTAAACATAGTATTATGGTGAGGGAAAATTACATTCTTACTGATCCAAGCAAATTAGATAAAAATGGACAAGAAGTCACCAAAAACGCTTTATCTCAGAGAACATTTGGCATATTAGACTTAGCAGATTAGCAACATGATTGGGTCACTTGGTCTTAGTTCACACACATCCAGCCAATCAGTGGCTGAATGTTAGGGCACCTGTGCCTCTACGGGCCCCCTACCACATAATGAAATACCCACATGTTCTACTAATTTGCTTTTATTGCGCTACCTAAATGGGCTTGCATTTCACTGTTGCGTGAAAAATAATAAACACCAAACAGAAATAGGGGACCACAGCAAAACCACTGCCATTACTTCCCCTACCTCATTCACCCTCTGTCTCCCTTGTTTCTTCAGTCCTGGCCACATAGATGCTTTTCCAATTAGGCCCATAGAGTAGAGCAGTCTCATATATATTCATAGCTGGTATAAAAGGACAGAGGAGTGATGATAATGATCACAATATGAGCTGAGGAAAGCAATTACAGTCACCGCTACCATAAATAGTAATTGCAAAAATCTCTATCATTACAAAGAGAAACCACAAAACACTCACTATACAGCCGGCATTGAACAGACAGGAGGGGAGTACGGCACAGGCTACTTTTTGAAATGAAAACGCTGTTTGCCAACTTTTTCCAACAAGCCGTTCAATAAGCACTTCAAATGAGTGGCCATGCAGATGTGTTATTGACTCTAATCACTGATCAGTCTTTTAGTGGTTTCTCTGAAATTGACTTTCTCTCCACAGTTTTAAATGGTGTGCAAATGGTAACGGGAAAGCGAGTCAATTACACAAGTTACTGTATGTTAGTAATTACTTTATTCTGAGGATAATTCGGTTGTAGACTTCGCTCCTTCCTTACTTTTGCACGTGCAACACGCAATATGGGCGCGCGCGTGTCTGAATGCAGCTGTCTTGCCCACCTACATTCTTGCTCGTGCACTGATGGCTGCTGCAGTGTGTGTGTCTGTGGGTAACATAGGGAGTGTAGAGTTTAGGGGGTATGATTTATAGTGCTCTGCAGGTTATAACTCATTTCAAACTGAATTTCCTGCCTGTGTGATTGCATCCTTCTGTAATGCCCTTGACAGAATGGAAAGCACAGCCGATGTTCCATGTCTAAAGACAGACATTTCTGGGTGTGACTTTTGAATCTGTGCTTATAAATTACCCCCTTAAGAGGCAAGCCGATTGTCCCACGAAGACAATAACCAATCCCGTTCTTGCGTTGCGGAAAATGTCTGCAAATGATTTGGGGCCATTACTGGATATCATACCAGCAAAATTATTTATGGATCAAAAATGGGATGACTAAATGATGGTCCAATGAATCAGCAGGCAATGACGGCTTGTAGTTTTGACCTTATTACAATCTTACAAAGGATCACATTAAACTGAGGACAATCAAAACAAGCTCCCTAAATCTGCAAACAATGAGGAATAAAAATGGTAATTATACTGCTTGTGAGCCAAGTGAAGCTACACATGGAAAACCATTTACTCTGACTTGTCCCAGAAGTCAACATTTTAGCCATTCCCAGTAGCCAATGAGAAATAAAACCTTGCTAGCCAGGTGATTTTATTTGTGGTAATTAAAGGCTAATTTGTATCTATAAATAAAGCCAACCTAGTGCTAAACTGTGTTGGCAGATTTCTCCTCCCTGAGGCCTGCAGCTGCGTTTTATCTACAACACAAAGAGAAGCACTCAGAGTAGAGCTTGACCAAGTCTAGGCAAGAATATGCTTGTGTGTCTCCATATGCGTGTGAACGTGCATGCATAGTATAGTACAGTCGAAGAAAAAATATAAATCAGGAAAAAGAAATGAACCGTCTCTCCAGAAACATTGTGTCCTCGCATTCTGTAGCCATTAAATTGTTTTAATGAATGCAGGTCAAAGTCTGCACTTAAATTGGATGTGTTTGATATAATAACTCTGCCTCAGCCTTACAAGCCGCTACTGCATCTGCGCCTGTGTGTTACCAAGGGTGAATAAGGTTGACGATGCTATGACGCAAGTTGGACTGCTGCTGTTTTATGACGTCTAACATATACCTTATTAAGCGCATGCATTTACACACAAATACAGAGGCACACACACACAAATACAGAGAGTATAGCACTCCATGATTCAGAAGTATGTCTAATTTCTCAGCACATTACGGAGAGGATGGCCTTGTAAGAGTCCAAATGAAAGACCTAATGTCCCACTATCGATTTCCCCTACCTTAAATTGTACTTTATTTATGGCTATGTCTACTTTTTTTTTTTTTCAGAAGACAGAAAAAAAAAAAAAACAAGTAGTGAAAAGCCAGAGATGGAAAGAAAGCAACAAGCAAACAGGCAGGCAGAATGTGCACAGCACCAGCAGGTGGAAGACAAACAGCTGCGGGGGATATAGACAAACATGGAGAGAAAAGCAATGCTTCAGTCCCGTCTTCAGGATACGCTCACTTCCTCAACACACCCAGAACAGCAAGAGCTGCCATTCTTCCTCCCTCCATTTAAAGTGTCTGGGACAAATAACAACAAATAGGAGGAGGTGCCCAAGTCTTTATAATAAGGCTTCTTCTGACACCTTGGAGTAACAAGTCAGTGATAATAGCCTGTTTTTCTCTGGCATTATTAAAGAAAAAAAGTATCGCCCCGTCTTTATCAACATCTGTCCTCTTGTTTTCCCAAACAGAGTTCTTTAAGTGATGCGGTGCAGCTCAAATCTACCTTCATTGAAACAGTCCACTTTTGTCTGTTCAAGTGAGCCACCTCAGCATGATTGCTCTTTGTGAGGCTTCACTTTGCTACATTGCTATTCGTGCAGTTACACATTTCACACTGGGCACTCCCCAGTACAAAAACAATCTAACAGCAAGTGGCACCGGAGCATCTACACTGCAGTTGGAAGGTTAAACACCTTGCTCGCTGGCTGCTGTCGAGAAAAATGACTGCTTGTTCCAAAATTTTAAACTCCGACCTCTGTAAACACACGTTTTTTTTGTTTTTTTTAAATGGCAGGTGGAGAAGCATATCATATTATTTTTTTAAGTGTGCAGTAGATTGTTTTTCCGCTGTGTAATCAGACTTTAGTGAGCAATGATTTATTGGCTCAAGATACTGGGCTATGATACCCAATACTCCTGACCTTTCCTATAGTAGCCAGTATATGCTATACAGACATCAGAAAGTAGCAGAAATGTGAAGCTGGAAATCAGCTGAAAACGATTTCACTGCAGCTAAAGAGTACCATGTATCAGAGTGATAAAAAAAAAAAAAAAAAACAAGATTGGGAGAGCTTACAGGAGAGCAAGAATAGAGTGTGACTGTCTGTGTGTGTTTCACATTGTGCGTCCTTGTGTGTTTGCATGCATGTGTCGGGCTGTATGTGGGAAATTGGTGCAAAGTTGCCTACAACAACATTTAGCAAGTTAGAATGACCCCTAAAAGCTTGTGCGAGGTCATGTAATATTTGGACAGCCTAGTCCAATTTAGCCAGTCATATCTCCATCTGCTTTGCTCTGTATTTACCTCGAATGGGAATTGAAAACTGAGATAGGCCAGCTGTATGCATTTAAAAGTATGGCAGAGGAAGGCAGAGCCAGTACCTGCCACCCCCACCCCAAGCTTTGCCCCGCTAGTGTGCCAATTTGTCTCCTCTAGCCACCGTATACTGAGTCAAACAGTGTGCCTCCTGTCTCACTGAACGTCTGGCACAGTCAGTAGGTTGATTCATTACCTGATGCTCATACTGTAAGTTTTTCAACTGTGATGGGGTGGGAAAAGTTCTAATGCAAATAAGCGTACAAGACACCTGGAAACTTGCTGACGTCACCTGTTACATTCAATTAGTGACCATAGGGCAAAACAAACATGACTACGCTCATGACTGTGAAATTAGCTGGATGAGGTGACTCAACCCGACTGTCACCCAGAAAATAAAACAAAATTGAAATCACATGCAGATATTTTTGGCTTCATTTCTTCAGCTTTGACATATCTGTCTCTGATGTTACTCTGGATAATCCACAGACCTTACTTTAGCTGGAAGCACAAATCTCAAAACCAGAGTGAGAGAATAAAACCCATAGATACCCAACATACCGGCGGGTTAAAGCGAGAAAATATGTTTGTAATTTTGGTGAACTGACCCTTTAAATAGCCCCTTCATCAAGCACCCTGCAGTATTTCTCAGTTTTGAATTATTAATCAAACAACTTGTTTCAGAGATAATTATTTGCGAGAAACACATCAACAGTTTCTCTGCACCGCATAGTCTCAAATATTTTGAGTTTATTTTCCCACTCCATTTGGGCACAAAAGGTCAAGCACTCAAAGTGATTATAGAACAACTCGGCACAGGTGTCTAGAAATCCACTGGAAAAGTGTGTTTACATAGCTGTGAAATGCATGACATATTTTGCCCTGCCGTGGGCACACCAAGTGTCACACACAATATTGCAAGTTCATGTTCCTCACAAGCACAGACATTACTAGCTAACAGCAAAGCCGAATAATGACAACACAAGGCAAACAAATCTAGCCTGCCGACGCCAAGGCTGACACCCAAGGTCTTCCATCACTGTTCCGCGGCTGCTCTTGCTTTACAGCACATCTTAAGAATTTTACCCCAAAGCCTGACACAGTGCGCTTTTTTTGTGCGGCTGCATGTTTGAAATACAAAAAGAAACCGGGGAATGAGAGAAATATGTGTGAGAGATTGTGGGTTGAAAGCGAGACAGTCTGCTGTGCCATTTAAGGGGCAATGTGACATTTCTGCTGAGCAGTGGTCACCCATGGCGGTCGTTGGTGACGCACATGTGACAGAAATGCTGACCCCGTTGGTCAATCTAACCACCGTTCTGCTGACACCTCACTTTCTGCAGGTTGCTGTGCAAATTCAGGACCCACATCCCGAGTGCTCAAAGCACGAGCCATTAACCTCATCATGTATGTTTAGCCAGCAAGCTGGAACAAAACACATCCACACTGTTATAGCAACGCGCTGCCATAAACCTCTGCAGAATATTCCGGGTTTTGGTTCTTAAAACGCTTCCACCAGAATCATTTGGCTGTTTGGAGGGAGTAGTAAATCTGAAAATCTCAGAGGAAAGCTGGCTAATTCATCCAACATCACTCTGCGCCCTCCACCCTGTACTGAATATTAATCAGCGAATGTTCCGAGTATCAAGCTGGCACCCAATCCAAACAGATGATGGATGGAGGACCAACTGGGCTATCTCTCTCTCTCTCTCTCTGTCTCTCTCCCCCTCTCTCTCTGCTCTACCCAGATATGAGCAAATGATTTATATTTGGACTATTTCCTCCAATTGATTGTCATTTAACTTTCAGCTTTGGCACTGTATCGGTTTCCGCTCTATTTCTATAGACTGTGGCATCTTTACTGTCCAATAGTTTGCTCTTTTGTCCTTTTTCCTTCTCATTTGCTTTCTTTATCTGACACTCTCCTCCTCTCCAATCATGCTGGCTGTCCTCTTCTGTTGATTTTGTATTCAGAATGGCAAAATATCAACTGACATAACAATAATAAAAAGGGCCTTCCTAGTTCTCTGATGCATCTTCTTTTCATTTAAATTTCGGCTAAATTCAGCTTCTCTCTGTCTCTCAAAATGGCCATGGTGTTAGAGGTTATTTTCTAATGAACTTTTCCTCACTAGTGTACTCCCTCTGTTTTGTTTGCACATTTCATCACACCCAGTACAACCCTTCACCACAATGAACTTATTGAATTCTATTTTGAAACGTACCTACGGTAAAAAAATAAATAAATAAATAAAAAAAATCTTGTCACTGATTAATAATTATGGTTATGTAACCAATTCTGTGTGGAGTTTATATGTTCTCCCTGTGTCTGTGTGAGTTCTCTCCGGGTACTCCCACAGTCCAAAGACATCCAGGTTAATTGGTGACTCTGAATTGCCCGTGGGTGTGATTGTGAGTTCGAATGGTTGTTTGCCTCAATCTGTCAGCCCTCTGATAAACTAGCGACCAGCTAATTTGTGTAAGTGTTATAGAAGATATTCAATACAGTACATTTGACAAAGTAAACAATTGGATGTCTTGTAAATATAGAGACCAGGCCTATGAGAGAGAAAACATGACAATGCTGCCGCTGCAAGTCAAAAGGTATTATAATGAATACAAACGTGGATTTCCACTAGAGGACTCTCAAAGGGACTGTATATGAACCCAAGCAGCAAAGCTTGGTTTTTATTCTTTACTGCGTGCAACCAAAGCTACATTACTTTTGTACTGTTGGCATTCGATTAACATGTCATATTTAAAGAAGGCTTATCTCTTCAGGCAGATACAAAAAAATGTGTCCCAGTAGAAATATAATCATGAACCTTTTCTTTGAAAGATGAGATATAAAGTAATAAGAAAAAAAAGTTTTTGGTGACACTGCTCCTTTGTTTTGCTTTTATCTCAGTCTGCCTGCTCGCTGTCAATCCCGCGTTCTCTGCAGACTTTGCAGACAGATCCTCCACGCCTCCTTGCATTCCTCCAGCAACCTGATTATTTTCTAAGCTTTGATAAGTGACTGCCGAGTTTAAAGAGGATGAAAAAAACCCAAAGAATAAAGGAAAAAACGAAAGCCATCAAAGTCGTTTATGGCTCTGACCTTTTGCTGCACAGACTGCGCACTTTATTATCCCTCATTCCAACTCAGGACTCATTAGCAACAACGGTTTACTTTGACATGTGGAATTCTTCACACACATCCACATTGACACAAATGCACATTCCAGGGTCTATGGTGGTTATTAGTTTGGCATTGGGAGCGGGAATGACATCATGAGGCAGGCGGCGGTAAACACCCTTGATTGGTGGACAGCTGAGACTGCCAAGAGAGTGTGCGTCAGTGTTGGTGGTCCATGGTCTCTCTTACTAGAGTCCTGCCCAACGGCAACTGAAACGAATAAGCTCAATTCACTCTCTGCTGAGGTCGAACATGCATATGTTAGACTTCTGGGACTGATTAGAGCATTTGGGCTTGTTGTGTTTGTTTGAACAGAGGCAACTCGCATCCCAAATCCTTTTTAAACGACAACCTTGTCATGTAGAGTTGGATATGTATCATAAATATATGGTCGAGTGATGTTTGGTTTGCAAAGCGAAACGCGCGCTGGTGCGTGTGCCGTTCTGTTTCCTTTTTTTTTTTTTTTTTTCGTTTTTTTGTCCATTTAAGTTTGTGTGCACACACTACATTAGTACATTTGAAGGGATTCTTTATGCCGGGTTTTCAGTCTTTTGCTATTCAGTAAAGTATAATTGTGTTGTCATTTTCACAGGCTTATCCTGCAACAGCTTAGTGTGCTGGAACAAAGCCAAGAGAGGTGTTACATACTTTACACAGTGGAAAAGTGAGAAAGGCATTGTGAGATTGTGTGCACACTTGTGTATGTACATATGCATATTTACTGTATATGTATATTTTTATGCATGGATGAACAGTTTCTCCTGAAAGTAGAAATCTTTAGGCAATATTACATTATGTCACTATTTTTGTGAGGTATTTGGATGATAACTTATTTAACGTGATATGGATTTGTGCAGCACAGTTTGTACCAATTTGTGCTTTCATAGTCAGACATACTCGCAGTAATAAATAAATGCAGTTACTGAAGCAGCAGCCTGACCAATGTTATGAGAAGTACAAAAAAAAGTCTAAAAAGAAGTCCACACAGCAACAGACAGGCCAAAATGATTCATCAACTTTGTTATTTGGCTCAAAATGAAACATTATCATTATCTATGATGCTGTCAATTATTTTTTGATTACCCAAATAATCATTCAGACTTTTAAATATTAGAAAATATTAGAAAAGCATGCACATCACGATTTCCCAGAGCCAAAATAGACGTCTTTAATTTGCTTGTTTTGTATAACCAACAGTCCAAAACTCAAATATATTTCATTCACAATGATTAAAACAGAGAAACATGACCAACTTCTTAACCAATCATACCACAGGAGTAGGACATATAGGCAAAAAGTCTCATGTACAAGTCATTACGTCATTTGGCTGTTGGGTCAAGAGAAAAAGGCTATGATACATTACAATGAAGATTAGATATTATAGTACTGTGGTGTTTTATTTGAAGTTGGGAGACACTATTTTTCAGCTCAAACAATTCTATATTAAGCAGCTGTGGTTGGTTTGTTTTAATGGGGTGCTTCACCTTTTCGTTTAAAAGGAAAGTGGGAGGGAAATACATAATGGATCCCACATGTCATGACAACAAATGAAGGTAAATCTATTACAGAAAATAAGATTTCAAATACTAGGGTGATGCATTGAACTGAACAAAGCCATTGCTTATGTTCAAACAATTACTAGAAGAGATGGTGTGCTTTATACAGTCAGGATGTGTTCCTTCATTTTACAGAAAACAGATTAAAACTAGAAAACATATTGCCGCTAAATAGGTTCAAAACAGACCCAGAGTTTATTTTTCCATCCTATGGCTTTGTAAATTAGTATTCGAACTTAAGAGAATGTATTTTCTAAGAGGCATTCCTCTAAAATGCTGCTATTTTTCTGCCTTTAAAGACACTTTATCCCTCCCATTTCCAGACTGAGAGACGTATCTATTTCATTCAAAAGTCTAAGTCTAAAGTATCTGGATAGACTTTCCCTTTGTTCTCAAGCTCAGTTAGGTTTGCGGAGTACAGCAGCCGTCTGCTTGTGTTGCTGTGTTATCCTTACATTTACATGGCCGTGTAATTGTTGAACTTAGCAGTGTGTTCATTCATTAGTGAGTGCTTACCTCCCTGGTCCCTCTCCTCATCTCTCTACATTAGCTCTGACAGTAATGACTTGCCAGGCCTAACCTCTTAACTGGTCTGATGCATGCTTGTGGCAAACCCACTCTCGCTGCCCGGCTAAAATGGAAACATGCCGTTTTTGTGTGTTTTTTTTCTCTGCCACCCCCCCCTCTCTCCATTTCCTTCCTTTTATTTTCAAGCAAAAATGGCCACTCAGTCAAATGTCAAGCATTAATTCATTTAACTTTTCCAGCAGGTATATATTATTTGTGAATTAATGTTTTATTTTTGTTTTATAAGTGCTGCTATCAACAAATACAGAGACATTTTAGCTCCTGTATTTGAATGTGCCTGAGACAAACATAATATTTTCAGCTGAATTTATGCTGTTGATCTAAAAGTATTGACTTAATAGGATTAGATTATTCCTAAAAGTAAAACTTTTAATTCTTTTTAATTCTTCTTAATTCTTTTTTTTTGCAAGCATGTTGTGCAGCCTATTGGTAACAATTTTACTAGATTTAATACAAACTGGTTTAAATGAGTTTCAAATTAGTTTCTCAGCATCTAAAAACACACCATAAAGAACAAGTCAAGAAATCCAAATAGTGTTTTTAGTAAAACACAAGGTTTAAATGAAAGGGTATAGTTTCTCTCATGCATAAGAAAATTGCTTGGCTCCTTGAATTTCCACAACTACTCTGCGTCTCTGTGCCTAGCGTTTACAAAGAAATGTGCTATAATCAAATAAAGTTCAGTCAGCTGCAGCCTACTGTAAGCGCTGCCACGTTCATTACAGAGGTCAGGAGAAAATAACAGGATATCTTTCCATCCACAGCATAAACAGTGCATCCTTTTCAACAAGATAATGTAGCATTTTCAATGCATATATGGTCTCCCAACTTCAGTTTATTCAGATGTTTCCCACGGTCAGCAGCTCACAACCCAAATCAACTGAGCACTGATGGGAAAAGGTGGAGAGGCAAATATGCCACAGCCACTATGACATTACTATATCCGCATGAATATAGACAGCTAAAGAACTTTTAATTCAATCATACCTACCATACAAATGTATTTTTTCCGTGGATAATCAGTCTTATCAGGTAGGGGCTACTAAAATGGTCACAGTCTCTGTATTACAGTTGCAACTTTAACCACCACAACTTTGAATTACTACGCTGAAAATAAATATATTTTTACAGAAATACAGAAGTATTCAGCATATTTTCACAGCGGAAATGTGTTATTTATTGCATGTATTTAGGTTTGAAGTGCAGTGGATTCTTTTTTTATGTTATCAGACATATGCTGCAGATTCGTGGAACATATTCATGAGGGACATTTAGCCTTTAGGGCTCTTTTACTCTCACTCTATCCAGAGGGTGGAAAAGATACACAAGTTCAGCTATATGATTCCTGACTGGACTGCAGAGATAAGAGAGTCTAAATAAATCTCCACCCCTCCAAATGGGTTCCAGTGACAGTGGAAATAAAGAGGTTTTGGTTGGCCAGCCAGATGACTGACGTCTTGGTGCCGTTCCCACCTCAGTGACCAGCAGATAAACCCAGGATTAGAGAGAGACACTATTAGACTGCTGCTTGCGCACATACATACACAAACACGCACACACGCTCACAGAACAAAAATGTATGAACTCATGCCTAAAGACATGGTGTGTTCCCACAAAAAAAACACACATTCATTCACAAATTCAAACACACACCCAGAGCCAGATCATTCTCACAAGTGTTTGATAACCACGTTTGATCCTTTAAAAAATGTCTGTTTATTTATTAATAGAAAGAATATCAGCCAATATATTGATATTGGAATTTTTTACTCCTTAATATCAAACAAAGATCCAGTATCGGTGAGGCTCTAACAAACACACACTGGCATTTAAGCGCCTTCATGTGTGTGGCGATGCACAAAAACCTGGTAATTATACTCAAATCACTAAAGCTTTTGAATTATGATTCACACTCTCAGTGGAGGCACCTTGACTAAGCGCTGGAGTCACTGGTCAAGCACTGACATGACCAGTCCCACTTGCAAAAACCTATTATGTTTGCTGGAATGCACGACCAGCCTGGTGGTAACACTACCTAGGACTGAACCCACCTCTTTGCCCCCCTCGCCACCGGCGCACCCCAGAAATCATTATTTATCAGCAATGTTAGGCCGCTAGGCTTGGGTAAAGCCCGAAGAGAAGAAGAGAGAGAGAAAACAGAAAGGGAAAGATGAAGGGAACAGCAGAGCAGAGAGTGGAGAGATGTTATCGGGGATCAAAGATTCTGTCTGTGCTGTGGACCTCTCTGCGTTGTGAACTCCTGGCGGCCTGACCTGAAATGATTCCAGTCTGTCTCTAGCTGGAGGAAAAGGCTTCCAAGAGGAGATAAAGCCCTTGAACAACTTCATGATGCAGAAACCTGTTTCTTATGTACACTGAGAAACAGAATGCTACAGGTTAGTCATATATATATATATATATATATATATATATATATGTGTGTGTGTGTAAAGTGGGAAAGCCTGACCTTTTGAGCATACAATTTCCTGGCAAAAAACTCAAAATCTCATTTTCAGCTCCTTAATTCAGATTCATTCTAGCATCCGAAACCCAAGGAAATACAGAAGAAGAATTAGTCATTTGATTAACATGTAAATGTTTATGTTTACATGTTAAAATCCAAAATCCCAGCAAACACTGAGGAAATTAAACTCAACAGGAAGACTACCTTTATGCCTCCAAACATTCTCAACTCTCTCCCTCTTTACTTATTAATTAGCTGACTAAGGGGGTCACTCTTTCAGTTAAACCAACAAGATTTTTGCCACAATCTCCATCAGGCAATCATGTCATTGTGGTTAAACTTTAAATTAGTTCTCCCCTCTGCCGCTGTCAGATGTCATTTCAGTCTGAAACTGCTGCCACACGAGTATTGCAACCCTCCTCTTCCCCATTTACCTTCATCATATCCAGTGGCCAGGTTGAGCTCACCACCAACACTAACAGTGTCTAGACTTCATCAGTTTCTTATAGTAATCATGCCTTTATCAACTCTTCAAAAATATGACGATGTCATGATGGGGTTAAAACACCAAAGACTCTCTCCTGATTGAAAAAGTATTCATCCGATTAATAAATAATTTAAACAAACTCTTTACATGTCAAACAGATATGATTTGTGTACATAAAGTTTCCACTAAGGTTCATATTCATATTTTCAAAGATGAAGAAAAGCCCTGTGGATAAGGCCATGTGAAACATGAAATTTAATAAAACTAATCTTAGAACAGACAGCCTAAACACTCCCCCTCTCCTTAAATAACAGGACCCTGACAGAATCAGCAATCCCTAACAGTATGAACTGAGCTAAACCTAACTAGCCTTAACTGGAGCTTGCCATTAAAGCAGCAGACATAAAACATTAAAACTACCCTATTTCCTCCAATATATGGTCTTGTTATAAGACCTATGAGGTGGCTGTACGCACAAAGCTCTACAGATGTAATGCAAACACCATGAACCCATGAGAGACGCAATCATCACTTATGCAGTTGTTCTAATTAAATCACCAGTGCGTACTGCTGAGCCAGCTGCTGGTTGTATGAGAGTTTTCCTGATGGCTTGTCAGTCGAGGCCCAACATGGATTGTGAGCCTGTTAAAGTTGGATCCTCACAAGGATCGAGTGTACAAGGACATTTGCATGGCTCGAGCTCCCCAGTCTGTAGTTTCTGCAGTATGCTTTGTTCAGATACACATACCCGCATGGAGTGTCAAACAGCACCGCACTTGTTGGCTAAAATCAAATGTGTGTATATTGTGTTGACTTTAGGATTAAATATTGTAATGACATGCTAATACATTGTAGCATTGATACAGTCTACAGAAAATAAAGGTCGGGCTCCAGCACTACTTGATCTTTGAAACTATAGACAAGTTTGAGGAGAGCTCTTCCTTTCAGTCTGATTTGCATGGTATTACTGTTGGTTGTTGATTATCCCTTGAGGATAATGCGGTGCAGTTGTGCGAATGCTGCACCCTGGAGAATGGCCCTTATCTTCAATGGCTCTGCAAAACTCCAGCTGTTTTTTAATTGGGTGCCAGGGTGGGTGAACAACAAGTACCTCCCAGCAGTGCTCTGTTCGGTGATGGAGAAGCAGTAATGTGTGGCACGTGGCCAGGAACTCAGAGGGCCTGCCTGGGTCAATAGAAGTAATACTTGCTGCTGTGGTTTTCTGTGATTTTCTCTTGGGGAAGAGGATTTACATAAGATTTGTTCTCATTGCTCAAGCTGATTTTGTGGACGATTGAGTAAGATAAACCAGCGTCATTTATTTACTCGGATTTTGGCTATCAACCAACAAGGCTATATCATTCAGCATTCTTTACAGCGGAGGGACCTTGATTGCCTTAGCAATACAACATGCACTCAGATGAAAAAGCACAGAGTTTTACACTGTAAGCAGAAGAGGACGGACAGCTGCTAAATACAAAAATTGGGAGCTTTCGGAGTAGCAGGTACAGTACACAACTTGGCACTTCCTTTATTAAAACTAACTGTGCAAATGTTTACTTTTCATAGCTCAAAAACTTTTTCTATTCATGCTTTCTGCCCTGCTTTTGGTGCTGAAATGATCTGAGATTAATCTGATTAGTGGATGGACGATGGAAGATTTTTCAGCAACAAGTCTGATAAATATTTAAATTCTATGCAAATGTTTAATTTATCTGCAAATGTTTCATTTTGCTACATATGTTTAATTTCTTTGATTGCGCTGTACACATTTAAATTTACATTTATCTCTATCTAGGTCAAGTTAACTATAAGTTATCTCTAATGTATGTTCAATGTATGTTACTGCCACTGGATGCTTGAATTTCCTTCGGGATCAATAAAGTATCTATCTATCTAATGAGAAAAACAGATGAATCAATAATAAAACAATTGTTAGTCGCACCCCTACTTTAACTCCGCTGCCACTGAACACGATCCAGAATAGTTACAGTCTCGCCTTGCTTTTAGTCAGTGTCAAACCACGTTTGTCTAGTCAGTGCAATCAGTTAGACCAAATGAATTTGAGAACCTACTTCAAAATGTCTTACGACAAAACATGGGATGTGCCATATGTCACAATTTAGTGGTACACTTTCCTAACAGCAAGAAGACTATGGATCACTGCACAAAAAGAATTTGAGTGATAGGCACTCAGTGTTGCCTCTAGCACTCATTCCTGAGTGGCGTTTCAACTGAGGGAGAGACAGAGTGACTGCATGACATTTATTGTTCTGGACTGGCTGTCTGGACAAAAACTATGCATCCCGTTCACATAAAACACTAATAGTATTAGTTCACGGCAGGAGCTGCAGTTGAGTTATTACACTTTTTGCACATAGAAGTCTTGTTGTGCGTGGAATAACCAGCCTTTTCTCTATTTTTCCACCTTCCTTTGAAGGATTGTCCATCTGTCCTGGTGTGAGGCACTGATCCATCCTTGCTCTAGCACTTTCAACGTCAAACCACCAAACTGAAATGTCACTTTAACTTTCTGCAAGCACTTGTCACTGCAGGACCAGCTTTGTCCCCAGGCTACAGCCGCAAGTTTCATACAGTGTGGTGTCAGAAAGGCTATTCTCTCTCCATCTCACATTCAGATCTTATTCACCTATCTCCTTTAATGTGTTATTCCTGTGGTTAGGTGGGTGAGAGTCTGTATTCACTCAGGGGATGCCAAAGACGAATCATTACACTACTGCCCCTAGTCAGTCGCATGCACACGCACACACAAAAGCTCAGGCAAACGTGTGCCTTCACACATTTCCAGACACACACACACACACACACCATCTCCAGGAGGGAAGGTAACCAATTTCAAGAGGCTTGACACCTGCAGCCACTTTCTCCTTCTCTCTCTCCCTCTCTATTCCCCCATCTCTCGATCGCTTGCTCTCTTCTGCTGCCTCACCTGTCAAGCCACAGAGAAAAATTCATTCACAGTGAGGAAAGGAGCCATTTGCAGGTCTGGAGAGGAGATTCTGTCCAGGTTACAATCTGCCCTTGAGAGAAATGGCCAACAATTGCCTTTCAAAGCGACTACGACTCAGATAGATGCATACAGATGTATGAGATAATAACAAATGCTTGTAATTTGGTTATCAAGTGATTCATAAATTATGTTTTTACTGTAACTGGTAACTGAAGTTCCTGAATACTTAATCTATCGCATATGAGTATTAAAGCCACTGTCTGTGGCAGATTAAAGTAGGTTCTTATCAGATGAAATAAAGTGAAGATGATATGATGAACATATGCTTCATCCCTTTATGAATGTTTCATCTTGCCACTCCATGCCCTTAAATACACTTGCCCCCTGCCTCAGTCTGTGCTGCATATTGCAACATATGGCCTGTTTACGATGACTGTCCAGTCGCAGCCACCAGCCAGTATCAGCCAGTTTAGAAGTGGGGACATGCCATCTGTCAAAAAAGCTGATTACTGCTTCACAACTACAAGCCTTGCCACGATGAAACACACAAACACTGCATGCACATAAAACATGGGAATAGTGCACAAGGAGATGGCAATGGGACTGAGAAAAGCTCCTTGAAAAAACAGGAAAACAACAGCGACATTCACTGTGTTTAACTTTGACTGAGTCTTATCATTGAGAAAAAACAAATCTTTATTCAAACCATTGTTTGGGTTTAACATGTGTTGTTGTGAAATAACTGATAAGTCTGTTTATTGAGTCCGATCACCATGGAGAACGAGCATTGTTTTTCGTCAAAGATCGTGGGGATAAAGATTTGGAAAAGGAAAATTCCCCTCATAGCTTCCTCGTTCCGGCTCAATGTTATGATACAGTGATAGAATGAAAAAGAAAGAAAACTTTACTGTATCTCAGATTTATACAAGAATGTGGCAGCATTTCAACATGCAACATTTTTTCTACCACCATGGTTAAAGAAAAAAAAAAGTTGATTACAGACCAAGCCGGTAATAAAACTTTTTCTATCTCACTTGTGGATTCGAGCTGCAGAGAGCAACCATGGAACAAGATGTGGCCACATCACTTTGGCCGTGCTGCAAAATTTCCGTAAAAGAATTGCGTCCCATCTGCTCTGGTGTTTATAATTAGTGGTAAACTCTGAGGGAGGAAATTAATCTAATTTGACAAAACTGCAGTAACAAACAGACTAAAATGGCCAGGCTTACTGACAGAGGTATTATACAACCGGAAGAAATATCCACAGAGTCTGATAACTATCACACACGTAGTGAAAGAAGGGTAAAAACAGAGTGGAACACTGCAGAGACGTGAAATTAATCTCTACATACTTACACATGTATAGTGCAAGCATTAGCCTAAATACTGACATTGGTGTATTTATGTCATTGGTAAAGTGTGTGTGTATATACAGTTGACAAGCACATCATTTCTCCAGAGAGAACCACACTGAACACTGACAATTCTGCTTTTGTATTTTCTTTTCAGATGATATTCAACTATGACCACAAAATGTTTACATATTAAAATTTGTACTCCTTTCATTTATAGCATAAGAGGAGGCTATATAACTAAAATGTAGCAGTGTAGCTTGGGATGCAGCAATTAACCGTTTACCACGTTTTGTTTTACTTTTTTGCCACTTAGAGGTGAGTGAGTAGTCCTTATGTAACGTAAACCAATGACAATAAAGCAGGAAAAGGACATTGCATCATTTATAATAAATGTAATGCTCACCAAAATGGCATGTAACCCCCTCAAAGAAGACAAGATAAGAGATGTTCTTAATTTCCTGCTTTCATTTTTACTTAAAATGCAACTAAAATGTTATTTTATACATCCGTAGTGCTGCGTAAGTGGTAAGTAAATTAACGTATTGCAATGATGAAACCAAGAATTGCATCACTAAATGTCTTTTTCTTACTTTAGTTTAGCAAATAAACTTTGATTTCTTCCATCTATCAATAACATACTTCTGCCTAACAAACCTCCTGGGTCATGAATTTGATCATCACTGTTTATAAAGATATATGGAAAAAAAAAAAGTGATAGTTCATATGTTGCACCTGTCAATAAGACTTTATAATGTGCGGTAATATATAGTTATATCATCTCTTGGAAATAAAGAAAGACAAGTAAACTAAAGGAAAATCACCTTTACAGTATAACTGTTCCTCCAACTTCACATATGCATACACTGTACAGTAGGTCACACTGTGCAGGCATTTAATACACTAACATATGCCGTAGCAGAGGTGGATGAGATTTGCTTTACGTTTAATGAGTTCTGTCTGAGGTGTAAATAAAACATTGTCTATCTCAGATGGTGGCTACGCTGCTGCACCTTCATGGCTTCATTTAATCCTTATATTCACCTCTCCTCGCTCTTATAGCCTCTTATCACGGCGGAGAGGGGATACTCCTCTCTCTCATCATCAATCATCAGAGCCCATGCCCTGTCACCCTGCTGGCAGAGGTGCTGTGCCGTGCGCTATTGTTTTGTTCTATTTTGTTTTTTTTTGTTGTATTAGGCTGGCTCTATTTTTAGTTTTGAAGGTCTTCTGGGTTGGCTTGGCACTCATAAAAAGCTCCACGGCGATATAGACAAATGTTTACCTCAAGACATTCAGAAACTCTCGCAAAACTTTAAAAAGTTAAGTGCTTTGCTGTTGCCCTTGAAAAGTCTCAAAACAAGGACAATTAGCTTATGGCTGTGAGCGGCACACATGAATCATGTGCGAATATCTCAAAATACAAAAAATGAAATGTACAGTAGATAACTCTCAAATGCTTTCAGTGAGTTAAGGTGCAAGTCCTAACTTCCAAAAAGACAACAGACAACAGTCTAACACAAAGAATTGGGAGCTTGGAGCACGCAATCTCTTCCTATCATATTTGACATATGTCGATAAGCAAATGATTCATGGATGTAAGTTTGGAAAAGACTGTGACTGAATGTAACAGCAGCGTAAAGCACAGCACAGCAGACTAAATATAGTTCATTTTAACATGACGAATAGAAAAAAAAAAATCCTTCACATGAATCTTTTGTGTGAAACTCTAATTCTTAGCTGGATATGAAGTGCACAAAGAGAGTGTGAATATGAGTGGAAAAGACCAATGGCAAGAAGCCACTGTTAATAGCCACAATAATATTAACCTCCCCTAGAGAACAAAGTTCACAGTGAGCCAACAGGAAGCACAAAGAATAGCAACAACCAAGTACAGAAAAAGCAGTGTTTCATCAGCAGTGAATGACAGCATCACAATGCGCAGTACCAAACGTCAAACACAACATCACAATTACTGGCCATTCAAGGACTGAAGGCAGGTCAATTACAGCACAAAGTCTCCCAAGCCAAAAAAAGAAGCAGACAAAACAGCATCAGCCAAACACTAAACACTAACCACAGCCATCATACCCAGCATAGCAAGTTAGCACAAGAGGAGCAGCTACTTAGCTTGTTGAAGTGGAGCAGTCATCCTCAGCATGTCGCTCTTCGAGAGAAAGTCTCGCCCTCTTCAGGAAAAATGTTGGGACTATTGAAAGGCCGGCCAGCTTAAGAAAAGCTACACGAAAAGCAGCGGTGTTATGGTACAGTTAGAAAGTGCGCAGTGCGTCAGGAGGAGCAAAGCGAACAGGCCGCAGACAGACAGGTTAAACTCACAGCAAGGTGCGCTGGGTCACCTGCTGCTCCTGTCATGTGTGAGTGGAACTCGAAGTAGCCTACCTAGTTATCCACTAAACAATATGTGTCATGAAATATAGCTTAACAGAGCCCATCAGGCAGTCAGATGCATCTCTTATTTTGAAATCCATAAACGTTTTTTTCTTTATCAAATTTATTTTCTTCTTGCAAATAATAAAATGTTTTTAATATTATTCATGTTTTTCATTTTATAGTTTATGGCTAATTGTAACATTGTTACATGCACTCTCTTACCTTCATACTTTTATTATGATATTGTGTGTACACTTGTTGAATAAAGTTTTTTGTTAATATTTAATGTATCAGAGATCACTACACAGAAAGAACAGTCTTTGTGGAATCTAGCAGAGAGGTTGCAGATTTAAGGTAATGAAAACTTTTTATTTTATTTTTATTTTCAGGTGACTATATGAAAACATATGCATAAATACACTGTTGCCCCATAAAGTTGGAAATCATTTTTTCCTCTTCTCATAAAAAACTCTTAAAATTGTATTGATCAATCTCTTCCAAACATATCACAGTGAAAATTAAACCACATTTAACCTGATGTGTATAAATAGGAATAAAAAAAGGAATGTGTCTGAAAACAAAATTATTCCATTCCAACTTTATGGGCAACAGTGTATTATATTTAATTTCAGCCATCAAACTGCATTCAACTATAAATGTTTCAACTCAAAGGAATCCATAATATGTACAAAAGAAAACACAACCAGCTAGATCTATATTTTGATAGTTAGATAATTAGACACGTTTTGCAAGAATTAAGTTACAATTCTGATAAATACATCATACAATAGTTACAGTTGGATCACTGACGAGTGCTACATAAACAAAAACTTCCACAGGCCTAAAATAACCTTTTCATTTGTTCTTTTGAGATAATGGAGGATGCTTAAAGTCTCCAACTCGCCTTACTTACATGTTTATGGATTGCAGCAGGAAACCAGAGCACCCAGAGAAAAACATGTGGAAAAAGTTCTGCAGCATTGTACCCCACATAAACTTTACATTCACTTGAATATGATATATTTATTTCTTCACAGAGAATTGTTTAATGGTCCTATGACCTGACCTAGATCAGTTCTCCTATTTTTAGAGGCTTCATGCGTACAAAACCAGAGATGATCTTATAGCTCGGATCCTTAGGGAAATCAGGTAGTGTTCTGTTCAAAAAGCCAGAACACAGGACACGCCTGGAAGGAGTCAGAGAGGCATGAAATCCTAATGTTACCGTTCCTGTTACAGTGAGCAGACCAGTCCACCGGTCATCTCTGCCTTACCAAGATTAATAGCTCGTCTCACAGGTTGGGTTCCCATTACGTAGTTTATCCGTCTCCACCTCGTTATGGACACATCTTTCACTGTCAGGCAGTCGAATGGTCATACCCCTGCAAACCTATAGCTCACATAAACCTGATGTACAGCACATGCCCTCACCCCTCTCTACACTATTCACATACGGGGTCACACATGCTCTGCATGAAACAATACACTAGTGCTGTACATTTTCATGGCTTTTCATCACTCACACACTCACTGTAAATTGCATATATATAGAGCTTTTTAATTGACTAACATTGACTTTTCTCTATACTGAAACAATGAAGCCCCAATACCCACTGTGATACTGTACTGTAATCTAATGAACCATACCCAAAAACTATCAACCCCAAAACTTTGAGAGTCAAAGCACAAAGAAGACCAAGGGGGCTAATTATGTTCATGTTTTCTCCCAAAAAATGCTGCTGTAAAACCCACAAACACCACTGACCCTCATGCCATATTCTGTTTTGTCTCATGCTTTTCAGTTACCTACAATTAAAATGTGTAGTCTTGTGTGTGCGTGTGCACATATGCAAGTGTGAATGTGTGCTTTTGTGTGTGTGTGTGTGTGTGTGTGTGTGTGTGTGTGTGTGTGTGTGTAGAAGATTTCCAGGCGGGACTCACCATCTGATAGCTGGATGAGAGCCTGTAACTAATGGCCTGGTGTCAAGCCATGGATAATGTATGGCTCCACATACAGTTGGATAAATAGGGTATGGCCGGTGCGTGCGTAAGTACGTGTATGTGTGTGTATGTGCACAGTGATGAGTGATATGTGGTGTGTGATGGTGATGTACTGTCGTTTATGTGTGCTTATGTGTCTCGGCATGTGCCCACATGCTTGGTTGGTCATGTGTGCGAGGAAGGATGCACCATGAAGATATTTGTCAAATATCCAATATTTTTAAACCCAGGCATTCAGGCCTCTGCAACTCCTCTCCTATGGCTCTGATGAGTAGCGCTGTTAATAATTCATAGGGAATTCTACATGCCGAATGGTAAGTTATTGTATTTTTGTGGACCCATTCATCTTCATAGTGACTAATTTGCCCTGTGGTGTAATGGCACTGAGGGCTTTGTGGGTGTAATGGGAGTCAATGACATTTTCTGGAGATGTGATTGCTCTAGCTTTTTATTTTTCCTGCACACGCAAAACTACAAACGCTCATGCACGCGACACACGCACACACTGCACAGATTTGTGAGCAGTTGGAGTTGCATGGAAAAATCTCCTAAGCTTGAGTGAATGCAAACGCCCCATCCCTCACATCCATCCGCCTATTTATCTAAGTAAGCTACATGTAAGCTGTTATTTATGATGAGCCTCCGGAGAATTATGTGATCTAAGTAGCTTCTCTCTTATTATTGCCGTAATGCGCATTAAAGCATTAAAGCTAGCTGTGTATACTCTCCTGGTGGGTTTGTTCATCCATATTCATGAGGACGGGCGAATCTGAGGCTTGCTACGTTGTCAGTACATTAATCTCGTATACCTCTCTCTCCCTCTCTCTCTCTCTCTCTCTCTCTCTGTCTTTCTCTTATGAGAGATTAGCGAGATCAAATGTGATGTAACGTAATAAACAGCTGTGATGGGCTGTCATGTCTGTATAATCTCTCAAAACAATTGGCCAATGACTTTTTGTGCCACGCAGACAACAAAAGTTGCGATCGCAACAAAGAGATGCATTTGAAGAATTTGGTCGCTCCGCACGATGTGTTTTGTCATGACAGTTCAGTTTGTCATCAGAAATATATGGATGTTTTTCTGTTTTCAATGAGTAAATCAGGTGTGCCTATCACAGGTTTCAATAGAAAGTTTTGGACTTCTAAACATTCATGTTTGATGTTCAAAACCCAATGGGTGCAAACTTTGAAACTGACAAACAGGAGGAAGGGAACAGAGACAAAACCAATTTGGAAAACTTGTTTGATATATACATGTGTCAACAAGAACTCTAATAGTTTGCTGCAATCAATGAAACAAGCAGTTATGAAAAACAAACAGAACATAATTGGAGAATGGCACTTTATCACAATTTATGGCCTTAACTGCGGCTATAGTTGGTGTTCCTGTGGGACTAGAACATACATACAAGGATGAGAAATAAACAGATGTCTTTAATATATGCTACTATAATAGACGCAATTGTCACAGCTGGGTGAAGAGGGGAAGACTACAAGATACAGATGAAAAAGAAAGAGAACGGTGGAAAAAGCAATGGAGAGATTACCTTCATCCACCCGTCCTTCTCCTCCTCCATCCCTGGGTCCCTCCGTCCTGCTGACAGAAATACATTAACCGAGACACGCTTGCCTTGAAGTTCCTCCCTCAGCAGCTCCTGTCTCAAACACTTTATTGAGTTATCGAACAGAGAATATATATGACAAATGGAGTCAACAGACTGGGCTTTGGTTTACATCCCTATCCAAACACTCTGTGTTTACTCTAGGAAATCAAAGTATAAATCTGTTCCCAGCCCATGTGCAGATCAATAATCTGCTTCAGATACCTTCAGGTGTCCGTCAACAAACACGAATCATATCGCATTGAATACTGAAACGCTTCCTCTCTGTTTAGCCAAAGCTTTGTGTTTTGAATCAAATGATCTGTTTGTCATTTGCACATGCACAGCTTGTAAGAATTGTTAGAAGCCTGTTCTCTCTCAGGTAAACCTGCAGGAGTCAAACAGTAAGGCTAAATAAGCAGTGTAGTGTAACAAGAAGGCCTTAACAGTGACCACCAGTGATTCACCAGAGGAGGAGGAGAGAACCCTTGAGACACACGCATCTGCCAGACTCGTTCAGTCTCACCCCCCTCCCTCGGGCTGTATAGATGTCTGTCAGCACAGTCCCCCTACACCCAGTCCCCCCTTTGTCCAGGGGTGAGAAGAAAGAATGGGAGGAGAAGATATGAAGGTTTGACCAGAGGGGGAAAGGAAAATGTTGATTTTTTTTTTGTCAGTTCCACGGGCGCATCTCCTGCCTGTCCGCAGATCTATCTGTGTATGTCCATGTGTTTTTGTATATCACGGTGCTTGTGTATGTGTTTACAATTTATATTCTGTGTTAATACAGTACTTTACTCTCTGTATAAATGCGAAGAGTGCAGTTAAAAGGGCCACAAGAACTCTCTATCACTGGATGAGTCAGCATGTTGCTTACTCAAGTTGTTGTTGGAGCAACAACAGAGCCTTACCCTCTGAGTCCCAGTGTGCCTCATTAGCTGCTGCCATTTCAGCTCTTGTTCCCTTGTTAATCACCTCAGTCGATCACCTCTGTGCAATCAGTTAAATTTAGTGATTAAGTGAAGAACGCTGAAAAATGCTGCTCAGCACAGATATGGGCAGTTACAGAAGCACATGCCTGCAACCAAAGAGTGTGGGTTCAGGCAAGAGAATAGATCATGGAGCAGTAACTGGATGCAGGCCTGTGTATTCTTCTCAAAGTGATGTAATGTTACATTAATGATAGTTACTTAAGTACTGTTTAACTTTGAATATTCTGACTAAAATCACCTCAGTTTTCATAAACTATTTTCATTTAGTTTCTTTTGTAAAACCTGCAAACCTACAAGAAAGTAATCTTGTGTTACGTACCACATTTGATCATTTGGTCATATATTTTGTCTGTATTTGTCTGGATGTGAAATAAATGTAAAAGATGAAAGAGTACATCATATTTCTCTATGGAATGCAGTGGAGTAGAGGTTCATGTTAAAAATGCTGATGAATTAGTTACTTTCCACGCTTTTCTGATGCTTCCAAAGGTACATTGATTGTGGACCTGCAGAACCTGTAAGAGCATGAATAAGGCACTTCAGTCCAGCCAGGACAGCACTTGTAATGAGTTACATTCCACTCCTGGTTGCAATCAAGCCACACTAAAGACTCTTTTGTCAAGTCATCCTGACCTGTTCTGGAGCCCCTGACCGTGGGCCTTATACATTCACTGAAGAATGACAGACAAGAAGAGAATTTTACGCCATCATTTTGGTTCACTGAAAAATATATATAAATATAAAAATGGTGGCAGAGTGGTCGAGTGGTCCTGCACAGAAAGAAGGTCCTGGATACCTTTTACACAGAATTCTAACACCATTTCTTGTACATTTTCAAGGTTCAAGGTTAATTTATTTGTTATTCTACAAGGATTCTACAGAACTGCACAACTAAAAGCTGTAGTTATTTTATGCTACACAATAAAAACATGTTTGTTTGTTTTTTGTGGAGTGCTGAAGATGAATTAAAGAAAAGCTCGTAGTCTGGTGCTACAGCAGCCGATACAGCAGCAGGGTGAACAGGCTGTTACAGTGGAGGGTATTGTCTTTTAATAACCTATTTTATTGTCACACGTTGTCATTTGTGTATTGTAATAAACACATGTTTTTGAAGGGCGTTCACCTTTCACTTGAGTAATGATGTTCAGTAGATGCTCAGATTTTGTGCGTGTGCAGGCACATGGGTTTATAGATAGCGGCTTTAATGAGCATCGTTCAGTCTCAATCTAATATGACCTTGTTGTTTTCTAGCTTGTTGCATTTGAAAATTGCATTATTATTCAATAAAAAGCCAGTGTAATATATGTGAATACACAAATACTTTTTTTTCAATAACTAGGGTACTTGAACATGATGATAAAAGAAAACTGAAATGAAAAATAACCACCTCAAAGTCATTAAAATGTTGTCTGTCTAATGTATCACCATCCGAGCCCATTACGGGTGACAAGCAAGAAACGACTGTCAAGAATATTTCCAAGTACCTGATTTTTTTTTTTTCTTTTTGATTAGACGTATGTTTATATTAATTTGCTTTGCTTACCATCCCGCCTGCTATTTCACATCAAGACAAAATGACATCGAGTCATTTATGTTCAGATAGCTTCTTTATGTTAATTTTGACATCTCATTTGAAACAAGTAAACACTACTGACACTTGATTAAAGGTGAACCAAAGAAATTCATAACTTCCAATTCATTGTGTCAGCTTTCATATTATCATCAGACCAAAAGCTCAGACCAGCTAAGAAAAGGCTGTTATGCAAACAGCCGATTGTAAAGACACATGAAATCATGAAAATGGTCTACCAATAGGCATTAATATATTCTCCTTTCAGCCCATAAAATATTTTGCTCAAGCCTTTCTCCACCCTTGTTTGCTCCAAAGAATTTTGTTTTCAAAGCTGATGGATTTGCGCTCCATATCTAAATTGAATTTGTTCTGTTTATCAAACCTTTTCAAACATGTGCGCTCTTTTATCTGTTCAAGTAAACACCTCTCTTTGTGGTGCCGTACTTTTTATCCTGAACAGTTCTCTCTTATGTAGGGCCACGTGTCGTCTCGTTCAAGGGCAGTCCACTCACCTGCACTTCATCCTTGAGCATAGATTCCCCCCGGTGAGTGGAGCTGACCTCAGTGCAAATGCAGATGAGCATGTGGCCGGTGCCAACACAAGATCGAGACCTTTGCTCCCTTTGGTTCAAACATGAGGGGTTATTTTAGCATCTACAGTTGTTGTTGTTTTTTTTTGTTTGTTTGTTTTTTCCAGGATGAAAATATGTTTATACATTTTATGCCTCTCATCTGTCTTCTATCAGCACCCTGTCAGTCATTGGATGGATGCAGCAGTTCAGAAGTCACACTGACCTTAACAAAAAGAGCTGTCCTCTACTAACACTCCTGCATACCAATACCCCTATGTTGTTGCTCTGAGATATGAATATATTTGGGAGGTGTTCTGAATTTTGCTGGCTTTTCTATAGAGTATGTTAAGTTGCTATCTAGTGGCAGAAAAGATTTGAATAATAACAACAGGATATTTATGCAATCATATTCTGTGAATGACATATTGACCGCTATAACAGGTGAAAATATACAGTAGGGTAGTTTTTTCTGTGTTGTGTTTCTATATTTACAGTAAGATTTTCATTATGATCTTCTTAGTTTGTTCAGGACAAATTACTGTAGGGGTTAAAGCTGGTTAAATCTCTTGGTGTTGCTACACTGATTTAGTCTCCAGTCTCATTAAGAGCCTTTCTGTCCACAGCAGTGTCAGCAGCACTAATGACAGGCCTTGTGCAAAGCAGAGGTTCCGTTTATTCCCCCACTTTTTCTGAGCAATTTCTTCAGCAGGACATCAGCCCTATTGTACTCTGTGGTATGCATGTCGCCCCCTAATTTTGCTAAGCACACTAACCTTTCACAGCGCAATGTGATAATGGTGGGTTTAATGTCACGTTGTCGCTTATTGAGGGCAGATAGGGGAATCGTGTGGGAATTACACAAAAGATTAAGTAGAATAATTATCCAATGTAGCATTATGAGTGACATGAGGCTGATTGGGATGGTGGATGCCTGAGTTGACATATCATTTAAGAGTGTCAGAGGTCTTATTTGATTACAGGTAAGAAGCAATGCAAAGAAAAAAAAAACTTTAATTTATGCAGTCACATCCATTTTACAAATGACTTCAAATACAGATATTCTGACACGTAGACATGTTGTTCACTTTATGAATGTTTGTGAATCTAACACAGCCTTGCTTGTTAAATGATGTTAGCCGATGGTAGGAATTGCAAATGATCTCAGGAGTGGATGTTTTTCTTTGCTCCTTGGGACCAAAAAGCAGCAGTGTAAACAGTCACTCCAATTTTAGGAAATCCTAGAACAGCTGAGCTTCTTTGCATATTCCTTCATGTTATTTCAATGTGCCTCAGGAAATCAGTGTAACCACTGTCAGCTACATGCTTCCCACTGTCAAAATCTAGTTCAATATCCTGTGGGTTTTATTTGACTGACTCTGCAACAACAACAGCAACAAAAAGGTTTAAAAAGGCAGTCAAATGCCTTCATTCTTTTTGTCAAATAGCTTCTACTGTATAGGTGAGTATAATCTCATGACAGAAATTCTGAAATCAAATTTTAGAGTCCTTTTAACTCTCTGGCAGTGTGGAAGCCTATAATACTCTTTGACATGTCTGAGGAACTGATCAGTTTCAATTCCTCTTCCAGTTTATCACAATTGAAACTTAGAGTTCAGATATAGTTTAAACCTGAATCAGTTTGTGCTTTTCAGTAGTTAGTAAAGATTTGTGATAAAACAAAAAGAGAGAGAGAGACAAGAAGTTTCGTGGCATGGACCTAATTTCCCTGTGTGTTTTCTCAGGGTGTTACAGCTGAAGTCTTGGTGAATACAAACTCTAAATTGCTCCTATGAGTGCTTATGTATGAGCCCAGCAGTAGGCTAATGAAGTGTCCAGGGTGTTTTTCACAGTGCATGCTGATGATAAGCAAGTACAGAAAGTGGATGAATGCTTACACACATCCACATAGATATAGTTACATGTGAGAAGAGAACTAAAGAGGGCATGAGAAGTTTATGTTTTCCTTGCAGGTTCACCCATGAGGTTGCTGATTGACACCTTAGTAAGAGAGACACGTATAAATTGCTCTTACGACTGGGATATAGAAAGATAGAAAAGAGAGGTGAATAACTTAAGCCTGGACTGGTATAGAAAAGAAAGAGGAGTTGAATGAGGAGAAGACGAGTGGAAAATGTGCCTGCTGAGGCGTAAAATTAGCAATTACATTGGGTGTCATCAGTAATGACTATTTCAGTCCAGATATAGGGGGTTAATGTCCAACAGTGAGACTGTAATTCAGCCGTTACACCTGTGTTCAATCAGCCGGTCAGGGGAGGTTGCAGTGGAGCACAACCCGGCTCAAAAATCACACCTATGCACCGATAAGCCAAGATGGCTGCCATCTGCTGGGAAAGCTTTCAGAGGCAATTTATTTTTTAAGACCCATATGCTGACCTTGGTTGTGAAAGAACAAATTTGTATGAAACTACAGCGTAGGGTTTTTTTTTTTTATACCTCTTGTGTGAATGTGTGTGCATGTCTGGTGTGGATTGTTTACATGTTGCTGAATTTTTCTTTTTCCTTGACAGGGACAAGCGCCATAGCTGAGACTGGGAATTTAATTGCCTAAAAGAAACAGAGGTCAGAGATGCAGTTTAAGTTGAACATGACAGGCGGAGAAAACAATTTAATTTAGTTTCTAACACAGCGGGAACTTCAGGGATTTGTGACTACCCATACATAATCAAAATCTTTAATCAATCCTCCCTCCTGACTTTTATAACTTCGGTTTGTATATTGCTTTTTTATCCTGATGTGACTATTCAAACCTTGTGAAGAAAATTATCACGCAAGGTTTCTGGAAACTGACATCTTCATTTTCACATTTACACAACCACCTTCATGTCTGGCAAATCTGTCTACCAAAATAGTCCCGCTCATTTGGTTTGATTATTCCGCAGCTCTCATAAAAAATAACCATCTGTCCTTGGTTTCCAGAGGAAGCGCTTTTTAAAATCCCTACGCTTTCATTCATCACCATGATGTCACATCTATCACCGTAGCGACGGGAATACAAATGAGGTGGATGCGCACTCAGTGGCCCGCTGTAAATAATTTACTGTTTTGTTTTATTGGAAACAGAGACACAACATTATTTTCTGCTAGGACTCCCCTTGGCCAAGGTCTGCAGACACATTCATCCACGATGCACCATATAGAGAAAGTTAAATCTCACTTTTATGTGTCTTTATTATGCATTATCACTCTAACCATTAAGGAGGGCTCTCTCATGGTCTGGACACACACTGGAGTGCTGTTAGTGAGATGACTTGATGCATCGCAGCTCCTCAAAACCATATGGTGAAAGCCTGGATATATTATGATTTATTAGTTTTGTTTTTGGAAACAACATTTGGACATGTTCTGTTCTCTCTCATTGTGATGATGAATTACATGTTACTTTGCAGGCACAGGAACACTGGCACAAATACTCACTCAAAAAAAAACAAAAAAACAACACATATGCAGTATACATGCAGTATATGGTTATGCACAGACACATCTAGGCAAACGCCCAGCTTCCACCCTCTCCATCAGCCTTTATCACCCTCCCTTGTTCCCTATACTATAAGTCACTCCATTTCTATTCAAGCTGAATTTTAAAAAAAACATTCCTTGGCACAGCATGCATTCAGCAATTTAAAGTGCAACTCTGAACGTTAATCCTAGTGCACCAGTTCACTGACAGTGCTGATTATAAAAGCTTTAATTGCTAGCTTTAATTACCCAAGCATCGCCACTGGAGTGACAGTTTTAGAACTCTCCACTTTCTGCACCTTTAAACTTGCCAGCCAGTCGTAATCCTGTTGGGAGGGTGACATAGTGGAATTGGCTGTAGCCATGCTCCACAGTTGCTTTTCAATAGTGCACAAACCATCTAATCAAACTTCATGAACTAAAGCACACCCCAATCTATGAGACTGCCATTATACTCTCTATAGGTACTTTATTTCCTTATTTTCTTAGTCTTTAAAGTTGCACTAATCAATATTAAGTATATATATAAGTAATATTATGTGTAACTCCTAGCAACGAACAGACAGACCCTGCAGTTCCCCTAAAATTTTATTGAATACATTTTTGGTTTTGCCCGCATCTTTACTCTTTCTGTTCTCTCTCACAGCGCTCATCTCAGTTTGTGAATCCCAACATCCACTTGCTCAAACAAAAACATGAATGTTTTTAGTGTTGGCTGAGAGATTGCTCCAGCTAAGGCCTCACACAGCGAGGCTTCAGTACCTTGTTGTGCCTCCATTTCCTCTTGTTTCTTGGGCCCATTCGGCCAAGTGCTTCTGACATATCTCTCCTTCCCTCTCTTGCCCAAAGCAGCCACTATACCAGAACTATCCACCCGAAGAAAATCAATTTGTCTACCTCTGACGCGTGCTGCACATCCGTCACTTCAAGCCCTGGCTCGCTTGTTCATTTACAGAGAAGACTTCAGCTGGCCTCAAGTGTGTGGAGGAAGTGGACCGTTTTCAGCAAGCTAAAGAGCAATTTATGAAAAGATGGCCAGAGCAAACCTCAGCTGACAGGCAAACAAGTGCCTCCGCAATCATACACACAATTGAAATACAGTTAAAGACAAGACATTTACATTCCGGTGAGTGTTTCTGTATGTTCAGAAAATATTACATATAGTTTGGGTTGCATGCAAGTGTAGTGTAGAGTATACCAGTCTGAGTAACTCCAGTCATTTTCAAAGTGGACTTTGAAAAGTGGACTATTTTCTTCATTATACCATCATGTTGTTTTCTAGATCTACACTCAATTTGCAAGGAGTGCTGCTCTGCTCTGTGAGTATTGTTACTCTGTGGCAACAATACTCACACTGCAGTTACACATATTTTAAAAGCTGTGAATGAACAATTAAGTGTCATGTTGTCTATTTGCGTATTGCTCATACACTCCGCATTCAAAATGAACTTTCATTTTGAATTTATTACTCAAATTTGTGGCAATGTGGCTGTGGGTGTTCTGTTTTTTTCAAAGAATCCCGTTTCTTTGTTAAAACGTGATATTACATTGTCTGCCACTGCCCACAAAAGTTTGACAGGTGAGCAGGTGCAAGGTTGTGTTCATTCTGAGACATATTTTAAATTTGTCTCTATGTAGTTCCAACTCTAAGATAACACGACTATCCATTTTTGAAATCTTCACAACCATTCTCAAACACTCATTGACAAAAAAAAGGTGAAACATCATCATCACTGTGACTCTTAGGATTGGTGTGGCACTGGAGCACATATATTTCCAGTCACCAGTCATGTCAAGTATTAGTATATAGTATAATCTTGTGACAGTCTAATTGCTTAATACCTTTAAATTGTAGCCAATAACTGAGACACATAATAAAAGTCAACTGGAAATGGGGAGATATATTTGAAATAAAACTCTATCCTTTAGGCTGAAGCTACAAATAAATGTTCTCTCCTCTGCATTATGATTATCACAAATTTGTAATTTGACATGTAACTAAACAAATTCATTTAGAGGACTAGTACAACTTTTTTCTTTATTGCACTTCTGTGCCATCAGTCACTATTCACTATTTGTGTACACGCTGATTAAAGGTGGCACAGAGGTAAACACATTGTCACTTCAAGTTAGCTTTTTATGAGTGACATTTTTTTGTGTGCAAAGTACTCTGTGTGTCTTGCAAGTCTTAATTAGTGCAACAACAAATCAGTGTTTAGACTAATCAGTGACATTTGAAAATGCCACAATAAAGCAATCATCACATATTAGGTTTCATAAAATCAAATCCAATGAGATATTGTTTAAATAGACAACAGTGAATAACAAGAAATTGGCCAAAACCAAGAGTTTGTTCAGATCTGATTAATGGTTTCAAAAATATTGTGTATTAGAGACAGAAATGGATCTGGACCAATCCTTCCCCAGTTCCACTGTTAAAACGCTGAACCCACTGACCACAACTACTTTCTCTTACCGCACCTGGATTTCCACCTGAATCACAAGATGACCTCACAGGCGATTTTTAAAACAGATCCCAGCACTATATTAAAGACAGCATTATGTACCATTATGTCTCATAGTGCTCATAATCCTAAACCACAATCTACATTCAAGGGGCGGATGATGATGATTATAATGTGGCTGTTTATAGGCAGCATTATTACTAACTGACATGTGGAGAATGATGAAAGCTTCGCTTGATGTCTCTCTCTGAAACCTCTTTACGACAATCTACAGCTATTGTTGCTAACGATGATGAGAAGTGCAATGGGAGAGAAGTAAATGTGAGTCATGCAAGGATCTGATATGTGATTGACTTAATTTGGATGTGCTCAGGCCCTGTTACAGTGAAACAAAGTGATATCTTCAACTGCCTCTCTCACTAGTTGAATATTAATGATAATTGTAGATATTTTAAGGAGGGATTCTTGATATGAGTTGCATCAGCTGCACGTAGAAGTGGAGATCATCAAATCAGAGTTGTAGTTGCATGTGGTCTTGGATAATTCGGCAAAGGCATGCAGCATTATGGCTATGAAAAAGCAGATAAAATCCTATTTGACAAATGGAGCATAGCAGGCACAATGTGACATTGGCATCACCACAGTTAAGACATCGTCTCACAGCTTAAGCCGTGCTCTAAATATGAAGTCTTAACTAAATCTCTCAGCTTATCTGATAGCACACACTTCAGGGAAAGTGCTGTGGCTATGAGTTTTCATCCCCACTGTCACTGATTTGTTAGGGCCACCTTTGCTGCTGACACTGATACTGTCCCCTCCTTTCCTTTCCTCTCCTCTCCTCCTTAGAGTTGTCTGTCACATCCCCTCCCTCCTCCCACAGCTTCTCCTCCTTTCCTTCTCTCCATCCATATTACCATGGTCTGCTGCTCCCCATCTCCTGTGGGGATTAGCAGGCTAAACACAGGGAGAGGCTCAGTAGCATATGGGAGACGATTTCTTGATCCTCGGATCGTAAATTCGACCATGATTGAGGAGAGTAACGCCAGGCCCCTACTGGGCAAGCACGAGTTCTGAGGCACCATACCAGGCAAAATGACCTCAAACTGGCATTAAAGCGACCTTGAGTGGGACTTAGTGTGTCAGCGCTCTCGCTGGAACATGATGATAAGGCTCTAGATTAACAGTTGACACTGGGAGAGGGTGGGATAAAACTATCTTTCGGCGATACAGGAGATTAAGAAAGAGGAGATGCAAGATGCACATGTGCTCATGGAGACATCATATGCATGGTAAACGATGCGGATGTTTGGTCAGCAGCAGCTGCATCGTCTGTTTCGACGTGATTTATTTGTGGTTACAGTATATTCTATTCATCACTGGCAGGCCATTTGGGCCAGGTGAAGAATGAGGGTAGAATTAAGAGAAAGATAGTTTAATCTGCCTAATGCAGGAACACCATTAAAGCCTTCCCTCAACATGTCACCCGAGGCCAGAAGTTTAACTTTATATTTCTCTCATTAACAGTATGTGGAAGATCATCAAAAATGAAAGTCAGATATATTCAAGGGATTTGGTATCATAATAAAATAAATCTTGTTATTCTGTACCTTAAATCAGTGGTTCCCAGCCTTTTATGCCTGTGACACTTTGCTATAAAGTGATATCTGCTTTTGACCCCTTGTCCTTGAATGCTTGTCTTTAAGTTAGAGGCCAGCTGGGGCAAAAACAATATCTATTTCGCAAGAGAAAAAGCAGAGATTAGAGAAGAATCCCCCCTTATGTCCCACACTGGTTATCATCTTGTGACCCATTGTAAGAATGCCCCAACTCCCAGACTGTGAACGACTGCCTTAAATGATCCCATGATATCTACACATTTTTACAAGGAACCTACCAGCTCAGAGAGTGATGTGATACTGTAATAACAAAAAGCTACAGTACTCTGACATAAATCCTGTCCTCTGCTCTTTTTTTTTTTTTATCTCTCTTATGCTAAATTGACCCCATTTCTTTGTCCTCTTGCTTTCTTTGTCTTTCTCGGCTCAGCGGCTGTGAACCAGCTCACTAACAGTCTATCGGCTGTGATAAAGATGGGCTCAGACGTGTCAGACATCTGCTCTGTCAACAGAAAAACATAGATGTTTCATGTTCTGCGTGAGAATAATACCAGCTGACTGTTAAAGGAAGCTCTGCGGCTTAATCAATAGTATAATTGCGCTTATGGAAAATATTATGTCATGCATGGCGATGAATGGACTCTCGTGTATTGCAATCAGTGAAAATGGGGCTCAGTGACTCTCCTGGCTAAGGCTGTGGATAAGGGTACAGTAAAGAACTATGAAGTAAAGAGAAGGACATAGATGATCTCATAAAGCAGACATGATGTTTATATTTAGGCTATGGATTAAATGAACACAGACACAGACATAGTTTACCAATATAAACTTTTCCTAGTTTCAGCCTCCCACCAAGTGTATTCCTTGGTCTTTAATTTATCTCATATTCAGAATACTGCACTTTCAATATCACATATATGTCTGAATTCTCCTTTTATCCAATTCTGGATCCAGCAGTCTCACTCGTGTTTGTTATCGATTAAACTCTCTGAGCTGCGGCCGTTGTCTGAATGAAGCTATTGTCTCAACATGGACCTGCTGACCAGATGCTTGCTATTTTTATTTACTTGTAATGAAGATGAAACCTGCGTCTTTATAGAAGTGATGTAATGGGTATGAGGCACAGCTGAACGCTGTCAGCAGCACCTCTGTACTGTACGGACTTTACAGTGTGAGGACATTCTTTATCAGCTTCAGCAGTGGTTAGCAAACACATGGGCTGAACAACTGCATTTTATGGACTTCTCTCTGGAGACTTAATTTGTTTGAGCCAATGAGTTTTTTTTTTTTTCCTGTACATAGTGGATTACGTGGATAGGAATAAATCTTGAAAAGTTTGAACTCAACACCCTACTACTGGCATTGTGCATGTTTTGTGCAGCTTCTGCATCAAGGTTTTTCAATAAAGTACAGCATTCAATAAAGTGGTGTGCTGTATGGTAGCATTCCTTGGGCATATTTGAAGAAAACATACAGTATTATGTATTTAAAGTTTTTTTTTTCTTTTTCTTTTGAAAGGTGGAAAAAAAAAAACCTTCAGATTTCCTTTCAAACTGAGCTCAATTTGTTTTATTTTGACTCTGCTTACAAGCAAGGCTACTGGGCAACAGTTACTGGTTCTCATTAAAGATTGTTCCTTTTCACGTTACATTTGTCTTGTGTTGCTGTAGCTAAGCTGAAAATATGCCCGCTGGAGTTCTCATCACTCACATACTAGCTGTGGCAGGACTGGCAAGCGGCAGCTCCTTCAAGGGTACTCGAAAACAAAACATTTTTATACCATGTTTTCCTCTGTAAATACAAAAGAGTTCCTCTTCACCTGTCAACATGATTATTCAGTCTAATGTTTCCCGCTGAATGTAGATTGGTGGTCTTACTTTCCCACATGGAGCTGTGGGAAGTCTTGAGATGTGGGACAAAAGAGGCCTACAATCCTGCCTGGATTACCTCATGCCTTTGGTCCCTGAAGTGGCCAGTCAGTCTCTCTCTACCCCCTCTTAAAAAACAAGCAGAGAGTTTGAGTAAGTAAGGAAGGAAAGGAGAAAGCATCCGAAAGAGAGGAAGAGCAGAGTGTTGAGTGGGTGAGAGCATAAAAGGTGCTGGTAAAGAAACAGATTGAATGTGTAAGCTAAAGAGAGAGAGAGAGCAAGAAGGGGGTAAAGACAGAAAAGGAGGGGTCTAATGTTTAGTATTCATCCATGTTTGTATGATTAGGCCAAGTAGGGCAATTAGTCCAGATGGAGAATAGAGCACAGGACTACTGATTCACATAAGAGTTTCCTCAGGGACACAAGTTCACCTGGTGTGAACCTCTCGTCCAATGCTTCAGGGCATCTGACCTCACACAGTACTCAGCATGACAGCTCAGACATATTTATGATGAGGTTCTCATCTTCTACCAATACATATAAGCCTGTGGCCACTGACCCTGTCTGTTGTTTACCAGAATGAGTCGCCAAGGGAAGTTCTGCGATCTGATTTAGATTTGTTTCATCATTGCGTGATTCAGTACATTACCACTATTCTGGTGATACTTTTATAATGTTCTCAAATGACAGTCACTGAAGGGGGATGCCATCCCCGTTGTTAACTGCTCATCCCCTCACCTCCATCCCCTCGTAGCAGAGAGTGAAGTGCAGGTGCAGCAGGGTTATTTAGTTTAATGTTCTCTAAACCATATTGTAAATACTCAATTCTACACTTTATTATGCTGTACTACTATATACTACTATATACTGTATAGCAGTATCAACTTCATGATTAGATAGCAACATGTAGTCAAGGAAGAGTGAGAGGATCATAGAGGCACCGTCAACTGTGGTATTCCTATGACATTTCTATTATTCATTTAGTGGCATCTATCCTGCTGAAAGTATACACCCAGACCAAGCACAAAATATTGCAGTCGAGAGATGACAGATATAGTTTTTACTTTAAAGGTTATGGGCTAGGGCCACCCACTTGTTAAAAATGAGCAAATCACGCACTGCCTGTGATGGTATTACTGCTGATAGTAGAAGGTTAAATGTTTTGTTTTTATTGTTTTTTGTCCACCTACGGGCAGAATTCTTAAGTTTTGCATGTATAGTTAGGGATAGGGTTAGGATTAAAAATTAAAGTTGATTTTGCTAGTGCAAACACACATCATTCTCCTTCTAACTCTCTTTTGGTCTCCATGTTCTGAGAAAACTATTTGGCTCTTCAGCTGCTTTACGTCCCATACAGTGGGGTTATGCGGGCTGTCTGCTGCTGATGAATTGAGATGACAGCAGTGGGAATGAACCAAACCAATACATTTGTGGGCCGTGCAACCACAACAATGGGCTAAAAGAGTAAAGTAACATCCGACTGAAAAACAGTGTTTTGCTGCCCCGTCTGGTTGAAAATTTCAAGCCTGTTTCACCTCTGACTCCACCCAACATCACTGATAGGTGTGATTGGTCAGAAGTAGTAGTGTTCTCTGTTGAACATGTTACCAGTGATGATTTTAGTTTCAGTATCCTGGAGTACGTCTGTATTAACTGGGTTCATCCACTGGAGGTCAGCAAAAACAAGCTTTTTATACTCTTTAAAGATGCTGAAGGACTCTGTTGAACTGAGAGGAACTGCAGACTCGGACTAATAATTCTCAGTGGGTTAATTACTACAAGTGACCTCTTCCATGTCACACATAGTCTAGTTATTAAAAGTATTGATTAAAATACAGCTTTTAAGTTAATAGAGAAGATTTTTCAAATGTTATGAAAACAAAACGTCTAGTAACACTTTACTTCAAGTTTTTATAACCTTTCTCCTCAGAGACAGGAACAGTGAATAAGATGTAGATACTTATTATACCCAGTTTGTCTGCAGCTTTAAAAGATGGAAACCTTGATCGGATAGCTTGGCCTACAGAATGAATGTACAAAAAAAAACAAAAAAACATTCACAGTCTAACACATTTGCAAATCCTGTTTCATTCTCAACCAAAGAACATGATCAGTTAAAGACATGTTCCAATTGTGCTGATTTCCTTTGGTCAATTTTGCGCTGCAAATTTGCTTACTGCATCGACATTTTTCCATATTTACTGTGATAAGTAGCTACTGGCAATTAAGAGCTGTGAACAACTACTTATTTACTATTTTATACAGATACAGTCAGTTAAACATCTCATCACATTTTACTTCCAGAAAAACACCACAGATTTGATTTACAGTTTCAAAGCCAGTGCCTTTGTAGCCTATACACATTTTGCCTGGATTTACATAGTGTTTTTGGACTCAAGTTGAATACATAACAGTTAAGGAAAAGCCCTGATTAAATTAACATATCACTTGAACAAGAATCTGAACTTCAGAGATTGCAAGCTAAAATGATTGTTCAGAGCAAGTGATGAAATCTATGATGTGTAAATGCAAGCTGTAGCAACTATCACCTCAATATCTCAGTGTATCAAGCTGTCTCAGGGCATCAAGTGTTTCAAATCATAAATGAATTGGAAAAACAGCTAATATCTCACCGGACTGAGCCTCATTGATTTTACCCTCAGACCATGAAAAAAAGAGAAAATCACTTTGCAAGCAGCATGAAGCCTGAGTTTGTGGGCTTAGCAACTTAACCTTGAGGTGCTGAATAATTTTTCTGTCATTTTATGTGATCTGTGGTGCTTTAGCTGAGGACTGAAGACCACACAAAGGCTTTCTGGTAGTATCAAGCAGATGATTTAGAGAAAAATAGTAAAGTCATACTGCCTCTGACCTATAAAACAGTATTAAAAACAGTATGTTTGTATGTAACTATTGCATAAAATAAATGGAAATGAAGATATGGTCATGTTTTACAGTCACACTCAATAGTAAATACCCATTTATTTCAGAGTATGGACAGAAATCCTTGCCATTGTCAGCAATACCACTGTCGTAAATATGGACAGTTGCGTGCATTTGTTATGATTGCATTGCTTATGATAAATAACTAGGGAGTTGACAATTTTGATAACAGAACCAGACATCAGGCAGGTGCAACAACACAAGACATAGCAGCCAGTTAACATTACTTACTAGTCCAACAGCAAGGAGCCCAGCTCGGTGTCTGTCTTTCAGTCTTTTATTTCACAAAGCTCTCACCAGCAACTACAAGTCAGTCCTAGATTGACTTGTCTAGCGGCTTCTCACTCAATCACTCTCTCCTATTCTCTTATTAGCAACGTCCTCTTCGGTCTCTTCGCCTCTGCCATGTCCATAGAGGCGGCTAAGCCTGGTTACATTGTCAGAACTTGCCCGGCTTTCCCACACCTGAAAACCCCCTTTTGCACATGGTCCAAAATGCCTGTGGTCCAAACATTAACACTCCCCCATTGCTTTGAGCCCACAGTCCAGAAAGCTTGTCTAACCAACTAAGCTAACATGAGTTAACAGCAGTTTGCATGAGTTACTTAATTGTCCATCAGGAAATTTTATCACTGAGAGATGAGGCGGAGCAGCTGGAGGACATCAGAGAGAAAGCAAAAAAAATAATAATTTAAAATTTCTAGAAAACATGATGCAGTTTCACCAAAATCAGTGAAATAGTTGATGTGACTTAATGCTGTAAAGCACAACAAGAGGGGTACAGGGTGCACAGTTTGATGCTACACTGATTACAACTCAGCGCAGCATCAAAGAGATTTAAAATCTGTCATTTTATAAAGTAGAAAAGTTACACAAAAGTAAAAGTAAAGTTTTGAATGCTAAATTGAATTGAATGTTTTGAATTTGAAAGTATTTTTGCATTACTACTTTTGTACAAAATTATCTGAGAACTTCTTCCACCACAGATGTCAATTCACTGGTCCAGGACACTCTGATTATAAAGATGAATAAAGATGTGCACAACAACTCTGAAAATACTTGCCATTGCGCTTCTGATGAACTGATACACATAACCTTCAGCTTGAATTTATCCCTCTATGATACAATAAGACTGCTTTATCTAGACTGCACAATATGACATGATACAAATGACTTAGCTACAGACATTCAGGATCTTGCCTGAAACTATCCTCTTTTATGATTTTTGCAACCTTGTACTTAATAATATGAATAGGGATGATAGGTTAGCTTCTGTTCTGCACATATTTATTCATATTTCTGTGCATTCACCATAAGTCAGTATGGGCAGTATGGACTAAAGCATCACCTACAATCAAAGACCTCACATCCTAACAGTGAGGCACTGAAACTAATGGAGAAACCCCAGATCCTCTTTCCAGATATATACAAAGACATGACAGTAACAAGGAGCATGATGAACTGTAAATTACCACATGATATCATCTACATTTGGACAATCAGCTTTCTCCATAAAGGGCTGTCAGCTAGAAAGCATTACTGCGTGAAATCAAATTAATTCCAGATCTAAAATCTTTTACAATTCACTAAAAGCAAACCAGAAAAGTACCCTTTTTTTTTTTTTAAATCTAATAGTACCCTAAATTACTAAGGTGTATGATATATGCATACTGGTGTTTTGTGGTACGGATATTTCATTCACAGCTGTAGTGTATTGTTATTTTAATTATAACATGCATGTAAAAGTCCAACTGGGGACAAGAGCTGAAAATAAGCAATAACTATAAACTCTCTGTGCAGCACATCAGTTCATGCTCTGGATTGGAACTTGCATCGTTGCTGTCAAATAATAACAATAAAAAAATCTTTATAAATTATGAATAAATAAATAAATAAATAAACAAGTTTTTGTTGATGGTAAAAAAAACAAAAAAAAAACTTTTTGCCCTTGGAAATCTGTCAGTTTTTCTAATGCAATCATATGCATTAGAAATGCATTTAATGAGGTGTATATATTCATCTAATTATTTATTCATCTGTTTATGTATAAATTAATGCATAATTGCACAGCTCCCAACACATTCTGTGTGTATATACATTTTGAGGACTTGATATTATTTACATTATATATGACATGACATGTAAGTTTTATTTACACTTTTCATGTTGTACATATTTTTGTTTTTTTGCAAAGCGTCATGAGTCTACAGTCAACCTCATTTTCAATCCTCCATTTTGATTTGTTATATCCATATTTATTTCTACTGGCTCAAGCATTTCCCAGTCAGCCAGTGCCGCCACATTGCTCAGAAGCTCACTGAAGCTGAGTCCATCTTCGGTGACATCTGCCATCAGCAGTGCATGACTGTGGAGAAATCTGTTTAAATCTACAGGGCACTGTACTGAATGGTTCCCATTGATCTACATTTGCCTGACACTGTGACTGACAGAGCCAATCAGCCTATCATGGCCCAGGAGACGGACAGACACTCATTTACAGGTGAGATGGGGTGGGATGAGTTTGATTGATTGACAGACTGTCACTGAGTCATTGGGGCATTACAAAACCATCTCTGCACAGCAGGAGAGCAATATTATGTTGGTGTATGAGTGTGTATTAGCGTGAGCGTATTGACGCTTTTGCACTGGTGTGTATGTACGGATGTGTTTGCGAGTGTGGGTGGTCAGCCTTATACAGATTACCCATTGCACCTTGAGTGTGGTGACAGGTAAAGAATCGGGCTGTCAGGTTGGCCCGGCCCACATCTTCAAAGACTGGCAGAATTAAATAACCTATCAGGCAGAGACTTTGCCAGGAGACTACCAGCCCTGAATGATATACACTGTATGCCTTGGCATGGACACATGCATGTGCACATATCCACACCCCCAAGGTGTCTCTCTCCTCTCCCTATGTATTTATACAGTCTCTCACTAAAGCCAGCGTTAAGATCCCTCAATCTTCCCTGTCCCTCCTCCTCTCTCTCTCTCTCTCTCTCTGTCTTTTCCCCTCCCTCTCTCTATCCTGTGGTTCAGTGCAGGATTCAGTGGTGCCATTACTCAAACACAGCCTGTCAGTACAGATAACAGTTGTTTGTTGTTTAACACTGTACAGAGAGCTGCATGGCAAGCCAAATCTGGAAACATTTTTTATCCATTCTATTATTATTTTTTGCATAATTTTACATTCAGCACTTTCGAAGCTGGTTCAAACTGCCGTGCAGCTGCAAATGTGAGGATTTATTTATTTTTTTCTTCAAATGTAGAGTCATATCATATCTCAAAAATCATAATTAATAGAGAGGAAATGTCTTTTATGTAAAAGTGTCTGGTCAGCATATTTAGATACCCATCAAAGAAAAGAAGAGAGGTTTGTTAAATAGCTTGATTTTCTTCAGCTATTAACTACCTGTTTCACAGCTTCAGTCTATATTATATTTGTTATACAGTATTTCCCTGGCTCGGCACAATAGATTTTTGTCCTAGTACGACATCAGTGTGACACATTTTTAAATAACCTTATTATCCTAGAACATCTACTGCCCTCATGTGGCCACTGAATGTATGTTTAAACAGAAAACTTACAGTCTTCTGAAGAGAGATAGACAGTGACAGTGCAGGGGCTTTTTACCACAGGATCCAGACACAGAATCCACACTGTAGACAAGTGGTATGAATGTTTTCATTTGAAATAATCAGATGATGTCATCATTTCAATCCAAATGACTATTTTGTTTTTATACGTGCACTGGATAGCTGAGAGCTGAGAGGTGAATTAACATGCAACAAAACCCTGACCAAACCCGAGTCTGGGCTGTTGTTGGTGCCTCAGTCCTTGGGCCACAAGGGTGACTCCAAATGACTAATTTAAATACTGTCATGAATGGCTTGTATTGTAAGTAATGTCTTGTAAGCCCAGACACTTAAAGTCAATGTTTTTATATTTTATATGTATTTTATATACAGTGATCACTCATATAAACGGAAAGAATCTTTGCCCATTTCCCCCCAGGTTCCTCTCAGCATCTATGAGGCTTTATAGCAATTTCAATTGTTGTGGTTTTACAACTTTACGGTTTTGAGTATCTTCCTCTGCTCATTTTTTGTCACAGCATGCAGCTATTGTCAGTGAAAGTTCTAAAACAAGTCCTGACAGTCTCTAACAATAGACCAATAAATAAATTCACAACTTGTTTCCACCCAACTGGCAAAAAAAATAATACACGATATACAACAATATAACAAATGTGTCTGGAATCTTATGTTGCATCATGATCACCTCTTCCTGACAAATGTAACAAATGTTCTTGCCTAGTTATGGTTCACCATGTGTTTTACAGCATCTCCAGCATAAATAAATCAACTCAACTTTGCAGTGCTATCAGTAACTATAAAGACATTGTAACTTGTACCCTGGGAGCACAAGCCAGAATCTGTTGATGACAACAAGTCTCTGTGCAGCAACATATGATATGAGCTGGTGTTTGTTTGCAGTCTCTGTCTGGGTGGTCTGGTTCAGTAACAGGGTTTCGTGGGAGAGGAAGCATGTGGTATTACAGTTTCCTGTCTGTGGACCTGGCAGTACGGTTTGGTGTGCGAGTGTGTGTTATTGATGTGCTGTTGACATGTTTCTGTGAGAGCAGTCACGCTCCAGTGGAACCTGTTCTCACAACACACCTGTTGCTGACAATGACAAAAAGTGTCGTTTGTATCCAGAAAACAGGAGGAATAATAGCGGTACAGTTTTAGTGAGTCTATTTATTTATGTACCTTTAAATCTCCCTCTTCTTTCCTCTTCTATCATCTCCTTTCATTTCCTGCTATGTTTCATTGAAAAAATGCTGAGCAGAACCCAGAAGTCAACCTGGGACATAACTGAATAGTTGTGAAAGGAAGAGAGCAGGCCAACAATTCAAATAATACTACACCACATAGACCATTAGCCAACATGTCTACTGACACATTCTGCCAGTACATTATATTCTCACTCCTATGTTATTCCTTGTGTCCAGGCATCTGCAGACCGGCCCCTGTGCCTTTAGATGATTTTGGAGCCCAGGATGTTTTACCAAGTGCACTAGTCCGCAAATGAGCTCCCCACCTTGGGTTTGGCAAACAACATTTCCCATGAACTCCCCATGATAATAACCTTAGCACCAGGAGATGATTTTTAACACAATAAATGGACAGTTAGACAGATGAAGTAACAGACAGAGAGAGAGGAAAGTGTGTAAAGAAACTGCTCAGCCTCTCTAGATTTCAAACTGGGTCTTTTGACACATGTGAAAACAGATCCAGACATTTTTCTTTCTTTGCTTTCTTAACCAGACACTTCTAAAAAAAAAAAAAAACAGTGTCATATTAAAACCAGTAGATGGCAGTAATATACCATCGAGACAATATTACTTCAGCGATGTGCTTCCATTTATATGTAAATGTGAACACTTGCTATAGAGATTACAAAGCGAGTTAAGTCTGTGTCTATATTATACATTGTTCTAACATTTAAAAGATGTATGCATTGTAATTTCAGTGTTTGAATGGAGACAATGGCTTCAATCTCTGGGTAATTTCATCTTATGAAGTTAATTAAAATAGCAAAAAGAGAGCTTTGCTTATTCTCTTTTCATACTGACATTAGCAATTAACACTCACGAAGTGCCCTACACGCATTTTAACTTCCAACCGTGGACCATCAATAATTCCACTTATTGCTTTTGGCTAAATTTTCGTATCCAATTACAATCTTTACTCCATTCCCTGAATGTAAAGAGGGGTATTAGAGGGAAAAACCAATATTTAAAACTGCCCACTTCACACTCTGTTGCTTGGAGATGTGTAGTGTTTTCACCTTTTGAGAAAACATATTACATTTCATTACTTTCGAACGAACACTGTGAGAAAGTCCATAGTAAGAGAGGCTGTAGGTTAAAAGAACATGTGCTGTTTTTAGCCACACTAGCACCAGTGCTCTAGGGACAGCATGGCAATGTTGGTCTGTTGGTCAGTCAGCACATTACTTTGGTCCAGACTGAAATATCTTAATAACTACTAGATGGATCAACATGAAATTTTGTACAAACGCTCGTAGTTCCCAGAGGAAGAAGCCTACTTACTTTTCATCTAGTGCCACATGAATGTCCACATTTGTGCTTTTGAGTAAAATGTCTTAATAACAACTGGGCATAGCTATTATATTTTAATCTGTCCCTCAGGATGATTTGCAATCACTTTGGTGACCCCTTTACTTTTCCTCTAGCACAATAATCAAGTCAAAATTTTGTCCAATACTTCAGTTTATGGCCAAATTGTACAACTTATGACATTCCCCAAGTTTCAGCTGTACTTTGCATTCAGTGCTAACTAGCAAATTTAAGCATGTTAACATGCTAAACTAAGACAGTGAACTTGGTAAACATTATACTTTGTTAACATCAGCACTTTAGCATATTGATTATGTTAGCATGATGACGTTAACTTTTAGTTTTGGCACCGTTGTGCCAAATCTGGCAAAGCTGTAGACTCTAAACTAAAAGTATTTAGAATAACTGAAATGTTGAGACATGATGAGAACTTGAGTTGTTCCCTTTGGGCTTACAGACTAAAATATAGAAATAGATAATGATTACAACTACACTTAACAACCCACTGGAACGCATAAATTATTCATGCATAACCAGTAAGAGCTAGGTATATTATCTTCCAAGCATCTTCCTCTCCAGTGTAGTACTGTATATATGAGCTTCCAGGAATAAGAATACTAGAAATGTTAGCTGGAATGAAGGATGATGCATTGTGCAGCATTGTTTGCCTGTGTGTGGGCAGCAAAGTCTTGCAAATGTATTTCAGAATTTCAGAGGAAATTACCACAAAGCTTCCAATTTAGTGTACACAAGTACTTTAAAGAAGAAACACTGACAAGATGTGAAGCTATTAGATGTTTGAGTGATACAACAGACAGAGAATTCCTTTGTTTGATAAATGTATTGCCTGTATAATGTAGAAATGAAACCTGTGAATTTCTTCTTGACCAAATAAGAGCTTATCAGCAAAGCGTCCGTTTCCTGATAAAATCTGCACTCTTTTCCAATAATGCAGAGGGGAGGAGGAGGGTGGGCAGGAAATATCAGCCGATGCAGAGGAAGATGCTGTACTGTTCTACAATTGGCTGCTTGAAAGTTGGCGGCCTGCCATAAATCAACACTTAACGTTCAGGAGGCTGGAGGATTCCGGGAAAGCATGTGACAACAACAGCCAGCATAACAGCTTAAATAATCACTCCTAGTTTTTGCTGTGTGGATATTATTACTAGAACTGCTGGCCGGACCTCATCACAACAAGATGCATAATCATGCTTCCAGGAAGAGAGCTGAGCAAAACTGCTTCTGACTGTGGCTAAATGTCATTAGACCAATTTCCACCTCAAGGAATGATTCCATTATTACAGTGTATGGTTCTTGAGACTGGCCAGTCTCGTAGTTATTGAACTCCAACTCTAAAATTACTGGAATTCAAAGGTGAACTTGCTCTGGTCTGACCATCTAACTCAGAGAAATTTATTCAGCCGATTAACTTCCAAACTGAGAATTGAAAATATGTTGCAATGTTGCAGCTTAATGTTTTGGGTGTGTGTCTTGAGCAGTGGCGCTTTACTCTAATTTGACCAGCAGATGTCAGCAGATAGTTGGTAATCAGACAAGTTTCCTAGACTCTAAGCTAAATCAGTACTTTCTAGAACATGATTGTGCTTTCGCCATTCTAATAGGGAAACTGATAGCATTACTATTCCTTACACCATGTTCTGCTTGCTGTCTTAGCACTCAACTGCAGAGGGCTAAGTTAGTGCCTTGGAGAATTTTGCAGAGGTTTTCAAGCCTGGTTTAATGAGCTAATTATGGATCAGCCTCTAAAAGGTTTCCCATCTCTGCTTCTCCCATCAAGTGTTATAAAATACTTTCCTGGCTAATAACAACTGCATGTTTCTTTTTAGATGTTTATCTGAAAACTGATACAGATGTGACATGCCAGGTAGCAAAACATGATCTATACAGTGTGTTCAAGGCACCGCACTCATGTTACATGGCCGATAGCATATTGTGACATGTCTTGCATTTAAAATTCTGCAGCCCTTCACAACAACACTCAAACCCAGATCTGCTTTGATTGAGCTCTCTGCAGCCCATCACAAGGTCAGGGGTGAAAATGAGAGAATGGAGAATTGTCTTGTCACATGTTGTCACCTGACTATGAAGGACAAAATGAGAGAACACAGGGTGCTGTTACAGTGTGATGATCTGTAGTTGTATTCTTTAGAGCTGAATCCTCTCTCCCTTATTAGTAGCGGGGAGGAGGGGGTCATGTGGTGTTGGTATGCAGTGGAACGCCGGCAGCGTCCATCTCTGGAGCTATGGCATGCCCTGCTGTGACATCACTGGCCTGCTGACTGCTTGGCTGCTGAAGAGGCTCGTCTATGTTTGGAACTGTTGGCATTAGCTGCCTTTGAAACCGAGAAAGGATGCAAAAAATTTAACTCCAATTACGGCAAACTGTGGATTTCTAACAAGCAAAAATTATGTATCCCCTGAGTACAACATTCAAATTGGGGGGGGTCCTATTATATAATAGCTTGTGTAACCTGTTAGTCTTTCCAGTGACGTTCAGTACAGTATCACCTCTCCTGTCTGAAGGGCAACCTTTTGTACAGAATCTCGTCCCCCCCAAAGCCCCTTTTCCCTCTGTGTTACTACTGCACCTATCTTGTCTGCCTTGGTTTCATGCCAACACACCAAAGTTAATTCTCAGACAAATCCTCCTTCTGAAAATATGGTGCTCTTCTTTCTTTCTAACCAAGGGCTGTCCATAGCCTGCAGGTAAGAATCATCTGATACTTATTCTCCCCCTTTTCAAAATACATCACTGAACCAAAATTCTGTAATTTTATTGTTGACTTTGCACATTTGGGAACAGCTCTCACCAGGAGGCTAAAATCCAATCTAACCTTAAAAAGGTCACTGTGAAACAGCTGCTTACAACAGGAGCTCACTTATCCTCAGGGCAGAATTCAAATAGTTCCCATAACTTTTATCTATTAACACACATTTAGTATTTACTAGAACCAGCAGTGACTTATCAAATATAGGCCATGGAGCCTATATCAGGGAGAGTCAAGAGCTTATGGATTCTTCCCATTTCATCTGCTGTATGTAACGCAGTCAGATGTAAACCACCTGTTTACAGTATGTGCATGCAAACCGGGATATGATGGGGACAAGTGCTGCACACTGCAGAGAATTTAGCCTTACGGTAACAACAAACAGCAGTGATGAACTTCAGTCCACCAAAGTAGTCTGTGTATTGTCTGACTGTGCTGTATTGTGTGTCAGAAGTAAAGCTCCAAACATTTCCCATCACTGCTTTTCAAAGCTCTCATCTTACTGTGCAGACCTCTGAAAAATAAGTGATCTGCGCAGAGCAGTTATATATTGCAGGTGTTAAACATTTGCAATAAGGGGTGCTTTACCGAAGGGACATTTACTCAGAATAGAGAATAGGGTAATGAATATACTGATTTTGACTTTCAATCATTACTCAGTCCCCAGTGACCTTTTCTTGCTAGGTGGTGCCTCTTTACAGTAAAGTGGCACTTTTTCAGCTTGCATACTTTTTGCCTTTTTATTAATACAAATGTCCCTTTAGGTCCCATGAGGATTTGAAGCTGTGCACCCTTTCACTGTATTGCGGTGTCCAAAAACCCCCATGTCATGTACCAAATACTTTCACCTCCCCCACACAGAGAGTGGGAAGTGTTTACTGACTCAGAGTTGACATAGGTGGGCTTTCATTTTTGTTTGCAACGTACATGCATGCTTTTTAATCAGTAGTGAGAGACGAGAACCCCCAAACACAGATACACGCATGCAGAACATTTACAAACATGCTAAGTCCTCAAACAGTCATCTCCTGTTTGGTTTCCATGTAGGGCAAAGACGCTGCAGCGAGGGTCAATTAGAGAGAGCGAGGGAGATAGAGAGGTGAGTAGAGGTGGAGGGAGGAGAGGTGGTAAATAAATGGAACAAAGAAAATGGTGCAGAACATTCTGACCCAGAGTGAAGAGAGTGGAACAAAAGGCTAGAGTAACACTGTGTGTCTTCTTTGGCCCTTGTAATGGTGCCCCATGCCAAGACTGTCAAAAGATCACACGGGCACACACACACACATAAAAATGTTCCATGCACAAACACACAAAACACACAGGTCAAATACGTACATGCACATGCAAACACACTAGAATAATTGTGCACATACACACACACACAGACATAAACACTCACACAGATAATGATGTTCTCCAAAGAGAGCAGGAAAGGAGATCAATAGCTATTAGAAAGCACTGTGAGGTTGTATTTCTCTCTCTTCCCTCTAATGTGTGCCATGATTTGTTTCAGTAAAAGCACACAGCCATTTCTTTTCATATGGTCACTTGCTATTACGGTAACAACTAAATATTACCAGCAGCACATTTCCTATTCCTCTGTGCCCAAGAAGCTATATTTGTTTCATATTCCTAGGTGATGACAAGAGCGATGACTGTACAGTATTTGGCCATTTCAACAGGAAAACCCATAAACATTAAGTATTTGCCCATATTGCAACAGTTTAAAAGAGTGTTTACAGTGACAGAAGATTAGACACATTGTAGACTTGGAATGGTGCCACATTTTTCTCTAGTTAGATAACCTAGAGAAGATACTTACTGTCCCTTTGAGTTCACATGACTTTTTTATAACTGATTTACAGGGAGGGACTCTCAAAATAGCCACCTAGTGGAACAGGCTGTCTTGTTGAGCCATGTGCTTGTAACAAAACAAGACTTGATTAAAAATGTCACTTTAACAAAAAGGCATGATAGATTTGGGGTCAGAGAACATTTTGAATTTTCTTAGTCACAAGGCGGCAGCTCCTTTATAATATTACCTGTATCTCTATTTGGCCAGTCTGTTATTTAGGATGTAGAACAGAGATCTATTTAAAGATGAAGTATAGCCGATTGCAGTGTAATTGTGAGGCATGCCCAAATTTGGATTAGTACAGAACATGCATTCCTGATTGCCTATGATGTTTTCTGGAATCAGCTTTATTGAAGTTTACAAATGCAATTTCTATTAATATTTGCTGTATCATGACTAAACAAATTGATAAAGAAATGTGTGTGGGGGGTGTTTCAGAGGAGAAAGTGTCCAGTTCTGCAGATATCAAAAGATTAAATACTCACTCCATGTCCCGTACTCCATTAGTCATTTACATTTCACAACATTATAGTAAATAATGAGTTGTCAATACGCAGTGTAATTTGGCAATAATAATTTGGCCTAAATCATTGCAAGCCCTGCTATGTTTGCTTTGAGTCAGTGTTCCTACCCACGGTGCCATATGTACTGTTCTCTTTCCTTGTTGACATGATTTCATAAATCTGGGGATAAACTTCACACACTTTTTCCAGCTCGTCCACATTTACTGCAAAATCTCCCATCAAATAGTCAGATCAGTGGTTTGTGCTTTCACGTCACAACTTTTGATACTGTTCACGTGTTGAGGTGGTTTTATCTGCAGCACGCTGGTTTCCTCCCACATTCGGAAGAAAAGCTAATCACTTGAAGAATCTAGCTTCATCTATTGTGAACAACAATTGTTGTTGCTGTGACTTTGTAAAAAGAACACATCTACTTATTAGTCTTGTGTATTAGTCTAATATTCTGCAGTCTGACATGGTAACTATTGTTCAACATTGTGGTGCATAACAGAAACAGAGGAGCTGATCATGGGTAGAAAAAAGTGGAAAAATAGCAGAATCAGCTTTAGAGATTGCTCAGGAAACACAAATAAATGAATAATTCCTGTTTCACCAGTTATTTACGAACTGTTTGAAATTAAAATCTACTTGCATTCCTTGTTGGAACAAAACTGTAGTATCAGGGTACGTTATTGAGTAGTGCAGACAAAAAACCTCCACCTCATTCTTCCCCCCTATTAAAGAGCCACACGCTGGACTGTCAATGGGAGGCTGAAGGTCAATCAGTAGCAGGCTGAGGGGTCACCGGGTCAGAGGTAGGTCTATGTGTTGTAATTGTGTCGTCCCCTGGGCTGTGTAAGAGTGACTAGACAGCTGTCCTGCCCCATAAAGATACATTAACCCTGCCCTGGCTAAGTGCAAACTGGACGGATTTTCTGTGAATGGCTCTGTAATGGCCGAAAGAGGAGTGGACTGATGGTCAGATAGAACATAAATACTGATTAGCTGTAGCAATAGGGTAATATTTGGGTTAAAGAAACGAGAGATGAAGTTGTGTCACATGCACATACCACTTATAATCTTGTGGGCCCTTTACTCTCTTATGAGGCATCATAAACCAGAGTCTTATGCATTGTGTGTGCGTTAAGGAGTGGTGCAGCTGTTGTATCTCCCCAAGGGCAAGAGTAGGAGAAAAGGGACAGAGAAGAGGGTCTCTGCCCTTTACTGTCTGTATCGTGCTGCTGCTCCTCTCTTTCTCAGCCCACTTCTCAGGTTTCACAGCCCACACGCCTGAATCACACAGTCACCCATGAAATACACACATGTGAGCACTTGCACACACACACACACACACACACACACTTTTTCATATCCCCAGGAATGATTCATCGTTACCCCCTCATTTCCCTGGGGAGCAGTGACTCAGGGTGAGAGGAGAAGAAGAAGAAAAGGACAGAACATAATACAGTGAAGTGAAAAGAGAACAGAGAGCACAGTCAAGTGGTGTAACGATGAGCAGTCTGGCCTTCAGTGCTTTGAGGAGGCAGCAGGCGCTCTGTGCAACAGAACTTTTGCTGAACATGAGCTTCATGATGCACAGCGCTGGTCTTAGTCACCACGGCAACTGGCCTATGGAGTACAATAGAGGGACATTTTCTGCAAGTGGCATTCATCATTGTTTCAGCGAGTATCAGGGAGTGTATCACTCCCTTTATGTGCCTTGTATTGTCACCAACATGGTAATATTGTGTGGAACAGCTACAGTACATTTCACTCTAGCACCTAGGAATTAACATCAAGCTTTAAAAAAAACAAGTTACTGAAATATGATTTGTTGGAAATCACCGTGCTGATAGTTATGCTCTTCACTTAGGAAGCAAAGCTGTTTAATGTGCTTCAAACAAAACAACATTTTCTCTGGAGGAGTCTAAATGAAACCCTCGCCAGATTTTGGCTGTTTTATATAGATGTTTTATGCTTTTTATAATCTATATAAATCCAAAACAAAGCAATTAAAAATGCTATCTCAAATTTGGCTGGGGGGTTAAAAAAAACCTTACAGATCAACAGTACCCCTTGCAGCATTCAAAAACTCTAGTAATTTTGCACTTCAAACACAGTTGCATCTGCGCGAGAATACATAATTGCCAAGTGCTATCATTTTGCAATATCAAATTACTTGTGGTTTTCTGCTGAAGTTATGAAAGGTTAAGGCAGTGAAGTAATAGGTCACGTATCACACGTATGTTATAATCTTGCCATAGGTCTGAAAAGTCATCAGTTTGATGTTAAACGCTCTCAAACTACAACAAATAATTATCATTATAATAATCATTATCATCGACCAGTATTATTGATTTGGTTTTGTCTTATGGAGCCTTAAGATCAAGAGCAGATCGCAGATTCTGAAATGTCTGTCATACCCGTTCCTGACTACAATTGGCACATTGTGGTTAGATGCAAAAGAAACTGCAGACAACTCACAATATCTACTCGGTTTGCAGCAAGCAAAAGCTATAGCCTGCATATGCTACCATATTTCTGTATTGTCATTGAGAGATAAGTAAAGAGTATCAGAACAACTGTATAAGGAAAATACCCTACTTTGCTGATTCAATGCTGAGCAAGTGGTGTTTCTCTGACTTAGCCGTCAGAAATTTTTCTGTACTGATAACCAAACACCAAAGCACCTAGTCATAAAAAAGTGCTGACCTTTTGATCTCTTCTGATAATGTGGGGTTAGGTTCTTCATATTTCTGTCTACTCTTCTCTCTCTCCTATATGTTACAGTAATTACTACAGGTCTGTCCATTTATGAGGTGCTACTACATTTTCTGGCCAAGAGGTTCTAATTGGCGCAATTATGAGCTGTCAGTGTGACCTTTTCAGACAGAGAAGCAGGGTGAGTCAGAGTGTGTAAAGTGCAGCATCTTAAAACATTGCCAGACCACATGGTGTGGAGTTGAGAGAGAGGGAGAGAACCTCACAGCAGTTAGGCATATGACTCATGGCTCTTTCTCTCTGGGATGCTTTCAACCCTTAGGTGGGTGTGTGTGTGTAGGGGGGGTTGTCGGCGTGCGTGGTAACATGTGGTGAGCCGTTTGACATGAGTATCTGCACCCTGTAACGTCACATATTTTCATGCATAAACAATTTGAAATACAGTTTTGAAGTGCATAGAAATATTACAAATGTATTTTATTATGTTAAATGAGTATTAACCATTTGGTTGTGGAAGTTTCCAAGTTTCCAGTTTAACATGTAGGATAGAAGAACTTTTACAGAAATGACAGCAACCACGGCTGTGGTGCCCATGATGTCTTGTTGTAAAGAGAATGGCGAGCGAAGTGGAGTTTCCTTTAGTGGAGGAATCCCCCCATGCAGTGACCTGGTTTCTGTCTTTCTCACACACACCCACACATACAGTACCACTTACAGTGCAGCTGTTTACGCTCACTGATGCATGTAGTAATATTTGTTCGATTTATCTTGTATGTATTGTAATATAATTTGGATTAAATGATTCTACTTCTCTCCTACTTCTCTATTGTTCTTTCCTTTAGTTCGATACGATACTCATATTACTACTGCAGTTCAAAAGGGGGTATGTGTATGACTCACTTGCTGATCCTGAATCAGATCATAATCAACGATTTTTGTGTTAACCTGTCATGAAAGTTAAATGTTTTCATGTTTTGCAAAGTAAATGCCTAACCAGTATCTTTTACCTAGATCTCACTGACATACTGGTGTCTACATATTGGGCCAAAAAGACATAGGTCATTGGCTTGACCCCTCTAATGGAGTATGATGAACTCTGACCTATCTGCTCACACCAGTCATGGCCCTTATTGACTCAGATCGAGAGTCAGCTCTCACTTCAGTCACATTAACCATGAAGAAAAAGTGAAAACTGGCCCTGGATCAGCATCTGTGACAATATTAGCCTCATGCCCCTTCAGTCAGAGTGGCTGCCAGGGTTGAGGAAGTGAGTGTGATGTCTGATGATTATCTGACTGACAGGAAACCCTTTTGTCTCCGGGGTTATCTGGCTGCATGCAGAGGAGATGACGTGAGCACCGGAGGATAGAAAGGCCATTTTACTGGCACTGTGTACGACTTTTGCTAGTTTCCTGCAGATGCACCCACAACCAAATAAAGGCTACTTGACAGCTACCTTTAATCCTGCAGGTCAAACTGAAATTTCATAGACCCAAAACAGCATGTGCATTATGAGGCAGGATGCCCGGCCTGTGTGCCAGACAGTCCCTCATCTTTCTGGCGTTCTTGCCTTTTCCCTCTCCCCTTTCAGTTTTTTTCCCTCCCACTCTTTCTCCTGTCCCTGTCGGCCCTCATTGTCCCGCTGGTCTTGTTGTTTTATGTAGCCCTTGGTTCCAGGCATAAAATTTCACAGGAATTATGAGTAATGGGAGACCCCACAGTGTATACAGAAGCCACCATGGTGGTCTAGCACATGCTCCAGTTCTCTGTATTCTCTGTTTACCTTTGTCATGTCCATGTGGGAGCAAAAGATAGTGTAGGAGTAAAGATAAACATTCTGTATGGATACAGAAGTCCCTTTACTCTGTATCTGTCTTACATAAAGACAACATGATATCATTATTAGTAGCACGAAATTTGATGTTTGGGCTTACAAAACCAGAACCAGAGTGCAAAAAAACTTCAAAAAGCCCAAAAAAGGAATACCGAGAATACCAACAACATAGCATTCATAATTTTCCAGTAAAGCATGCTGCAAAATTCCAGCCATTCCATTTTTTTCCCCATTTGAGACAAAGTTAGCTAACTTAAACTCCACTTCATGAAAAATGTCTTGTCATCCTATGTCCAATGCAATACAGAAAAAAAAACAAAATGCTGACTCATTTTCCATTTCTCCAAGATCACACAGCTTACATAATCTGTTTTTCTCCTGATATTTATAAATTTGCCAACCTCAGTAGCTGGAGGCAGAATGCTGCTTCTTTTACTTCTCCTCATAAGACGAGATAGAAGAGATACAAATACGTGATATATGATTTAATCTGTATAGTGTATTCATCCATTCAACTGTGACATCAAATGCACATTCATTATCTTTTTGAAAACATCTTAATATGTTGATGAATATGTTCAAAGTCAACCAAGCTGATGGCAAAAGCTGACCTGCTTTTTCCGTTGCAGTGAAAGGGACTTCTTGTACTCACATCTACTAATGTGACATGTCAGGCACATGGGAGAAATTGTTTGTGTGGTGTGTCTCTGTACAGGTGTTTTCTGAGGGGGGTTTATGTGGGCCTGTTTGTGATTTGCAAAACCAGAGGGGAACCTTTTGTGTCCATATGTGTGTGTGTGTGTGTGTTTGTGTGTGTGTGGGAGGAGAGATGTTTGTCTGGGTCTGTGTGTCTGGTAGTTTACCTATCATAATTTCGGATTGCAACATTGTGTTCTCCGTGCTCTGGTTTTCTCAACCAGGTTGGGCGGTAGACTGAGTGTTTGGGGTCTGTCACTCCCCACATGCGATTGCAGGTGACCCTGGTGTCGACCACAGACATCAAGCACCCACGCAGAATCAGTGCTAGACAACACAACCTCTTTTGAGCTGCAGGGTGGGTTCATGTTCAGAGAGATCGTCCTTCAGCTGCAGGACTGATTCAACCTCCTGTGCCAGCAAGCATCTGTCCTGTTGAAATGCACTTGGAAAAACATTGAATCCTTGCCAACATGAGGGAGATGTTCTATTGCTGACCCTCACCTCTGACCTTGAAGAGAGTTTATTACATAAGATCAATAAAGTATCATATTATGTTTAATCCTTGTCTTTCAATTTCACCCTCTTGTAATCTCATTGTCACACACAAGCAAGTAAAGACTCTTCTCTGTCTGTCGATTTGTCAGCCTGACACACATGACTGCACCCCCGGTGTCAGCTGCTCCTCTAAGCTAATGAAATGGAGTTTTAAGACTGTGAGGGATCTGCTGACTTTGAAGAGATGTTTCCTTTTTACCCATAATGCTGCGGCAGGTGGAAAGGCTCACTAATCCCATAAACAGAAGTTCCTCATCTAATCATCCAAGACAGAAGGTGATAGCAGGATCGAAAGAAAAACTGGGGTCTTTGTAGGCGAGCGCATGCTGTCATAACATACCGAGATCTTTAGAAATTAGATGATAGCACTAATCTCGAAAAAGTTATTCAATGCACTCATTTATATCCGAAGAACGAATGTTTTGCAGCTCTACGCACTGCAAGACAAAACATCAAAGCATAAATTACATCACATTAAAAACTGCATCAAAGACGTCTTTTATTTCTGCACAATTTTTTTCTTCACAATGCCTTCTGGACTCCAGAGTGCGCAGACTCCTGTAAACAAGACTGGGTTGTGTAAGGCCTCAGTCAGTCTATTAAAAAGGTTGCAGTAGGACATCGCCCTGCGAGAGCACAAGCCCTTAAAATAAAGCTCTGGCTGTGCAGACAGCTGAGGGCACTTCATCACTACAGCTTAGATCTGCTTTCTTCAGTCGGTCTGCCTGAAGATCTGCAAACTGCATTTCCTCTGACACTGTTTTATCCATGTTGTTTGTGTGTGTGGGTGCGGGAATTCAACATGAAACGATCCTTCCTGTGCTTTGGAGTGCTTTGCATGTTTAATCTGCAGCTGAGCTCTGTGTGTCTGCCATGTGGTCACACGTCTGCATGCATGTCCATGTTAATTTAGAACAAAGAAACCTAATTTGATGCTTTTCAGCAGGTCTCTCTTTACTCAAAAAAAAAAAAAAGAAAACATCCATGTTTAGTGGTGCACTCGCAGTAAAGCGTTTACATCTGTGCGTGCCCATGCTGTCCTGTGTCTGTGTTGTGTTTTTGCTTTGTCTGGTTTGATTTTAGGGACCAGGTGATGTTCAGGTGTCTGGCACATAGAGACCTACTGCTGTAACTGACAATTCATTCTTCACACACACCCGCAAACAGACTGTTCACAAGTATACAAGCACACACATACAGGGACATAGATACACACCCCCTCAGACAGATGGTTCACACACACATACACACCCACAACTGAATTTCCATTTACATGCACACGTTTCCCTCCTCTGCCCAGACACTATGGTGAACAGATAGAGTAATATTTATGTTGTCACTGCAGACTGCAAAGGTTTCATTGTGACAGGCAGGGGTGGCTAGAATCACAAATTGAAGGGTTTTAATCCAAAATTATAATGTTTCTATGTCAGTCAATGCTTCAAAAATGAGTATGTTTCTCGTTCCCACCGACTTTTCAAGCCTCTTTACTCTTTTTGCCATCTTTCTGTCTGAATCAAACTGATCTCCACCCTGCAGGGGCTCCTATCCTGTGAGTCAAAAACAGACAGACACTCATAGGAGTATCTGTAAATGACATGGCCATCACATCTGAACATTGTTGAAGCATAAAACCAAACTTTTAAATGGGAAGAGAGGCAGACAGACAGTCATACAGCTAAATAGGTGTTAACTGTCGCATCCCAACCCTGTTATTTGGCAAACTGCAACCGCTCAAGCTGACAATTACAGTTCTGTGCTAGAGCAACTGCAGTCATAACTCACAGTTTCTATTAGAATCTACAAATTACAAGATATTCTGATAGTGTAACAAGGTTAACAGATTGGACTGACTATGAAAAATGCATCATTTGACAGTGGCAGACCGTAGTTTGACACTCCATCTCATGCATGTCTTGCAGTCTGACTTCAGCTGCATAACCACAATCACATGAGATTATTCCAAGACCAGCATGGAGTCGATTAAGCTCTGACAGATTTAGACGATGCTTGATTTAGAAACATTGATAGCCAGAGATAGAAACCACAAGATGTGGTTTGCTAGAAATAGAAGGAATAGTCACTTAAAAAAGGAACGGAGCATCCAAAAATAAACCCTTCCAGGCCCAGTCAGTATTAAGCTGCCAGGAAAAGTACACGAGGAACAACAGAGAGACATCTTAGGGGATATTTACTGAGCTGTCATCCACTTAAAGTACCACATATTCCGTCCCTGGCTGCCCTACATTCATGCTCTCTTGGCTGTCCACTGCAGTGCAGACAGATAATCCACAGTATTCAGGCGAGAGGTAGCTCACGTAGGATCTGGTTCTCTCTAGATAGTTATAAGCACGATCTAATCTTAACCTGTTCCTGCAAAAAGAACAGGAGAAAGCAGTCGCTGCTAATAGTGGCGTGATGGATGTGAGCGACTGCATGTACCTGTGTGTGCATGTGTCTGTGTGGGTGTGTGAGTGTACTTTGAGACTTTGAATAGAGTAGTTCATGTGCAGTTTTGTGCATTCTTTGAGGAGGTGCAAATCATACATTTACAGCGCATGCATAAATGTGTGCACCATCCACACACATTAGCTCAGCCTCATTGAATCAGCACTAATGGCCTCTGCAATTCAGTTTTGGCTGTGATTTGCTCAATCCGCAAGCTCATGAGTACATTTCCCAAGTATGACTTGGCCAGTTCCAAGTAAACTGTGCTGCACTTCATTGGTATTGAGGAAATAATCCGGAGTCCGGACACTGACAGGGAACAAGCTCATACTGGAAACATTTATGACAAAGACTGCAGTATATTGTGCTTACTTAAGTGAAGTGGAATTAGTTTTGTTTTGCTCTCAATACCTCCAACCTTGGAGGGATGACAGGTTATCAACAGTGTCTAGTAAACCTATTTAGAAGTCTACTGACTTCTGTTTTCAAGTGTGTTCGAGGCTGTTCTTTGTGTGAGCCTGAATAAAACCAAATGAAAACATGAGAAAGGCATTTTTCCCCCTTTGGTTAAGACCAAAAAGAAGACCCCAATGCTTGTATTGTGCAGCATTATTGATGAAACTGATGTAAAACATTGATCTTTAAACAGCTCTGTCACTTCCTCTCGCTGTTTCTATCTCCCCTTGTCCTTTTCTTCTTTCTGTCAGCCTCCATCATCTGCTCTCTCTCTCTCTTGCATATACATGTGTATTGTTCACCTCCAGTCAGGCGTATGGGATGGCTGTTTAGTGTCTCTGTTGCATCCTGCTGTTAATCCACTTCCCTGAAACACTTCCTTTTCCCTTTCCAGATATACTCACTGACATGCACACACAAACTCCTGCTAGCGCACAAAGCATGCGCAACAGTCATAAACACACACCCACATACACCCTGCAGACCTGAGCCACTTATTCAAACCTCCTACACGTCCGTATGCGTTGGTGGTTGTTGCATCTACTATATGTGATATTTTCTCTCTCTCTCTCTCTCTCTCTCTCTCCTCCATCTTACCCCCTACATTTTCATCCAACTCTCATCAAATGCTTTATGACTAATAGCTCAAAGTATCAATTCAAAATCTGCTCTCCCAGTAGTTTCGATCCACATGCTTGCACAAAAAAACTACTAGGTGATACAGTATGACTCACACCCCTCTCGCTATCATCTTTCACGCTCCGGATGTGTACAAATGCAAAGCATCGCTCTATTTTCTTATTCGAATCCATCTGCCTCTTCTGTTTCTCCCATCTATTTCGGGTGACACACATGCACACCTTTTGTATTGACAGATGTAGGTCAAATCGAGTGTTTGTATCGAATCCAGGTCAAGCGAACAGTTATGTATTGGTCCAGATATCTTAACCCACATCTCTTCTTTTGTGTTAGTGGTGGGAAAAGAGAGAAAGGTGGATAAAGCCACCCATTGAAGTCTGGGATGTCACAATGCTTTAGTCTTTACTCTTTAGAGACCCTGAGGTGCCAATACAAAAACATGCAAGCATATTGGATATCAAGTGGATGGGAAACTGTGTTTTTCCACACTTGCTTTACTGGTTTTCAACTATGCAGCAGGATTTTCCAAATTAATCAAACAGTGCGCATGGTCTTGCAGAGCTTCTTTTGATATATCGACATTCCAGTAAAGTAACATTACTCTGCAGCTCTGTTTTAAAAGCAGTTTTCTATTGAACAGCTATAGTGTTTCTCTTGCATGAATTCCATTTTAAAGAAAGTCATAAATGTTGCTGAAACTTTTGAAGGAACCTGCGTTGTTATTTTACATGTGCAACCATCCCTTCTCCTTCAATTACTCCCCCAGACTTTACTGTACATAATAAAATGTTTTTGGTCAATTAGTGTGCTTAAAAGAGGGTTTAAGACAGCAGCTTCAGTAGCAGGGTAATCAAGACCAGAGAGAACAGCTCCTGTTTCAAGCCAGCTCTGATTCTACCATTTACAAAGTACTGGCAAAGTAGAATACTAAGATTTCTATGCCTGCCCTATAATACAGAGACACTGTAATTAGAGAGAAGAGGGTCTGTTAGATGCTGAATTGTCTTTTGAGGTAGTTCAAAGGCAAGCCACGACAGCTGCACGGAGCATTGGAGGCACTGAGATATAAGGCCTAATGTGCAGTTGTTGTTTGTTTATGTGATAGATTGTATTTGACTGAGCTGATTTTTGCTGTTGTGCATGATGGACTGACTGACTGTTTGGATGCCTAAACAGAAAAATAAAAGACTGCACATTGTATTTTATTGCATTGCTTTTGTTTGCAATGAGAAATTGATGTGCTGAACACTGAAAGTTATTTATACAAACCAAAGATGTATGTGGCTCAAAATAAAAATAGGCTTTCATCCATGAGCAATGACACTCTACAGTCAAGAAAACGCTGGATCTGCAAAAGCACTCAGACTCAAATAATTCACCAGTAACGTGACCTAACACAGAAAATAAAGTTTCCTGTTGACACCAATTTTGTTCAGCAAATGTTCTTAGCTGCATCAAGTGCAACCTGACGAATGTCTCAATGAGCCGATTGAACCAATTTGTTCATGCAGTCCTTTATATCGCTAAGCTCTTTCCATTGGATGTATAGTACAAACCCACAGCATGGCATCAGGAAAGTTGTACATGTAACCAATGCATCTGCAAATAAAACACGCAAAGCAGTTTTCAGATGATGAAATGCACGTTTATTGTTCAAGTTCACTGAAATAAAGAAACTTTGAAGCTCCTAGTCATCATCTTTTAATTTTTTTAAAGATATTTTTTTTGGCCTTTTCAAGCTTTATTTTTGATAGAGAAAGCTGAAGAGTGACAGGAATGTGGAGAGAGAGAGAGATGTGGAATGACATGCGGGAAAGAGCCACAGGTCAGATTCGAACCCTGGGCCGCCGCGGCAAGGACCGAGCCTTCGCACACTCCACCAACCGAGCTAAACAACACCCCCCCAGTCATCATTTTATATATGTTCTAAAGTATGTTTGATGAATGTTGAAGGAAGCTGCACAGTTTAAGTAGTAAAAAAGTTAATCACATGGTTTTAGATCTTCTCCATCCGAAAGATGTTTCTTAGCAGCCACACAAAAAGGATGTAAGCTTTTTTACCAATCTTACCACACGTTTACCAAACGGCATTGCTAAAGAGGTCACACACACGTGCATGTCTTTCCTGACCATTATGTTTATTATCTATACACTTGAAGAAGCAACATGCAACAGCTACTTGCTGCAAATCTACAGTCTCTGCTGGGTTGCTCCTGTCTAACCTCCTAAAAAGAAAAAAAAAGAAAAAGCCATTGATATGTGTCATTGTGAAAGTTCTGCTCCTCAGAGGGGAAAATCATGTTGCTACATGAGCAGTTCTGAAAATGCACTGTTCTCAAAACAGTAGGGTTTTCAAATCCAGGCTGATCAGCTGTTTCTTTATATAGATCTGCCTGCGCTGATTGTGAGCTTCAATGTGCTGGATAACCACAGAGGGCTGAGAGTGAAATAGCAATTACAGACAAACAGTGTGGCAACGTGACATTTGTGTGGAGCAGCGGGGCTTAGCATTGTAGAGAGTGAAAGTTACACAATCTCACGATATTAGTCGTGGCACAAAATGAGACATAGACTGGTATGACTCCTTATCGTAGCTATTTGTCTGTGCGTAACATTCTTGCAATAAAGCCCAGGGGTGTTATGACTTTCCTTTATGTGAAGATACATTTTTCTTGAAAGTATTTGGTCTGAATTCCTGAGCTGACAGTAAAAGCGCGGGTGGGGGAAGTAACAAAGTATGTTTACTGAAGTACTGTGCGTAAGAACAGTTTTGTTTCTTTGTCATGTTATGATTCCACAAAAGAGACATTTATTATTGCTGGAGGCCCAGAAAGATAAAACTCGGAGAAGGCTAGTCCAAAAAATGAAAACAAATGATTAGATCACACCTTTGTTTTTCATCTTTCCCGCCACATCAAATGAAAGGTTAAGAACCTATAATATTCATTGAGTTACTTTACCCCATGACTCTTCACAGATGTATAATACTGAATTTCTCCACTGCATTTAATATAACCACCTTACTTTACACAAAATTGCCTAATGCTTATTATCATGTTATTATGTTGTCTCCTGTCTATTCAGATTACAGATGTTACCACTGAAGTTTATTTTAATTGCAAGCATGTATATCTGTTCTCACTTGCTTTAGAGCAATTGTTAAAGAGTTGTTTCAAAGTACTGAACTCAAGTCTGAACTTGCAGAATAAATGCATGTGTTGCAGACAATTTATTGCTGAATTCATGGTATAACAAAGGTGTGTTGTGTCTGTCTATTAATAGCACCTTTTGTTTTTTTACATCTAAAAAATGAAATGACAAAGGGCCTTAAGTGGTATAGAGTAAAAAAAACACCTGGATTCCCTGATTCCAAAAATACCCTGTGTAAGCTGCAGGCAGGTCTGTTTACTTACTCACAGCCACTTTACCTCATTCATGACATCACTAGCCTTTTGCTAAAAACACAATAAGGACTTTGTGATTTACTGGATCTATTTGTGTCACTGTGGCTAAAAAAAGAGCTGCCACTCTAAAAATAGTGAGCCTAAACCATAAACAATAGGGGTAAGACTGCTGTTATTACAGAGCTCAGTCTCCCTCAGCATTGCTAAGATTACAGGAGTTAGGAGCACGGGGAGACTGAGAGGCATTATTGTTGCTGACGTGGTGCTTGTTGTCATAATGACTGTGCAGAAAGAAAAGACTCGGAAACAATCTACACCTGACCTTTCCTGAGCAGGAAATCCAGCTACAACTGAGGTTTAAATTTGCTTTTGGAAAGGATTCCATGAGGTGGGGAAAGCTTTCTAAATATAGCCAAAGTTGCAACAATACACAGAGACAGGCCTGGCTATCCCACACACGGCATTTATAACCTGATCTGGGTAAAAATTTAATTCCATGGACCTTGTTATTTTTGGACTTGGGGGATTTCGAATGGTGTAAACTCCACTCCTCCTGAAGTCTATATGTGTTGTGTTATTAAAAGCCCTTTGTCTGTGCGTGACTTTCTTTTGTCATATCTCGTACAAGTGATTTACTGCTCTGTGAGTCCTTTCCCCATTCTGCCTCACGACCAAACTCCCCTTCCTATTGGTCTTTTCTTTTAACTCCCTTCCCTGATACCATCTCTCTCTCTCTCTCTCTCTCTCTCTCTCTCTCTCTCTCTCTCTCTCTCTCTCTCTCTCTCTCTCTCTCTCTCTCTCTCTCTCTCTCTCTCTCTCTCTCTCTCTCTCTCTCTCTCTCTCTCTCTCTCTCTCTCTCTCTCTCTCTCTCTCTCTCTCTCTCTCTCTCTCTCTCTCTCTCTCTCTCTCTCTCTCTCTCTGCACTGATATGCACAATCAGCTCCAAAACCCCACCTCTTTGTTTCCAGCTTAGGGCTACACTGCTTGTGATCTTTCTGACCAAATATGATCTTTTGAAGAGGCGCTAAATTAATACTTTTTAACAACCGCTCTGCCATAATCCTGTTCAATCCTGTATGTCCCCCCCCCCCCCGATTCCAATCCTTGATTAATGAGTTCAAAGGAGCCAGCATATGGGCACTCAGATCAGGGTGTATTGTACACACACACACACACACACACACACACACACACACACACACACACACACACACACACACACATGCAGACAAACATACAAGCCAGGATTAAAATACAGAAGGTGGGACTGCCATTGTGGTAGCATTATTGCTCATTAAAGCATATTTTTTGGAGGGATTTCAGTGTTAGTGTGTGTCCAAGGGGATTTCAGGGGGTGACGCAAAGTGATTAGCAGCCTCCAGATGTTCCTAACATTGTCTTTCTGACCACTGACAAAACAACCGTATGGCCTCTTTATGTGTTGGTGGTGAGATATCACTGCAAGACAAAGTGGGCTCCCTGTCAGTATGTGCATTAATTGCCCCCCAAAAAAGTGTTCTAAACTTGTGTCTTTAGAAATAAAGACACAACAGAGTTGTGTTCTGAGCTGTGCATCTTGCTAAAACACAAGTATCCTGCAAGAAAAGGGAAACAGAGGTCTTTGACCTCTAAGGCAAATTGTAAAGACAAGGTAAAGATCTAAGGAACAGCTGTCCTTACTATTTTCAGACAACTCTGGAAGAAGAAAGGGGATATGCTGGTTGGCCTCTTTACTTGCAGACAGATTTTACTTCTACTCCACTACATTTCAGAGGGTATATGTTGTTGTTTTTTATTAATTTGACAGCATCATTTCTCATGCAAAAAGACCGAAGACTGAATACTTAATAAGCACAATGTAGCAGCAGGTTCTGTGTATTTGAAATGAGCAGATCTAATATTCCAGTGGTTGCCCTCTTCAAAAGAAGAATTTATGACTGATTTTTAAACAGCAAATGATTGCAGTAGTGTGAGTTCACTGGGTGCAGTGCCATCAGTGCTAAGCCATCTAAACCACATCAAACACTCATCCTTGCTTCTCTCTTTTCATCTCTCACTATCTCCGTGTTTCTTCTCTCTCCTTTTTTCTTCTCTTTGTACCGTCCTTCGCCTTCTTCTGCTTCTTTTCATCCCATTCTTTCCAATCTCTCGATTACAGTTTTTCCCACTTGTGCCTCCCATATGCCACAGTCATGTAGCCTAGGGGTGTGAACCTGTGTGCACTCCAAACACTGGGTGGAAGGAAAGAAAGAAAAAAAGAGTCAGGCTAGACTGGGTGAGTTGTTTTGAAGAACAAAGGTTGTCATTAGCTGCTTTGTAACATACAGAGAAACTCGGCAGCTGTGTGGCAATGACTATTTGCAGCAAAGCTGAATCAGAGTTAAATCTCATCCAGACATAAACATCAAAAAATATGTAGTTATATACATTCTGTTTTCTGCATAGGCTATGAATAAAGACCTATGCTACCTTCACATGAACTGTTACCAGCATATAGCAGTCACTTTACAATATATAAAATCAAAGGGGTTTTGTGTATAGCGAGAATCTTCTTCATCTGTCCTCTAATCATAAAGTGTTGCAGAGGTCAAAGGATTACATATTGTTCAAAGTAATATATTGTATATAGGCAGTAAAACCAGGTCAGTGTGTCAAGCAGCAGACGTGTATTGCCTCCTTTGTGTGTCAGAGCCGCCCAGCTTGTGGCTGCACACTAGAAAGCCCCTTTTTTTAGCTGGTCGGCTGGTGGCATCTCACGTCTCATTAACTCTCAGCCAACAGGTGAGAGCACAGCTGCAAAAATCTGCATACATCTGTCACAGCAGAGTGGCCAGTCAGAGGCAAAGAGAGGGGAATGCAGAGAGAGGGAGGGAGTCATAAGTGACACAGCTGTCCTCATAAACACGTACTGTTGATACGTATGGTGGATAGATAAATGTTGGACAAATAGTGTCATAGGCGAAAAGCACCAGTACCCCTGGTGTCGATGTTTATGTCCACAACTGAGCTCAAGGGTGTAGATTTAGGTTGAAAAGAACAAACAAATGACCATTTATGCGCAAGTTGGTTTTTCAGAACATGTGGATGTTTTGTTTTTTTTCTAGTCTGTTTCTAAAATGTTAGAAAGCAAAGCACAATCCTCATAACTCAGCATGCTTACTGTTCTCTATTGTTCACTTTTAAATGATAAAAACAGTACTAATATGTCAAATGTAAGTAAACCCAGTAAGGCTATTCAACACTTCATCTGTGAACTTTTCATATATGTACCATTTCTACATGAACCATTTATTATAAATTAATCTCTGCATTCATTTATCTTTTTGTTTTTTCATCATGTCTATCATATGCATGCTCAAGTTATTAGCATTGCAACTTTTGTTGTAAAAGGCAGCAAAGTAACCCACACTTAACGATGACGCAACTCATGTTATTATGTATTAGGGTTAAAAAACACAGCTGCACACTCAAAACAAACATACAAAAGTACGTACAAACACAGATGCACATGTCATAAAATCCCCTGTGGTTACTACTCTCCTCACACCCAACCAACAATGTTTCTTGGGTCCCCCATGTTCAGGCTGATAAGTGAGGCCAAATCGTGCCACTTCCTCCTTCACCTTGATTGATGGTTCACTATCAGGCCATGTGACCAACCCCAGCTGAACATGCAGGTCATGGGTCAGAACAGGAGAGATAACCACCTGCTGGAGCTGTTTGGTGCCCCTGTGTATATCACACGCTCTGTATGGTGTGGGTGTGGTTAAGTGAGCATGTTGACGTGTGCATGTTAGACGTCAGGAAATTCTGTCAAGGTGGGGTTTGTTCTAGCGGTGGGAAACAAGCTAACAGATGTTTCACTTTAGTATGATGACCAGTAACTGGTTTTAAACATCATGAGAACAAAGGCAGGCACTGAGACATGACATGAGTTGAACAAAGTTGTGGATAATCAAGATGGGGCAAACAGCCCAGAAATCCAGCCACTCCTTTGTTTGCAGAGTAATTAGCTACCATTGTGTTATCCAAGTATGATTTTCAGTAGGTTTTTACAGAAGGCTGGTGGATGCTTTCATTAGGGATCACAGACACAGAATATCTGTGTTAATGAATACCTTCGTCTGCCCAGCCCATTCAGTCTGTATTACAGCATGAGTGACACCTTTCTAACAATGATTATGGAACACCCGCCCAGATAAACACAGGAAATGGGTGTAACCAAGAAGATAGACGGGTACAGAATAGGAGGCCGTTTCTTAGGAACTCCTGGGGTGAGCTGACAAAGAGGACAGCTTCCACCTTGTTAATACAAATGACATGCAAACCACCCTGCTTAAATTCAAGCAAATAAACTTAATTGTTAATCAGCTTTGCATAATCAAATTGTCGAGTCTAGTCCTCCTGCTAAATACAGGCTGAAACACATCCAGAAGTTTCTTGTTCTACTCTACTGTATCTTTCTGGTGGAATAATTAAATAGCTCTAAAGTCCTGTAAAGAACTGCGCCTCTGCACACCTGCATTCTGTGCAGACACATTATGTACAGGCTGCTAATCATTGACTGTATAATAGTGTGAGGAGAGCAGGTAATTTCACAGTGATTTGAGGGTGGTGACAGAAGTTCGGAATATCTTATGAACTCTTGTCAGGGATAAAGACGGCGTGAAGTGAAATCTCACAGTGACTCTTTAACTCTTTAACTGTAAAAAGAGTTCAGTACAGCAACAAAACAAATTTGAGAGAGATGATCTGCTACTTCATCTTCCACAAAATGTGAACCAACCATGTGACCAGGTGACAGACTGACCATTAGCACCCCCATGTGCTCTCATTAGGAGGGTTAACGACACAGAAGGTGAGGATGAGTCAACTGCCCACAATTTGAATAAGGAGAATCTGCTCTGACAGTGGAGATGCATCCATGTACTTTCTTTGGGAATATTTTCTCTGTAAAGAGATTAGTTCATTGCATAAATTGCGAAAGTTGACCTGCAAGAACTGCATGCTCTTACAAAATCCTCACAAAATTATGGAATTTTGTTCTTTTTTGTACTTCATAAGACAAAAACTCTTAAATGTCAAATAAATATGCAGTGTCTGTACAACTGTTGAAAATTAAGTAAGCTAGTAAGTGACCTTTTCCCACTATCTGCTATTAAACTCACTCTATAAGAACACATTCACTCGTGTTAATCCTCCAGGGTGTGTGTTAACAAAGATAATGAGCTACTTATCAGATGGTTAGTTCTGGGATTAATTGCCTGGTCAGTGTTATTCAAACATGACACCCTGAAGACACCCTGAGGGCTGGCTGCACAACTAACTCATCTGTAATGCAGAGCAAGCTGTTATGAAGCTCATTACTGTGAGTGGGAGCACATGGATGGAGCACACACAATCTGCCACACACACTAAATCTGTAATACACAGAAATGTTTCAGCCTTCACAGTTAAGAAGATTTACTGGAGAAGGATTTTGCTGCTATGACCAAAAACTTATCAGAATGAGAGAAGTGTAGCTGGAATTACCGTAAACTGTGACCCTGTATGAGTGGTAAGTGCTGAAATTGCAGTCCAAGCCTCCTCTCCCCTGCATTATTAATAACTACTCACACATACACACAGATTGACTCACACTTTCTGTCCTGCTTTATGCAGTCTGTTACACAGCTGTCACTGCAGTTAGCTTCTTTTTAGGAAAATCTTTGTCTAAATGTGACTCTGAAAATCTGCTCACATTCATATGATATGTTTGCGAGTCTTCCAGTGTTCATTATGCTCTGTTCAGTGTACAAGCTGCTTCTCTAACTCCCCTCCAACAAGCTCTTTGATTATAAAGGAGTCTCCACAGGAATGTTATGCTAAACTCCACACTGCAGACGTCAGGCTTTTGGGTTGAGGACACATACCACTGATTCCATTCATTTTACACTGCACACATGCCCAGAGAGAGAGAGAGAGAGAGAGAGAGAGAGAGAGAGAGAGAGAGAGCACTGAGGGAATCCCCGTGGGGCCTTCTCTTTTGGTGTGCACTAAATGCTTACACCAACAGCTGCGGACACAAGTGTGTGATGTTGGAAAAACCTGCTGCTGAACATCAAACCACCCAAAAAGCCCATTAGATCTGCATTTCACCAAAGTGGAGTGAACTCCCTCTGTACTTCAATAGAACTTGTGTTGGCTTTTTGTCCTTTGCACGTTTGAAGATTTTAATTCAAAAGTTTTTTGAAGGCCATGATCAGACCTGCATCAGATACTGGAGCTGAATAGTACAGACATTTGGACTGCAGTAAGGAAAGTCCAGAAAGTGAAAAGTCACTAGGTACAATTATTGCTGCAATCACTGCACTTAGGTACCCACATTTTATGTTGTTTATGTTATGCTTTATACTTCAGATTCACTATATTTCAGGAATGAAATATTATACTTTCCAGCAAGTTCTGCTAGTCTGCCCCTGGCTCTCCTACCTCTAAGGCTGAGCTAGCAACCCTGTGGAGGAAACTCATTTTGGCTGCTTCTATCTGCAATCTCATTTTTTCGGTCAACATCAAAAGCTCATGCCCATAGGAGAAGGTTGGAACATAGATAGACTGGAAAATCAAGAGCTTTGCCTCCCAACCAGCCTCCCTCTTCCCCACAATGGTCGAGTACAATGTCTGCATTACTGCTTATGCTGCACCAAATAAGACCCCGTGAAGAAGACCCCAGAGAGACTAAAACTCCTTTGCTTGGGGCAGCAACTCACTCCCAAGCCAGAGAAAGTATTCCACCATTTTCCAGCAGAGCACCAAGGCCAGACTTGGAGATTCTCATTCTGGCTGCTTCAAGCTCAGCTGCAAACCGTCCCAGTGTGTGCTGAAGGTTGCAGTCTGGTGAAGCCAACAGAACAACATCATCTGCAAAAAGCAGAATCAAAATTCTGAGGCTCCCAAACTGGGCAAGAATTGCAAACAAGGGGCAACCTTGTCGGAGTCCAACTCCCTGAAAAAAACATATTTGACTTTTGCCAGGAATATGGACACAACTCTCACTTTGGTTGTATAAAGACCACATGGCTCGTTACAATGGCCCTTGTGCCCCATACTGCCTTAGTACCCCCCACAGGATCCCCCAGGATGTGTAAGCCTTTCACAAGTCCACAGAACACATGACGTGACTAGATGGTTACACTTCCAAGATCCTCGCAGGGGTGCTGGGAGGGAAATGGGAGCACAAATGCTCATCCACTGTTCAACATCCAGGCCAAAATCTAAGTTTGACAATCTGTCATAATCTCATTTCCAGCACTCTAGAATAGTCCTTTCTGTGGAGGCTGAGCAGTGTGACACCCCAATTGGAGCACACCTGCTGGTCTGCCTTTTTGAAAACGGGTACCACCACCCCAGTCAGCCACTCCACTAGTGCTGTTCCCTTCTTCCATGTGACATTGAAGAGGGATGTAAGCCAAGACTGTCCAAACTCTGCCTCCTCCACAGAGGACTAATTAGAGGTATAAGAGATATTAATCTGGTTCAGGAGCTCCTCAAAGTGCTCTTTCCACCTCTTGATAATATCCCCAGTTCAGGTCAACAGGTCTCCACCTAGCCAAGTCCTGTCCTTCTCCATGGCCTCCACAGCCAGGTTTTGGCCTCAGCAACTGCAGAAGCTGCAGCCCACTTAGTCCTCGGTACCTGTCTGCTGCCTCAAGCCTGGGCCAACCAAACTTGAAAGGCCTCCTTCTTCAACCTGATGGCCTCCTTCACCACTGGTGTCCACCAACAAGTTCTTAGGTTGCTGCCACAAAAGGCACTATTGACCTTCTGACCACAGCTCCTACCAGCTACCTCAACAGAGGAGGCTTTAACATGGCCCACTTGCGACTTGGGATGCGAGATTTATCAATGTGGTATTGCTGCTTTTACTTAAGTAGAGAATCTCGATAATATGGATGATACTGTGTCTTTGAGAATTTGAGAATTTCTATATTTGCTCTCAATATATCTGCAATATGTGTGTTGCTCTTCACACAACAATTAAAACACAAACAGGGACAACCTCAGGATCACTTGCCTGCAGGTCTTTGGTTGGTAGGCTTCGTTAACTTTAAGCTCCTACAAGTTAATCTCCATACATTCATTATCTCTTCCTCTTTGGTTGTGCAAAAGATTACAACTTAAAAAAACAATGGGGTTCAGCCGGTATTACAACCCAACCTCGTTTCCAACCTGGGAGATTTATGAAGACAAAAGAAAATCAAGGGTTAAAACAACATCTCTCTGATGCATAGACATTGGTTCCACTAGGATGTAATTCCTCACTTTGCTGATTTTCCTAAATGTTATAATTGTGTGTGTGGAAATAAAAAAGACAGAGAGAAACAAAAGCAATCCTATTGTTTTGTCTTTTTATGTTTACCATGACATGATCTGTTGCTTCCATATGGTTGTCTATAAATGGTGGCTGTCCCTTAAAGAGGAGAGATTGTAATCCCTCAATGTCAGATTAGTAAATGCTTAAATTCCCTCTGCTGTATATTACTACTATACTCCTGGTTAAAGAATGCAGAGATTGAGTTGAAAATGTAGTGGAAGTCAAGAAAAATGAGAGCAATGAGTAAGAAAAGATGAGAAAGAGGGGAAGGAAAAATCGCAGCTGTGGCACAGATATTGAATAAATTTGGGAAGATGAAAGATAACTACAGAGAAAAGGAGGAAGACTGATTGAATTATAGAGGAAGGGGTTTAAGTATGTTTGAGGAGACCTTTGTGGGAACTTGAATGATGCATGAGTTATAAATGGACAGCAGAGGTACTGTAACTGCAGAGGAAGCTGAATTACCCTCTACTTTTTGGGGACAACTCTAAATTGTGTGAAAAGAGAGAATGAGGAAGACAAAGGAGACAGGAAGGTCGTGTCACAGGACTGACAGGAAGTCGAAAACAGGTTCACATCATCTGCAACTAGCCAGGAACAATTTGATCCCCCTATCCATATTTTTATATTTGCATTTATAACCCCTCCAAACAGACACTTCTCTGTCTTTTCTGAACTCTCTCATGCACATAAACACACACACAGTGACACACAGTCATAAATCCTCAGGAGGGGGGCATTCAGCCGCTGGCTCTTGCTGTGAAAAACATCCCAGGGGGATTTTAAAGAGCACTGATCCTCTGAGATTGCGTATGTGTCAATATGTAAACATGTGTATCTGGATGCATTGCTCTGTTTTTGTTTTCAGGGATGTACTGTATTCTACCATGTGGCCTTTGATGTGGCGGTTGTGTTGTTGACGTCCACATGGTTACACTGTGGCCTTTTGGGGGCTGAATTTATTAAAGGGTTGTTTGACTATGCAGAGCAGTGCAGGATTATGACAAAGTCCAGTGTGTTAAAAAAAGAAAAAAAAAAACATAACCATGTGTGATGTTTACACAATGTTTTCTCTGAAGCGTGGCATGTGCTAACTGTACTTGGCATCAGACTCTCAAAATATAATCTAGCTATTGTCGTAAGTGTAACCAATTAAATTAAACAATTTCATGACATTGCTAAAAAACATAATCTTGCTGGTAATTTACAACCAGTCACCACAAGCTGTCAGATAATAACTGTATTAAAATCTGTATCTCATTAACTGAGACCAATTTGTACTGCAATACTTAGGTTTCAAATGGCTGTGAAACTGCTTAAAGGACCAGTGTGGAGGTGTGTAGGATTAGTGGCATCTAGCAGTGGTGTTGCGGATTGAAACCCCTCTCTCCTTCCTGTCAGAGGAGAAACTATGGTGGCCACAAAAAGGGGCCCTATCTAGAGCCAGTGTTTAGTTTGTCCTCTCTGGGCTATTGTAGAAACATGGCAGTTCAACATGGTGGACTCATGGTGTCTGTAGATGTAAAAAGATTATTCTAAAACAACAAAGCATAACAGTTCTTATTGCCAGGTGATTATACACTAATGAAAACATAGTTGTGAATATTATATTCCATTTTTATAGGTCCTAAATTGTACACACTGCTTTCAAGTTTTCATGAATGCAACATTTTCTTTGTTGCTGACAGTAAGATGATGAAATCAATACTGTCAGCAGCTGGTTAGCTAAGCTTAGCATCAAGACTGGAAGCAGAGGGAAACAGCTAGTCTCACTCTGTCCACCGCCACCTCTAAAGCTCACTAAACAACGCATCTTCATCATCATCATCATTTTCCATACAAAAACCAAAGAGTAAAAAACACACAAGTTGTGGTAGTTATGTGCTAGATGATTATTTGGCTAGCCTCAATGAATGCGATGAGTTTCCACCAGTTGCCTGGCAACTGCACAACTGACTTACAAAAAAGTGGATCTCACTATTTCTCAACTATTTCTTGAATGTGTAGACAAAAAATATAAAAATTAGAATCCAGTTATTCAGTAGAAACATCATTTTATCTTCTGACAGTTTTGTAAACCACTTTAAAAAGTTGTTTCGTGTTAGGACATATATAATGAGAGGGTCAGGTTACCTTGACTTTTTCATAACACTATGTATGTGAGTTAAGCACACACGCCTGTTATTTTTTGCATTATTGCATTATTTTGAAGTGAACACCCACATACTCATTAGTAGCTGTGATCACAGACAGCCTGGCTGCTCTGCAGAAAGCTGTAAGTGACAGAATCAGTGGCTGAGTCCTGAGTTTACCTACAGTAATCTCCTCTTGCAACCCAGATTACACCGCCCTAACATAGGCCTGGTCAAAGATACTGCTGATCCTAGAGTCCGGAGTTTTCTGGTACTTTGCAACACTGTGCACCAGGCATACAAAGACGGCCTTGTGCTGATGCAACAAAAGGCAATAGAAAACATCAAACACATCTGTACAAGGAACACCCCCACTGGAGGCCAGAGGCAAATCCCCCCACCCCCACTACAGTGTGTGTGTGCTTGTGTATGTTTTGTTTTGTATGTCTGCTAATGATGCATCAGTTTGTGTGTGACTTTATCGCACACTTTCTCTCCCTGCAGTGCTGGGCCCAGTGTCCCTGTGTGGGCCCCACAGAGGGGTTGGCTGTGTCCTTTGGATAATCAGCTGGTGAAGGTCTTGATTAGCAGCGGAACAGCATAAACTTTGCCCATGTTTCAGTGGCCCTGTTATGGCTCTTTCTACGTCAAGGAACAGATACTCTGGATCCAGAACTTGCCCGATTACAAGGCTGTCTGGAGGGAGTCCAGAGTGAGGAGTGGGCCTTGTTCACAGTTCAATGTTTGCAGGGGATAAGAGTGACTCCCAAGAATGAGAAATAATATCCCCCACACATACAGAGTTTGTTTGCTTTCAAGGTTCTCACAGTCCTGACAACTCTCTCCTCCTCTTCTTTTGCCTCCTCCTCCACCTCATTTATACTCTTCTAAATTTCCACAATAAACAAAGGCCTTTTGAAGAAGATTTCATAAGAATGGCCGATCCCATTCATACCACATATACAGTACCGTTATTGTCGTCATGTGAGACCACAAGACTAATGACAGTACATGAGAGTCATGTTATTCAGGTGGTTCTGGATATTGATAGTCACAGTGCTGAGAGGCTGAGCTGTCCTGTGGTATTTACTGTGTGGTTCAGTGGTATGACAGCAAGATGAGGCAGCATGAAGTGGGCAGTGGTCGCAACAAAGGATAAGAGGAGGGCTGTGGGAGGTTTATGGTAGGATGAAGTAGCGCAGGTAGAAAAAAGTTTCTTTCAAGATATCTGTGTTCTGGGATGTTATCATGTAACAGACAGATCATGTATACAATAGTCCAACAGTCTGTTCCAGATTTAGGATTTTGGGATGTTTTATGACCTATGACCTACTTACCCAGACAAAGACAAACTCATTATGTCAGGTTTATGTCTGAATATATGTCAAATGGTGACATTATTATTCATTTGATCATCCACTTCCTGTTTACATAGGGCCACAGATATGGTCAGAAAACTCCTTGTCCTCCTCCTGGTCATGATAAAAAAAAAAGAAACTTTGGTTCTAACGCAGGTAACAGTGAAAATAAGTAAGGCTTTGATGCATTTATGACCGAATGTCACAAGGAGGAAAAATAACAAAACTCCCCAAAAGCAAGATCTCCTTTTATATACTTGTTTCCCCTTTAGGCAGAATCACAGGAGATATCAAGTAGCAACACACTGCCTTTATTCATAGCCAAAGCGTTCAAAAATAGACACAGTATTTCGGGTGCTGATGAGTCACTGGAACTTCACATGTACCTGTTACATGTTCCTGTTTATTCCCTTTGGCGTGCTATATTAACAAACAATCATTCACAAATCTGTTGGCAATATTGCTTCTGGCAGCTTCCTAATTAGATTCACTCTGATTTTTCAACACATTTCAGTCAACTAACTGTGAGCGGAGAAACACAGGAGAACAGCTTAATGATGTAATAAAAGTGAAGCATGTGGCAGGTTGATGTGGCCCTGGTGCTTTTTCCCCTTTGAATAAACGTCAGCAGGTGTATATGAATCAAGATTTTACTGGCAACAGTAACTGACAAATACAGTTGAGATTCCGTGGCCATCCATTTGTTTGAAAAGTGACATGCTTTAAAATGTGTTCAACCACCAAATACCTCCATATTATTGTGCAAATATGCAACATGCATGTCCTAATAGTCTAATAAATATTTGTGGTAAATGTTTTCAACATGATCTGTATATTTTGGTCAGCCCACTGTTACAGTTTTGCCCAAAAAATAAAAAGAACTGGAAAACTGTGAACAAAACAAAATTACAGCCTGAATGCGGTCAGGTCATGTGGGTGCTGCTCATTTTTCGGTGGTTTCTCTCTGCTTATGACAGGACGGGGACAATTGTTGGCCTGGATTTGCACAACTATTTGCTTGGAGACAGATCGCTTTGCCCCACATTCTGTTTCCAGGCTTATTGCAAAAAAAAAAAATAATAATAATAATAATGATAATATATATATATATATATATATATATATATATATATATATATTATATTTTTTTTTATATATATATATATATATATATATATATATATATATATATATATATAAAAATGGGGTGGCGGGGGGGGGGGGGGGGCTGGGGGGGGGACCCCCAAACTGGGGGAGGCCAACAGATCCCAGGCAACATCACCCAGCCAGAAGCGCAGTCCAGGACAGCAAGAAACCCCAAACCCCAGGCCTCGGAGACTGAGGACACCCCCAGTTTTTTTTTTTTTTTTTTTTTTTTTTTTTTTTTTTTTTTTTTTTAATAAAAAAAATTGAAAAAATAAAAACATTATACACAAACAAGGAAAAAAAAAAAAAACACATCATCATCAACACAGAGCATTTGTCTAAAAAGTGAGCCATACCTAATAAGGAAAAGTTGGATCTTTGTTGAAAATCATGCATTCTTTGTTAACAGTGTGGGGGATCATTTTTGCTCACCCTCTGATAATGGGAATGAAAAGTATGCTATTTCTAAATATTTAGATCCTACAAACTGGAATCTAAAGGGAAGCCTTAGTCGGGTGGAAAAGCATCCTGGTATATTCTATTTTGTCCATTTGTAAAGACCTAGCTGGTAATCTATTTATCCAATGTACCTAATAGCCCCAGTGAGGTTGATCAATACACATTATTGTCTGTCTTGTGAGGCTCTGACATTTCAAAGAGCAGTCAGATGCACTTTGATGCGCAAATGTGACTGTTTCTACAAGAACACTTTTGCAAACAATACAGCATTTGAGGAAAAAGAACATTGCTTTTATGAAGAGAACAGCCAAGAAAACAAAGGATTCATTATGAATAAATATCTCTTGTGTGACATTTAGAATATATTGATTATATGCACTGTACATACAGTATAACAGAGTCATGGTTGGGCCATCTTTAAGATAAAAAGAAACAGCTCATTCTGTGAACAGCTGATGCAGATATTCATCAGCAGGGGATTTTTCTGCACATGTTGCAGGAGAGTCAGCAGCAGACAGGGACTTTTCCTCATTACTGTTGTTAGAGGACTTCATGACCCAGCTTTCCTGAACTAACTGACAAACTTGTGAAGAATCATACTGAGCTACATATGGTGGGTGGTTATTGTTAACATTAGGCATAAACGCAAACAAACAACAAAAGCACGCCCATGTTAACTCTACTTAAGCTCACTGTTTATCTCTCCCTCTTTCTTTGCCCCTGTTGATGTGAGAATGTGCACATCAGGGAAGCTGTTACATGCAACAATGGAGCACTGTTGCCCAGTGCAGATGCCATGTGACAGTTCAGATTTCCTCTCTGTGACTCCACATGCGAACATGCACAAACAGAGACCGCAGCACCCTGCCAAACAAACAGCATGATGTGTCCCCGTGCTCCCATAAAGTTACACAACCCTGGATCACACAGTCAAATGGTACACAGCAAACAGGCAACAAGGAACGTGCTCGACACTAATGTTGTGGTCATCAGAGCTGCGGCCTCTTATCTGAGCAGTTAGTTAATTGCATTCACCTGCCATTCCAGGTGTAAATCAGTACATGATTAGACTGCTGGAATACAAGATAACTCAGCTCTAACGCACACACAAAGCAGGGTTTATGGTGTCTAAATGTGACAAACTAAGGGACGCTCATAATGTTATGTAAGGTTTAACGTGCTCTTGTTATGGAAGCACTTGGTCCACTGCTCTTTAGATACATCGTCCAGAAAGGTGAACACATGCATCCACACATGTGTGCGCATTTACACTTTTTGTTTTTCAGACTCATAAAAAGCCACCCCAATCCACATACAAGTGCCACACAGTGACACACAGTGTTTTCTGCGCAGGATTTGTTTGCTGTTGCACCATGGTTGGCCACTGAAACAAAGTCAGCACCGCTGACTTGTCACTTGTGGCCACAGTGGCTGCTGTTTGGCTCAAGTTATAGTCTTGCTTCCGAGCACGCTAGGCAAAAGTATAGTGAATCTGATTGGAGCAGGTAATCTTGAGGTAGCGATAGAATAAAAGCATATTTGTATGCACAATGTACAGTACGTGTCTACTTAAGTGTTGATTGGTGTCATTTACATGGCATTATGGTACAAGATCTCCCACTATGCATGTTCCCTTTATGTCATGAGCAGGAAGGCTGATAAAGAGTGATTCACACCCTGAAAAGACATTCCTGCAAGATCACACAATTAGAGTCAATGAGTCAATGCCAGCCTGCAGCTTCTCCTCTGACTCATAAAATAAACAATTGCCCTTACATACATCTGAAGGATCTACAGATGTTTATTTCATTTGATACACAAGCCTACGTGTGTGATACATGGTTCAACAATATAAATGCTGTTGTCTATCACTCTTTCAATCAGATACAAGCATTCCTCTTCCCTTGACAGTATTCAACCCTTAGATAAATCTCTGAGAATAACATCCAATTCATAAGTGCAAATGGAGAAAGACAAGGAAACATGACATCATTTTCCTTTGGCAGTATCTGTAATCTCCCCGAACAGTAAACAGGAGATAAAGTGCAAACAGATAGGTCTTTCTTCAGAGATAGGTAGTACCGTACAGCAGTCAGAGACGGCATCACACGTTGCAGTTCTCCTTACATAAACCCTCGCAGCTCGTCATCACTCCTTATGAATCAGCCTTTATCTCACAACCAGCACAGTATTCTTAGACAAGAGCCTGTTCTCCATGCGCCTTAAAGCGTGCTTATTGTTAAAGAAAAGGCCAGGCACTCACAGTCTGTACAGACTCTCAGTCTGTCTTGTGGAGGAAAGGAGATTAAGCTGTGTGTGTGTGTGTGTGTGTGTGTGTGTGTTTATTGTGTTCATATCAGATGAGAATGACTGTGACAGTGAGGAGCTCATGGGTTTGGTATGTTGTCTGCTTCATCAGGACCACTCACCTCCACTATTATAAAACATGTTCCATCTGACAGCAATTCTCAAATCCTTTATCTGACATCGTCTGAGTATGAAGTGAAAGACAGAGAAAAACAAGATATAATAATACGTATAAATATACATAAAACTTTGTAAGTACGATGTACTTTTTTGTACTTTTTCAACTAACCATGATGTGCAAACATCTGAGCATCATTACCATTTTTCAGTGCCATATGTTTTTCTCTCTAATGAGCGTGTTACTGAGTTCATAGGGGTTAGATAATGCTCCTCCTGTCCCTGACAGTCAAACTGTCCTTTACTCACTAGGAGGGCTGTGGAGGGGATTAACAATTCCTGCTTTTTGCTGCACATCTATCACCAACTGTACAAAAACCACCAGAAACCAGATCCTTTTTCAGGCAGCTGTCGCGTGCAGCTGGTAACCCGAGACTGGGCTCTCCGAGAGGCTTTTAATTCCACACATGTGGCACTACCTGTCCAGTGTGGATTTGAAGATTTTATGCGCGTGGGGCAGCTGCCGTGGCTTGTAAGACTCGATAAGAAAGGCGGGGGGTGGGGGGGGGGTGCCTCTCTCTAAATGTTAAACTTATATCACCATTCATATACTGTAGCATTCAGTTAGCCCTCGATCCATTTATGGTGATTAGCCACATGTGTCTGCACATGTCAGGAAAAGAGAATGTAAAGTAAAGTGGAAATCTGTCACCCCAAGTGTGTCTGTGTTTATGAAACTTTACCGCTGACTGCTGCCACACAGTAGGTCCTCTAGAGACACTACACAGAGGGCTTAGTGAGCTGACGGAGGTGGTGGGGGAGGAGGACAGGGAGGAGGGATAGCTGGAGATAACTAATAAAGTGCTGCTAAGAGAATATATTGTTTAGTGTGACTGTACAGTCTTTATGTGCATTATGCATGCTTTGGATAACCTACTTTATCTTTCTGCATGTATTCTGTGCTGCTACGTGTTCAATGTAATGTCTCAAAATATTTGTTTATTTTATAAGATTGCAGAAAGTGATATATTAGATATACATACATAGACAGATATTTAGAGTATATTGCATTCTCACACTGCACAGTGGATTAGTTTGAGTTTTGTGTCAGCAGTAAACTGTAACTGGTTTTTATTTGACAAGAACATGCTGTTTCGTTTGTTCTTCTACCACTGGAGGAGGGAGACACGGAGTACTACTTGGAAAGCATGAGACACAGTACTACTAAGAAAGTAACTGTATCCTCTTTGGGGCACTGCTGGGAGTTCGCCTCTATTTACAGGAATGAGAACAACACTGCTGACGGTTTCTTCTCAGTAACATTTACAATGAATTCACCTCCTTTTAACTCTTGCTACCTCTACTTCCTCAGTTTAACCATACTGTGTGGGAAGGCATGCACAATAGGCTAGTTGCCTTTACATATTAGGAAGTGTATGAAGTTTATATGAGGGGGCATGTTTAGTTGCGGAGAGACTGTGCAAATTTATGGAATTACTGTGCAATTTCTTCTTCCGACCTCTTTTTCTCAGCAGATTAGTCACTCTGCAGCTGGTTGTGGGCTTCACTGTGTTGTATGTACTCAGCTGGAATCAACTTCCCCTGTTCCTCAGCCCAGTTTACAGCCAGGTCTGGCTGTTAAAAAAAAACAAAAAAAAGAAAAACATGCCTGTCCACGTGCCAGTGAGAAGGTAAATGCAGGTGACTGAGGGAAAGAATGGTTTATGCAGTTCTATCTCACACAGCACTCGCTCTCTAACCTGGTTACGCTGTAAAACCTTTGTTCAAGAGACGCCCTTCCTTTCCACTTTTCAAACCTTATTTTCCTTTGTTGATCCCTTCAGCACTGACATTTCCTTCTTTTATAAATCAGAACATGGAACGTTTTATGATAACAGGTAGTCATGAATCGTGTGACATGAATGGCCTTCTCGATCTTTCTTCAACCACCCGCTGTGTCCTTGTCAATGTTTGATTGAATGTTGAGTCTTGCAGCATCACTGCAGCAATTGCTAACAATTGTTATGCTCCTAGCGCATTGCAATATAGCTGCTAACCATGGGGGGCAGCACTCCTGACATCTGTTGGAGTATGAAGCCTGAAAAACAGACCAAAACAGCGTCACGGCCGCGATGTCACAGAGCTGTGCCCGGTGAAAATTAGGGGTAAGTAGCATTTTGGTTAGTTTAAGCCAAATCTGATATCGATATTTTATATCCCAATAGGTTGCTAAGAACTCTGATGTATCGTATGAAGGTCCTGGATTAGGGCAAGCTTTTTGGCTCCTAGAGGTTTTGAAAAGAAAATGCCAGTGATTTCACATTTCTTTGTTTCTCTGTCCAAAGAAAACAATGTATCTTTATGTTGGATGGAGGGTTTTTTATGGTTTGAGAAAACGTTCCATCTCTCAACTCTGCTTCTTAAGCTACATAAACCATACGAAAACCCATTGGGTTATCTCGAAATTTGCACTGCCACAATGCGGAAAATAAGGCTAGTTTTCTTAGCGCATTTGAAGTTAGAGATAGAATCAACCCAACAAATTCACATTTTTAGTTATGTCTTATAGTTTTAGAGAGCCATACAAACATGGCTCTATGCTGGAAGTCCATTATTTTGTGCTTGGCTGCAGCAACCCATTCCCCCTTTTCCTCACAAGACTGGCCAGTAGAGCAAGAACAGGATGTAGGTACATTTTACTCTGCTGAGAAAGGGGATGTCTGGCTCACATTACATGGTGTTTGAGTTCAACGTGTACACTGCTGATGATCACATCAAAGTGATTTTGCATTAGCCAGAGCAATAAAAATCCCACTTCAGTGAGTTGTCTGGTTTTAATGTGTTTATATTAGGATGCTGGGTGTTTTAGGTTAAAGCTGAGGCAACACAGAAAAAATATCATGAAATAATAACATGAGATGTCTTAAACTGTACACCACTCATACGAAGCTCTTAATGTGTGATGATGTTCCAGCAACAGTGCCTCAAGATTATTTTGCTTTGTGCCATGGAAGGGTATTTAGGGAGGTTAAGCTTATCTGCCCTTCTAATGTGATTAATCCTCCAGTAAATGTATCATTTGATAAGGGATTACTCTCTATCTCTTTGTTGTCTTTTCACTCAGAGAAGATCTTCCAAAGCTCAAATGCATCAACTAATCTATATCCAAAAGTGATTTGATGACAGATCTGAGTTCACACAAAAGCACTGTATGCTCGAGTGTGGACTTAGATGACTCTAGATCACCATAGTCATTTTAACTCACTCATCTCCTTAACAAAGAGCAAAACTCCCTGACACATGATCAAAGGATTTGTTCATCTTAAGATCCCTTTTTTTCTCTCTCTTCTCTCTGTTTTCCAGACTTCAAAGCTCTCGAACATCTTACGCTCTTCTGCTTAACAAAAAGAGAGGGAGAAAAAAAAAAGCTGTTGCCGTGTGGCTGCTCCAAGCAGCCGACAGAATGGGGGGAAAGCTGGCAGCAAACATGAACACAACTAATAATACCTCAGCTGGATAGTCAGACTGTGTGCTTGCAGTCTGTCTGTCTTCCTGTCTGTCTTTCTCTTTCCCTCTCTCTCTCTCTCTCTCTCTCTCTCTCCCTGCATTTTGTGAAGGTGACAGCATGGTGAGTCAGCTTGGACTTTCCAGCTTCTCCTGTGATCTCTGTAGAACTCACCTCTCAGTGCCTTTCCTGGCATCTGCAAACAAACACACACGCACACACACAACATTCAACCCTTTCTCTCTTTTCTGTGAAAGACCAAATTTCACACAGGCATTTAACATCTCACCTTCCCTTTTCTCCTCAATACTCGACTTCTTCCCTGAAGCAGGGGTTGCTAACCTGTCTAAAGGGTGAAGACCAATGGAATCCCCCCTGGGTTTGTGGATTAGAGCGCCTTCCAGACAGCCTCATGTCACACGGGAGTGCGAGGCTGATCTTTCACCTTTCCTCTCCTCTGTCACAGTGTCCGCCATGGGGCTCAGGGTCTAGCGTGGACAGGTTGAGTGTACTGTTACTTAGGTGTGAGAGTGTGCCAACGCAGAGTCCAGTTTCACACCTCAACCTGAACCTGAGCTGAGAAATACTGAGTGTTTCTTAGATATGGCAGAATAAACAAAACACCCCATACCTGAGCTGCAAGAAGCCACCTCTTGAGGTTAAGGAGATAGTGTTGAATCCTTTGATGCAGTAAGTTGCCTGTTACGTGTGCATATATAGCGTGGTGCACATGCTAGAAACAAGTGCACAATCAGATTCAAGAAGAAACACGCTTGTGCAGATTTTAAGTTTACATCACACACAAATGCTATTAAAAAACGAAAAAGGAAAGTAGTTCTGACGAAGGTTTCGTTCAGATCATGTTACCTTAACGACAACTGCTCTTGCATTCCAGGAAGAAAGTATTTTTATCTTAGGCCTTTTTTTTTTTTCTTTTACACGCTTCCAAAAAACCTCTAGAGAATGCATTGTGTTTCATATTTCAGCAGGTATGATTGTGCAGATTTGCAAAACAGGTCAGATGCAATTGCTGCTGGCTACAAGTTGTTACTCAAGTTTGTTTCAGAACAAAGTGCCTTTCTATGCACATGTAAGCACACACATATTGTATGTACACTCACATCTCAGTATGTTCATGCTGCTGCAGCCAGAGAAGTTATATATATGTGAAGCTGTTCATCTTGTGATTAAATACAATAAATAGTTTCAGTAAGAACTTAAAGAGCCACGGCCCACCTTACTCCTTCTTTACACAGCATATAAAAAATGTAGCACTGTATTGATTTAAGAACAGGGTTCAGCATATGCACACCTGGGTATGCTGTTCAGTGTTTGCGCCAAACATTCATACGCCCATGACACATACACACACGCAAACACCCACCTGTCTTTGTGCAGCAATCTTACGGTAAAGAGTTTTATTACAAGACTCAATTGCCACCTCAGGCCACTGTAAAACTTGCCAGCATGTTAACTTTGTGTTTGTGGATCTTTGCGTGCATCTGTGCGTGCTCTGTGTTGTCTGTCCACTCCTCCTTTTGTGATCCCTGCAAGCTTAGGAAAACACCTGAACGCATTAAGAAGAATTTTCAGCATTTAATATGTAAAGCCGCCAAATACAAATTGATGCTGTCGTTAGTGAAACGAAGGAGAACAAATAAATAGAAAGTGTTAGTTTGTGTTGCAGATTTTTCAGGATTAGTGGATTTTTGTTGTGGGTACAAACACGACGTAACACGAAGACGCCCAAACACAGGGAGATATGTCGAAGGATTTAATAAACAATTCTAAATTTTATCCTTATCTGTGTGTTTTAGTAAGTCAGTCATGATGAAATTATCCATTCATTTCTTCAGTAAAAGTCCCATAACTATGAAATATCCACAGTAAGTGTAAAATCGTCATGTGTGATGGAGGAAATAATGCCTATTGTGTGTCATAACCTCATAGCATGTTGGAAAGTGCTTCTCCGCCCATGAAGTCATGAATTACGTCAGAAGTTAGACAGTTGGATCAGATTAGATCAGCTAGTCAGCATACAACCATGCACACACAAGAGTGGATGGTGGATTGATGGCTAGATGCTCACGGTAGCATACAGGTAAAACAGGTTCTCCCTCCAACAGCAATTACCTAGTGTGTTGGTGTAAATATAAGGATGTGGTCTTAATAAACTTGTCTGGTTAAATCAGGACTTCAGGAGTTGCAGAAAAGTAAACTGGAGGGGGTTTAACAGGTAGGTGCAGTTGTAAAGGTAGATAGCAAGGTAGACAGATTGTTATCAGCAATGCAGCAACGTGTGTTGTTGTAAGTGCAAACAGTCAAGATAGGGGAGAAATTGACAATTAAACTACTGAAAGTATATGCCCTTTGTGTTTACGCCTGTGCGAGGCTCTGCATCCATATGTGTGTGTTTACATACACAACAGCAGAAGCATGCCTTTTATTTGATGTGAACAGGTGTGTGTGTGTGTGTGTCTTTTGCAGTAGTTTTCCAATCTGTCATGCGTGTGTGATAGAAATCTGCAAAAGTGTAGTAGAAACAGACAGAGGAGTGTGTCAGGAAAAGCAGACCAGGTGCCCAAGTTCCTCTGTGTCAAAGGTCATCACAATCAGCTGACATGGTTTCTTTCTGCTTGTTAATAATCATTCATAAATACGGGCATCAGGGATGTTTTTCATTAGTATGATGATGGAAATTTACAGACAGTATAAGCCAGCAAGGGTTTGTCAAGGGTATATGTCTTTATAATTATCAAACATTTAGTGATTGATTATGAAGAGAGTCGTTCACTGTGTGTTACATAACATTACTGGCTTGTAACTCCTTTAAAAAAAAAGGAAGCACATCCTTGCAGCTGCCAACTGAGGTGTGCATATGCAGAGTGGTGGATAGCAGAATGATTTTTATTTTCACGTTGTTTTGTCAGACGACTAAGGAAGAAAAAGGAAAAAATAGAGATATGGTAATAATTTTGCATCGTACAAAAGATACCATGACTGTTAAAGTAAAAGTTCTTTGACTAATACATCAGAGTGCATAACAAGTTCCAACATTTGTACAGTCATGCAGCCAAAGCACTCTCACTCATACTTACTGTAACTTTTCATCCAGGTCCAGGTGACTGAAGCTAGCATATATATTTTTTTATCCCCTAGGTATTTCAGTGTACTTTCTTGCTTTTAAATTCAGCATAAAATTACAAATAAACACACATTTATACACTCTGTGTCCTGTTTACTTTGTAATTACCTGCTGAATAGTTTCTGATTATATCTGCCAAATGCAAAGAAGCCCCTGGAAAGCTTCCTTGACGGCTGAGGATGAAATTAACCTGCATTTAGTAATATTTTTATGGGATTACCAGCAGTGGATACAGCTGTTAAACAGCTATGGATTCCAATTTTTGCTCTATTCAAGATCCAAACTGTTTGAAACTTAAGACCATCATAATCTGTTATGTGAAAACATAAACAGACTTGTGACCTGGATATCAACCAGGCATTTTTAAAAATGTACTGTACAACATATTATACTATGCAAGAATAATACATAATAATACATTAATTCATATTAACCGGATATATGTCCTCTTTTAGGTCAAAACCCTTTTTTAGATGATGGATAAGCCAAAATTAGATTAGTCACTTCCTGTAAATACACACTTGCATCTGATCCCAGTCATCTCATTTCTCATCTGCTGGAAGTTTCCTGTCAGCTGATTGGCTCGCTGCTTGCAGGGAGAATCCAGATCAGACACCCTAGGCAGTTGCTGCTGTTGATATAACTTTGAACACATTCTCTGGCATCCTCTGAATGAGCCACTCACAGGCAGTCATTATCCTGATCACACTACCCATGTGGGATCAAATACACTCATGTACCACAGTTTCAAAATTGAAAGAGCATTGTTCTCTGTTTGCTTTTCCTGGTGAAGTTATGTTTTCAGACAAACGACTATGCCACGACTAATAACAACGTGTGTAATAAACAAAGAGAGGACAAAGGATCCGTAATTGAATCAACCGCCGTTCTAATTTCTGGGGCATCCCTCACCCTAATTAAGCATTGCTCGTTGGTTGTCATGGGAGACAATGACAACCTGAATAGAGCTGTCACTCTGGATCAGACTGACGTGTTGCCTTGGCAACGAGGGTCAGTGGGTTTGCAGTGCATGCAGAGGATGTAAGATGGGAGGAGGACAAGGAGGGGGAGGAGGAGGAGGAGGAGGAGGAGGAGGAGGACAGAAGTGTGGAGGGGGTATAAGAGAATCTAGATCCAAGAATCAGCTGGGAGTCAGTCTTACATTAGCATTTGATGAAAGCAGTTAAACAAAGCATGGAGAAAGACTTTGCACAATTCTCTCTGAAGGTCAGTGTTGCATTAGATGTGTCATGTACTCTCAAGTTAGACCTCAGCTCATTAATCCTTTTTTCCATAATTTATCTCCTTATCACCTGGATTTTGCAAACATATGACTCAACACTCTTTAAAGCTTTTAACCTTCAGTTCTGTGTACCTTTCACGACGTTTCACGGTAAAGGTTCGATGGCACCAGAATGGAGCTTTTGATGAACAGATTTGCATGAGTTTCACAAGCCCTCGCTGCTGTGTAAATATCATGTTGTTGTGGAGCTTTGAATGACTCCTCTGTGTCAACAAACTGTGGCTCAGTCCTGGGGATGCCATTGGGTCTTAATAAATCGATGTGGATGAAAACAAGGCTATAAACGGCTCTTTAGGTAGTGAAAGTCTGTCTGCCTCCCTCCCTCCCTCCTATCAGTCCACCCCGAATGCTCTTTTTTTATTTGCAGAGACATTCAGATGAAGTGTGCCGCTCTTTATGTCTTGGCAAAAATCCACACCCATCTATTTCAAAAGCTCTTTATTTTTCCTTCTGCACACACATACACACGCACGTATACTGCAGAAAAGTGCCCACTCCATTCTTCATCACAGCCTTGTATTTTTGAAAGGGCCTGGCTCAGATATCCTATAGGCAGGAGTAACAGCTGTCGCTAAGCCACCATAGCTGGCCCCCACTCAGCACCCAGTGGGGACCCAAAACTCTCCATGTCTGTCGCTGTCTCCATCCCGCTGTCTAGCTTTTGGACTGGCTGTCGCTGGCTACTTTCATTGTCTCTGCCCCTGTCTCCCCCACCCTCCCTCCCTCCCTCCCTCTTTCTCTCTCTTTGCTCCATCTTTCCCTCTAATTACATTGCATCCTAATTGTCCATTTAGGAAAAATGCACTTCCTTTTGTTTTTTGGGATTACAAGAAACAGAAAAAGAAATGAGGAGGCTATGAAAAAGAAAATGACACAGGATGGGACAAAGAAGGGCAGAGGTCCTCTCTTTTCCATTCACTGACTGTGAGGCACACGTCCTCTTGCCACACACACGCACACACACACACACACACACACACACACACACTCCACCCCACTCCAGCCACCCTCTAATCTGCACTGTTCCACCCTGAGGGCCCGAGGCTGGGGCAGCTGCTACTGATGGAGCCAGTGAGCCAGCTGTCCTTGCACACATACACACTCATCCACCGACACACATCCACACACACACACACACCCCTGCACTCATTCATTTAGGACAAAGGAGCCAGGATAGGGGTGTGTATTGCTCATGATTTTGGAGTGTGCCGTGGTCATGGGGAGGGGGGCCTTCACAGTCAGTAAAGTGGTTTTTATGTTCGCTTTGTGTCTCAGCAACAGTTGGCAGCACGTGTGTCAATGACACGCCTCTCTGCTTTATTGTCCATGAAGTCGGAGGGTTTAGGGTGACCTGGGACAAACACACTGACACACTTACAGAAACATAAAGCGATCCAGGCACACAAACAAAAGGGGCATGTGTGGACAGACAGTTACGAAGTACAGTCCCTTTTTTCAAATTGTCAATCTGTCGGAAGCAGAAAAAAAACAAACATACTGTTTGCTCTGCCTGTTTCTGTGATTTCATCATCTTGCAACATCTACCGTCAGTTTTTTCAGTATCCTTGAAAAAAAACCATAGAGGGATTTGTCTGCAACACACCGATCTTGTGTAAGGTTGGATTCCCCAGTATATTAATAGCTATGAAGTGAGGATTACAAAGTAAGGGCATTAAGATCTTGCATGTTTGGCTATAAAGAAAAAGTTCCTAGCAGAGCTTCAAAAACAACACATCAATGGATTCATATCTTTAGATTCTGATTGGTTTATCTCTATCTCTAACTGCTTCACTTTCTGGCTCCTGCTACTATTGGCTATATCCCTCTGTCTTTCCCCGATTGGCTCAGCGGCAGATTGCATTCAGCCTCAGCCGTCTGATTGGTGGAGTATCAGCCTAGGAATTGCTGTGATTTGCCCTTGGTTGTATGTCCACCAGTCAGAGTGTTTTCTAAATACTGCAGCTGCTCTAGAGACAGAGTGAAAGCGAGCGTGTGTGTGTTTGTGTGTGTGTGTGTGTGTGTGTGTGTGTATGTATAGAGGTCGATTTGCTTGAGTGGGTGGATGAGGTGAGTTAGGTGTGTAGTTAACAACTAAAAGGCCATATGGCTGATGACACATATACACACGCACCTGACGGCTGCCTCACACCTGCTGCACTGTCTATGGTTGAGTAAGTGATCCAGATCAAAGGCAAAAAGCCCTCTGGGACTTGTATGTGCGTGCATTTATGCATGTGTGTGTGTGTGTGTGTGTGTGTGTGTGTGTGTCTGAGGAGACATTCACTGTTTCTGAATCTATGCCAACAAAGAGGATTTGTATTTGAATGCGAGACGACTCATGTCTGGCTTTGCTAAGATAGAGTGCTGGAAGAGCTGAAAGGGGCATGGCACGAATGGTCTGTGCAGCAGACTGTACACACACACGCACACACACAAGATGTAGACCTATATAGCACAGATACCTTGACAGGGATAGGAGGAGGAGGGCAGCATGGGAGGGAGGTGACACAAGGGAGAAAACTGCAAACTGCACTGCACATTGTGTGTGGATATTGTTCACTTTAAAGTGTGTTGGAGATGCTGGGCTTATCATCATCTAGACTCATGAAGTGGATTTTAGCATTATGACTTTCTTAACAAGGCTGGAGTTACCCTTTAATTTGGTGTAGGAATTAACGTTCCCTTACGCTCATACACACACCCACCCACTAACCCACACACAAACGCACACATACGTAATCAAAGCGGGACGCTCAAAGGCTGGGTTCTTTCGCTTCGCCCACAAAGGCAACAAAGTCCGTCTTTGTCACTTTCCAAGTCAGACGTCAGCGAGAGTTTGCCTTGCTCTGGGGCTGTGTATAAAGCTTGCCCACACGGAGCCCCCATGTATGTCTGCATATTATTATGACCACCCACACACACACACCACTGTACACAGTACAACGTACTGTTAAAAAATTATTAATGAGAAACAGCGAATGCAGAACTTCCTAACTCCTCTTTGCGTTTATACGCTACATGTAGGCATGTGCCACGCTTCGATACACAGGACCTACACAGACAGGCGCACACATTCATGCAAACTTAAAAACCTACAGACCCTCTTTGACTCACAAACGAGTGAGAGCTTTTGTCTGTGGTTTGTGTCCATGTCTGTGAGCACACATGCATGCCTGTGTTTGTTTGCAACATAAACAGATTGGTTCAGTGTCAGTGTACAGTAGTTGCTGGGTAGAGTTGAGGAGTCTGCAGAGGATGTTGTGGTTGGCTAGCCCCTTTCTTTGTTTCATAAACTGTCTGTCTGGCACTCTGCTGTTAGACCGGGACAAAGGAGCCACTTTAGATTCATATTGGACTCAAGAAGAAAGAGGTCTGTCTGAAGAAAAAGACAGTGTTTTCTAACTATTTCAAGGTGCTTGCTTCATGTGATAATCTTTTATTCCACTTTATTTGCCTTTCTCCAAAAAATGCAATACAACAAGCTGGACCTTGCGTCAATCTCTGTCAGCCGCCACTCAAAATTTGGAAGTGGCCTTAAGCAAGACACCGAATCTCCAGCTCCAGGGGCCTGTTTTTAATCTCATTTCACTTCCCAGTGGAGGTGGAAAGAAACTTCTCAGTATAATTTGCCTGTTATTCGCTGTTATGGACAAACTGTCACTCAATCACTACATCCCCGTTTTCCAGTGATTAGGCAAACATGATTGTACTCACATGCTTTGTGGGTTGTCTGGGGACAAAAAGAAAAAAAATGTGGATTACTGATTAGATTACTCCTCTCCTGCCCTGAGGGCATATTCAGAGCTGAAGAGCTGGCTGTGGATTTAAGACAGAAGGAACAAAGGGTAGACAGAAATGACAAAGAAGACCCTGTTTTGAGGAAATAAACAGTAAAACGCTCGACATGCAGATGTACTCACTTGCACACTCTTATGAAACTTCAGTTTACTTGCTGCAGCTGCTTCCTGTGTGGCAGGTAACACACATGCACATGTTCACACACAAAAACACAGACCACACTTACACTTTTAATCTTTACGCCTCTGCAAATATATGACAATGTTTGCAGATAGCTGCTGCTATTAAGCTGTTTTATTCTACAAAATGCAATTGACATAAAAATAAATCAGAATTCATGCTTAATTATGACAAACATTGCCATCTTTGTTTATATTTTCCTTCATCAGTCCACATATGGCTCGATTTTTGTTTGTCTTCTAGCCTGTGTGAGTTTACTCAACTCTTATTTCATAATTGATAGATAGCAGAGCTTCTGTGTTTTGTGTGTCCACAGTGATAAAGTGACTGTTAACTGGAAAACAACGAGAGCCTGACGGTAAAGGGGACCTTAAACAGGTGACAGAACCAGCAATCAACCTCTGTCATAACAATAACAGCTGTACAAGGAAAACATACACATGAGCACGTGCACACAAAAACACACAATCAGGATACTACTTTCTACAGTGGCAGCTGCTCATGCACAAACGTACACATCCTCTATACCACGCTGAGGTCAAGATATGTGAAACTGGTGAAAATGTTTCTGTCAAAACAATAAAAATAAAGGTAATATTAAGGATCATATTCTGCATTTATCACAAACAAACCAAGCACACACACACACACATAACCCTCATAACCCTTCATTGAGAGATTAGACTGTTGATTTTTAATTGGCTTAACGGCGTGTGTTTAGTTTGATCCTGGTATTATGGCCCAGTGTGTTTTCTTCCTTGAGTGAGCTGATTAAAAAATCTCCCCCTGTCAACACGCTGCCAGATAGATACCACTGTTTGATTAATTCACACACACAAACACACATGTCATAATCCCCGCCCTCCTATTGGCTACTGTGGGAGTCCTGTTTCCAAAGCAACATTGGAATGCCTGGTGTGTGGCACCGCCCCTTTCAGGAAGCAACCGCATGTAAACAAACCCGGCATGTGCAGCACTGTGTGCTCCATCTGACTCTGTGGTAAACAGAGTGTGACTGGGTGCAGGCAGATTGAGGTTGACCTCTGGGATTACATGTTATACTGTTGCCTTTAAGGACTTTGCACATTTGCAGGTCTGGACATGTTGTTTGTGTGTGACTTCATGACAATGAATCATCAAATCTGAGCTAAAATGTACAGGTAGAGAAAACACAAAGGAAAAAGGGCTCTGATGATAAAACTGTATTTTTATATGTATGTAAGTACATAAATCAACAACAGTCCAAAATCAGTGCGGGAAAGCAGGTACAGGTGGATCATGAACAGTAGTGTCAGTGACCTGTCCTCTTGCGTCACATCTTTCCCCTACAAATGTCATATTTACGGGATGTCCAGCCTTTTGTGCTGCGGTGCGTGTTTACTTCTGTTAGCACAATATGGCCTTTACTCCACTGGCCAGCAGCTAAAGGTAACCAAAGTTCAGGAGGATTAAGCACTCAGTGGTACATAGCAGCTCAGATATTTTACTACGGTATGGCCCCAGTGATTGGACCACCTCTGTAAGTGGAAACAGAAGGGGGAAGAATAACAAGGTTATTACAGAACATAACAGCAGATAAACACATTCATAACAGTGATCAAAATACCCACACATGGAGACACCTATCCCATTGAGCAAGAATTCCCAACGACCAATCAAATTTCTGTTACCAACAGCAACAGCTCCTGTTTATGCCTACCTCTAGCTAATCCTGCCCTCCGATTGGCTGGTACCCGGACCTTGGAGCACTGCCCCCTTCCCCCCTCTCCCGTTTTCCACTCTGCCTGTCCCTCCATATCTGCAGATTAAGTAACACCGGCAAAACAAAAAGAGCTTATTTTTGTTTTTCATCAATGACAGTGCACCCACATAAACATGGGGCTTGTTTAGATGCAAAGGTATCTGCCTTGTGATGGCACATATCTGTAGAGGTACAGAGATAGGAGAGTGGGAGAGGAGGTGGGATAAACTGAACCACTGTTGCCATGCACCCTCACTGTGTTACTGGGTTAAGTATGGTATGTTGCTATGAAAAAACGAGCGCAAGGAAGAGGGGCAATTGCATCATTCCCTTGAAAAGTCCTTGAAAAACATGTCTCTCTCCTTTTGCACCCTGTGCAAAATTCTAATTGCACTTTCAAACCATCCTCTGGGAGGAATTTCAAATTGAAATGCTGCACATGGTGCCACAGTGTGCAAACTTATAAAGGTTCTCTCATGCATGAAAGACTACAAGTCCGACTGTTCTCGATGTTTTTGCACATTCCTTTAGCACATTGTTATTCTAAAATAAAAACATGCTTGATCCAGTGTATGTTTATTAGCTGTACTAAGACTCGTTGTTCCTTTCCGCTGCTGGCAGGTAAGGCAAAGAGTGTGAACATGCAGCTAGATGCTTTGTTTTGATCTGTCAGTGACTGTTCAGATGCTGTTGTTGGAGAACATGCACCATTAGATAAGATATGTTGTCAAGAACATGGTCAGTTAGTCCATATCTGACGTTATTATGCAATACCTTAGCGGTTCAAGGAGCATGTTTTTAGCTTATAAGAACACATGTAAGGTGTACATACATGGCTATAGGAGAGCTGAAAACATGTTGTGGTCAACCTAATATACTCTACGGCCAAGGTTATCACATGCCTTTGTTGTCATGTGCACGTATATCATGTTTGTGTGTATGTATGCAGTTTGAGACACACACACACACACACACACACTTTCAAAGAAAGACAACTTGTTTGTGCACGAGCAGGAGGCTGTGATGATGAGCTGCTGCATCATCATTCCCCTCATAACCCTGACCTGTAATCGAGTGACGACACAGCACAAGCAAACAAGGCCCTCATCAGGGATCCTCCTCTTTCCCCTTATCCTTTACCTCTCAATCTGCTCTTCTTTTTTCTTTGATCTCTTGACATCTTTCCTCTATCTCCCACTCTTTCTTTCATTCTCTGCTTGTGTCAAGGCAGGCCATGTCCCTCCCTGGCTGCTCAACCTCTCTCTTGAGATTTCAAATTAGCATGTGCACTGAAAGCAGAGAGGCACTTTGGCAATCACACTGTTTACTCTGTGATCTCCCTCTCTCCCTCTCCCTCTCTCTAAAAAAATGTCATGCTGCCTTGACACCTTTCCACTGGCTGCACCAAACCACTCTGAACTTTCTTAGAGTAAGAACTCTTTTATTACCAGTTTGTTTCATGCTTGCATAGAATCTTGATGTGAAATACTCAGAGAATACTCACTAGACAGTGTCTTATTGTTACTCTCCTTTTTACTGCAAGTGTGTGTGGTGCATGCCTTGCTACATTGCTCTTGACTTAAACAATCCCCATGAGTAAGAATGAGCGTTGCTATTTCAGGTACTCCTTTGTTTAGCCTGAAATAGTCTTAGACTTAAGCGTGATGGAATGTGGAATTTACACCATCCATGAAATGTGTCTGTCTCTTTCTTTTTACACCCTTTCTATCTCTCCTTGAATCAAGCCAGTCATACAGTCTGCCCCCTCTGTCTGCATGCCACGACACAGCACAGACTCTATCATCAGATGAGCAAATAGTGTGCAACTTTGTATGTCTGCACTTTGTATGTCTGTATCTCCCCTCTTCTCCAGGCTGCACTTCTATGGACATGCCTTCCGGCCTGCTGCTGCTCTACATGAGGATTGCGGACTATGAGAAGGGATTCCTGGCACGGCTTTGAATACATGTGCTTCTAGAAGGATAAGCTCAGCTATGTTAGTAATGTGTCAGCCGCGCCGAGGTTACAGACTGCTCCCCATATTTGGCAAATCACTTAGCATTGCCCCACCTCAGCCAGACTGGCAGCCACAGTAAACCAGAAAATATGAACAGAATCCAGAGGCAGACAGGGGATAAGGGGAAAAGCACAATGCATTCATTAAATACCGTAGTCTTTTTGGGAATGATAACACAATTTGAAAGTATTTGACACTATATTTGGCTTTTATTTTCTACCCTTCTTTTTCCTCCTCTGTTCTCTATTGTGGAAGGAAAAACCAGGTGAAACTTTAAGACTCTGAGACTCTGAGCTGTTTCAGTTGTCCTGAAATAGCCTTTGCCTTTTACAGTTATCTCATTGCAGCTTATATAAAGAGGCACGCCTGCAGCCCCAGTCTCATTTGATCAATGCATTTGGCATCAGATCACTCTTTGTGGACTTGGGTCACATTCTTGATTTGCTCAAGAGGGTTACTTGTTTACTCATCTCAGAGTGTTTTTTTTTAGTTTGTTATGATGGTGTTAACTTCATGTGAAATACCATAAGGCGGGGATCAAATTAGAAATCACTTAGTACTTGGAACATTTGATCTAAGTTTAGCCGTTGAGGTATATGTAGGATCACTCCTGTCATATCATATTTTTATAAAGCCCCAGTTAGCAGAGGTTCATTGCAAAAAGGCAATGAGGGCACATACATAATCGTGTTTGTGCAAATAATATAGATACTGCGTTCAGAAATCACACGTTTCATTCAGTCAATCCATTCAGTTGCTCGTGAACAAACACCCTGATGCAATCCCAGGGCAATTTTTGCAGACATGCCAATTTGAAAACAAACATTCAAATGATTATATCCTGCACCAATAGAGGAGGGAATCAAAATCACTCTCTCTGCCCAGCTCACCAGTTATTATTATTATTATTATATTTAAGACAATTGTCTCATTGGTTTTTCCCCAGGTCTAAGAGTAGTATTTCACATTAACAGCAGTTAAGTGTGTGTCATGACCTCATCTGCAAATGACCTGCTGTGTGTGTGTCACTCTACCCTCCCCAAGGGGACACAGTGGATCTCTAAAGTGTAGGTCAGGTGTTTGTGTGAGTGTGTTTGTAACCTGGCCACCCTCCCCTTGGCTCACACACAGCTGTTTTACTCGGTCTGATTATAGGTTCTGTAGAAAGACAACCGTGATCATTACTTCTGAACTGAGAGGTTTGCATCATGTGATGTCATCCTTCGCAGTGTGGTGCGGTCATCCCAGGTGCCCAGGTGTGTGTGTGTGTGTGTGTGTGTGTGTATGTGCATGTGTTTGTGTGTGTCTGTGTGTCTGTGTGTACATGTGTATGCATCAACATTTTCAGGTACTTCAGCAACTAACCGCAACCACAAAACTCAAAAACCACCCGTGTAAGGTCATACTTCTCACAAACAGCAGCCTCGGTTTGTGTACATGTTGTCGTACTGGAATCACCTTGGCCACCGCAGCGGTGAGAAATTCCCTGCACTGTGAGTCGAAGAACTTCTGAAAGTTGCATATTGTGCTGGCTCACAACACGGCTTTGGAGGAGTGAGCTCACTGTAAGCTGAGCAACAGCAGGAGCAGAAGCAGCTAGGGTGCAGCTCATTTCTCCAGTGAGTGACACATACTTAGATTAGAGACACCCAACACCAGCCACCCATCTATCTATCTATCTATCTATCTATCTATCTCTCTCTCTCTCTACTGCCTGCCAGAGCCAGCTGGGCCCTGAGCTCATGGTACCAATCTGGTCGAGAGAGAGAAAGAGAGAGAGAGAGAGAGAGAGAGAGAGAGAGAGAGAGCTGGGTGGGGTGAGAGGGGATGTTGCCTGCCAGCTCATGGTGTAATCCCATCCTGCTGGGTTACTGTAAGTGAGATGCAGAAGGGGAATGGGAAGAAGGGACCACAGTTCCCCATGAAAGTAATGGCTCTGGGAAGGGCGGAGTATCACTCTACTAAAGTCCCTCTGAAGCATTTAGCATTTACAGTTGAACCGCAAGTCTGGGAATCATATCCCAATATGGAAACACATACTGTAACATTTCACCAGGGTTAAAATAGTCAAACAGCAAGCAAACATTATGTGCATTAACATTGTGCATTTTCTTTGCACACAAAATATGTTGTAAGCAAGGCACACAAGATTAGCATTATCCACATACCGCAAGTTTAACTGTACACAAAGGGCTGCTCTAACAAGTATTCCTGGTGTCTTTCTTTTTTTTTTTTTCCTTTTTTCTTTAGCACGCTTGTTTAAGTGTGCTGCCTGGATGTCCAATAGGAGGTTTAAGTGTTTGGGAATTTTAGCGAACATTTGAAAGCCAACCTGAAAATGAAAGTTGAGTGTTTAGATAGTGCTAGATAGTGATTTTACAACATATGCTTTAGTAGACCAGGCAATGGACAAAAACATTGCTGAGTGGAAAACAGTGGTTAATTTTGGGACTTTTTATTTCAATCTCTGACTAATTTTTGCTCTTAAACACAGCTTACACATACTTAAAATAATGGTTCAACATTTTGGGAGATAACCTTTTTCATCTTGGTTAGATGACAAGGTTGATACCTCTCTCGATAAAAGCTGGTGCCAGCAGCTGGAGTTGTTGATGACACTGTGCAGTTGTCAACCATCACAGCCTCCAGGAAGTCATTGCACCCGGCCAATAAATATAGACATGCATATAACACCCTATAAAACTACAACTTGTTGTTTTTACACTTTTTTTTGGTCTGGATTAAACAAACATATAATGTGTTAATGCTGCTGGTAGGTGCATTTTGCTGCCTTTTAATAGACCCTGGCGGTTTTCCTGTGTCACCAGTCTTCATGCTAGCTATGCTAAGCTAAGCTAAGCTAAGCTAAGCTAATATAGGCTAAGCTAAGTTAAGATAAGCTAGGCTAAGCAGCTGCAGGATTTAGCTTCATATTCACAGATATGGGTATGGTATCAATTCTTCCTTCTAATTCTCGGCAAGAGAGCAAATTAGCATATTTTCCAATATGTTTTTGAATATTTCCTTTGAGACGGTAAGTACATTTTGTATCTGCAGTAGAACAAACTGAACATTTTGTCAGGCTTTGTTTCCCATGTGAGGTAATAGAGGAAAACTCATTTTCAGCACTACATACAGGAGGAAAAGAAAAAACAGTCTGAATAGCACTCTGGAGTAAACCAATGCTTGATGTTTACCATCTTTCTATGCCACAGTTGAAAACACTAATGTGTCAGAGCACACATCTGTCTGGTCTTGCTCCCTCCCTTTCAGTCTATCGTAGCTCGAGATCTCTGGCTCAGACCTCGTGCAGACAGTCGGGCTGGCTCGACAGTCTGGACTGTTGCTCCAGGCTTTGGCACTTAAGCAACACAGGGAGAAGATGTTTGTTAACTTCATACAAATAGCAGCAGCGGCAGAGGCAAAGAATCCTTTTCCAGTAGTCTATTTTGTTCTCTGCTTGCCCACATACACCTGTAGCCAAAAGGAACATACCATAAAAAACATGTTGTTGTTTTTTAGTCTTGCATAGGTCTTGCATGAGTTTATGATACAGAAATGAAGGTTGAAATAGCAGATATTGTAGGAGTGATGCAGACATGGAGAAATTATGTTTCAGAGACCACAAAAGAAAAATCTGATCTATCACAAAGACCACAAATGTAGCTTTTATACAAAGTAGGTCAAGGATTTAGTCAACAATACACTTTGTATTTAATTGTAACAACCATTCACTTAGCCAACTCTTGTTTACTCGGAGCACATAATAAAACAGTTAACATTTATATTCTTTAGAAAATGGGTCTTATCTGGGGCGTTAAATATTGTTTTTGCACAAAAATGGGTCAAGATTAGACATGTTTGCCTCTGCTATGGTTGCTGGTAGTCTTTTTATTTCATGGTAGAAAACAGAAATTGCTACCCAAAGAACATTGACCTGTATAGATAAAAAAAAAAAAAATCTCTAAAAACTTTGAGTGCTTTTGGAAACATGCTGAATAAAAAATGCATTCTCTTGTCAGCTCATTGTTACTCACGGTCTGAAACCTTTAAAAGATGTCCCGATCTACCCTCTGAGTTGGCTGAAACTTTAGGTAGGTATAGGTAGTTTTCCACAAGATATTGTGATAGATACTATATGATGTGATTGAGTGTGCAACCACAGACAAAAAGTCATCTGAAGCCACAATGGTCTTTATATCAGTGTCTCACAATACTGTTTATTCACAGTCTAACTACAGATTTGATAGAGCATGTAAGAAAATGACTGATTTTGTCAGCATTTATGGTAATTTATTTCTCTTCCATATGCCTGCAGTGCAGATAGTAATGCCCATGGAAAGCCCCTCTATTTCTTCTCTACTACTTGTTTTTTTTTTGTAAATCTGTATGAGTGAAGCTTCCTTTGTTCTTAGAACACTGAACAATTACCTGTGATCAGTCATTGCAGTGCTTGTGCTTCTGCGTGTGGTTGTGCACATACAGGTGCGCGTGTCTGTTCATGCTTACGTGCACCTGTGTGTTCAGGCGTGCACACATGTAGGGTATGACCAGTGGCTGGCTGGAGACCGAGGTGCTGCCAAGAAAAGCGAGATGAGTTCCTCTGAAGTCTGCTATGTCTTTGATGTGGGCCGCCCTTTACTGTCAGCTTCAGCTCTGAGCCGACCGCAACGCACACACACATTTCCCCTTTACCTGCCACTGATGATCTAGCTGACCCTCATTCTGCTACAGCTCAACTCCAGTTCCTATCCATTTTCTATGGTGTGGTTGCACGTGGCTGTGTGTGTGCACGTGTCTACAGGAATACAAAATGCATAACTTTTCAACACTTTCCCAGTGTATGCTCCATGCAATGATTTGCATTAATTTTGCTGGATTTATTAAACTGGACTTGAGAACTAAATATATGCAATACTGTAGATACCCCAACAGTGCATGTCTGATATGTAAAGTTTAACCTCAGCACTCTACAGCAGAGCATAATTGTTTTGTTGTCATTTCCACTTGGATGCACAAAACTACAAGTAAGCACACTTCTCACTGACACACAGACCTCTGTAGCCTCAGCTGCCTGTGCATATAGGAAACAAAAGAAAGCTCTTTCCTGCAAGCCCCCCAGCCTCGGCCTCGATTCTGGCTTCAGCGATTGTGCAAGCTGTCGTGTAAAGGCAGCTGGTCTATGAGCAGTAAAAGATCACTGCCTGGAAAGAGCACATGTCACAAGCATCATTGTGTTGCAACTACTCTACTCTGTCTTCCTCTGTACTTAATCTCTCTCAAAACCACCCGACTTTCCGTCTTCCACCTACATTTTTCTCTCTATTTCTTCTTTCCTTCTTGGTAGCTGATGTCATGTAACACTTCCTGATACATCCATATCTGTGCAATCTGCTGTAACTTGTCACACATTGCTGCAGCTTAGCCAACCTAAGCTTTGGCTAGTGCCAATGGTCTGTGAAACTTTCTGTAAAAGAGAAATAACATTTCTGACAAAGAGATGGTTCAGTTTGATTTCAAATATTTATTCGCAAAGCATTAAAAATGAGTACAATTCAAATGAATATTGCATTGTTTTGTCTGCATATTTCAAAGTAAAAATAATAGTCCATGAGTAGGTGTCACAGGTACAGACACAGCTCACATCAGGATCTGCAAGCAAAGTCTCTGCTTACTCCAAGAAATCCCTGATAGCTGCTCTGGTAAAAGAAAAGTAAAGTCCATTTAGACATTTTCAGATACCCTCTTCTGGACCAACATCTTCCTTGTTCCCCTCTCATGAGATTCAGTCCAGCTTCTGCACTTTCATATGTCCATTTCTTGCACAGTCTCCATCTCTGTGACCTTCTCTGCTTGGTCCCCCATTGCCTTTGATCTAGGGCAGTAACTGGGTCAAAACATCATCATCATCTTTTCATGCACTTTGCAGTACAGTCCAAAATCCTTCTCAGTGTCCATCAGACTGTCCACTCCACCTACACCCGACCCAGTCCACACTTGACCTCTGAACTTGAACCCTTCCCCAGGGTAATCCAGAACCAACGTGCTGACCCAGAATGCACCAAGACATTGTGCTCTTGCAGCGGGTTGCAGCCACAGCCTCTTAATCCATGACATGTGAGGCAGAAAGGCTTTGACACCCCCCCAAGCTGAAGCTCAGCTCCTTGACTTTCTTTTCATCATCTTCATCATCATCATGTGAAGCATAGTTGTAGTGGAATGTCACTTCAGCGCTCTGGAAGTGTGATGGTAGGCACCCAGTCGTACACACTGCGGCTCTCCTCACAGAACAGACTCAGTTTGTCCAGAGCAGGGTCTTTCCATGGGTTTGCACTGGGGCTCTGTATTTTTTTAAAAAAGAATGAGACATTTAGACTCAGAACACCTGCTACAGATATAGAATGTGCAGACATTGCAGTAGCGTGTGCAGAAAATTCAGACAGGGTGGTGATGCATGCATGATTCACTGGCTGAGTGGGTGCACCCGGGAACGTACCGTGACAAGAATGCAGTGCGCGTCCTTGGGCTCGCCGGTTTCGTCTGCACCCACGAGGTCAGCCAGGCGCTCTATGTCATTGACTCGCACCACGTTGATGTCGTTGTCGAAGCAGAAAGCTTGGATGAGGGTGAAATGGATCTGAAGAGCGATGTCACACTCGTACTCCTCATCGGTGGCGAGGACGCAGAACGCCACGCTGTCTGGGTCACTGTGGGAAAGACAAGAAATGTGGTCAGAACATGTTCTCTCATGCTGATGCGTAAAATATATATATTTTTTTAAAAAGCCAATAAAACGGTTAACAAATTGCAATACTTACACATTCATGACTTTAGCAGATTCATAAACTCCAACTGTCAGGTAGTCCTGCTTCTTAGCAGCGACCAGCAGCTCTTCCAGGGCTGCGCCTGCACTTTGCACCCTTGACAAAGAAAGAACACACATCATCAGTACACGGATCACATTTTGATAAACAGTTACAAAGCATCAAGAAAACAGCTTCAATAATGTTGAATCCATGTGTAAAATATTTACCTATCAGTGTTTTCCATTGTGTTCTCTTGTCCGCGGATCTCTTCCAGAGTCATAGTTATAATCCAAGCGCGATCGGTGATTTTGCAGTGAACGGAAAAAGGCTGTGTGCTTCTCAGTGTAGTCTCTTGCGTTATTCTGAGCTCAGAACAGGCTGTGGGTGGATTTATAGCGGGCTCAGCGTAGTTTCTCGGCAAGGGGCGGTCTTTTCCGCTCCTGCATCCTACCATTGGCTCAGAGCAGCCGGGGTGAGGAAAGCAAAAGTCCCCGGGCAGTTACGCAGAGCATGTTGACAACCCCACGTGGGGCAAGATTACAACCTTTCAAGAAATCCCCCCCCTCTCCTACCGCCCACCATCAATTCCTCCTTACTTTGTCAACATCCAACATCACCACAGTGAACAAAAACTAAAAGTCCTGTTTACGATGGACTTTTTCAGAGTGACTGCAAACAGACACAACAAAGCCTGAACATCACACAGTACAGAATATTCTGTCTGACATGTTTATGACCTGGATTTATACATATAAATCATGTGTGTTACACGCATTTGAGCAATTTTAAACGTGCTATTTCTTTTGAATAAACATCATGATTACCACACGTGTTATTTAACTCTGCCATCTTGTTGCTTGTTGGTTATATAAATGTTATGCACCGAGTGATGTTTCCCTATGACCAAGAGGGGAATAGCAGGTCTATCTCAGACCATCCTACAGGTGACAGTGTAATTGAATACGCAGATCCGTTAAAGGAAAACCTTTCCTGTGGGGGGAACAGCAGTGGAACCGGTAATGAAATGAATCTTTTCCATGGTTAATTCTGGAACAATCTAAGAACTGGACTTCCCCAGCGTTGGGGAATCACTTGCTGTGTTATATATAGCCCATCCAAACTTTCCCTGTAGTCTAGCCTTTTCTTGCCCTTAATAAACAGCTTGTTGATGGTACACCTGCACGCGCGCGTATCCTAACAACCGGTTACTCAACGTGCCAACGTGCTGCTGAGTTCACGGTCTGCCCGGTAGTTACAGAACTGACCCGCAGAGCTGCAACAACTTACAAGCCTGTCCTGACCCAAATAGGGCGAGTTTTTTTTTTGATTCGGGATTTGTGACCAAAACAGCTTATGGTCGGCACACGCCAGTTTCTTTCTTTCTTTCGCCTGTTGAAAAGACTCCTAATTGCCAGCCTGACTTGACGCGTGTCGTTTCTCCCCCCCAAAAAAGAAGAGGCCACAATAGCCACGTCCTCCACCTGCCCCCGGCCCATTCATTGAGCTGGAGGGGTTGTGAGTACGTGTGTGCCCTTAATTACCCCCACCCCACTCTATTCAGTACCCCTGCGGCAGATGCCCGACAGATGCGCGTGGGCCCCTCCTGCAAAGCGCCACGCGCCATGGCCAGTAGTGTTTTCAGGCTAGTTTGTCTTATCACAGACTGCATGTGTTTACATTCAACATCATTCACTTTTCAGACAGATGCCGAAGGCTGTGCATGTGTACACACCGGTTGGCTGGTCTAGTCCTAACTTGAAACTTCTTCGGCCATAATTTAGCACATATGAGTAATTCAGACAAAAAAAAAAAAAAAACACATGCACCCCCAATACCACACAGTGGGGGTACATTAGGCCCACCACAAAGTATTACAAGAATACATCTGTTGTAGGTTGTTTTCTTGTTAAATGATGAGTCAAACAATAAACCACACCGACATTTGTTTGAAATAAAGGTCCCTCACGATAATTTCTAAATGACCTTTAACCTAATCTGAACCATCTATGCAGCAGCTGAACGCCACCTCCAAGTGGGAGAAATCTGGACTGACGTCGCCACCTGCTGGCCGTTCAGAGAGACTGTGACTCCCCCCGACCCCTCCTTCTACACAACGCGTGTCAACACGTTGAATAAGCTCATGACTCATGATTCCAGCCTCACACTTTGTGAGTCACAAACCAGTTTATGTTGTTATTCCCCGACAGCTGAGGTTATGTCTAACGTCTAAAGGTGAACAGAGGAGTACAGAAACAACGAAGATAACATAGACTTTTTGATCCCGCATATACAACAAATTCAACAAAAATCTACAGTGTGTATAGAATTTAAAGTGTGCATGAAGTGAAAATACCTGCCCTCTCCTCATCCTTAAAATGCTCTCTGTATTATACATACAAGTAAATTAACATGTTATTTACATGAAGTACTCTAAATGCAATTGAGATATGCTGGTAAGATACATTACAAAACAATACACAATCTCTTTTTGTATGTAAACTGTAGGAATTTTGTGGCTTTTACCGCTTTGAATGCAGTCTGCAGTTTGGTTAAGAGGATGGGGGAAATCCCAGACTGGCTGTGAAAATCCCAATAGAGGATGAATTAGAAACAGTCTCCCTACATGACCCTGTGCAAAGTACCCAACTCCCCAAAACTGTAGTGGTTTGAAAAATTGTTTGGAAAATTGTTTCAGACTGTGGTTCCACTGGCAGTTCCTGAATGCAAATTTGGTACTGAAGGACTAATGAAGATTATGAAAACAGTGGTGACTTCTCAGGTGAATCCTGAAAACAGTTCAAATGTTCAAGTGTAACGCTTCATTTCAATGAAGGTTTTGATCAACGGCCTCGAGTTGAAAGAGCTGTTGAGGAATACTCGTATTTCTTTGTCAATGACACTGCTCAAGGAAAAATCTGAGATGTTCTGATTTATAAAAAGTTTATTATTATAATAGAGGTCCAGACATGTCTTATACATTAAGAGTTCAAATGTACAGAAGAGCTACAATCATTTTAATGTATTTACATTCCCTTCTTGGACTATGTCAAATGTCAGTGCATTTGTACAACATGATCAACATTTAAAATCCAACTGACTGTCGATTATAATGAAAAGCAGTTCCAATACCATTTAATTTCCATTTATTACTAACAGTAACATAAGAAATACACAAAAAATAACAAAAATGCCTCACTGACAAGACAGGTCATTACATTTTTGAGTATATTTTACTGCAACACGGTTTACTGAGCAAATATATCAAACCCCGTATTCCGACACAAGGTATTTCAGACATGTTTAGAAAGGTAAGAGCTGTCCCATGAAGTTGAAAAAGAGGAGACTTGAGAGGTAGGGACTGACTAGGGATTGGCTAAGAATGACATGTGAGGGGTTAACGTTCTATTTCGCAGACATTATTTCTTTACTGTACAACATAAAAACAAAGCATTCCAAAATTAAAAAGGAGCGTGGATACCCTTGTTACAAGGGAAATACTAACAAAACTTTACAAGTCTTCTAAATGGCCAAATGTCCTGCAATGGCTTTAAGCATTACTGTGGTCAACCACTGTGATCAAGCGTAATGAGAAACAAGCAGCCTATCTTCTTGCTATGCAATGGATGTTCCTGGCTCGTTTGCTGTGGACTACTTCTTTTCACAATAATTTACTATGGGAGAGTCAGTCAGTTTATGTGAACATCTAAATCTGCTCACAGACTTGAGCCAAACACGGTCTCCCGAGAATATGGCCATACTTCTCTTGAAGTAATCAACTGCCGGTTCATTAGAAATTTTTCTGTGGTGGTGCCCACAAAGTTACACATTTTGGTCATAAGCACCACTTTGTACAGTGACGCAGGAGCTCTCAGTGCTATGTGGCCTCCAGTAGCGCAAGCAGGTGTATTATCTCTGCAATGCCCCGTAATTTAGGTAGTTTACACTGCTGAAATATGTAAGTCTCTCGTGTTTTTTGCCCACTGGAACAAGGAAATCAGAACTAAGTGCAAATAAAGAAACAGTAGTACACCAGAGGGCTGTTAGAGGGGAAAAGTAGGGACAGACAGACCGATCATACATCTTGATATAGTTACTGGTATTTTCCCATCCCACCATTATAGTTCAAGCTTCCCTCTGCTACCTAAAACATTAGGAATATGGCTCCCTCTGCTGGCTATATTGATCAATTGCTCCCTACTACATCTCATCCGAGCGGTGCTGTTGTAATATGACAGAAGGGGGGTTCCGGTCTATCCAGTTATCTTTGGATCCTGTGACCTCATATGCTGCAGCAGATGCCACCGCAGCATCAATGGGTCCTTCCTGTAAGGCCCCCACTCCACCAGCCGGCCCCGGTGCCATCTCTGCAGTCTGAGCCGAACTGGGGAAATCTGCCGAGGAGTTGCTGTTGACTCCCGTTTCTGAATCTGGCTGCTCCACTGTCTGGTAGTCTGGGGTGTGATTCTTCTGACCACCGGCGAAGATGGCTTTAACGTTCTCCACCTCTGCTTGGGACAGAAAGGTTATTTCCTCATCATCAGGTTGAACATAGGGTATGGCATCGGTGCTTTCTGATGGCAGTGAGCGCAAGGTCCGGGAGATGCCTGCAATAATGAACAAAGAATGAAAGCTCAGTCATTAAAGCTGCATTATTGATGAAGAATTTCATGAAATCTCAAAATAAAAAGATAAAATAAATCAAACAGCACTACACTTGCAAGAGGTCAGGGAAGATATTCACTTGAAAACATGTTGTCATGAAAAATCCTTCATATGTGTATCATGACAAGAAAGGTTGAAATATAGCAAAAGAAACTTTTATTTTGAGGTAACTTACTGGAAGAGGGAGTGTAGAAATCCTTCTGTTCTGTGTTTTGGCCAAACGGATTAACTGATGGGAAGATGATGAGACAGAACGAGAGCAGGAACACCTGAAGGACAAAGCAAAGAGAGAGTGAGGACAAAAACACTGCAGCATGACAAAGAGCTTGGCATTAAAGTGAGAAATATTATGGGGGAGAGAAAAAATATGTTAATATAGTCGTCAAACTTACCACAACACAAGTGCTGGTTGTGCTGGCCTTCATTGTCGACATCTTCACTATTGCCTGTAGTTTCCTCAGTTGCTCTATCAATGAGCTGCAGGAAACAAGAGGACAGATTTACTGCAACAGATGTCAGCATATTCAGAAACACTTTCTAGATAAGTGTTATTATATATTAATGCTGAAGCGATATTTCTTAAAGGTTCTTACATATTCTGTTTCTGAAGCATTTGGACTTTCTTCTGTAGTTCCAGGTTGTGTGCGGTACAGATGGCAACCCTGTGGCAGACATTTGTTTCAGTAATTAGTATATTAAAATGCACATATGAGTATTTAAGCAGAAAATCTCATGAACCAAAAAATAATAATACATAGAATATCAACACTAGCATAACTAGTCACAGGGAACGAGGCAAGCTGTTTTTTAAGTTCTCCCTGCAGTGCGTGTTCTTGCTAGCTGCTTGAGAGTAGCAACAACTCCTCATATAAAAATAAGTCTGTTGACTGAAGCGCTGCAAAATTTAGTTGACAAATCTAGTCCAACGACAGAAGAATGAATTGACACAGGGAGGGTAGTGCAAACTCTGACTGCTATCCTACAAGATGTAGATATTTCTGCATCTATGTTAAAGAATCTCTCTCATTTGTAGAAACGTTGGCCTTTTCATCTCACCTGTTTTCCAATCCATCAACATACACCTTCTTCTTCTTGCGGCTCTCTTGAGCAGACTGCTTGTTGCGGATCTTCCTCCTGACCCTCTTCAAGGTCCTTTCCTCTGCCTGTTACACAGAGAGGAAAGCTTTCACCAGAATGTTGACATGACAGATGACAACGTGTACATAGCAGCCCTCATCAGCTGTGCTGCAGAAAGGCTAAACAGAAAACCTATTTGAATATTCATCAAGCAAAAGCTTTGAGGGAACCCACCCCAACGAAAATAGCTATCATAATGAGATATAAGACAAAACACTTGCATATGGCAAAACAATGAAAAGATTCAGGATTGTTGTACAATAATTGCATCAAAAATGAACAACAAGAATTCTGAAGTACGAGCAGCATGTAGCCTGATTATGCTCATTATTATGTAAACATTTCCAACATTTGGCAGATGTTCTTACCCAGAGCAGATTAAAATGGCACTCAGCATCATGACAATACCAAAAGCTCAATTAAATAAACATTTTTTGCATCAATTACCTTTGTGAGAGGCATGTGTGTGGGAATAGTTGCTCCCTCTTTTGACAAAAGCCTCTTCTCCTCCTCAGTAAGTACAATCTCTTTAAACTGGAACTGGAAGCAGAAAAGACAAAAATGTTTAATCACCTGGTTCTTCACTGTAACATATGGTGGAGAGTCAGCTCGACAATCACGCCACAAAAGCAAACTCTTTGATTTGACCAAAAAAATAGAACACAAAAATGATAAAAAGCTGACCTGGTCTGTTTCGTTGGGACCAGTTGAATCCTGTGTTGAATCCTCTATGGCCAAAGTGCAGGGCAGCTCGCTGATAATGTCTTCCTCCATTTCCTCACTCACCAAATCGTCTGACACAAGAGAAATATATTTGAAATCAACTTAATCTGCTACTCTTATCTGCTAGGCATGCAGCATACCTCCTACAAAATGTGCATTACACAAATGACATCAGAATCAAAGAGAACTTGGACATACCCAGATCAATGAAGACATCTGTATCCGGCTTCTCTGCCCTCACACTCTGCAGGACATCCATGTCCCTGCTTCCACTCTGCAGGGAGTAGCTGTGATCCGCCTGGACTGCTAAGGCCTCCAGGCTTTCTGTCTGCAGTTCTCCAGGGGCCAGGGCAGGGTCTGAGTGCACCGGGCTGGGCTGGGAGTAGCTGGGACTTGGCACAACGTCACTATCACTTCCCTGGGGACTTGGGCATCCCAGAAGGTTGTTGTTTCCAACCCCAGTGCTGCAGTCATCAGAAATGCCACTGTCGCTGCCCAAGGGAGAATGAGAAGGACAGAGGGCGTCCATGTTGTCCTCTCCCTCAAGCAAGCTGGTCAGAAAGTCTTCAGTATCCATACCTGTCAGCATCTGGGAGGGAAAAAAAACTGTTACACTCCAAAATGCACACATAGTTAGTAATAATCACCATGTTCTTTTAGCTGCCCTATGGCACTGAAAATGTACCATTACACTAGTCATATACCTATGATATACGTAAACAAATGAGGGAACCCCATTTCAAGCAAGACCTTTATCCAAAATTAAATCTAATCAACTTCATCCTAAGTTTCTACTTCTTTCCTGTCATGTCTTACATCTTCACACAGCCAGGATTCAAGGCCGTTCTCATCAGGGAAGAGAGGCTCAGTCGACCCATCATCTCCATGGTGTATTAGCAGCCCTAACAGATCTGCTCCATCCATGTCTGGAAGGTCCTCAGTGACTGACATCTGCGTATAGAGCACAGCATTCACATTATTTATTAACAATGTCTGTATCATAATAACAACAGTACAACATTGATATAATACAAGTAAGATGTCAGACTAGACACTGTCTGGGATGTTGGAATTTTGTGTTATAGCTTAAATTTAATGTATTGCTTTTATATACTGCATGACATTAGAATTAATTAGTCAACTTTTCATCAGAAAAATTAAGCAAAAGAAGCAATTTAAAAGTCGTCACTTTGAGAGGCTGTGACGGAAAAAAAACAAGATTGACAATGAAAATATTAGTTGCAGCAGTTAATGAGTCATGCATTGCCTGAGCTAATTTGACTGAAATTAACACTGAATGCCTCCACATTATTGATTATAATATGACTGCTTTAAAAAAAAAAAAAAATCCTACCACACACCTCTGCTATGACTTTATGTTGTATAAATTTTGGTAGTCATACCCAAAATAAAATCATATTAGTTTAGATAACAAGGGAAATTTTGAGTCAAATGCTGTCATAGTGGGGTTTCCTTTTTTTTCAATATCACCTTGCTTTACTATCTGTGACTGCACAGTGATAATACAGTGATACACAGGTAAAGAAGTGATCCCCTGTAGATTGCCCCACACACTAACCCCCATGTGGAGGCTGCAGGTGCACGTTGACACTGTTTAGACAGTAAAAAGATTACTGACCTCGGCAGCCACAATATTTGGGTGGGGTGTACAAGAGATTATTCTTCCCCGCCAATGGGTTCATGACACGTATACTGAAAGGCCCGTGTAAACAGCCTAATGTTGCATCATTGCCACGCTCCCACCATGACCTCATCTTATACTGAGCCCCCGCCCCCCACATGCCTTTGTCACGAGATCTGAAGACACTATCATGTGTCAAAACAAATAAGATGTTTAACCTTCAGTTCATTTCAGGAAAAGAGCATTTTCTGTGATGCATTACGAGTGCACTGAGATGCCAAGTGTCTTTATTGTCTTGCAAAATAAATAGCAATGCCTTACAGCATATCCATTTAAGTGACAAACGACCGAGTTACTGCAATGTTAGCAGGGAACAAATGCGAGCAACGTGATTCGTTAACATTAACACAGGCTAAAAAAAATGCTGTATTATATAGTCCAATGGCAGAAACAAAGAAATGTCTACGGCCAACATCGAGGAGCCAGCTAGCTCGTGAATGTTAGCTTAATAATCCTGTCATGATTTTTAATGTCAGGAGGGCGTGGTCCCTCGTGAGATTAAACACACCGACAAACATTGAACACAGTCTATGTTCTTAGGACATTAATTTTCTTACCTTTCGACGACAAGAGACAAAATACCATTCGAGTGAGTGGGTCCGTCTGCGTGGGTATGTCTTTCGGTTTTACTACTCAGCGTTTCTTATGGTCTACCGTCACAGCGTTTCCTACTGAAACCACCTTCCAACAAGGCAAAAATTGCGTCATCACGTAAAGGCGGACATGAGTACGTGGTCTTTTTCGGTGCTTCTGGGAAGTGTAGTACCTAACCCCAACCCTACCATGTACTGTACTCATGATTGTATGCATATTGCTGCATACACATATCTGGCAGGAATAAAATTAGTAAATTACAATACAAGGTTGAGATAATCTACTTCTTCTTATTATTATTCTATCTTGTTCCATTATCATTATTATTAATAATATTATATATAATTTAAATATATTGTATATGACTTATATTATATTAAAAACAGAAATACAAATACCCCACCAAAGTGTTAAAAAATATACCCATACATACTGAATTATATCGTGATATTTTGGTGTAAAACATAATAAAAAAAAGCTAAATATTGTACAATGAATGATTGCTCACAAAATACATGTGAATGCACCTGTAGAGAGTGTATGTAGTGGTAAAATTATAAAACATAAACACAAACGCAGCTTCATAAAAAAGACTGATGCATTTCAATTTTATATTTATTTGAATCAACACATGAGCATTAACATGGCATCAGATAATTAAAAAACCTAATTACTGAAACTCATACCAACATTGTCTGAGTCTAAACTGAAAATTGATTTTGCCACATGAACAACTACAACTTTGGTGGTTGGTATGTTAGTATTCGTAGCTTAATGACATTTATTGGCTTTTTTCAGGCCACAAGGAATATAGAGTGAGGTCATTCAGGTCAATCAGTCCAGCATCTCATAGAGATACATCACATAAAACGGTAAGGTTTGAAATCTCTATTCTTATCATCACAAACTGTAAGGACTAGAATGAAATCAGTCTATCTGATTTCATAACTTGATAGAAAACTAAGGCATTGAATAAAAGTGCAATTAAACATTAAAACACCACATTTCATGTACTGACTGCATGTTTCACCAGTTTATCATCTCGGCATAATGTTGTGGATTTCTAATTCTTTTCCTTGATTCATGCTACATTGATTACTCATGTTTTTATGATTTCTCATCAGGTTCATTGGTGTCCCAGCACAGCTGAGTGTAGGCTGGGTGTGAGCTATAAATATCTGGCCTTCACGACCCAAATAAAATGTTATATTATGCCATTTAATCATCATTATGTTTACTTAAATAAATTATATTTCATAACATTTCCCAAATCTCATGAGGATTACAGGTCCCTGTCAAAAGAGGAGACAATAATGATTCACTGGCAGCAACATTCTCACAGAGACTAACTTTACTTACTAGAAGAAAGATACTAAAGTAAGAAATCCCAGATTTCAGGAGCTGAGTGGGGTTATATACCATGATTTCCATTTAAACTGCTGGATTGAAAAGCACTTTTTTATTTCTAATGAAATTCATGCAATCTCATCCCAGACTATAGTCATTTCCAGAGCGAAGGAAAGTATTTTGTCACAGAATCACACAGAGTTTAGATGTGTGCCTTAGACTACGGTACACTTTTAATCGTTCCTTTTTACTCTTTGTAGTTGGTCCGACTACTTTTGTGACTGCGGGCATGCTCTCAATAGCCCGTCTCTTGTGAGCACGGTGTAGCAGGATCCTATAGACCCCTGTGATGGAGCTCCTGCAGTCTTTCCCCTGGTTGTTGAGGATGTGTTCTGACGTGATTCCTAGTGTCTCCAGTGCTGCCTTTACCTCCATCTCTTCCTCCCCGAATTCAGATTGTTCACTCTCTGCTAGGTAGGATGGATCTAGTTTAAAGGGCTCCATGGCACGCGGGAAGTCCACAGGGAGCAGCCACTCACATCCCATCATCTGCTCCACTGTACAGCGGTCAGTTGGTATGGGCTGGAGGATTCCCCTCACCACCCTCTGGCATGCCTCTGGCACCCATGAGGGCAGGATGTAGGCCCCCTCCAGGATGCATCGCTTCAGTTTGGCCACAGTGTCTGCCCTGAACGGCATGGTGCCTGTCACCATGAAGAACAGCATCACCCCTAAGGCCCAGATGTCTACAAAGATGCCAACATAATGCTCGTCCCGAAAGAGCTCAGGCGCGGCATAAGGCGGAGAGCCACAAAAAGTGTTGAGTGTCTCACTGCGGCGGCTCAGCGTGCTAAAGCCAAAGTCCCCCACTTTGACACAAGAGCTGCTGGTGTAGAAGACATTTTCTGCCTTCAGGTCACGGTGGATGATGTTGTTTTCATGCTGTGGGAGAATAAGAAGAAATTGCATTATGAGGTAAGTGCCACCTATTTTCATGTTAATTCACAGCTTAAAGATGATCCAAACTGTCAAGAACCCGAATTAATATGGTTTAATATGGCATGATAATATTTGATCCATCAAGTTTAACAATAATTCACACTGGATTTATTATTGAAAAATCAATTTATATACTCATTTTGTTTGAATCCAGATGTTATTTTACGCATTCTTAACCCAGTAATAAATCTTATCAGTTATTTGATCACTAATGTAATTAAATTTTATATAGATTACACTCGATTTTGTTTTCACTTATGTTACATGAACATACCACTCCAGTATAAACTTATATGTACTGACCATGTGTTTAACAGCAGAGAGGATCTGAGCGAAAATGATCTTGCTTTCAGTGTCTGAAAGTTTCCCCTCTGTAGTAATCTTGGTGTAGAGCTCTCCTCCCCCTGCGTACTCCATCACCAGATGTAACCGTGACAACGTCTCCACAACCTAAGGGAGAAAATATACTGATCACTAAGAAAGCCCCTTTGGATCAGATGACAAAATCAATATAAGAGTGTGTATGAGTCAGACCTCATAGAGGCGTATGATGTTGGGATGGTGTAGTTTCTCCATGCTGGAGATCTCTCTGGACAGCAGCCTCTGCGTCTTCTGATCCAGCTTGGTTTTGTCTAGGATCTTTATGGCCACTTTGTCTGGTGATGCCAAGCAAGAAGATGAAGGTCAGTGATCAATGATCAATGATACCTTTATACAGATGAGTACATATCAATTTATAAGCATTAAAGTGGCATTTAATTTCAACAGACACTTTAAATTTTATTCTTAAAAAATCTATGTTGAAGTTTAAAAGATATAAAATACTTTACTTTATACTATACTCTACTTTACTGATAACTGAAGCATTAGATGTGTTACATAAATCTTATTTGGATAGAGGATAGAAAACGTGAGCCCAGTCCCACCTTGCAAACACAGAACTGCAAGTGATCAAGTGATCAAGCCTGATGCTCTGCTTTAGATAATTTGATGGAGGATTAGCTGTCCTCACAAACCAATTTTCTTGATTATGTTCTCCCAGGGGGTCAATTCTCAATTTTAGCACTATAGTAGAAGGAAATTTGCTTTTGTAAATGAAGGAATTTCTTTTTTTTTTCTGTCATACTGCAGTGACTTCAGCACATACGCACACATGGAGGGTCAAGACAGGATGGAGATTTAATTTGACAGGGACAAAGGGTGCTGAGTTAGCGACACTGTCCTGGAATCAAATTTAACTTACCACCTCGGAAAATATAGTGTCCATTTCAAAGTGTGCACAATGTTATAGGCAGTAGAGATCAAACTACCTATAATACTATATAAATATATAAATATATCAGATTTAAACAGTTGATATCTTTACTGTATTGGGTTAAATGATTTATAAAGCGAAGTAAAATAGACATCAGGTAACTGAATACAGAAAAGTTCTTAAGTGGCAAAATGGTGTTGAGATATCTAATTGTGCGTCAGTATGCATTATTCAGACTGGTATTAGACTCCCTTTCAGCTTTGACATAGCTTTCAATAGGAGCATTCAAAATGCATCGCAGCTCATATTGTTTTTGGAGGACTAAATGATACCACTTACATGCCCACACACACACACAGCATGGCACAGACAGGCATACAGTAAAGTGCATACACGCCTAAAACCATAGCGCGCACACACACACACACACACATACAGCTACACATTCATTCTCCTCCCTCTCTTTAGCCTTTGATGAGGCATGCAGCAATTTTAGCCGTCGCTAAGGAAACTGGAGATCTCTAATCAATCCATCTGTTCAAGGGCAGCAGACAGTCTGTCTCTTTGTGGCTGAATCAGCCCCCTGGCCAGGCACACATCGCCTTGTTAGTGAATTGCTACATAAGGACACACTTGTTAGTGTTGCAGCCCATTGATGGAAACAGCTCATCAGCCAAATTATCACTTAAATTTAATAAAAAGCCGAGCAGAGAGCAAATGAGAGCTTACCTAAGATTTCTATCTTTAAAGATGGATGTGTTTAGACTTTCGGGGATGGCTATTCAGGTAATATTTAATATTTTAGTATTATGTAAGTAAGTAGTCAGTATAATTGCCACTCCTCAACTGATATTTTTCCTTTATTTGACTGCAAACGTTTTAACAGTTGTGTTTCAATGTCTTGTAGTTTCGTACCTTTAGTGAGGGCATGAATTCCAAGCTTGACATGGGAGAAATTCCCACAGCCGATCTCTCCTCGAATTTTGTAGAAGCCGATTCTTCTGCCCACTGTTAGCTCTCGGACCACCCTGGGATCAGATTACAACACTAAATATCCTTTACAGCGGAGCAATCATAGTAAGATTTTCACCTCCTTGTAAGCCAAAAAGTAAATAGAAACACAACAAATACTGATAAAAAAAGGGTGATTATTGCTTCATCTCTTGATCCCTACCTTTCGTCCTGGCACATATCCAGGTTCAACCTTTCCAGTGGAGTGAGGCGGCGGATCGTGGCTCCCTCATCGTCTGTGTTGATGTCTGAGCTGTCCTGACGGCTCCAGCGGGCATACCTTTGGCCACTAGTAACCACAGCTGTGCCTCCAATTGAACCTCCGACAGAGTCTCCATTAGACTCACCAGTCTCGGCCCCAGAAACTGAGATGCTCCCAGCGGTGCCTGCTGCCCCCGACCCCTTGGAGTCAGCTGTCGCGGCCCCAGCTTCAGCCCCCTCTGGGCTGCTCTCAGAGGGGCAGACAGCAGTCATCCTGCAAGGGACGCCCAGGTTGGCGTGGGCTTAGCTCATGGCTGGGAGTGGTGGAGGGCTGGATGCAGAAAAAGAAAAAAACTGTATAGCGGTTCTTGATATCAAATTATTGATATCTTCATTGTGAGACTGTTATAAGATAAAGAATTAGTCTGTTTTTACAACGTGCACACAGAGCAATATGTAAAGCGGATAGAACAAATTCATATGGGACAAAAAACTTCACTTACCTTCAGATATGTGAGCCATTTGGAAGGTAAATTCTTCCATTGTCTTTGTCCAAATCACATAGCTGTTTAGACAACTGAGTCAACAAACAAATGTTATGAATGAGTGTTTTCCGGTATTTTAGTGTAATAGGGCAGAACCTCCAGTCCATGGACCCATCCAAAATTTTCCAAATCGCCTCACCACAATGGAATATCAGGGACAATTTGTCTGAAAATTGATACAGTTGTAGTGTTGTTGCATCTCAAAAATTTCCACTGGTCGAAGCCTTAGTTTTCCTTATTTGTAGCTGCTGAAGAAAAGGTGACGAGGCTGGAGATCAGATCGACCATGTGTTATCGGATTCATGCTCACTGTTGTCTTATGCTGAAGAGGTCTGCAGAGCTTTAATAGGCTCTTTTGAGTCTCCAGGGTATAAATAGGCCACAGGTTGAGGAGGAGGGGAAGAGGAGCTGGATGGGGGGGTTGGAGGAAAAGAGGTTGAACAGATGATAGTGTCAGGATACAGCCATGGGGCGTTTAGTGAGGCAACCTGGAATGAAGCACAAGAGAGATACAAAAATAAACGTCATTTATGTTTTGGTGCTTGTGGTAGCCCTCCCTTTAATTTAATTTCTTGTGTTTTAAGTCCTTTGTTTTATGGCTCAAGCATCATTGCAAAACCATGGAATACATGTGTTTCCACCCTCCATGGGAAAGAGTTTGTGCGCACATGTCAACACAAGTGTGCCTGTGCAGTATCTGCTTGAGTGTCTGTTAATGCGTATTGTAATCCTTACTTAATTTAGTGCTTGAGTCCTGCGCCAGGGGCGATGCAGGTTGAGGTTGCCATGAGAGCCAAAACAAACAAATTAGAGATCCCCAGCACTTTCTTCCACCAAGAAGATACTTGGATCCTGACTAACCTATTTCATTTCTAACGGAAAGCCTGAGTGACGACTGTCACTCCCTTGTGTGTCTATGTGTACGTGTATAGTACAGTGTGTGTTGGCGGATAAGTTTGTAATTAGGTGATAATTGCATGTTGCTCCAAAAACAAAGCTCTAACAATGTCCCATGAGCAGAACAGAATGTGAAGTGAAGGTGAACCCTGAATTTGCAGAAATGTAAGGCAATTTCCAATCAGCCACATAAAATAAACAAATTATATTTCGTTTCTCAAAATACTTTTAAATGCCACAATATTATTATTTTAATTATGTATCTTAAAATTACATTGTAATTTATAATTAGGCCTAACTGCGCCCAACTATTGATTTGACGGTTTTGTGTCTGACACTGATTTATATTAGTGTAAGCCCTGTTATTTGAGCTGGAGTGACCTGAACTGGATTGGCTGGTTCTCTATCGTCTTCTTATAAGAACAATAGAGCACCAACGTAATACCTTCAACCAGCTTAAGTAAATTGTTCAACATTCAACCTGACACCTGAATTATCTTGTGAATGACATAAAACCGAACAATACGTTTAACCCGAACAATCCTCCCTGAACACCTGAATATGCCAAGTGTCGCCACATTCACAGTTTAAATACATGTGGCAATTGAGCTGTCTAAGCATTAGAGGATAACACTCTATAGTTTTCTTTTTTAATCAACTAAACCCATGCAAAGGTCAAATCCAACGGATGAACTGATCCAAACAACAAGACTTGCCTGTGTTGCTACATCCTGATTAAGGTTTTTTTCTCCCATCGCTGTCCAAAAACACATCGTTTACTGTATATCCAACAGGATGAACATCGTCCCTGTAGTTAATTTTGATTAACCAGTCCTGGTGCTGTAAACTCACTTGCACTCCAAATGTGTATTGATCTGCAGCTAATAGTCCCCAACGCATGCTCTAATTACTCCTGTTTACTCTTTGTTTAATTTCTTTAGATAAACGACAGTGCTGAGGTTTTTTTCTGAGGTGATTAAGTTCAATGGCGACAGCTGTGTCAATACTAATCAATAGTTGGAGGGATAGCTATGACAATGCAATATGGATATCGGTTAAAGTTGCTGTGAGAAAATTTCCTTCCATATCACACAAAATTATGCAGTAAAGTGCTGCAAAAAGCAATTAAACATACTGTAACAGGGTGTCCAGTGGAGTACACATGTACACGTGTAGAGTTAGGGTGTTCAAAAAAAGACGTTATCAACGTGACAAAACATGGTTTGTGAGTAAAACAGGAGTACAAATGGTTAACTTAGTGTAACACGGTGCTTTGGAAGGTGTTCTCTCATCCGTCTCTATATTAAGATGAATGAATTTATGTTAAAGCCTCGCAGACAAATCAAAGCAATTCTCTTTTGTGAGGCCTGCAGTCTCCCAGCCTTCAAACACCTTCCTGCCATCGCGGCCATGAATATCTAAGCATTGATCTCAGGCAGGCCTAAAAGGACTTGCTAAGAGAGGAGAGGCCTCCACTTTACAGCACAAAGCAACAAGCCCTGAATACCAGCCTTTTATGTATGTAAATAAAAGACTAGAGGACAACCATGCCTGAGATAAACACATCAATGATATGAGGAGAGCAATGAGAGTTTTGGAACAAAATCACCATCAACATTGTATTTTTTTAATAGTGGATACTTAAATAAAATAATTTATAAAATATCATTTATTAAAATAATTATTGGTTAACATTTTTTGGAAAACAGCAGTCTGACACAATTTTGCTGTTTTATATTCTGCAATTAGTCTTTTTTCATTGAAACATCACTTATAATTATACATATATTCTAAAAATCACTTTCACAAATAGAAGGAGACAACTACCATATGAATACATACTGATAATTTGAGTGGAGAGTATCCCCACTGTGGATCTATAAGATGAGTAGTTACCCACATTGCTTTGTGCTTTGCTTCCACTCGAAAACAGATCTACCTGGTTGCTTGGCGATGGACACTGACCACGCATGTTTGTTTGTCTTTTTTTCATGCTGAGGATTATGCATTAACTGACACCGAGTGTCAAGAAAGAGAGCACACAGTCACATATGTTTACAGTTATACGGTGCTGCATTGAGCCTCTGAGTACCCATGTCAATTATGTGTGCGAGCAGACTGATGGATTTATATACAAACACAAAGACGGAGCACAAACAGAGCACCAGTGGAAGAATTGGAAACCTTACAAATATGCAATTTCTTGCTGGCCAGTAAATTGACCAGTAAAGCACCTCAAGTCACCATAGATTCTCTGGTTACTGCTTCATAAAATTTGCTTTTTTATCTGTTTAAAATCATTTTAAATATATTTTTGGCTACTGGTCAGACCAAGAAAGCAATCTTTATCAGTTTTAAAGTTACAAAATGTTTCAAGAGTAAAAGCAAATCTCTACTGACAAGCAATTTTTGTAGAATTTGTGGTTTAAAAAAAGGAAAACTAGTTTCCTTCACAGGGTGGCTGGGTTCACCCTTAGAGATAGGAGCTGTTCCTTCGTATTATAAGCAACCATTTGAGTGACTCAGGCATCTAATCAGGATACCTCCTGGGTCCCTTTCTTTGGAGTTTTTCTGGTAACTGGTGGGAGATCCCCACGCTTGAGATTGTATATGTCTCAGCTGGCTTGGGAATGGCTCAGGACAAGTAAGTCTGGACTACCTTGCTAAGCCTGCTGCCTCTGTGAACTGGCCTCCAGATAAGAGCCAGAAACTGAATGGATGGATGGTTGTATCCAGTCGGCCCAACTTGATGTACCAGATGTACCATTCAAAAACCCAATTAATGCAGTACACTGCTTACCACGAACAGGTTTATGTGTCTGCAAACAACCAGGCCTTCATCAGCAAACACTATCAGCTTTGCCAAGTGCGAGTCCTTACTCACCAGACAGTCAATCATTTGTCTGAGGATCCTGAAAGAGAAGGCCTGGTGCACTCTGTTGCTGATCACACTGCTAGCATCAGCAGCCTCTTCACACACTCCAACAACGGAAAATACGAGGGCCCATCCACAGCAGCTGTGGATCAAGAATTAGACACTCTTTCCTAAACGCCTGTCTGTGCCTGTAGTGAGACGAGCTAAGAGAACAGAGGAGATGCCTCTCACATGAAACGTTGATCTGTAAAAGAGTTCCTCCTCTCTGTTTTGTCCCTAAAATGGTCCTTACTCTGCCTCACATTCACTTTTTTTTTTTTTACGTCCATTCCTCCATTCTGCCTGTGTGCTTGCGTCCCATTCTCTCTTTTTCACTGCCGTTATGCATTCGGCCACAAAGACAACACGCGCACACCCTTTTCTCAGGCGGACACGTGCACAAGCACACTCGTGTAAATACATAGACACGAGTGTGCGCACACACAGACAGCGAGCTCTCGCCACACAAAGCTCCCCAGTGTGTTAATTGAGACGCACGGCTGACGAGAATAAAGAGCTCAACAGTGAAAGAGCTGCGACAATGAAGACTACCGGGCCCTAGGAACAGAGAGGCAGGCCTCTCTGGAATCTATGGGGCAAATATTTCACATTTCCAAAAAAAAAAAAAAACAGACTGACCTCTAAATCCCTTCCCCCTGACACACAGAGACCAAACTACAGCTGCACAGGCCTCTATGGATGCACCAAAACTAAAGCACTTGGAAAACATTCAGACATGATACACGAGGAGGAGAATATCTATCTATCTATCTATCTATCTATCTATCTATCTATCTATCTATCTATCTATCTATCTATCTATTGTATCTCACATGTAGCATGTTTTATTACCTATTCCCTAATCCCAACAATACACAACATGTCTTACTCCAGAGCTCCCAGTACATCTTGTAGAGAGAGCGAGAGTCTCTGAGGCCTTAACAAAGTTACCATGACACTGTGTGCAGGGAGCACACTAACATAATGCAGGGGACACTGCACATCCTGCATCGAATCAAAAATCTATTGGTTCAATTATTTCTTCCTGCTTTAAAGAGCCATCTGAGGTTACACGTTATTCACCGTCTGCACTTCAAAGAGGCTTGCATCAAAGCAAGAACACACGAAGCACAATGTTTCATGTGCTCTGACTGATTGACCATCAAAAGAATAAAAATCAAGAACACATTTCATTCAGGCGGATGTAAACAGATCCCCACAAGGGGTTATTTTTGCTTTACAAATATGGAAATGTATTCAGCTTCTAATCCAGGTTTACACTGAGAAGAACGGCCTGGTTTGAAAAGATTACCTAGGAACTATATCACACAGATTTTGTTTTGCTTACCTTGAATGTACAGATCGTGTAGTTAAAGACAATATATTGGGCATTCTGATGACTCAGTTTGATAAGACATGTAATGTAGGGTATCTAAATCCGGCTGCTGAGTCATTCAAATCTCTCCTCTCTTTTTGCTATCAGCAAACACAGAAGGTACACAATCCAAATCCACCAGTCGGTGTGTATAATCACAATTATCAGTTCTTGTTTTAGGCCTTTGCTTTCCTCATAATCACAGGTCATAGCTTTTTGAATACTTTGATAAAGGATTGCTTTTCTCTGACAAACACATTTGTAATCTATCTCAGTGTAAATATTTGCTGAGTCTGTGTTACTAGTAAGAAAAAAAGCCTTCAGAGCAGGATGATAGTAATCAAACTATACTTAAAGGGACAAAAACAGTCATGATGGATACTGCATAAAGACAGATAAACCTCCCTCACAGTGCAACAAGTGCTACAGATAAACTCCTCTGTTTACACTGTGCTTTAAGACAGTAAATAAGGTTAATAGGTGAGTCAGATCCCGCAAAGTTGACATCTTAAATAGCTCGTGTGCGTGCGTCATGTGCGTGCATTAGCCAAGTTGATGCATTGTGACCCCTTTCAGAGGTGATGCGTTGAGTTTAACGACTATCATCATTGGAAAATATGATGAAAATATAATGAGAACATGCCACACCACGACATTTAGCTACCACCTCCTCAGAGACTAATTCTCAAGGTACTGCTGAGTCGCCACCCCTGATGTCTTGTGACTGCTCAAATTTAAACATTTATTTTGCAGAAACTTTCAAAACACAAACCTGCTTTGGAGTAAAAATAAATAAATCTTGCATTAAATAAGTGACTTGTTTGTCGGTGTTCAATGACAGTCAACAGTTAAACATCTCCTCGCAGCAGGCCATTCCCTGTGAGCCACCGCATTTCTCATTCTAACAGCATCAGCACAGAAACACCACACATGACACGTTTGTGAATCTTACTTTGGTGAATATCTCCGTAGCCCGTGGAGACCAGCTTTCACCGACCCCGCTGTAAAATCATCTTCTCCGGTGACATTGAGCGCACTGGTTCTGCAGCAACTGCTCCCCCGGTTCAGTCTGTTGTGAAGGAAATCCGCCCGACTGGCAGGTGAAGCGACCAATCTGCGGCGGCCTGAGGAGTGCACCGTGCGTCTCTTATCCAATGAGAAGCAAGAATTACAGCTTGACTTTTAATTCAGTACCACAGGAGCTGTCCAGAGTGCGAGACGGCGGGACTCACCAGGTAACTTGACCTGTGTATGTCACGCACCATGGTCACCGGCAAGGCTATTAGCACTGCAGAGGTTCAAGGTGGGGTCAGGGGACCAGCAGGAGGCCTTAACAGGATCCAAAGAGGGGTCTGATACTGATGGGGTTCCCTGCATCAAAACCTCATCTGACGTGCCAATTATATGAGATTATTTACACGTGCTGCAGTGTATATATTGTAGATAGGCCTGTGAGTTGGATACATAGTCTAAAACGTTAGAGAGCTGTAGTTTGACTGCTTGAGTGTAATTATTTACTGTAACACAGCCTGTTGTCTTTGGCATAGGCAGATGTTGCAATAAGCTTAGGATGTAATGGTTTAATATTCTGTAATTACGTTTTAAGATTTTCTCAAAGATTTTCTTAAAGTACAATATTTACTTTCTTTCAGCTCTGGTCTGGTTTCCACCAACTCCTCAGTGAAATGTCTGTCTCTTTTGCTGCACACAGCTAAATGTATGTTGTTTGGTGTTGGGTACAGTGGGTTTATCAGAGCTTTTTTTTTTTGCTGAGGACAGCTGCCCGCTGCATCTGGAAACAATGCTGATGAGAGCAGTGGGACTTAATAAAAGTAGTAAAGTTACGGCCGTAAAGGGGTTGGACAGAAAAAAAAAAAAAATCTAAAATCTAAAATCTATGTAGAGTAAAAGGGAAGTGGCAGGGTGATAATTCTATGGGTTTATCACATTTAGTGACTTCTTTCACAATACAGTAATTAAACCCATTGCAAATATAAAAAAAATATTGATTACAAAGGAAGGATAAACAAATAAATGTGAAGATATAATAAACTTGGCAGCATTTCTAAATGTATCAAGTTCTCATCAAATTGATGCAAGACTTTTAAGCCCACTCTGGAAACTTATTTTATTCCATATGAGTTTTCCTATAAAAACACCAAAAGTCAATATGAAAATTAGACTGAACAAAACTGTAGCATGAACACTGATGACATCAGCACCATACACCAGCTGTTCAATGAGCTGCAACAAGAACATTTCATCCATTGTCAAATTGTCTTGGCAAGTGACCCAAAACTTAAACATAATATGAACTTGAAATGAAATAGGGACACACGGGAAAAACAGAAAGACACGAGAAGTGATTGTTGAAGCAATGAAGAGTCACCAGGAGCAGAAAATGATGGTAAACAGCTTAAATAAATACAGGATCATTAGCAGGAAATGATACATCTCCATAACTCAGAGTTCAAAGAGTGAGTGCAGGGGGAACTGAATCATTCAATGCGATGGCACAGAGCAGGACTGTTGCGGTGACATGCTTTATCCCACATGCAATGTTCTTTATGAACAAATATCATCTACACGATAATGCAGCCATTCAGGACTGAAAGAGCACCCTGCAAGTCATTTAAGACACATTCTCATACAGCCACTGCTTGTTCTGCTTCCTCAACGTTCATCATTTCACCCTCCACCTCTACTTCCACCTGAGAGTTCACCACCTGCTGCCCATCTACTTCAGTCGTGGTCACGTGCACCACCTGGATCTGCACCCCGGCCTGCTTTAATCTCTCCATGTCCTCCTCGCACATCTCTGCCAGCCCTCCGTCCTCCACCACAACTGTTGCAGTCTCCTCCATCTCCATCACGTCCACGGGCTCCACTGTGACGTGCTCCACCTGGACTCCATCATCCAGCAGGACTGTTTCGGCTCCTTCTATGCTCTGCGTTGCGATGGCGAGGGCGGCGGCAGAGTCGGTGATGACTACTTCCTCAGTTGATTTGTTGTCCTCAGTGGAATGGACATCTTTGAGGTGGGCCTTTAGGTCTCTTGGGTAGGTGAACCACATGTCACACATGGTGCAGTGGTTGGGCTTGTCTCCTGTGTGGCTGACAAGGTGGTCTTTGAACTGGTCCCAGCTGTTGAATACACTGCTGCAGACCTGATGGAGGAGAGGAATATAAGGGGGATATATTTAAGATGTCCAGGCATTGTGTCTTTCTCCATTAAGCACATTTACTAAATGTGAAAAAAACATACTGGAATCTTTTTTCTACCGTAGACACTGATAGGGGAGCAATTGATGGATTTGATTCTGAACAAGCTGTACCTGGCATTCATAGAGTTTCTTGCGTCCTTTCTTGGCTCCGGCCCCATTCTGACAGGCTGCCATATGGCACTTCAGTGTGCTGTTCCTTGCAAATCGCTCATGACAATCTGGACACTCATATGGTTTTTCACCTACAGATAGACATACAAAGCCAAGCACGTATTTCAACGCAAGATGTGGAACAAGTCAGCAATGCATACAGTATATAGAAATATACAAAGCTGAACAATTTGCATATTAAGAAACAGAACATAACATGGTTTATTTTTCATTCTCACCAGTGTGCTTTCGCAAGTGCTCCTTAAAGTGTCCGAAGTGGTCAAAGTGTTTTTTACAGTATTCACAAACATGCACTTTCTTCTGGGGCTTCTGGTTTCGAGACAGCTCTTCTGCATCGAAATGAAACGTGCTGATGTGCTGCTTCAAGGCGCCCTCCCGCGTGTAGGCTTTACCGCAGTGGTTGCATACGTGGGGTTTTTCCAGCGAGCCCAGGTGTGTTTTTAAGTGCTGCTTGAGGTGGTAATACAGTTTGAAGCTACGATCGCACTTGGTGCAGCGGAACATGTTGTCTACTTGGGATATCTGGACCTCTACGACCTCAACGTTCTCCAGCACCTTGGAGGCAGTCACCGTTTCCTCCTGATACACCACCTCCTGCCAAGCACAAACAGGCATTGTTGAGAAAGCTTACGGTTTATCCATTGTTTACTAATAATAATAAACCAAAAGAGCCTGAAACTTCAAACATTATGGTTTGTACAAACAAATACCTCTTCTACTCCTCCCTTCTTAATGACCTGTAGTGTAGATTCCCCTTGCTGATACTTGCTGGTTATGTCAGCAAGAAGAGCCAGAGCAGAGTCATCCGATGCCTGAGCATTCTTTGCTGCATCGACCACCTCCTCCAGTCCAGTCTCTTCCACCTCAATGGCCCCTTCTCCTATTACCTCAATCTCGACCTGCAGAATATTAAAACATTCAGTCCTGACATTTAAATGCTGAACAAAGTAAGAGTCGGTTTTGCTTTAAATCTAGTGCTTAAGAATGAATTTTAGTGCTAGACAAATGCAGCCCATCACTGGGCATCAATTCCAGTCAGAGTGTGAATCATGAATCTATCATGAACATACTGACCTGTTCCTCTTCCACTGAAGGCAGGGTTTCTGTAATCACATTAGATGTCTCAGCAATCTTCCTCTTTTTACTTTTGCTCTTTGCTGTCACAGAAGGATTCTCGTTTATTCTACAAGAAAAGATAAGCTCTTGTTGACCGGTAACAATGTTATAAGAGAGATTCCCTTCTAGCTCAAAAAACACCACTTCCCCACGACATTCATAAATTATATCAGAGTGGCACAAGGAGTGACAGGTGACAGTTCAATTGTGTGCAAGTCTCACTTGTTGCTGAGCGCTTTGATGGCTTCCTGCATCTGGAGGTATTCAGCAGCCTTCCAGACATCATAGGCTTCCTCTTCTCCAGATACAGCTAGTGTTGCTGTGTAAGTGAACTCCATCAGCTGGCTAAAGGCCGTGTTACTCACCCCTGTCAAGAGTATGACAGAGAAGCGTGGTGAGCAAAAACTGTTCTGCGTAACATACTAACAAACACAGGAAAATATATCTGTAGCTACACATTTCTGGAACACAAACACATTTAGTATGTGGCATTACAATTACAATTGTAATTAGTAAAATTGACTTTACAAATATGTATGAAAAGCCACTATTTTGCCACTATTCTAATCAGTTATGGTGACATTTTACTCAGATTCACTGATAGGAGCTGGAGAATATGATGATTCTTAAAAGATCAGATCAGTAAAAGATCAGTTAGAATCGTTAATGGCTTTGTAACACTCTATGTGCACACAGCTACAGTCATTACAGTAATTACAAGCACGATCCAGGAACTACGTCTCTAATGGATGTTGACAGACAGTTTGAGTAATAACTTTAAAATCCATTGTTTCCGCTTGCAAACGAGACAGTGTCCTTGCGTTTCCAACAACTGAAGAGCTGCCTGACTTTTTATTTAATTGAAACACAGAATACCTTCTATCTCCACCAGTGGCTCCTGGGTAAAATCCTGGAAGAACTTATGGAAAAACTGGCTGCATGCTGCTAACACTGCTTTATGGGCTCTGAACTGGTGTCCTGCAAGAGACAAGCAACAAGGAAATAAGAAGCACTGCATACGCATTCCTTTAAGACGTCACACAGATAATCTATAATGTGTTCCTACTCACCATCCACAATCAAGGTAATGTCCGTGAACTGGTCCAGCTGTCGTTGTTCATTAAGTTTGTCCATCATGACTTTGTAATGTGCTGGGTACTCATTGCTTCCATCCGCCCCGACCTCCACCTCAGCCGCCATTGTTGACCTTGTCCTTCTCTGCAGGGAGAAAGAAAGATGGGTCATACAATACTTACTTAAGTATATTTATAGTATAGTATAATTACAAATGAATTTCCATTGCTTTGATGTATTATTAGAAACAAAAGACACAGCTTTGTGAAGAGTCAATACTATAAACAGCAAAAGTTCACACCTGCTTTTATTTAGTGGTGATAAACAAAGCTACAGTGATGTTCTCCCTGATCAGCATACAATACCTCTGCTACATGCTGTGACTGTGACTTTCATTCATCTGTTTACAGCCCGATTTAATCTAATTGTACACAGTCCTTTATCCCCATTTGTAGTTCTTTCTCATATTTTTATAAAACATTTTTATTTCTACGGTCACTTTATATTTTTAATATAGTTTTCTATTTGTATATAACATTTTTTATTTCTACAGTCACTTTCTACTTTTTATATAGTTTTTGTATAGATGTTTAGTACGGGTTAACTTAACTTAACACAGTTGTATATTTATCTTCTATGCATATGTTTAATACTCCTGCACATTTTTAATTTCTCTGCACATATTTAAGTTTAGATCTATCTCAGGTTAATTTTAACATACGGATACTGTGTTATAGGTAATTAGAATGTAAATTCAATGTATGTTTGTATGCTGCTACTGGATGCTTGAATGTATCTGTGTATCTATCTAATAGTTTGTGACTAATGCGACCTGACTTGTGATTTATGTTTGTAAACTTTGCATCTTCACACTGAAAACAATGTCTAACTCAACATTTATATCACTGACTGGGCAACAAAAAGTGTTCAAAGCTTTATAAAGGCGCAACAATATAACACAGAATGAGGAAGTCAACACGATGGCCCATGGGAGCCATAGCACTACCAAACCTGGTGAAACGTTACGCTCAGCAGAAACACCGAAATAAAGTGTGAAAACACACCCTGCTGGATCTTCCTGTCGTGCGACGCTCATAATTCAGCCAGTGAGCTGACACATGTTCACTCGGCTAACGTCAACAGCGTTGCAAGTGAAGCTAACGATAGATGTTAGCTTAACTAGCAAACACACACACCGCGCAGCCACAGAAGACCAGACTTCGTCATTTAAAACACTCCGAAACAAACCGAAACTTACCAGGACTGGATATACCCATATAATCTGTTTGATACAGGAACATGACGGAGATTAGCACACTGTATCCGCAGAGAGCTGCGGGTAACGGGCCTCTTAGCATGCTCGCCATTTCGTGTTTGACAATCAACATTACGTCATCAAACCGCGCATTAAAATACACTTTTCCCGGACAGATTTCCTGAATATAACCGCCGCAGGTCTATGTACACGTCGAAAAACGTCGCTATACATACCTCAGGTTTGGTTACGCTGCTTCAAAAAGTTGTTTTACGATAATGTTTCCTTCGACGCATGTACCGCTGTTCTACTCTCGTTGCTCCAAAAAAGGGCGGTCGTTCAACCTTCGGGCCTCGGATTCCCAGAAGCCCTTGCAAAGGGCAAGGACGCCGAGAGCGTTGCTTAGAGACAGCGGGAGTGACAAGCGTGCTCTTCATATCACATGCTGTGAATCGGGTAAACTAATAATTACCAAAACCAATAAAAGTGTATTCAGTTTTATTTCACGTCCCAATATCATCTGCAACTATTTATTTAATAATAATAATAAAAAAGACAATGCCTCCTCCCTATAAAAACAAAAACCCAAGTATTTTCATAATGTGTCAGGCCCCTTTAAATTAATAAATACTAATTTATTATTATTCTCTTACTAAGAGGTGCTGTACATCACTTTGTTTTATGACCTACAATGATAATAAAGAAAAAAAATGATATGAAAAACATTTTTGAATGCTCTGTTGGTACAAAAGCCTATACGCGGCCATGCATTCATACATTTTCCTCCGCTTTCTCCGTTTTAATTTGCTTTATTTTCTCAAGATAATGGCATGGTAATGGTAATGCTTTTCCCGAGATGACGGGATACCTTTCTTGCGATCTTGGGATAATGAGACTTTGTTACTTACTCTAGCTTGACCACTCACACCTTACACACAGCTGTATTCCCCAAGGGAACTACACTGCTGTTATAACACCGGAATAATGACATAATTATTATGAGACCTTGTGGAATCAAAAGGATAGTAGCATATTATATCATTGCAGGAAATAAACGCGACGTCATCACCCTCAGGTAGCTTTGACTGATACAGAATACATCTGTTCGTTAGAGATCTACAACTGCAACCTACAGCATTTCTTTGTGACTGATTCTACCAGCCAAAGAAAATGCAGCGCCCGAGGAACCCCAGAGGTGACCAGAGGAGCGATGAAGAGCAGACAGTACGCGGCTGCTTTTGTGAGACCAGCTGCCAACTCAACCAAGAGCTGGAGGAGACAAAAGCACAGCTGCAGAGACAGAAATCCTTGAAAGAGATGTTCATCAACAAGGAAAAAGAGACAAGGCGAGAGCTAGAGAGACTGAAGAAGTACACCGATCCAGAAACTCTCAGCACCGCAAAGATTGCCAACCAAGTCAGAGACAACACCAAGAGGAAGAAGTGCAAGTGGACTACGAGGAGCTGCAAGTTCACCAACGAGCTCCAGGCAGAGAAGAACAAGAACAAGCTTTTCCAAGAGGAACTGGAACGGCTCCGTATTTCACACCAAGTGCTCCATGCAAGGTATGAAAATGATGTTCCCAAAATCACAGAGCAGGCTGATGGCCTTAGGTCTGACCTTGAGAGGGAACTGGAGCAGAAGAAACTCCTGCAAACAAAGTATGAGGAGCTGCAAGAGGCACACAAAGTGAACCAGGAAAAGTTCTCTGCTGAGCTGGATGCAGAGAAGGACAAGAACAAGATTCTGCAGCAAGAAATGGACAAGATCTGCATTTCACACGGTGAGATTACCCAGAAGTATGAAACCGATATCATCACGGTCAGACAGCAGGCCGACACCCTCCAGTGTGAGCTTGACAAGGAAGTCAAGTCTCACGCAGTCTCAGTGTCAGAGGGCTGGCGTGTGAACCGCAACTTGAGGGCTGAGCAGGAAGCCAAAAGTTGGCAGAGGAGATCACTGTCCTGCAGCAAAATGCCCTTGTGAGTGAGACAATTTTTGGGAGAGAGCTAGACGAACTGAAAACTCAGCTCAGTGTTCAGATGTCACTCAACCTGAAGCTATCCACTGAGCTCAAGGCTCTCCAAAAAATCACCGGCCGTGATGACAACCAACCACCGAAGGAGGCTGAAGTCCCTGAGGAGAAGCAGTGCGAGGAGCAGGAGACCATCAGTCCTGCACTGGCACTCGAACCACCGAAGGAGGCTGAAGTCGCTGAGGAGAAGCAGTGCGAGGAGCAGGACACCATCAGTCCTGCACTGGCACTCGAACCACCGAAGGAGGCTGAAGTCGCTGAGGAGAAGCAGTGCGAGGAGCAGGACACCATCAGTCCTGCACTGGCACTCGAACCACCGAAGGAGGCTGAAGTCGCTGAAGAGAAGCAGTGCGAGGAGCAGGAGACCATCAATCCTGCACTGGCCCTCGAATCCCAGAGAGAGGCTCAGGGAAATCTTCCAGGCAGGACAGCACGACCACCTTCTGTCTGGAAGAGAATCCGTCACTTTCTGGGGTTGAGGAAACCAGAGAGGTGGAAGAGGAGGAGGAGGGAGGACTAAAGTAACATCAAGTTTTGTGGGTTTTCTCCAGGTGCTCTGGTTCCCACACACGTCCAAAGACGAAAAAAAAAAAAAGTTTTAGTCCCCTACCTCAAAAACAAAAAAGCAAGCAAAACATAAAAAAAAAAAAAAATTCAAAGTTCAGATATTGTTATATTTTGTAGAAACTTCATCTGTCTGTGTCTTATCTCGATTTAGGATGACATTATAGAAACATGTCTCCTAAAATTATTATAGGATTTGAATTTAGCTGTTATATCCTAACTGAAGATTAGAATGTAATATTCATTCAAATATTTAATTAATTCAGCAATCAATTGTTTATGCTAAATTAATTTTTGTCCTTCACAGTCATCAGTCAACGGAGAAATTCATTTGAAGGGTTCATTTTTTAAGCTACATTACAACTGGTTCACCCATTAACATTAAAAACAATTATAACTGAAATGAAATGAACTGAAACCGAAATGAAATTAATACATAGAATGCCCCAGAATCTTACATATGGCACCTACAAAGGTATAGTTATGGTATTTTGAAGTGGGGTTGTATGAGGTACTACGAGAAGTAGAGCTGTGGACAGGCTCAGCAGAAAAATATATTTTTGCCACATGAAAAGGTTCATCTCCAAAAAATCAATATCTGTTTAAGTCTACACCATATTAAGAATATTTTCTATGTTTAACCTTGCTGTCAGACAAACTTTTAATTTGGTGCTAACTTTAGAACTTCTGACAGCTGTCTGACGGCAAAGCAAATATTACAAGCAATCACTGAGGGGGTCACAGACCTCGTGGTAAAGACAACTTTCCCAGTAAAATAACATGACATGTTTGGTATCAATAGATTCATTGCAATCTTAAAATCAATATATAACACTGGCTTCACCTCTAACTTAAAAACTAGACTAACACCAGATGATCCACCATCATTTTCAGAGGGTTAAAAGTAGGCCAAATAAACAAAGAACTGTGGAGGAGAATAATTCCAATATTTACATCATAGTGATCGATAGATCGGTAGAGTCTAATTCAAATCAAAGCTTTGCTTCTATTTTTCACTTCCAGATGAAGTGACTTTTGTTGTTCTGACTCAACCCAGTTAAGTTAGTTATAATCTTCATTACAGACTAACTACAACTAACTCACTACAGCCTAATTACGCAGATGCCTTCTCCTCTTAGGCTTCAGTCACGTTAACACAGGGATGAAATCTTGGCAAGACTGAAAAAGTAACACAGCAGGACAGACACAAAATCCCCCATAAATCATTTACTTCAATGTCCCATTTTGATTAAAAAATATATAGAGAGAGAAAAAAAATTGCCTCATCTAGTGGTTATCTTCTTATTATGGTCTTTGTACAGAATGACAGACTAAAATAAGCATTCACCGAGCACTCAGTCATTTGAAAAACACAATTATTCTCCTTCGCTTTGTGGTAATCTGTGAAATTCCTGCAACTGCTCTGTTGTTGTCCTCCTGCTGCTCCACACCAACTCTCTGGATGAAGTTCATTGAATCAGTGACAGAAAAACCTGTTAGTTTACTGAGTGTGTGCTGTTCCATTGACTGCTGTGACTGCTGCTCACTGCTCCTCTCCTCCAGGTGGAGGCGCTGTAGGACAAACAAACACAGCTGGTTTCTGAAGGTTTTTCATGGGAAACAAGAAAAGAAATGTGCAGTGATGAAGCTGTTGAACATAGAAGGAGCTTGTTGTTGACCGTGTGTGCTGTCCAGGCTGTTTGTTGAACAGTACAAAGAGTGTAAAAAGACTGGGTCCCGCTGTATTACTCAGGCTGCACTACAGTTTCTATTCACAGGCGCGATCCCACTACTGAGCGGCACGGGGGCTTTGACCTGCTTCGTTTCCGACCTGGGACGGTGCACCCCTCCTTAGACGACCTGGTGGTCCCGGGCTCCCCTAGAAGCACCATATCCATACCGAGCTTAGTGCGGACACACGACATAGTCCGCAATGCTTCACATCCATCAGTCAGCACAGCATGATGTCACGTGTGATGGATCATATTTGATTTATTATCTCAAGATCTTGAATTAATTATGTCGTTATCTCGGGAAAACAGTCTTGTTATCTCGATATCTCGAGAAATGAACTTGTCACCACAAGAAAATAGAGGAAATAAAATGTATGGGCTTCCATATGTTGGTGCATATGGAAAGGAATATAGAAGCGTTTTAGTATTGCCTGTTGCCTATGCAGCTGAGAGACCATAAGACATTATGTCTATTTTCAAAATATAATCATTTAAGTAGGTTTTTCTCAGGGTGTACACCGGAATAAAGTCTGTTCTCAACAATTAGAAACATCAACAAGCACACCGAAAGTAGTTACAAAAATGACCAGCAGGTGTCGCACTACTCGTTAATGGGACTGTATACTCGATGTCTCAAAAATAAATAGAAATGTGGATATGTTGACAGCTGCATAAAAACAAGCAGATAGGGGTACACAGGCGTTCATGCAGTGAATTATCTACATAGATATTTTTTATTCTGAAACTGGGCATGTGACATCAACATGCTGTTATTAGATTTCACCACTAGATGGAAGCATTGCGCAGGTTAAAACGTTTATACTGTCATTGGGTTAAACCAAAAGAGACGACCAAGAGGCACTGAAGCTGTCCGTGCTGCAGGAAACGAGAACACATGAGGAAATACTCAGGGATAATATAAAGGGTAAACTATTTTTAAAAAATTATTTCTCAGTACTGTACTTTACAAGTACTATTTGAGATATTCCCATTATATGCATCTTTATACTTGCAGTCCACTTAAATTGAGCGGTAAATATTGTTCTTTTTACTGCACTACCTTTACACCTTACATTTATTCAAATTTAACAATTTTTTAAATGCGTAATTTAACCAATTTAAACAAATTATGACGTATGTATGACTATAGATTAAGTTAAGACACTATTGATTGATTGGAAATCACAGGAGTTTCCACTGAGGTCTCTCAAATCGCCTTTATATTAACAGTGGTATGGAAAATTGAACTGACCTTGAAATCATATATACATTTAACAAGTGCCGCTGTAATTGGTCTAAGTGTATTTATATTTACATGTTTTCAGTGTTAATCTACAATGTGGAAAGTGGAATTTATAAAAACACTGAATGAGAAGTTATGTCCAAACGTTTGACTGTACTGCAAAATATGTTATTGGATTATAATTACTAATGCATAATGTGTTTTTTACTACAGTGTTGCAGATGGCAAAGGTGTGGTTCATTTTAATTTCTTTATAAAATCCTGTATTTACCCATCTGCTTCCTTTCTAACAGCTGCAGTCTCTTTTGGTCGTCTCCTTTGCTTTAAATCTGTCAAACGCTTCTATCTAGTGGTGAAATCTGACAACAGCATGTTGATTTCACAGGCCAAATCTCAATAAAAGATATATGCATACTGCATGCTGGGTGATTTAAGAATTTCCCAATCAATCGATCAATCAATAGTGTGATATCTTAAATTATAGCAATGAACCATAACGTATTTGTTAAATCGGAAACTGAAACGTAACTAAAGTTATAAAATAAAAGATTTAAAAAAAAAAAAAAAAAAAAATATTTGTCTCAATTGTAGTACAGTAGAAGTATAAAGATGCATGAAAATGGAAATAGTAAAGTTTAAGTACCTCAAATTGTACTTTGGTATAGTACTTTTTTATTTTGTATACCCTTCATTAACATCCCTGAGTATTTCCTCATCTGTTCTCTTGTTTCCTGCAGCAGCTTCAGTTTCAACAACTTCAGTCCCCCGTTTAGTTTGAACCTGTGAAATGCTGCCATCTAGTGGTAAAATCTAACAACAGCATGTTGATATCACAAGCCAAATCTCAGTTAGAATAAAGATATATGCATAAATGAATGAAAATGCAAATGTAAAATAGCCCCCCCAAAAAACAAAAACAAAACAAACAAACAGACAAAAAACAAAACAAAACAAAAAACAAACAAACAAACAAAACAAGTAAAATCCCCATAAAGATATTTTTGCGACTGAGGAAACCGAGAAACGTCTCCAGGGTGTTAATGAAAAACCTTGCTCAGCAGTTTTTATCTGTGATCTGTGTAAATACAATTTACCTGCTCCAGTCTGCCCAGTGGGCAAGAATGTGTACAATACCACTGGATAAATGCTAATATGGTTAAAAAAATTTTAATTGATTTTAACAGCAATTGCTGAAGCATTATTAAATGAAGCAGAAACTTCATGCAGGGAAAATTGTTGACATAAATTCGACCAGTGATATTATTTGTTGCAGGCAAATAATATCACAATGATGTAAATTAAATGAGAATATCTGATGAAGCTGAAAGAAATGTGCTCCTTAAATAACAGATTTTTTTTCATATACTGCTTCCTTCCACTAATAATGACATACATTCTTATTCACCACAAAACAAATTAATGGACTGGACAAATAGATATTATTAGATATTATTATAAGAAAACATACAGGTGAAATTGTGTAGTAGATTTAGTCTGAGTCCACACTAATGTAAAACTTAGGATGTGATTTGTCCATAGCCAGTGAGATGTAAGTAATTTAACTAATTATATTTATTTGAAATACTTATGTACAAATTTGAGGTATTTGTACTTTGCTTGAATATTTTCTTTATGTGTCTATTCCACTACACCTCAGAGGGAAATGTAATTTTTACTTCACTGGTTAGTATGATTTTTGCACAAAAATACATGAAAAGTTTGTTAATATGTCCTTTTGTTATAAATAAACTACTACTGTACTACTGGTTGGACAAAACAATGTAAAGATGAATATAATCAGTACATTTATCTATATTAAACTTTTACTTTTAATAATTAAAGTAAATTTTTATCTGACTATACTTAACATGCTTATACTTGTTAGTAATTTGCAGTGTGATATGAGTACTTTTACTTATGTCAAGGATCTGAATATTTCCACCATCACTCTCCGCAGCTGAAGGACACGTCCTCCTGTTTGTTGCACAGAGAGGTCGAGGTGTCAGACCTCTTCAGACAGAGACAAATGCCATCCCGCCTGGCAATGTATTCAACTGCATGTGTTGCTGGTCCATCAGAGGCTAATTAACATAACAGGATCCCCAGTGATCCCACTCTGCTCTTCTGTCTATACACAGCTCCTGTTACACTTTACGGCCTGCACGGCGGGACACTTCCAACAAGATGCTGTTGTTTCAATCAACCCCAAAAGTAAACTGGACAGCGTGTGAGAAAGTGTCATTGTGTGTCTGTGTCTGTCTCTAGGTTGCACCCATTAAAAACATATGACTTCAAGGCAGTGTATTGAGTGATTTCCATGGACAACACCCTAAATAAACATTAACATATCATTTATAAAATGTTGACAAAATGATGTTTATTATACCCGTCTTACTGTATCCTACACATTAATAGATTAAAGATTCCCTGGATCCTTGGAAAGCCTCAAGGATCCCTGCAACTCTTTTAAAATACCCGAAATCCCCTTAAAGATCCATGGACCCTTAAATTTAAATAATATAATAAATAAATTCTTGAAATCTCCTAAAGGATCCCTGGAAGCTCTGCAATGATTTCTGAACCCCATGCAAAGACCCCTGGAATTCATTCGATAACATCTAAAACCCCTCCAGTGATAACTGTAAACTCCTCAATGATCCACAGACCTAAGAAATTCCACCAAGAATGCCTGGAATTTATTCAAAGTTCCCTGCAAAGTTCCCAAAGATCCTATGATCCCCCAAAGAGTTGTTCAATAATATCTGGTTTAAAGATCCATGGAAACCTGTTGAGGATTTCTGAATTCTCTCAGAGAGCCCTGAAACTCCCTCAGTAGTTGCCTGTCAATTGTCAATTTAAGGACATCATTTAATCTCCTCCAAGCATTCTGAAACCCCTTCAAGGATGCTGAAAATTTCTAAAAGAGACCAAGACCCCTGCAAAGACCACTTCAACTCCCTCAATAATGTCTGTAAGACACCCCGGAAGCTCCTTAAGGATTCTCTTGAAACTCATTCAGAAATCCTGGAATCACTTAAAGGATCCCTAAACTCCTGAAGGATATCCAGACCCCTGTAAAGACTTGAAATGCCTATGCAATTGTTCCTGGAACCATCTCAAGGATCTCCAGACTCCTGCAAAGCTCCTGAAACCCATTCAATAATGCCTGGAATCATTTAATGATTCACAGGAATTCTTCATTGATTCTTCAAGGATTTCCAGAACCTCCAAACAGAGCCCTGAAACTCCTGTAGGAAAACATGGATTCCCTTCAAGAAAAATTTGAGCCTTCTCAAAGACCTCTGGAACCACCTTAAATACTAATAACCGCCTTAGAGTCCCACTGTGCCTCTTCTAGATTCTCCAAGACCCTCTGACATACCCCTGGAAGGTATTAAAAGACCCTTGGAAACCCATTCAAGGACCTCTGGATCCCCCTGCCCCACGCTGCTGAGCCATAATGAGGCAGCAGACACAGACAACACATTTCACCTGGAGGGTCCAGCTCTGTGTGGATCCTCCTGTCCCACCGTCCAGCCTGCTCTCCACATCAAAGCATTCCTGATGTGGAAACGGCAGCCCGGGGTGGCCGGTCATAACCTGCATAATAAATTAAGATGAAGTGGCAAATAAAGCTGCACCTGCATGCCTGACGTCTTCACCTCTAACACATGGAGGAACCGTTAAAAGGCACTGTCCTCATCTGGAGAAAAAAGAAAAGAAAAGAAAAAAAAATAACATGGAGGGACGATGAAAACAAAAGTCATGTGTTTCTGCATTTAATTAAAGTCGAAAAATCTGTTTTCTTGAACTCTAGAGCTAAAATAATTTATAATAATAAAAAGGTGTATAATAGGAATTTCAATTGAAATCAATGTTGCAACAATCTGAGATAAAGCAAAACAAAAAACAAACTACAACACAAAAACAATAAACACATTGTTATTCTCATCATAGAGATACCATAAAAATTAAGAAAACTGTCGATGAAGAACATTATGACATTTATAAAAGATATAGTATTCCCCAAAATACTCATGTTGAATGTGTAGCCTACACTGAACACCATAAAAAGAAAGAAACAGCCATAACCTAAAGAAATATTGATCAGGATACCGTTCCTGACTGGATTAATATAAAAATGTCAAAATTATTTTTCTTTGAAGATCTGAAATTTAGAAAATAAAAGTTATTCAATTATAGAATACCAGAAGAAGTAGAAATAGTAGAAGTATAGCTTTAAATTTTAATATAATGCTCACAGACTGCTGTTCATTGTTATTGGATTATGATTATTATTATTTTTTCAAGGTCCAAAACTAATTTCAAGTCAGGCCGGATTCATGCAGGACAAAGGAGGTAACTACCCTACCCTCATTCTGAATGGAATATACAATACATTCTCCTTTTACCTTTGCTTTGTTGATTAATTTCACTTTGCAAGTAGATAAACGGACAAAAGGTTAAAGTCAACAGGCTATTTTCACGCTACAGTAGACTACATGGATGTCTGTATTGTCCTGTTGTCAGTTCCCATGGAAGTCAATTGGCACTGAGTAAATGCTACGATGTCTCTTTTTCTTTTTTGAGTCAGGCTTTCAGTCAACAAGCTGCAAACAAAGAGCCATGCATAGAAAGCTGTCGACATTCCTCTTCAGAACTCACTGGTCACACCCAGGAATCTTTCTGTGGTAAAAAAAAGAAGAAAAAAAGAAAAGATAAAGTTAATTATAAGTAGGTTAATTAAGAAAAATGTTTTTTTGTGCTTCTATTCTGTTTGATGAAAATGTCCTCACATGAAAATCTTCAGCCTATTTTTTAAATTTTTTTATTGGGTTTAGTATTTTGTGCATTAAGGATTAACATATGAGGTGATACGCATTTAAAATTAATATTCTATTATAATCAAAGATTTCTTAAAATTGTAAGGAAGTAAAATAAGTTAAGGATTTTTAGCATTTGGGATATTTAGGGGTTAAGAAAGGAAGACTTGGATTTATTGATAAAACAAGATGTAGGCTCAGTTAAAGGTTGAAGGCTGTAGGTAGGCCTATATTTTGGTGTTTTTTTTCTGGGCTGTTGTTGTGTGTATGACTCTACATGCTGACATAGTGTTTTTTTTTTGGTCAGGTGTGATTGTTGTGAAAACATTGTAATCATCCTCAGTAACTTCTGGCTGAAGGACAGACTGTAACAACCTGCAGGACACATTTATTACCCGTACTCTATCGCAGTTCAGTTTAAACTGTGATCTGTGTAAATACCTACTGACAGAGATCCAACACTTTACACAGGATACATGTAAACTGCCTGGCATTACTGTAATATTTGAATTGTTGCCCTCAGATATACAGCACATTTCTGCCATTTCTGGTGTGACTAATGCCTTAATATTAGACTATTTTTCAAGGGATTTTTAGTTTGGTGCATCTATAAGAATGATTTGTATATTTTCAACACATTTTAAATCTACTGTGACTAATTAATTTAAAATAATTATGTTGGGATGTTTAAACTGATCACTGTATGTAGGCCTGTGTATTTATCTTAAATTGTGTCACCTGCCATATTCACATGCCTTTAGCCTATACATAAATCTAAAGGCTAAAGTAGCCAACAGAGATTTTAAGGAATGAATGCCTTGCTTTGACATTAGTATATGTGGCATTGAAAGCTATTTTAAGTTAACATTTCTTTTAACATAACCTTATCAGGCGGTTTGTCACCCCTAATAAGGTCAAATGTCTTTGCTATGAAGGCTCTTCTCATTGCTGATTAATAATTTATAGTTTCTAAACTGCCTGGTAGAATGAATCTAACAATAGCCCATTTCACACACACACACACACACACACACACACACACACACACACACACACACACACACACACACACACACACAAACGTTTAAAGGTAATAATTCTGGGAAATAAAACGTTTGCTTTCAAACTAAAAAGGTTATGACGTCCATTATGTAAATCTCAACCACCAAAAAGACAAAGAAACCATTGAGGACGCAGGAAACAGTCAGTTAAACAAGTTTGCTTTGTTTTTAAATAATTAGTTCGGGCATTAGATAAAACATGAGCCTATTGTGGGCTGTAATAAATTAAAATAAGTAAATAACATTAACATTAAGTAAATGTTCTATTTTTTATTATGTTCCATTTACCTGACTTTATCTCTGAAAAATGACCTGGTTGCTAAGGAAAGGTAATCAAATTACTGTTAACCGTTACTAGGAGAACTCCCACCGCCAGGATAACAGATCGTAATCCTATTGGTAGGTACTTGTTTAGAAGCAGCCAATCAGAGGGTAGGGAGCACGGACTGAAGCGGTTCATAGGAGTGGCGCTCGGTGTGTCTGCCTCAGAGGAAACTTGGATGTGTTCAGTGTGACGCTCATTCATCCACTCAATTAACAGCTCATTACAAGTCTATCAAGAGCGTGGACTGCGTGTTTGTCTGCGTGTAATTCATCACAGTTTGAACGACGTTCAGCACACTGCTGTGAAACTTGGACAAGAGTCCACTCGTGGAGGTAAGCTCTCTCAAGCTCTCATGCTTTTTTTATTTTCTTAATTTACAGGTCAGTTAGCGAAGTCTTATAATATTTCTTCAAGATGTGTGCTACCAAACTCTGTGAAGTTTGACCAAATCATCTGCATGAAGTAACCAAATAAATGCAAACAACTCAGTCCGACTAAAGACGACTGTTTTTGGGCACCGAGAGCAGCGATGACCGAAGTGTGGTGAGACTATTAATGGGCTGATGTCATAAATCATTGCACTGTCATAATAATGGTCTCTTGGTGTGATTCATTTAGGTTTCCAATAATAGATATTCATATGTGCTTATTAATATTTTCTAAGATTTGTAGGACACAAAATTAAGTTAAATAACCTGTCTTCAATAATCTTAAATACGTTGCAGGAATCATATAAGTTCATATCAATAGTATAGATATATATCTATAGAGTAAAATGATGAACCATCTGAGTAAAACTTTTTCTGCTGTGGACTTTCAAAAAGATTTGTCCTCCTCTTATTTTTTTTAAATATATTTATTTATTTAAAATAATACGTTTTATATTTATGTCTTTATTAATAAATAAAAAAATAAGCTATTTATTTTTCTTTGTGGGTTTTCTTTGTGTATGGATTGATGATGATTTAGGTTTTGCTCAGAGGTAAAACAATCTAATGCTAAAGCTTTAAAAGTGAATTTACATCATATTAAAATAATGATTACTAAGCCTGTTAGTCCTGACCTCCTCTGGAGTAGACAGGCCTGCTGGAGGTGATGTTGAGTGATTATTTAATTTAAGTGCCAGTCACATTCACACGTCTAAATGTTTATTTGTCTCCAGACATAAACTGGGTGTAAAGACAGCCGGCGGAGGATTCGGGCAGACATGTCAGACAACGCCGGTTGCGAGTTTGAAATCGACGTGGAGGGCCTGGAGACGGAGAGCGATGACTTGGCGGACTCCTCCAGCCGCCCCGGCTCGGCTCCGCTCGGCCCCACGGCCTCTGAGGACGACGGAGACGGCAGTAGAAGTGACGACAAGCCGGGCCCCAGCGGCCTGTGTTCGGGGGACCAGAGGAAGCTGAGCCGGACACCGAAGTGCGCCCGGTGTCGCAACCACGGCGTGGTGTCCTGTCTGAAGGGACACAAGCGCTTCTGCCGCTGGAGGGACTGCCAATGCGCCAACTGCCTGCTGGTGGTGGAGAGACAGCGGGTGATGGCGGCGCAGGTGGCCCTGAGAAGGCAACAAGCCACGGAGGTAAGATGCGTGTGTGTGTGTGTGTGTGTATATGTATGTGTGTGTATGCCAGTGTGTCCAGGCCCAAGAGGCCTTCAAATGCTGTGCATAACTTTAAAGAGTGGATCATTTTGGTACGTTAAAGTGCTTTTATTTAGCAACAGTACTGATTATATGCAAAAAACACACAATATAACAATAACATAAAACATCTAATCCACCACAGCTGTCCTTGAAAGCAGCATTTATTTTTGCTGCAGGAATATCCAGGAGATGCTGTTTTTGCTTTTCATGAATCTCCTTTATTTACTTCATGGATCCTCATGGCTCAGTCATTGTTTTCTATACACACTGGATCACCAATGGCATGACAATAAACCATCACGTCATTATTATTAGTTCTAGATTGTATATAGCCAGGTGATGGCATTTCCACTTGGAGTGTGGTGGTTCCTCTGATTTCCTTGCCTTACAATCACCCATGACATTTGAATTATGGTGAAAATGTTAATTAAAGGTCACTCTTCCACCCCATGTCTTTAATGAGAAATAATCATTCATTTAAGTAATTTCCATAAATTAGATCTTTAGATCTTTTTAATTTATTTGAGCTACATCTACTTGCAACACCAAGAGTACAATGTTTGAGCATAATAGGGCTCAAAAGGGGAACACATTTTTCTGGTAAATTTTGGTTTGTTAAACCGGTGTATTTAGTATTTAGTAAATATTCCAGATGAAGCAATCAAAGAGCCTGAGTAGATACTAGTAGTGCCTGCATGTGACAGTGATATCAGTTATGAGTTGAATGCACATGAATTACCAAACAAAAACTCATTTCCTCTCCTCGTTCACCCACCTCAAAGTCCCTGCGTTTTTTTTCAAAGTCGAACGATAGCTACTTTAAAAAAAGGATTTTAGATGCAGGGTTGTCTTGGCATGTAATTGCTCAGATTAAGGTTCAGGTTTGTCGTGTGTCATGTGTACATCTCTTAATAGATTACTAGTTTAATTAGAGAGCGTAAAAAGAAATGTTTTGATCAGAGTTTCTCTCACTGTCTCACTCTTTCCCCATCATAGACAGTTATACATTTCCATCCCTCTGCACGATCTCCTCAAAATAAAACGGTACCTATTCAGGGAGTGCGGCCCTAATATCTGTGTTTTTGGCGATGATATCCAAATAATTGAGAATGTCTGCGGTAAAATAATGAACCATGACAACTGTGGTATTTTAAGGATGGTACCAGATGGACATTTCTCTGTTTGAATGTGTGCGTGTGTGTGTGTATGTGTGTGTGTGTGCAGTCATTTGTTGAGTGTGTTTGTTTCTTGGCTTGTGACATTCTCGTGAAAATATTATCTGAAGTATTGTTTTTTCTCATTTAAAGTTAACGTTTTTAAAATCACTATATGTATTCTATATGTATATTATTTATCTTTTCCTTCAAGGTAATTGGTAGGCCTATATTTCATGTTGGATTGCAAAAATAGTGATCCTGCTTAAACAAAATTAAAAACTGTTTTTATTACTAAGAAAAACAGAGAACAGCATCATGGCCTGTATTTTATGTAGATTATTATTAAGACGTTTGAGTTCATTATCCAAACACATGTGACTTAAGCTGTGACAAAGTAGGCACTTTTAAAGGATCAAGAAAGCATGTCCTTACTCGCTTTTTGTTTTCTCCATTCACCAGGATAAGAAAGGAATACCCGGGAAACAGATTCCAGCAGAGAGAAGGACGATATATCAGCGACATATTCGACCGTCTACCATGCTCGCCAAAAGCATCCTCGAAGGTAACAAGGCAGCAGATCGGATGAAAAGAGACATGTTTTATTTCTTCGAATTACTTATCTATGATCTCTTTCCGTTTCTCTTGGCTCATTCTCTGTCTCTGTTTAACTCTGATAAAATCTCTTTCTCCTGTAGCTTGTCTTGGATTTCTATCTTTTTCCATTAACAACACCAAAACAGTGATAAGGACTGTGAACATCTGTAAGCAGTGACTTGCTAAACTTTTTTTTGGCAAGCAATAAGTTCTCTTACTAACATCTCCAGCACTTTCACAACATACAAGGATGATTGAATTATTAAGCATGATTTATATTTATGTTTGTTGCAGTTGTGCATGTTTGCCATTGTTGGAAACATTTCTGCATGAATGTTTGATATCAGTTATAATCCAAAACACATTGACTGTCATAAACACAGTTGAATTAAATGGGGGTTCTTTTGATGACAGGATACCGTCCGGTACAGTCTGATCCATTCCTGGCGGGCAACCCATCCCTGCCCCCACCTCTGAGCGATCGCATGAGGAAAAGAAGGGCCTTTGCCGACAAGGAGCTGGAAACCATCATGCTGGAGCGGGAGTATAAAGAACGAGAGATGCTGGAGAACAGCCAGGCAGCCACAGCTTCACTCCTCTTCCCAAACAACATGGTCCACCACGCCGCAGAATACAATTACAAGACGGCCTACTCGCCGGCGGCTCAGGTTGAGCCGCAGCCCAAGGAGCTGTGCAACTTCCTCGGCCCTAACTGCCTGGATCTGTCCATGCAGTACCCTGCCGGCTCAGCCAATGTCGAGCTTATCTCCTCCAACGTCAGCGTGGCCACCACCTACCGCCACTACCCACTGCAGCCATCACGAGGTGGCTTCATGATGTGGCCCCGCAGTGCAGCCAACCTTGGTGACGCCCTGCTCTACCAGCAGTGCCTGTTCAATGCCACAGCAGTGCAGAACATGAAGCCAGGTGCTGTGTGGGAGCCCAAGGTGATGCCTGCCGAGAGCCAGCCGCCAGAGCAGGAGGCTGCGGCTGCTCTTGCTGCTAAACTGGAAGGATCCCGAGTAGCTGCGCTGCAGGACTCATCAGACCCTCAACGGGCTGATCCCAAACCCTCTAGTGTCACCCAGGGAGGGCCGAGGGAGTGCTCAGCCTTCTCTCCACCTAAGAGGAGCTTTGGACAATCCTTTCCCAACAATACTCATTCCCAAAACTCCAGCCAAGTCCTGAACAAGCTGAGCAAGGACAGCGCTAAGCTTTCCATGAAACTCAACTCCTTTCACTCACTCATCCAGCACTCGCTGAGCGAAAAAAACAGCGGCATGGCCGTTCCGGAGCTCAGGGCTCCATACTGCAAAGAGCTCTTAGAGGAGGCCGCCCGCAAGTTCAGGGAGGGCTCCGCAAAGGACATTCAGGCCGTTAAAATCACTGACAGGTACGGCAAAGACTTTCTGTCCAAGCCCGTGGGGACCAAGATGACGTCCAGTGAGTCTTTGTCTTTCTCTGTGGAAGCCATACTGAAGAGACCCACACCTGCTATGAGTCGAGCATTCCATTAATTTCCAAGTGTGTTTTCTTGCACTATAAATGTCAGGTTTGTCTCAGTTAGACAGCATCTCGAGTTTTGGTTTTGGGGTCAAACAAAATCTTAAACACACAGGCACTGCATCAGAAATAAGACCAGCTAGAAATTATTTTTTTTCTCATTGTAATATTTATGTACAGTATATTATATTTTACATGTGCATGTTTAATAACTTTATTGTGTAGAGTATTTAAACATTATCCCAATGTTTTCCTCATGTCAATAAACTTTATAAGACTGAACTCTTTCCATAAAAAGTCTTGCATTTCATTTTATGCTCAAAGTTATGACACGTTTAACTGTGAACAGGTTTTTGTTTAGGTCAGAAGTTAGTCTGTACCCACTAATACATTCATACCAAAATAGTTCACACCATATAAGAGTGATCAGAAAAGCTATTTCAGAAAAGACTACAAGTTCTGTGAGTTTTGTAAAAAATAATTGATTTTTAAAAGTGTCATTTGTAGACAGGATCTTATTTTGAAATCTTGAATTTTAACACATTTTGTGAATATTAAGATTTACAAAATAAGTGAAGATATTGAGTTTGCAGTGTGTGAAAAATACAAAATACTTTAAAAGCAGAAAAGATAACGTCCTGTTGATCATAAGAAAAACTGAAAAAAAAAGAGTTAGACATAATTTATAGAAATGTGAAATTTAGAATACTAAATGCAGGTTCAAATGTTTATTATTGACTTTCCATATTTGCTGTCCTTCAGACATTAGTGCCTCATATTTATATTTTTATGTAACATATTTTCATTCTGGGGCTCAGTTTATTATTACTGTATGTTCAAACCTTAAATATGTCATACAAAAGAGGAAGTTTTTGTCAAAATGGTTATTTCTAAAAACAAATTGTACAGACTTTGATTTTATTTTAGATTCTGTCAATTAATTCATTTTAGATTAAATTATGCCACAATATGTTGGTAGTAACAGATAGTAAAAAATATGTTCTATGTAAATTTACCAGCAAATATTCAACTTCCTGTAACAAAAGATCATAAAGCTATAAACTCACTGAGAGTCATTACAGGAATATTATTTTTATGATGTTGGTGATTTGCATAAACACAAATCACACAAGCAAAAATGAAGTGTGGATGTGACAGAGTGTATGTAGTCTAACTGTGTTCTCCAGAGGCTGAAACATGATATCAGCCTCATAAATCTATGAGCAGCATCATCTCATCCGTTCAAGATGCATTTCTCCACTCATTCCTTTCCAGTTACGGGCTCTCAGTGTGTGTGTGCGTGTGTGTGTGTGTGTGTGTGTGTGTGTGTGTGTGTGTGCCCACGCTGAAAGACAGCTCCAAACATGGGTTTCACATGAGCAGCAGAACACTGATCCGTGCAATAATGAACAAGACGAGAGGCAAAAAAAAAAGAAAAAGTCACTAATCTCTTCTTTCTGGCACAAAGGCTCACGTTTCATCAGCATGAATGCAGCTGAACCACTCGACTCTTTGACAAAAGCTCTATTTTCTTGTCACTTAACTTTTTTTTCTTCTTCACTCTTAAGCCCACTGAGAAATCTCATGTCAAGGAGGAGATTGTGGATGTGTGACTGTTTCAAAGATTCCTGTTGTTCCTGCTGTAATTGGATTTGGCCTGATGATGACATTTTGTGTCAATGGAGAGAGCTGACATCATTTTAAGTAGCCTGTACAGTGTGCGTGCGTGTGTGTGTGTGTGTGTGTGTGTGTGTGTGTGTGTGTGTGTGTGTGAGAGAGAGAGAGAGAGAGAGAGAGAGAGATATGAAAGAACATGAACAATCATAGTTTAATATCAGACAAGAAATTATAGAGAAAAGTCAGTAATATCTCATTCATCTCTATGACAACTGAATAAACCCAATCTACCCAAAAATAGTAACATTTAAGATTCTTATTTTTATATTATGTCTATGAAGTCCGATTTATGACTCCTGTCTCGGGTTTACATTCTTCTATTTATTTAGCTTTAACTGCTCTTACATTGACACCTTTTAAAGATCATTTGGGTATTTGATGGCATAATAGAGAATGACATGAAATTTGGGGAGAAAGAAGACATACAACAAAGGTCACAGGATGGATTCAAACCAGGAACATTACATGGTACAGTATGCTAAAAGGTTACACGCAAAGTACTTACAGTTCATACAGTAGACCACTATGTCACCGTAATGCCCAAACATGACACTTTGACATCCTTCAAATGTCAGGTTTAACATGCTATGTAAACAGAATATTACGACACTAACATTGTCTCCTGAACCCCTCTGACCCAGTGGTGGGACAGTCAACACAAACTCATGCTGTGCAGCCAAACATTGGTCAAAAATACCAAATATGTCAGGCTGAACTTCGGAGAGATGGAATGATGGAGATGAAAGTTTCCATTTGATGAAAAGGTGCATCCATAAAACATGGAATGCTGAGTTTGAATATAGGCTATGATACTGACAGAAAGTAAGGAATTTGATGTTTTTTTTGTTTTGTTTTTTATCTTAAAGGTTTTTGAAGGGGTTATAAGAAATGCAAACTGTCACTAGTGGTGGGGGAAGTATTTAGATCTTTTACTTAGTGAGTAAAGGACGGTAAAGGGTTACAAATGCCACACCTTTTTGTCAGCAAGATGGAAATTATAATATCTTCCCCAACCCATTTTAAACATTTACAGCCCTCGAGTAACACATCTTGAGATATAACAAGAGCACAAAGAAGATATTGTTTTGTCTATGATTTAACAATGTGTGTGTGTGTGTGTGTGTGCATGAATACGTCTTATTGTGTGTGAGAATGTGTGTGTGTGTGTGTTCATGCACGGCTGTTCTGACAGCAGTTGGCTCCTGAGCAGAAGGTGACAGTGTTTGTCTGCACTAACCGCCACTGATAAGTATCTGCTGAAGTCCTTACAGTCTTATTCCCAAAGTGTGAGATTTAACATGTCAGCAGAGTGAACTGGGTTTGTTGACTCACCACCTCCCCCGACCGCCACCAACCTCTTATCAGCAGTTGTAGTTCACACAGTAGCATTTTGTTTGGGGTACGCAGGTGTCGTTTGTCATTCGACTTCAATGACTTTCCTTCATGCTGTGATGTTGGGAAAAGAAAAACACACACACATACACACACACACACACACACACACACACACACACACACACACACACACAAACGCACACAACGGTCTGGGAATTCTGTCTTTCGTGGCTCTTGTTTCAAGGCTCAGTTTGTTGCTTACACAGACTAATGTGGTTGTGCTTAATGTCACAAACTCTACACTCGACTGCATTTAAGGTGTATTCCAGAGATTTTGCTAATTTTATCCCATTTCCTACAAATTTATATAAAATGCATATAAATTATAAATCAAAATTATGTTATAACAGCAGAATACAAACATAAGAGTTAGCAATTAGTCATGCATTTAAACATGAAATTAGACATAAGAGAAGAATATAAATTATACATTATTCAATAAAAATCCTCAAATTACATTTTCATTACTTTTCATCTAACCATTTGGCAATCCATGCTACTGGGCTCTAGATCGTTTTTACACTGAAAGACCAGAAGTATATGGACAGTTTTATATGGTGCCATCATTGCCATCAACAAAGTAAGGACCTTTAAGTTTAGATTATTATTATTATTTGTAACGTATAATGATATTTTAGACAATAGTGTGCAACATAACAATGTGCACAAAGTTCAGTCCATGAAGAAACGTCTTCCTCAGTTTGATGTTGAAGACTGGTCTACACCTCAGCCCCACCCAACACTGGTGGAAAATAGTTGTGTTTTAATCTATTCTATCTTGTTATCCTATTATGGTGACATGTGAACAGTAAAGTCACGCACTCACGGCGGCGATCAGTAAGCCGCCATTAACTACAGCAGAAATGTTTTATACAAATAGGCTCATTTGTTTGACCTAAGACTTTGTAATGTGGTTGACTCACATAAGGGTTGATATCAGGTGTCTACTTCTACTATATTAGTTTTCTCTTTTTACTTTTATTTAGATGTATGTTAACAGTCTGGCTTTACGGACGGCAATGTCACTTTGACGGACTACAAACATTCATGGCCCTAAGAGGATGAATCCTAAGTTTGGTGATCCCCTGTGGTTTCCTCTTGTACTACCATGTGGTTGACGTGAGTGTTTTTGAATAAAACATCTCACAAACTATTAGACTGATATTAATGAAATTTGGTTCAGATCACGTCTACCAGAGGAAAAAAAAAAAAACAAAAAAACAACTTGATTTCTTGCTACATGCCTACAAAAGCTAGGTCTCATCAGCCTCAGTTGTTTTGTAGTGCTAATTACCAAATGTTAGCATGACAATAAACCTATTAACCATCAGTATGTTATCATTGTTAGCATCCAGACATTAGCATTTAGCTCAATGCACTGCAGTACAGATAAGTTTAGTCTCAGAGCTGTTAGCATGGTTAATACTTGTATTGAAAGACCTATCAGCTGAGAAAATAGTTCAGTAATCAATCTTGTATTGTATTTGTATCTGTTTCTTGGAACAGGTCAACAAAATGAAAATAAAACGGTGTGATCAGATGAAATATGTAGTGCGGACTTCCCCGGCTATGATACAACAGCTCCATTCTTCTTCTGCCCTCTTGCCCATATAGCATTTGGCTGCCCTGCCAGTGACTGTGTGGTTGGTTTATTGCTTTATCACCACCCGAGTCGTCTCAACCTGTAACACTCTCCCACACACCTACACACACATACATCTATGAACCCTTCTCCAGGTGTTGAAGCAAGCCATCCATTCCACTGTTGCTGTTGTCACGCCAGTAGCTCCCAGCCAATCTGATATGCTACAATCCTTTGCACATTAAGAATCTATTAAGCACCACAAACTCAAACACACATTCAGAGAAAAATCACACAGTGGGTTCTTTTGACTCTAGAAATAAAAGGCACATGCTATATTTTGCATTGGTGATCAACGGGCGTGAAGGAAAGGGTAGGATCCCTATTCATTTTCACCCGTGTTGTTTCTCTCAGTCTCTACCAGCAGCAGGGAGAGGAACACCGGCCGGTTCCTGCATACCTTCCCAGCACCTTGTAATCCAATAAGAAATGTGTAGCAGTGCAGCTTTTTGACAAGTTGCTCCCACTTAATTACCATGCTGTTAGGGCTGACAGGCCTGGGGGCCGATAGGGGCAAAAGGCTGGTGGTTCATGGCTGAAGGAGGTTTGGGAATATCCTGAAAACAGAGACACACGTGCACACACTTGAAATGTATGAACTGGAATGATAGATGCCAACACATAGTGGAGTTTTAGTTGTTTGAGCATTTCTTGGTTCGGCTGTAGAGGCAGAAAATGATAAGTGGACTTTCTGATCTACTGACCTCTCAAAGCACTTTTACGCTTGTCACATTCACGCACAGAGGCTGGCATGCAAGGTGCCAACTGCTCATCAGGGGGTTGACTTTAACATTTAGCTAACTTGAAAATCTGAAAGTACAAGTGAGAGATAACAGCAAGGTGTTTTTTAGTGTTCAGATGTGGAAAATTGGGGAGTTACACAGTCTGTAATGCAGGAAATGGTTTCGGACCATTATCACCTCATCAAACCCCTCAAACTGGAGCTGTCAGAGGTCAAGCAGCAGTTGTCATAATTTAAAACTGAAGGTTTGCTGAGGTTTATTGAGTCAGTGTTTGTTACTGTGTCTTTTTCATTGTAGTTGTACTTATCAATATGTTTGCTGAAGAGTGTCTGCTAGTGCCAATATGGCCTCATAAAACCACCATAGGGACGGTAGTTGTATATAACCTTCCTTTTATGTGACCGCATACAGTATTTTTACACACCTAGATAGCGCCAAGTTTCCAACATGGATGTACCTTCAAAAGGAAAATGTCATGCCTTTTATTTGTCAGTGGATAATTTTGAAGATCTTGGAAAGTTGATTGGACCACTGAAATATCACAGCTCAGAGATTTCAGCTGGGAACGTGAAATATTATGTGACCCTGAATAGGAAAATGCATACAGTTACAAGTTTTATACTGAAATAATTTCTGCCTCTAAAGTAGCTTTACCATCAAAAACTTTCTTATCTAAACCTCCAATCTTCTGTGTTGACACATACACTCGCTATAGGCCAACATTAACACAATCTGTCCGTTGTACAGCGTCCTGTTGCCTCGTGAGGGTTGAGAACAATTACTTCTACCACCAGCACCTGTGCTCTTGTTTTTGTTGTTTCAGTAGCCTCCAGGATTAGCCTGTACTTCTGCTCACAGTGGGAAAAGAAAGACGCTTTTACAACACAAACTGGCATTTGGAGCACTAAACAGTCAGTCTGTGGCCCCCAGGTCCATAAAACAATTAGCCCTCTTCAGCCTGCCCCGAAGGAGAAGTAACAACAACAGAGGTTTTGTTTTCTAAGATACCTCTGTATGCTCTATACTGTACTTAGTTCCATTGAGCCTTTGTAAAGACTAATTGTGTCCATGTCGATTTGCAAGTTGAAGCTACTTGAAGGTGTGTCACGTCTTCTGTGGAAAAATTTTGAAACATTCACGCAAGGATCAAGGAGAAAGGCAAATTCAGTCACTTAAAATCCAGATGATAGCCACATTTGCAAGTTTATGCAAATAGTTGTAAATCTTTCAGCAGCCAGTATTCAGAAAGGTGAACCTTAAGAGAATGCGAAGACAAAAACAAGCTTCTTTGAATTCATTAGGCGTCTGTTTGCACCTGCACTTTATAAAAAGTAATGACACAGTTCTCTTCTTTCTGTCCCGAAGCGATTTTGGAAAATTTCCTTGATTTTCTAGTTTTACAAATATCTTTATTTTAAGACACAAACATCAACATCTTCTCCACCTGCTGAGCTTTTCCAGGGAATTTGCCAGTCTAAACATTTATGTAAATGCTATGGAAAAACGCTTTGTGTCGCATTGTCACCCAAAGAAAATATCACAATCCTCTGCAATCACACTAGTCTGTGGACACTTATTACAAGTACAAATGTTATTTCTGTCAGGGCTGTTGTCTTTGCTCTCTCTGATTTTATTCACTGCATTTTTGTAGCTACAGTATGAATAGAAAACAAGATCAGAGATCAGTTGCGGCTGTTGCTTCACAAGCACCACCGCATGTAGTGGTTGGTGCAGATGGTGCAGCTGTAATTCTAGTAACACAGTGATAAATGACTACCGCACCTGGCTTACCCTAACTAGAGTAAACACCATGATTGCCAAGGTTAACACTTAAAAGCTCTGATTTGCATAGACCTATAAAAGTGTATTCAAATGTACACTCCCTTACCTACAGCCCCCCCGCAGGCAAACATAACGTCTATGTTTAGACTGAAGCAGAAAAAACACACAAACGAAACATTTTAATGTTGTTATGTTTTCCTGGAAAAACTAAATGAATGTTGTTATTTGTTAGTCCTGAGATAAGCCAAAAATAAAATTGACAAAATGGCTACCTAGATCCTGATATAGTCTGCAGCTAGCATCTTCAAAATGAAAAATAAGCTGAGGAAGAGAAGACATTACATTAACTGTGTAACAAAAAATTTGGCAAAAGAAATTATGTGAATACTGTAAGCATTAGGTGGCGTCAATTTTCCAGTTGAAAAACCAGAAGTAGATGGTGCAACAAGATGAGGTAATTATAATAGTGCCAGTCAAACCTAAATGGCAACCTATGTGTCGTATGTGAAGTAAACCCAATGCGGAAGTTCTTCGAAATGGCCACTTGAGGCTGGCTACAGGATAAGTCAATCTACATAAGCCTCCATATTAAAATGCCCATTTCATAGCAGAAATAAACATATTTACAGCCTGGTACAAAAAATGGTTTTCATCTCTATAGCAATTTTTCTGTTCATGACAACTGTACTAAGGCTGAATTTCCATAACTCACCTGTTCAAATTATATTAAGGCCTAAAGTTATGCATATGTAGGAGTGTGGCTGCTTTGATTGACAGGTGGGTGCCATTACAGGTGGCCTGTTTGAGCACCCAGGTGTCATCCAGCCCTCCTGAGATTCACAGATGGTCCACGTCTTTGCCCATTTTTGGATTAGCCGCGAGGTGGCAGAGGCAGGAATGAGAGCAGCAGGAGCCACCACACACTGAGCTTCACAACGGCTCTTCAGAAACTTATGGGTGATGTCACGAATATGACCTCCATATTTATACTGGCTATGGTCAAACCTCAACAGGTTAAAAATAATGCAGAAAAAACAATGGAAATATGACATTTCTGTTTGTTTCAAATATTAATGTGAGGAGGGAGCTCTGGGAGCAATAAGGAGACTTTTGGAGTCATTAAGCATATGCTACATCCAAACTTATTCAATAATTTTCAATTTCAATCTCAATTTAGATTTTAATGTGATTTTTCATTTTTATGTTTATATATACGTATTTAGTAAATAAAATGTAAAAAGTGAAAAGAGTCAAATGAAGTGATAGATTTAGTGTGCATGGCACAACTACAGTATGAATCATCCATGTCTTTTTGATCACCAGGCTTTCATAATGACTGTTTCCTGTCTAAGTGTTCCAGTCGATTTATTTACTACATCTTCTCACTTTGAGCGCTTCAGACTGCACCTTGTGCACAGCGATGTCTCACCATGTCATGCAGGCAGCTGACTTTGCACTTTGTGTTTCCAAAGAGAAAGATGGATTTAATAATCTGTCCTCAAACCAGCAGTCAGACTCCAGACTGGAACTTCCTGTGTCTGCATGGACAGAGTGGGACACTTTTACTGGTCCATCAAAATGGGCTCATCTGGACGAGCTGATGGTGCTCATGTGTGAATGAGGGGTTGACACCGGTGGTTTAATGAAGGGTATATGCTACTCTTTTCAGTGAGCAATAGATTAAACATAACGGATGTGTGTACCTGCTTCAGTTCATGCAGTGGCAGTGTTTACAGTTAATGCAGGATTAAGTGTACTGTTTATGCAGTGTGGTAAAAAATAAGGGTTTGGTGCAACATGTTTAACTTTTACGTCAGAGACCAAGGTTCATGTCCGATCTCAGAAGTTTTTAAAATCAACAACAGACAACACAAAGGACACATACACTCAAGAGCACAAACATCCAATTTATAGATTAAGCTTTTTAATTCTTTTTAAATTAAAGACATTATAAGACATGACTACTTGAAAGTGAAGGAATTATCCCCCAACTCTGCTTTTTTGGCTTCTTTCAGCTTGCTGTTTAGGTTTTCCAGTCTGTAACTCTGCTCTCATGGTGTTGTTTTTGGCTACAGTTAGCGGGAGTTTCTAGCGAAAAAAAGGCTGTTAAGCCCATTGTACCTGCCCTGCATCAAACGTCAACAGTCAAAGTTAGCAAGTTGGTAAAAAACAAACAAACACTGGAGATAGCTAACAGCTAAATATTCCCTTCGGTAGTTGGTCATAGTAGTACATTTGTTCAATGAATTTCCTACTACATGAAACATTTGTAAAGACCATTATTTCAACAATTTCAAAACCTGCATTGTTTACATCCATGCTACTTGCTAGCACTCTTCTTCTCTGCCAAACATAACAGCTAGTGATCAAGGTACTCGGGTATACCTTGAACCAAATAGTTTTATCAGACCTTTTTCACAGCAGCCATTTTGACATGAACCTTAATTAGTATCATTGCTAACACCTGTGTTCACCATACTATTTCATGTCAAAATGGCTGCTGTGTAAAAGGTCTATTGCGTAAACTTCATGTTCCACTCACGCAGGTGTTTTCACTTATTTCTTGATTAGGCAGCATATACAATCTGTACTTCACTGACATGTCCTCTTTTGCACCTGTTGAGGTGTGAAAACGTACTCCTTTTATTGTTTTTCTTGCTGCATTGAGTTTGGTGACCTGACCCTCCAGGTTCCAGCACAACTCCCTCAATTTTAACTGCGTCCACAATGTTCACCTAATTAAAAGATTTTCAGCTGCGTCTCCCTGTTCTCCTGGTTTTCAGTGCGAATGTTACCTAAATAACATTTTACGTCAGTGGAAACTGTTGACCCCTGGTACAGGGCGAGGCTTTAACCTTGGAGTTGGTCTGACAAAACCTGTTGCCACTGTGACACTTTGGCCGTGTTTAGTCAACACAGCCTGTGCTATTTTCTCTGTTTTCATATCAACACATTTTGTTTCCTGTACAATTCAGTGTGAAGAAACTGGTTTCCATTTCTTATCTGCCCGGGTGTGGTGATTGAAGGGCCTGTTTGCGCTGTCCCTCATGGATTTTATGCCATACATGTGTGCAGGATGGGCGTCTTTTGCTGCGGCAGTCAGACTTTGCTTTGTGCTTATGATGCCGAAATGCTCTTATCTGATAAATCTCTTTGTCATTTTGCTGTTGTGTTTTCACTTATCCGACACCTGAATAAGACAAAATCTGCTTGCCCCAAAACTTTGTGCAAAGACCAGGAAAGAGTTAAGAATGTTGTTTCTTCTTGTGACCTATGATCTCATACATAAACATGACCTTTATAAGAATAACATTGTTGGAAAGATCAGGGATCATAAATATAAAAGAATAAATCATAAGTCTAAACAAAAGATATTTTATTACCAAATTATTAACTGAAATTTATATTCATAAAACTTTTTTATTTAGATTGAATTCTTGTTTGGGACCTTTGTTGCATGTTGTTGTGTGAAAGGCCTACATGCCTAAAGATATAGCCTACTCAGGTGGGTCTTTGATTTCAGACAAAAGGTAGACAAAAGCAGGCTTTTTATTTCTAATCAGTGACCATTGATTTTGAGTTTGTCTACAGTAGATAGCTAGGCAATTAAGCAGTAACTTAATGAATTAATTGAAAACACCAGCTCTGGCTGAGATTTTATTGTTTCCTTAAGCTTTTTAAAGTGAGAATCCTGTAAAGGGGTTCTTAAATTTGTACAACATAGCTACAAGCTAAAAGACCAAGGCCAAAGCTAACAGAGCCCAGGGAAAACCAAAACAATCAGCGCAAAGAGGCTAAAAAGTCATATAGAGTTGCAGAGTTTCTTGGGTTTGACACCCCACGAACCTTTCAGATTACATAGAGTCAAATTTCCTCTATGAAGTAGTGAGTGATGAATTAAGCTTTAACCTGGCCGTTGGCTCAGAACAGGCTGCTTCACCTGCTCCTCCACATACATCATCTGTCACAAAATTAAAAAACAATGGTAAGTTGAAGTGTGATCCAGCCAGGGTGAAGAAACTATGTCTTACTGGTCGTGGAAATGAATTATTACATAGTTTACATTAGGAATTCTGTTAGTGATACCTGTCCTCAAGTTTGTCCCAGTAGGAGAAACTGAACAAGTTAGTCAGGGTCAAAAATGAAATACAAAGCCTGTAGATGAAAAATAAAACCCCTGTATTTGACTCCACCTTTAAATTTTTACAGGACTTTACTTTTTTTTTACCGAGCTACATGAAAGTGTTTTATGGGGAACCTGCGTGACACAGGGGGATACCACCTCTGAAGTAGAGTTTGGACACTTGACTCATCCAATACATCACCTGTAAGTCTATCTTTGGGAAAGACAGCCAACCTGCCTTTGATCAGAGCGATTGCAGAGTTGTCAGTGCCTTCAGTTTCAGGGGGATGGGGTGTAGGTTATACTTCCATACTGTAGTACAGTACAACACAAATCACATGTGTCACGTTAGCCAAAGTATGGCCTTACTGTACACAAACAGAACAGATGGTTATAAATTGTATGACTGATGGTAAAACATTATAATTTTCAGGTTTTAAAGGTTTTAAATGTTTTTAAGGCTTTAAATTAAATACTGGGTTGTTATTCAAGAGGATTAACTTTTCACATCCTTATTCAGGATGTTTTTTGTCCACAATGTGGAAAATTGTCTTTGGCTTCATCACATCGCAAACAAAATCAAGACAACTGAGGAGCAGCAATATTTACAATATGACTTTAAAAGACACAGATACAATTATATAGCTGTATGTATCACCAAAAATATATATCATTATGGCATATGTTAGGGAATAGGTGAACAACCGTGTTGGTAAAAGTGCCATAAGTTTGTTTCAAAATACTTTCAGTAATTCTGCAACATTTTTTGCATTAGTTTTTTATGTAATATTTGCCACTTGGAAAAACATGCATCTTTAGAAATACTGTATCTAACACAGTGAGATTACATCACACTTACTAAAAGTCAACTTTAAGAGTTGTTTTGTGTGCTTTTGTAGATAAATCATTTGGTAAGTGGTGGAAGAAATCATCAGAGGCTTTACTTGCGTAAAAGTACCAATACCACAATGCATAAAAATATACTATACTGTGTAAGTGCCCGTAGTTCAGATTAGCCCATTTCAGAGTATTATACTGTCATTTAGAGTATATTATGTCTTTAGATTATCATTATTGATGATGCATTTACAAACGAGCAGCATGGTCATGTTGGAGCTAGTCAAAGTGGAGCCAGTTCTAACTTATTTATATATTATACAATAACAGGGCATCATATTTTGTAAGATCTGTTTTGTATTTAAACTAAATCTGATCATTCTTAATCAGTTTAATTAAAGCTGTGAGACACATGTATTGAAGTAAAAGGTTTTTGAAAAAGTACAAGTAAAGAAGTAAATAAACTTAGTTACACTCCAGTAGTTATCTTTTTAGATCAGGATTTTATCGGTGAAAGTTTCTGAACTGGATGTTTTAGTTAAACGTGCTGTATTACTCGAAAGTGTCATTAAATATTTAATTTCACTTTCTATGGAAAAGACTCAAGGAAAACACGAAATGAAGAAAAGATGAGAAAAAGAAAAGCCTGTTCCTCACTTCAATCTCACACAGCACAGACACACCAACTCACCACTCCATTAAGTCACACAGTGCTGAATATTAACACTGAAACAGGATCTTCAGTTTCCTGTCCAGCACAGCGTTTAACAGGGGGTTTGATGTGGCCTCAGATAGGATTTATACTGCAGAACTCATTATTAAGAACCAATGAGGCTTAAAATATTCTCACCTGTAGGAAAAAGATCCTGGTGCTTTGTGACAACTTTGACCTGAGTAATTTTCCTACAGTACAAGAGACTTGAACCTTTTACCTTTTGAGTGAATACTTATGTGGAAATGAACAACGGATGTACAGCGATGAAAGAAACAACCTAACAAGGAAAAAGAAAATGACTTACAAGTATTATTTACCCAGTATGTCCAGGGTTGAACATGAACAGAGGTCAGGGTAAACATCAGGTTTATGTTCACTCTCTAAAATACCATATAGTGTACATTTGTGCATCTGAGTGCACGGTAAACTGCTCCACCTGTAGGAAATTTATCAAGAGGGTCTTTGGAAGACGGCAGGAGGTCTTTTAACATGTGCTACTCAGCTGCTCGCCTTATAGCCCAGCTCTGGTTTTCAGAGGAAAACCTGCACACGTTACAATAATGGAAGTCAAGATTTACACCCCTGCTTGAAAAAAAAAAAAAAAATCACCCTCCAAGTCACATCTCCTATGGGGTGATTATTGCTCCGATTCAAGGGAGTGTATTATATTCAATGATGTAACAGTATATATCTGTGATACTAATGACTCCTGTGGTTTGCATGTGGAACAACTTCCCAAAGTCTAAGCTTCTCAAGTAGCGTCTCTCAGAAACCTGCTGCTGTGGTAGAATATAGCTCTGCTTTGCTTGTCCTCCGTCATAAGTAATGTGTGTAAAGAATGACCCAAGTGGTCAAACAAACCACGGCAGGAAAAATATCCACTTCCTTTGGGCCTAAGAGGGAAGCGTCGACAGCTTTAGTCTCCACAGTCCTCATGTGAACAGACGGTTTCAATGCTTTTACTTCTGGACACAAAGTCCTCAAAGTAAAATATGTATGTTAAGAAAGGCTATTAGAATTTCCAGGTGGCCACGTGTTGATACGCTTAATAACTCATCGTCATTTAGATTGTTTTAGAAAGGTCTTGAATAAAAATGAATACTGAATCTTAAATAGCAAAAATATATATAAAACTATATTCAAAAGGACAGTTATCAGGGCTGCACAACATCATCATCTCATCCCAAGGGAACAAAGGGAACAAAAACATAACAATTCTGAATTTCGGGTCAATAAACACCAATAAAAACATATATTCCATTTCTGCCATATTCTGTTAATAGAGCTGTTTAAATCTTACACACTGGACCTAAGTACCAAAACCAGAATGACCCACTTTAGAATCATATATATTACTGAATTATAACTAATGATGCACGTCACTCAGAAGGAGGACAACAGGAGTTAGGTTATTCCTCGGCTATCTCTGCCAATTCTTCCCCCCTCTTCCTTTTCTGAATACAGATCGTGGATCTATTATAGCATGCCATTTCTGTCTACAGAGTTTGTTTCCACATTTCTTACAGGCAACTGTACATAAACTGTCTCTTAAAGTGTCTCTTACCCTTTCCCATCGTGTCGCATAGACTTTATATTGAGATGGGATCATACAAGTAGCAGCTGTATTACTGGGGTCTGGTTTTATAGGTCAATAATTGGCGTTGTTTTTGTTGCAGTATTGTGATTGGCCACTGACATATATAATATTCATACATCCATGACCTGAGTCAGCTCCTGTTGCAACACTGATTATTGTATCTGCTGTAAGAGGTCCATAATGAATCAAGGCTTTCAGAGAATAACAATTAAAGATTTTTACAACTCAAATTACTCGAGATCCTTAAATGATCGGTTCAGACTGTGCTGATTTCTTATCTTTGTCTGTATGCACCTGTTATATTTAGTGAAAATGTCCATGTTTCCATGCTATATGAGACTGCAAATGTTTAATATAATTTAGTAACATGGCTCCGTTAGACCAGTTTGAAGTTGAGAGGCCTAGCAGACAGGGGCTCTGATTTCTGCATTCAGATTTGCTCCTTCATAACCTCTAAAATATAATTACCTTATTGCCTCCTTTCCCCTGCTGAACCACAGGTGAGCTGAGCTTGGCTCTACAGCCATGTCCTGCTTCTACTGCACACTCACAACAGCTGCAGGCTTCATATATGAACACTTGATATGAAAAAGGAAATAATCTGATCTGACCACCATCAGCAAAAATCCCCATCAGTGCAATAAAGACTCACAATGTGGAACCACAAAGATTTATCTGGATTAGGAATGAGCTGTAATGGTATTAATATTAGTCTACAGTAGCACATGCTGTGTCATGTCAGCCAGTGTTTTTAGATGGCTATTAAATATTTGTGAAAAAGTCAGAACTTATGCTTAATATATTATGTCCTGGGTGAAGATTACTTTGTGAAAAATGTGTACAAACAAAAGCAGTGGTTGGAAGATGTAATCAGATCCTTTACTTAAGTGGTACCAAATACAAGCAGAAATCATTCAGTCAGAATCCTACTTAGTACTTAAAGTATCAAAAGTAGGACTTCTTTCACCACTACGATCTTAAAGTGATTGTAGTGTTGAGTACTGGACTTGCTGCCACCTGAGCTGAGCCCAGCCTGTCCAAAGGATTGATGGGAAAGCCAGACAGCATGTGCGGTGTTTTACTGTGGGCTGCTCTTCTGTTTTCTTGCTGGAAAAAACCTCACATCCATGAAACACACGTTTGAGCTGCCCGGCCGAACAGGAAAGGGGGCTATATAGGCTATAGCATGACATGTGTAAGCAGATCTAGCTGCATTTGAAGTTTTAAAAGCTTCTGCCTGAAAGATTTAGTATTAGGAGGGGGGACTGTATACGACACCCTTGCAGGACCCCTTATAAATTGGAATCAATTTTTCAAAGGAAATCATAAAATCCCTTTCCTTTTCCCCTCTTGCCGTGCCATGCTGATGGCTCCATTTAAAGTGGGCCTATCCACATTCTTTCACCATTACTGCTAAGTATCCGCCTTGAGCATTACCTTCAGTGACAGAGAGTTTGAGCTGAGGTTAGAGCATTTTAATGGCCCAATTTGAGCCATTTTTACATTACATCAGGATATGTTGTGGTATTGTTTAAAAAAAAGGCAAAGAATAATACTGGGCCAGGGAGAATGACAAAGCCAGTCACTTCCTACAAATTGACCCAGCTGATGAGAAAAGCACAGCGCGTGTAACGGCTTGGACGCCTCCTAAAAGGCCCCATATGTTTAAAGAGGATGGTTAAGCGTTTCTAGTCCCGTCACGCTTCACTTGGAGAGCTTGTAACAAAAAGGGGGACTCTCCAGAGGTACTGGTGACGCAAGTGGATGGAAGGCTCCCGTTCACTCTTCATCCTGGTCATCACTGCTTTCATCAAGATCCATAAAGTTCGTCCAATAACGGCCTAATAACGTTTATCGCTTCAGTTTATTGTTTCGCTATTCCTTGTTGAGAAAATGTCACAGGCTATGTAAAATCTCAGATGAAAGGGAGGTTTTGGGAGTACAGGAGACCCCTTAATGTGCTTCAGTTTCAGTGGGCGGCAGACTGTTCGCTCAGTTCGTTCAACACTCATCCATGTAGTCTATACTCTGGTTGAGACATCCAGAAATGTCATAGGATAGATCTCTACAACTGTAAATTCACATGAAAGGACATTTGAGACACTGAACACCTACTTTCTTTCGAGGGTCAGTTGTATTGAATGAGTAACATGCAAAAACACACATTTACAGCATTTTGTCAGATGTTTTTAACTTTTTTATGTTGACAAAAACGAGACAGATACATTTCCACCAGGACATGAAGAAGACATGCTTAGAAAGAGTGAGCACTGCTCTGCCTGTAGGGATCTGGCTTGGGAACCGGAGGGTGGCCGGGTCAAGTCCAGCATGGACAAAAGTATGGAGGGCACTGCCGAGGTGCCCCTGACCAAGGTACTGAACACCTAACTGCTCCCAGAGCGCTGCCATGTGGCTGCCCATCACTCTACCATCTCTCCACATTTGCATGTCTACAGCCCTTTGTGTGTGTGTGTGTGTGGTTGTATTTCGGGTAAAATGCATGTAAAAACCTGAGTGAAAAAAGAATTTCCCCTCGAGGGATCAATAAAGTATCTATTCTATTCTAATTCTTCTATTCTACTTGAAGCAACATGTCGTTTTCCCCTGCAGCTCACTGTTTGAAGTGATGGTGGGTTCCACTGACCAGATGTATGGGATGTATATCGACTAAAAATAATTTGGACCAGATTTGATTGTCTTTTATTTGTGACTGTTCTGGCAATGTTGAATTGGGTTGGTAAGAGAGCCCTCTGACTGTAATCATCAGCCTCCTAAATGAGTGATTTAACTCTCTTCATAAAGTTTCTCCTCTGCCTTTGTCTTCCACCACAAGCACAGGCTGACAAACTAGTGCAAAGAAAAGAAAAACTTGCACCTCATATATAGATGTTTTATCAAATGACGATTTTATAGTGGTGTGAAAATGGTAAGCTATTTTGTCTTTACTGGATTACAAATAACTGGTTGCATTAATACCAAACTGTACTTGAAAAAACAGTTTCTTCCACACCTGCCTTCTCCGTGCTGTTCCTCATTTCCCTCCTTCAGTCGTTCCCACAGGGATGTAACAGTTAAATGAGGTAGACGATGAGCTTCACCTCCTGTAAAGTGTGTTAGTGAGATGACTTGATAGTGCAGTGGCAGGGTGGTCTCTGGAGGGCTGAGTCCTTGTAAAGATGAGGACCTCTGCATCTGTATGTCGCCCCTCTCTGGCCAGCTTGATGATCCACCCAGCTGGAGCTCCAGCTCCCAAAACTCATTGTGTTAACATTTACTTCCATGGAAAGTCAAAAGAGTGAATATTCACTTTTACAGCACAGCTTTGCTTCAGATTCACTCAGGTGCTCACAAGCTGGAAGAGTTCATCCAGATTTGCACCAGTTTCTTGTCATTCTGAGGAGGGCTAACACAACAGTGCTTTATAGGTTGAGAAAACACCAGAAAGAGGAAACAACCGAGCGAACGCTTCAAGCTACTTTCTAAGCAACTAGTTGTCAGTTTTCACACCTGGGAGCTGTTGTTGAGAACAAAATAGTTCGACTGCAGCAGCAGAGGTTTTATAATTAACCTCCTTTCTGGACTTTGGCATGCAGCTTCAAATTTATTATTGTGTATCCATGTGATACACAATAATAAATACTGTTGCTTCACTTCATTTTGTGAAGCAACAGTTTGGTCCACTGGTCTAAATCACTGTGTATCACTCCTTTAATATGAGGAATTATCGACCGGTTGGTAAAGAAACGTTTGCTACAATTCAGATGCAAATATTGTACTTTTTACTCTGCTATATTTGTCTGACAAACAAACAAACAAACAAACAAACAAACAAACAAACAAACAAACGTGTATCTCCAGGAGGCTCCTTTATGGGCTGAGGAAATTCTCCTACTTGTGAAGCTGAATAAACTATTAAACATACTTTTGAATTAGCTGGAAAATGCATTGTCACAAAACTGAAAATACGGCTGTTGTTACTGACAGGGATCATTTCACTGCAGAATGAGTACCTTTACTTTTGATACTTTATGAATATGTTTTGCTGATGACACTTACACTTGTTTTAACTTAAGTGAGTTTACTCAAATTAGGTGGATGAATAAAAAAGAAAGTTATAAACAAAGTTATGAAATCCAAATACTTGTTCCTACGACTGTGATATAAAATCCCTCAGCTATTCACTCTCCTCCTTTTCAGTGTGACACCCTAGGGTGCCCAGCAGGGTTCCTAACACACACACACACACAGATTTGGTCTAATGATAACCAGACCTCAGTCTCCTTCCTTTACCCTCTCTCAATTCTGCTCATCTGTCTTTCTTAATTCAACCATCTCTCTTCCCTCATCTTCATCCTGTTGATCTACTGTTTCTGTTTTTAAGTGGTCTGAGGGCAGAAGCTCTGTTCTGGTGTATCCAGAGCCTTCTTCCTGATCATAACAGGAAGAATAAGCCATTATCCGGATAGGTGAGATCCTTAGAAATTCTTGTGGCCTTATTTTTGCTGTGTTAAATGTCTTTAGGGCAGGGTAGAGCACCACCTATTGTACATTCAGCCAAATGAACCACTCTTTGCAGGGCCATGTGATCTTTTTTGGTGCATCTCTTACCAGACAGAGATGTTCCCTGTCAGAACACTCTCACTGGTGCAGGAGTAGAGATTCCTTAGTATTTGAGGGAATACCTGGAATTTTCTCAAGAGTCTGAGGTGAAACAGTCAGACCCTCTTTGATGTGGACACCAAGATTTAGTATTAGCATTTATCTGACAATTTTACTTACTTATAAATTAAGATTTCATTATCATTATTTATCATAAAATATGATGTTTTGTTATAAGTTTAACTTAAGACAACAATTGGAACAATTACTTAACTGATAGAAAATTAAACACTATTAAAGTTATTAGTACTTTTACTAAGTCAAGGGTCTGAATACCACCACTATCTGCTATTTCCCTAAACACCTGACTGTGCCACACAAACAGCCCACATGCTGCAGTTCCTTCTACAGGTGTGGTGAACCTGCCATTGTCCCACGGGAATTCACTCCACATCTGTAACCTGAGGTTGTCCGCTGAGCGCTGACGTCTTTAACATACAAAAAAATTTCCATCTAGCTTTACTCGTTCCTTTAGTCTGGGCAGGCCGATTGAGGTAATCCACCAGGAGACGATGTGAGGGAGCCTGAAATGGAGAAGACTCGTCTCAAAAGCTCACCGGCTGATGCTGACAACGCAAACATGAACGACCTAAACTGTAGGGATTATCAAACTCTGGGCTGTGTGTTACTCAATACTGCAGTATCTAAGATATGTAGACCAATCAGCAAAAAGTAAGAGGCGTACTTTGTAAGGTAAAACATTAAAGCACGATGTTAAGCTTCAAGTCTGTGTGTGTGTTTATTCAAGAATTTTATTGACTCCTTTACTCCGTACTTCTTTTCTCGGCACTAGTAGCCCAGAATCTCTCCCAGAATACACTGGGCTAAAAGCAGAAAATCAACTTGGCCATGTACTGTGTTCACATCATTTTGGAGTAACTGTAAAACAACAAGCCACCACGTGGAAGTCATGTTCATGTCAGATTCAGGATGGTAAAAATAAGATGAAGAGGCAGAAACATTTCTTAATACTTTAAAGTACAGAGGAGCAGAATAAGTGTGTGTTTGCAGTACAGGAAGATAAAAAAGAAAGTCGTACCAACGTGAGGAGAGTGGGCATAACTCCTATTTTTGTAATTATAATTTATGAAATGACAATGTGACAGTGTAAAAGGGGTCATTTGTAGTGATGAACCAACAAAGATTACTGCAGCTTCTTGCTGATTTGCAGAGATTTATGGAGCGTTTCAGCTCATTGTTTCGGTGTTTGGCCCCCAAAACTCTCATTTTTGGCAGAAAAAGATCTAAAAACCCAACGTACACTACCTGCTTAGAAGTAAAGGGCAGACAGACACAGTTAGAGAGTGGAGCACCAAAAGAGACATTTCGCCCAAGACTTGGTGGAGACCAAAATAGAGCTGAAAGAGATTGAATATTTGACTTGCATTGCACCAGGTGGACACAAACACACCTCTAAATAAATGATAAGGTTGATCTGTAACCTCCTGAATGTGGCAATAAGCAACTGTTTTCTGTCTTCTTATTTGTACAATATTGATCAGTGCACAGGTAAGATATTTTTAAATAAATGAAATCAGAATTACATAAATCATGGCCAAAATGAAACTGATGCAAAACTATATAAATATAAATCAGTGACTGAAAGCAAACTGGAACTAAATAGAAACTGGACACATAAAAAATGTGAACACAGAGTGAAACTGTAAGATTTAAGTAACCCTGTCCCTGTGTAACCCTTTGGCCTGGCAGTTTTCTTTACCCACCATCCTCTGTTTCACTAGTATTGTGTATCACTCACCCTCTGAGCCTGTGTATGTGTGTGTGCGCTTCCCTGGTGTGCAGTTGGTTGTCTAAGCGCCCTTCAGCTCTGTTGGAGAGGGTAAGACGTCCTCCTCTCTCAGCCAGAACCCATCCTGCTCATCTGTTACTCTGCAGCTCCTTCAAGCTGCGTCCACAAGCTGCTGTGTAAACACGGCTGACCAGACGCACGCAGGTCCGACAGGTCACTGAATATCACTCACAGGCTGGACGGCCTGGTGGGAAAATGACCACATATCACTGCAGAGTGCTGGTGCTTTGACTTCTTTTGCAGAGGTTAAGAAGGTTAAGAAAAAGACGCCATTTGTAGAGAGGAAACCATGCTTTGTTTTACACTTGCAGCTGTTTGAGCACCCGCTAAGCATAAATTTAAGATAAGATAAGATAAGATAAGATAAGATAAGATAAGATAAGATAAGATAATGCTTTATTTATCGCCAGAGGGGAAATTCAGCACAACGAGTACAGTATATTCAGTACGTTATAGAAATTCTCTGATAGTTAGTGGATGTATCAAGCATCTAATGCATCTAAATGTATTCAATGGCTTCAGCTGAACACTGGGACACCCGTTAGTGAAATCAGCTGTGCCAGGGAGGTGCTGACATGATATATAGTCATTTTAACAAGGAACTCAGAGGAAGTTCTGCAGAGACCAAAATGTTACGTTGATATATTGGACCAAAAAATGTAATGTGCTCAATCAATCAGTGTCTTGGATGCAAGAACAGTTTGCAAATCTGAGTCTCCTTTAGTGTTTAAGAAGTCTTTTTTTCTTAACCTAAAAATATACACTTAGTTGCCAGATTATTAGGTATCCCAAGCTAAAACTAATCTTCTGTCTTATGCAACAACTTTGCAATAAATTCTACCTTCATGAAAGTTATAAAGATCAGTTTTTGTTAAAAGTGAGAGCTTAAAGAGGTGCTGATTCAACTTTATGGTCAGTTTGGAGGATAGTTTGTGCGGGAGTTGAGTTGTATTGCCTAATTTAACCTACCCTCAGTGATGTAAAAGGGGTAGAAAAAATGATAAAACCACTGCTTAAAACCACTTTGTCGAGGAGGACCTGCAGTGAATCATTCTAAGGTAACAAAAACATATTTTTTTTCTTGTCCACTAATGAAATCATAGTTCATATTCATCATGTTCATCATATAAAACATGGCAGAAGTACAACCTAAGAGCTGACCTGAAATTAGTTGACTTGTTTTTTCAGTAAAGATGAGAATATCAGGACTGAGGTTGAACAGATCAGGATGAAAGCCACAGATTTTGGTCCATGATAAGCGCACCGAGACAGAAAGAGCTGTGTATGCCAACAGTTCAGACTCAGTACTACATCTGAGGTCCTGAGGATCTGCGGTGGAATAGCAACAAAGCTAATGTTTTTAGCCCAGAGAAAGCTAACTGCTGCTGCAAAGAGTGTATGATAAACAGTCCTGTCCCAGTCCCATTTGCTGTCAACAGTAGCAACAGTCAGACAGCAGAGTAAAAACTGAAAAACAATCTTTAGAATAATAAAAAATAAAATAGTGATTGTTAAAATAATCGAAATGAATCGTGCCAGGATCTGAGCAGCAAGGAAAACAGACCGGAGGTGACCAAACAAGATACATTTCCATCTGACACATGTGTCCCTTCAACCCTACATAAAAGAAAGGTGTAAGTCAATGTGCATGACCTTGCATAAACACTTGCCATAAAAGTTAACACAGAGGATTTGAAGTGCTTCAGCTCCTTGATGTGGGCTCGCTGATGACCTGCCCAGATCTGGTCCTTTTGGCAGAGGCCAGCTGCTCCTACGACTACTTCAAATCATCAGCCTCGGCAAGTATGACGCAGCTATTTCCGTGCAAGCAGGTTACAATAGGAACAGGAATGCTCGCAAAGCCATAAAAAAAAAGAAAACGGGATCTGGAATCTAGATTGGAACATATAAAGCAGTGCATTAATCTCTGCTGGAGGTTTTCCTTTTGTGTCTTTTTTTTTTTTTCCGCAGTGACGGTCTGCGATGACCTCTGCATCTGTCCGACTCAAGGTTTAACAAGCTGCCTCAACCCCTCGCCTCCTCTCATTGGCTGTTTGAGTAAGTGTGAGGAGTTGAGGTCGGTGATGGAAGAAGTACTCAAAACCTTTACTTCAATAAAAATTACCAGTACAACAATGTAAAAATACTCCACTACAAGTAATACCGAGATAGTAATCTGAAAAGTAACCATATCTGTATCTCTTAAATAAACATAATTGGGTAAAGAGTACAATATGTCTCCCTGACATGTAGTGAAGTATAAAGTAACTGAAATACTCAAGTACAAGTATCTCAAAATTGGCCTTCAGTTAAGATACAATCCTGGTCCAGTTGGGACCAGGTGAGGCAGGATGGACCGGGATGGAAATCTATAAATGATGTCGGGTGATGTGATCTACTGAACTAATCTTGTTCTCGGATACACAAGCCCTGAAGCTTTGAATAAATCAGAAGAGACTCCCCTCTGCACTTCCCTCGCTCTAAAGTCTTTTTTTTTCATCTTCTCTTTTTATTCCACATGTGCCCAATATATCACTTAGACTGTATCACCTTCTCCCTTTGTTTATCATCTCCTTGGATAACCATGTGGAATCCCCATCTCATCTCCTTTGCCTTGTCTCCAGGATTTCCAAACGCATTTTACAAGCCACCAGTTACTGAGCCTAATGGTTTGCAGCAGCAGAGCTGGTAGCACACATGATATCTTGAATGTAACAATCAAAGAGGCATGCAAGATTTTGGTATTTCCGCTGGCTTACAGATGTGCTGCGGCTTCCAGCTCCAGAAGCTGTAATTTAAGTTAAAGACATGGAAGGAGAAAAAACAATACTTCAAACAAGTGAACATCTTATTGCCATGTGTCACTATCTATCTATACAGCTACAAGTACCTACAATTTAAAGCAGCCATAAATGATATTTTTATCAATGTATCAAGTGACAACAAGAAAACAATGTGACAATGTGAAAGGGATGCTTGTATTGATTTGCTAACAAGTTTTCACATCACACATGTCACTTCCTACAGGTGGAAAATTGACTGTTTTGTTTACTGCTACCCAGGTTCCTAATATTTGTGTAATTGTTCCTGGAAAAAGCTTTTATTAAAACCTTTGTCTTGTTATTTTTATTCTCATATCTGTTATGATAACATGTACTGTAATGTTAGATAATTACAGGGCTGTGGGGAGTCTTTACAAGGTGATTCCATGAGGGCAACAAACACCAACGGTCAGGCAATTATAAAACAGGTTGAAAAACAAACCCACATGTTTGACCATATTATAAAACCACTTGTTTGGAGGTGAAACCAGAAATGTACATATGTATTTCCATTAGATTGTAAAACTAAAGTACAAGTACAGAAGGTCAAAATTCTACCATGAAGTCCTTCTGGAAAATCTAAAGTAGAATAAGTTTAAGATTTTCCTTTGTTTTTGTAAAAATGATTATAACTGGAAAATGCCCAAATCACAAAAAATAATACCTGTGATGTAAAAACGGTGCATAACTTTTCAAGTCAAAGATGGCAGAGGAAGTCATCTCACCTTTGCCACAGCAGCCCGACGAGGATCCAAGCAGAAAAATCGGTGTAGTAAAAAATCATCAATTCTGTCAGTAAATCATGGAGCTCAAAGGGAAGCTGGATCAGAGTTTGGCCTGGATCTCAGTTGCTCAGTGGAAACCTGACGGTCAGTTTGACTCTCTGCCAACCCTGACAGATAAATATGCTTTGTGCTTCCAACATCTCTTCTACATGAAGAGATCTCTCACTGCTCTATGAATCTTTAATGCTCTTCTCAAAACCTTAAGTAAGTTGCATTGTGCTGGGTGGAAAACAGCTTTTCTTGTGCGTGCTGCTGCATCACTACAACCTGAAGTCTTCTACTGGACATCACATCAAAGGGAACTAAAATAGCTTTAAGGCATCAAATGGAAAACCAACAATGACAGAAAAGGTATAAAATACCTTCAATAATAAGACAGTACAAACGTGGAAGGGTAATAATAAAACAAAACAATAAGCGTTTAACTGAGGAGTGATTTTTCCTTCTTAACTGGCTTCATAACCTGAAAGTTTGTGATGAACTAAAGGATGAAGTGTTAATGGTTCTGAGAAAATTCTCCTACTTATTTAAATAAATTAAAACCCCTCTTAGCTTGAAAATACGTTGCCACAAAGCTAAAAACAGGGCTTTATTTTTCTGAGCTCATGAAAAGTTTATAAAAACTTTATAAAAACGTATATAAAGTAGTTAAAATCAGCTATTAACATTATCAATCACTATCCGTTCTGTGTCAGTGGAAATGCCAGTTTTACCATAGGCATCAGCAAAGTGGATAAGTCAATAAACAGATGTACTTGGCATGAAAAGTTGAACTTTTTTGGCTATTTGTATCCATACTTCAGCAAGGATAGTAAAACAGGACCTTAGTGGAAGCTAATTCCACTGGCGCAGCAGTAGTTCATGTTAAATCAGAGTGGGCATCAAAGACTAGATTGCTAGCAAGCAAGACAGCATTTCGCTTTCATTAGACTGAGGTCAGAATTATTACATCTGAGCCTGAAACACCTGAATGTGTTCACCTCTATAAAAGCAGATTAGCAGATGTTGACTTGTTGCTCGTCTTCAACAGTTTTCAGTTACCAGAACAGAAATCAAGTGGCAAACAGCAGCTTTTATTGCGTGTAATTCAATGCAGAAAGCAGGCGTGTGTGTGCGATAGCTTTGTTGATTTTTTTGGAACAGCTAGTAAAAACATCAAGCCACAGCGAAATGTCAGTGTGGTTGTTGACATGTGAAACAGATGCTTGGTGTGATCTGTTCGTTTGAGAGATGAGTCAAAAGAACAAGATAGCAGCACCACAGGAGGTGAAGAAGAGAGTAAAAGAAGAAAGAAAATAGGTCACACACAGTCTCTAACAAAATATGGATGTGTGCTAATGGAAGCAGGAAACGCATATTAATTTTAATACTTCACACGCAAATACTTCTGTACTCTCCCAGCGGCTTGTGTTACTCAATGCTCAGAAGACAAAAGCCAAGCGCTTCTCATGTTTCTGACCCCAGCAGACCTTTTCTTGTGTGAGTGCAGCTTCTCTTCTAGTTGCAGGGAGTGAAAGTTTGGCTGTGATTGGTTAATGCCTCGGCATACTGCTCCCAGGGGAAGACTTCAGCTCTGACTTTATTAAGATGAAGCGATCCGTCCATCTCTTCTCGCGAGAGCGAAGCCGGTCGCCTTCATGCACTTTTTGTTTTGCAGCCGACATCCTTCGTGTTTTGGGGGAAAACATTAAGCGGCGGTGGGTGCCAATGAGTCGGAGTAGAGGCGGCCTGTGGGGACTTTCCATGAATCTGGCTACATTCAGACTTGTTTCCATGAGACAAGCATTTCTTTTTACAGTGGAAAAATTGACAAGCTGTGTTGGTATTTCAAACAGCATGTGTCATATTAGATGTGACCAGTATGCTCAATGTGTAGCTGGTTGCATGAGAGCAGGTTGCTGGACTGTGAAGTTTATTTCCAAAGCAGCTTTACTGTACCTGTAGGGCTAGATAGAAGAATATAAAAATACAGTATGATAATGCAGTTTAATTTTCACCTTTGTGGTTACAGTTTTTGCACATATAAATAGTTTATAAACCAAGCTTTTTATATTAAAACTCATCAACCTAACAAAAAAGAAATAAAAGAAGTAAATGAACAAATAGAAAACTAATTTGGCACTCTTATTTGTTATTAAAATCCATGTTCAATTTAAGATGTTTTTTAATATAAGATATTTTTATTTTTTTACACTATGTTGATCGTACAGCACAGCCTTTTAGATGTTTTTAAGCATGGGAATCCTAATCAAATGGGAAAAAGTACATACACTAAACTAAATATGAAAAGTCTTAAAAAATGATTACATTGCTTTATTTATGGTTTATTTGGAAGTAAAAGTCATGTATGTATATTTCTCGGGATTGTCTAAAAAGGCTCAGCACTAAAGCCTCATTAGGCTTAATTGGTTAATTATGTGCACTGCCTGTGTATAACAGCACTGTAAGTTTGTTAACATGAAGAAAAGCACCACCAACAAAAGTCTTTCCTCCTCTCTGCTCTCCACAGTCTTTCTGGGCGGTTGGACTCTTTATTGGTCAGTAAAGTGCTGCTCAGTACAGAAAACAACTTTATTATTCTGAGCTTTCCCCCTCTGTAGTGTCAGTTCACACCCAGAACGAATCACACGAGGCCAGAGAGGAGTTCATACAAGAGAAGAGGACAAGAGAGGCTGTTGGGTTGGAATGAAAGAAAAACTGCATAAACTTCTATTTAGATTTGATGTAATTTATTCTTTTAATGAAGGGCCAGAAATATATATATTTTTTTCCTGATTAGAGTCTCAACATTTCCCAGAGCTGTCTTCCACCAGAAATCATCAGGCAGTGAAGAAATAAAGCAGCATAATCAAGTGAACTGGCAAACTTGAGAGTTTCTCTACTTTTATAATTTCTCTATTAGCTTATAATAATGGCGTCCATTATGTTGGAGGGAAAACAGGGTGCAATGCCTCATGTAATTAGCTATTAATTCTGTCATTGTGTTTGTTAGATTGCTAGATTTCAGCTTGTAGTCCCCCTACTAGAGATTCATCAGACATAGGAGCTGATTTACAGTTTAGCTGCTTGACAGCATCACTGTTAGAGTATGGATGTGTTAAATTATCAGGCCGTGTTGTGCTTCCATTAGGTAATTGTGTTGATATTTTTCATCCACTTTGTTACACAGAGCAAGAGAGGTTTTTCTTTTTTTCTGATAAAAATGAGACCAGCTCCATGAAATCATCATGAATTAATCAATTACTGAAGTAATCCTGTCTTAATTTATTTCATTCGCTTTTGTGATAGAGTGTTCATGTAAACACCTCTGAGTTCAAGACGAATCATCCCCAAAAAGGGAAAAGAGAGGGATTTTGCTGTAAAAATACTAAACATTTTGGAAATATTTGGCATACAACAAGAAACATGAAAAAATAGACGAGGAAGATTAGAACTTGGAAAATGTAGTTTCATTTCACTGTCTTGAAGTTTTCCTAATTTCCTCGATTTCACTTCGTTTTCACTGATATCAAAACTTGTATGTGAAAACACAAGCCCAAGCCGACCAATCACAGTTCATGCCATTTCATCGGCCTTTGTAGCCTTGCTCCATAGTAACATTTTTGGGGGATACATCAGTCCTTGCATAGCCTACATCTGGCACTAAGGAGCGTTTTAACCCCTAACGAACAAGTATAAATTCAGCTTCAGTCAGAGGAACTGGTTCTTTGAAGCAGTTTAACTGGGTTTTTGAACCAGAGCTCAGACTCAGAGAAGCTGATTTAAATTCAAACACTACTAAGTGGCTCTCCTTTGCTTGTAGTAAATGATTGGACACTTCAACACATGCTGAAATCATTCGTATTGACTTCCACCAAGTCTGAGAGCTGAATCAAAGAGACGCTGACAGTCCTCATATAACTTAATCCTGAGCAGGAGGAAATAAAACAGCTCTGTGGTTTGAGAGCACTTGGTACAGAGGAGTGACCCAACCTGGTCAAGTGTAACTGAGAAGGCCATGTCTGGTAACCCCAGGTGCAACAGAGGCGTTAAATGATGTGAGGAAATAAGCAATAACTGGGGAGTGTGTATGTGTGTGTGTGTGTGTGTGTGTGTGTACTCTTTCAAAAGTGGTGTCAGGGGCAATAAGTGTCCCGCAGCAGCAGTGACCAGCTGGAAACACAGAGGAGCTCTGACTCTGAGAGCAGCGCTGCAAAATCTGTTTCACATCCAGCAGGTTCAGGATATGACCCGCAGAGGTCTTTGTTTTTTATTTTTGGTGCTAAGTTTGGTTTGTTGTAATATTTCTTCCCACAAATCAAACCACACAGAGTGTTCTGTGAAAAAGTGTTGTGACAATAAAAACATTGGCATTTGATCAAATTTTTGAAAGGACATGTTGAAAAAGCAAATGTAATGATTAAATCTTGTTTTTGTTTCAGTCAGTTACAGGAAATAACATAAAATGTTGGGATAAAGATGTGGCCTAACGTTAGACGCGATAAGTTATTTTTGACCATATAAAATGACAAGTGTATTTACATACTATTTGCTGTGACTTCCGGTTTAAAGACGAAAAATAAGCATGATTTATCATAATGCAAAGAAATGCAGGTCTAGTGATATCTAGTGATTTGCCAATCAATTTGAAAGCATTATAAGGATACAAACCTGCAGTTTGAATGTTGGGAAACAGTTGACAGTGATGGATTGCCCTGAGATTACAGGATCTGATTTCCATGTCATTTGCATATACAGAGGTTAGACAAAATAATACGAACACACTGAAGGTGTTAATCCTTAATGCCAGTGATACAACAGATCTGCAATGAGTAGTTTTAAAATGTATAGTTTTAATTTCTTGTCAGATGATTTGTGTTTTATTTTCAGGTGTTCTTGTTATTTTATCCACCACCTTTATTTCCATGGATGTGTGATCTAATGGGGGAAAGAATAAGAATAGGATGTCAAATGCTATTTACTGTTTACTTCATTTTCTAGAAATGACAACATAAATACTGTAATCAGTTATTTTTGTGAAAACAAGCTCTTAGTTATGACTTCATTAATTGTCTACTTCATGTGGGATTAAATTACAGTGATGTGGCTGTTCAGTGAGGCATCAGCTGACACATCAGTACACGCTGACAGACCCACGCTGACACTATTGTTTCATTTGATATTTGAACTCATGAAACAGATGAAATCATTGTTGGAAATGTGCCTCCTAAATCTTTATTTCATGTTTTCACATGGTTTTCCCAGGCGGACATGGACCTGAAAGAGCACGGTTAATGGTGTTGTTAAAACTGAAACAAGTGAACTGAATCTTTTGAATAAAACGGTTTCTTTGTTTGGATGAGAATCAGCAAAATCCTTCTAATAATCGTTCAGTGTAAAGTTACAGTACATCAGTCACCCATGACTTCGACTGTCAAATGGTGGAAGAAATACATTTACAATGTACTCTTGTCACTGCAATGTGTATGAGGTTGTAGTACAAGTGATACTTTAAACTACTTTAAACAGTTTTGAGGGTGGTGTCTTTTTTTAGCCTTAGCCTTTAGCCAGAAGTTTAAGGAATGGGTTAAGCAGTGTTTATCTGCTTCAACATAGGCTGCAATCATTAGCATACCAGGCTAACTAGTTTACTACTACTATAGTTATGTTAGAAAAGGCCCAGTTCAGGACTGGAACATCCACTACATTGTATTGAAAAATAAAATGCACTGTCCCTCACTGAATCAATACAGGGTGAGATTTGTCCTGTATTTGTTGCGTCCACCCTATGCATACATAGTGCAGTTAGAGTTTCACAGTATAGCGGAGAACTAATAATATATCAGAATTTGCAGACGTGAATGGCATTTAATGACAGTCAAGTTGTCTGACACTCATCTTTATCACTCTGGTTATGGAGACTCATGCACATTTTTTTTGTGTGTGTGTGTCTTAACCGTTAATATAAATGGTGCACCTGTGCTTTACTCTGACTTTTTGTTCACTTATTCATGTTTAGAGTTGCAGAAGACTGTAATTGATGCATAAAAACCACAAATTTGTTGGCACTCAAGATCCCCATTTACCCACAGACTTATTTGTGTCCCCTGGGTATAAGGCTGTTGGCAAGGTGTCCCGTATGTTTCCACATTGAAGATGGTACCCCTAAGGCTTAAGGGTTATTGCATTTAGGCTGTGCAGCGACCTGCAGCAGTAGAAGTTGAGCCAGATTCAACTTTTAGAGAAACGCAACCTGACGCTGGTGGCCAATCTGCCAGTCAAACTCCTCCACAGCCTGTGGAAATGCCACTGAAACCAGGCACTATCCAGATGGAGTTCCTGGACTAAACTATGATACTCTCCCAGTTGTGTCCTCGCCTGGTTTATGAGTTTGGCTCGCATTATGTGCTGCAAAATCATGACACTAAGAAGCTTTCTCTGGCTTGTGTCTAAGTAAGTTTAGTAAATTTCAACAGTGAAACAGTACATTTGCACTCAAATTTACAACATTTGTTTAATTTATAGTGAAAAAATGAAGCTGGATGTATTCATTCATGCCATGTCTTTATAGTAACTTCAAAAGAAACATCCTTATCCTAAATGGGCACTAAGCGTATTTTCCATCGGGATCTGACGCACAAGTCATAACCTGATAGAAACATACTATGATATCTGATGCTACCTTCGTTTTCACACTCTTGGCTTTTTTATTCCATTTTGATTTTCATAACTCTGGGCTCACTCAGTAAATGTGTTCTTGTACACTGAGTAATGATTTTGGATATGGATTCTTGTCTCCAAAGGCAACTATGAAACTTTGCTTCCTGGATCTGCTCTAAAGATGAAATAATGAAAAACTCAAGCTCTCTTTGATTTCAAATTTCTGCTCTGTACCAAACCCCCAAGTAAAATTGGTAGATTGGTAAAGATCAGCTAAGTGCCTCAAAGGGGGCATGTGAAATTGGAACATGAGCCCCAATTTGGCAAAAATACAATATTATACTTTTATAAGCCAATATTATTTAATGACTTCCTAAGTGGTGAAACCATAGTAACAGATTAACTGAGTATGAAGACCCCTTTTATGACCATTGATGTCATTTTGTAGAAACTAGTACTGCAAATTGGCAAAGGCTTTTACCTTGAGGATAAAACATGAGATGTGCACAGATCTTTTTAGCCAAAGTCGTAGCATGCAAAGAATCCCTGAGTGGTTCCAATCTGGTTTATTATATAAGAAGATGGTGGTTAGACCAGCATTACCACTCCAGAAACAGAGCTTTAACAATCAACTGGATCGATTTTATAAGTTTCATGAGGCCATAAAATGTTACCACGGTGGTGTTTTTAGTGCTTCCTATAACCATTACACAAGAAGGGACTCAATGTCCTGTATATTCTTTATTTCTGAGAAGAACTACTTGGTTTGAAATTTGACTTAAAGGGTTGTGATTGGAAAACCATATCTAAACCATTTGAAACAAGCTGACAGATGCACAATCCTGACACATAATCACCTTATACATTTGCCAAATGTGTTGCAAAAAATTGTCTGCTTACACATCCAGCAAACACAGAGTAACATTATCATCCCACTGGAGTTGTGTTTGTGTGCCACCAACTGCTGTGGGAAAAATGCTTTTTAATTGCTAAATCTTCCAATATGTTCAATAGTTAGTTGCTAACTTTATCTTCCTACAGTTATTGTGTCATAAGAAAGAAAATACCTAAAATAGGCTAAAAGGCTCCATAGAGACACAGCTTCGGTGATAATTATCTTGTGGCTGTTGCTACAAGCCAACAGATGCCTTTCACAGATGCCTTGTCTTCATATCTCCATAATGTAACAATGATTTTTCTATTTAGCACTTAAAATCTTTGTGGAAACACTTAAACTTCCATTATGTCTCAATGCCAATTCCAAAAAACTAACTATATTACATCCATCCATCCATCCATCCATCCATCCATCGTCTAGCCCAAGTCTTTTAGGAGAAATAATTGTCATTAACAAAATCGTCACCAAGACACATCAGAAGAAGTGAAGCCATAATTATTATTCCATCAGGTTCAGTTGGAGCCAGCTTCTAGTGACTATTGTGGGAACTCCAGTATAATTACTTTAATAGAACAATGAGTTTCAAATTTAAACAGTAAACCAAACAAATGGGAACACACTGAAACCCTAACTTCTCGTGGAAAACAAACTTGCCTTTTTATAGCAAGATAAAATCTGAATGTGTTTTGAATTGATAGCCTTTGGAAATAACACCTAGTGGCACTTAGAGGAAGTACAGTTTAAGACACATTTTCGTCATGGCTTTTTGGGGTGAACAGAAGAAGATAAGAGCACATCCTGCAGAAATTGGCAAAATACAGGGAAGAACATCACAATGCTGCCCACAATGTGTGATTGACAGGTGATTTCTGAGAAGTGCGATGCATAAAAAAACACATAACACATAAACCTTTTGGTAGATATATAAGAAAGAGAAAGCGTATACTTTCCCCCCTGCAGATGGAAAAAACATAGGAAGCAATTAAAAGCTTATGGTCGTCCGTCGCAAAGAAGCTTCTCAACCTGACACTCCCGACACTTCAGGAGCAGGATGACGCCTGCTAAACAGATAAAGCGTTTCTTTCTTCAGCTTCTGTTACACTCAGACCCCTCTGCCCCACTCCACCCTGCGAGCCTCCTGGCTATTTATTTGCTTACACAGCTTTCCAATGGCCCATTCAGCCTCTAAAGGTCAATAACCAGCAACCACCAGGCAACACCTGTCTCTGTCAACACTAATTGGAACAAAGTCTGCTTCTTTCTTTGGGGACAACAGGGACACAATTATTTTACCCATTGCACTGACTACTTCTTCCGCATTCACACACAACCTGTCTACTTTTCTGCAGTATTTATGGTGAGATGAGGTGGGTAGACACATGGGAACCCGACACCACATTTACTGCCAATTGCTGTGGAATGATGAAGTGGCCCATTTGGTTCAAATACACTATTTGTCCAAGGCAGGCTTTGTTCTGTGGGCCTGCAGATCCATCATGTACAGCAGTCAGCAGGATGTCCGTACACCTCCCCTCATGGTGACACATACGATGATATTTATCAGCAAAGACCACCTGTAATGATCCAGAAAGTAGATGTTATTTATGTTTGTTTGACTGTTGTGGATTTAGTTAAATCCCATTGGGGTCAGAAGGGAGACAAGACGACAGCGTAATAGTGACAGACAAATCATTAGTCACGTGTTGGAAAGTGTTTGTAGTTGTTGTGGATGTGAATGTAAGATTGCTGGTTTTAATTAGTAACAGAAATAGTCTAAACTGTTATTTGTCCATCCGACAAGCAATATTGACAAAGTGCACTGGCCCCTTTAGTGGGAGTTTTGTAACAAAAGGTGATGTCCTGCAACAACAGGAATTAGGTGAATATTCCTCAAAAAATTGAAATATGTATTGTATGTATAATATAATGGAACATAAAGCTTTGATGAGGATCAGATAGGACAGTTGTGACAAAGTTCATGAATGAGGGTTTTAGCTGTGACTAATCGCAGTTTGTAATACTAAAACTGCATAACTGCATTTTAAACTCACTACATGAGAGAATATACCTTCCCTCAATGATATGGTTTCATGTCTTTATCTGGACCAGATTAGACATTAGGTCATCTGACTCCTACTGTTTTATGGGACCTTCTTGAGTGTGGCTTAATGTACAGTTTATTTGAACTGCCTTTTAAATCATACCTGTTGTATATCTGCGGACTGTGACAATGTGCAGACATTTTCGCCACAGCAGCTATGGACACACAATTATTGCTCTGGCTTCTGGGTCGGGCCCTGTGCGTGAAGACCACATTGCAAAGGAATTGGGAAACGTCATTCATTCATTGTTCATCCTTTTTTTAAAAAAGATTCTCACTGTTTCAAGTGCTGTTTTCTGTGCTTCAGTTCTTTATCTTGAAACAAGCGAGAGGAAGAGAGATGTGTAAATTCCAGAAATTCAGAAAAAATAAAATGGGAAAAATATATACATTTGTGTGGCTAGACATGAGTTGGTTTTGAGACTACAAAGGTTTTTCTCATTAGAGAAAAATTACACAATGAGCTCATTTTGAAAAGAAATGCCAGAAATATATATATGTATTTGTATAATTTTAATTGTGAGTATTTTTGTACCACCAGTAGGCTACCAACCAGCAGCAGATTCTGTTGTGCACTAAGAATTGTAATGACGTCTAAATCAACAGTACTCAGCGACTGCAGTTGTTTTAACTTCTGCCTGCTTCTGGTTTTACTGCCAGACAGATTTTGGCTCTCGTCTTCCCTCTACTGAGGCCTACAATCCGCACCAAATGTTTCACATTACCCAGTGTGAAAACCCTCCTATTCCTCAGATTCTTTTTTACAAGTCCATACATCCGTGGAAACTTGATATTTCATATTTCATTCTGGTTTGTGGATGTCATTGCAAGTGGACGCTGGTTCACATGCAACCGCCCGACCGCTGCCTTTGATCAGCCTGACCACGACTAATTGTGGACGGAGAACAAATGAAAGAAATATCGGGAGATTTCATGGGAATTGCCACTATGGCCTGAGCTGCCCAGTGCTGCCATTAGAAGTTAAAATAGCCAGTGAGCGCTTGGAGAATTACCGTGTTTCCTCTTATGGTTACACAAAGATAATTTTGATAGGTGGTGGTGGGTGGTGGGGTGTTGAAACACAGCTCCAACAAAAGCCCTTCATGTTGCAGTGTTTGGTCGTGTTTGTGGCTTAGAGGAGCGCTGGGATTTGAAGTTTTCTTCATCACACTGAAGCCATAATTCCTTGTTCACTTTTCAGCACATATAAACAGCACATGGAAACATAACATTTGCACTGTACTCCTTTAAAAAGCTTTAACAGCGTGAGCACAAGTCATCCCTATGCTGAAATGACCTATTTCATGCATCCTCTTTGAGTCTGTAAAAAATTGCATCTCGAAACACAATACTGCAACCACAAAAATCCCCATATGTACTTAAAAGGTATTCACAATAGAGAGCGGAATTGTTCTGGCAAACAAAATTCATTTGACAGGCCAAATATCAAGGGGAAGATGTTTGAAGAAAAAAAGAAAAAGAAATTTAAAGCAGCATAAATGTTCCAAATGTTTAAGAGTGGCCAGGGAATCCCGTGGGGCTCGTTTGGTACCGGTCTTTGTTCCTTGTACAGGATGTAACTTTGCAAGCTGGTTTTCATTCAATCTCAAGCTCCAACAAACCAACAGCTCACTCTCTTAAAAGTCTCAGCTCAGATTTGCATGCAACCAAATCATCTTTCTTCTCTTTTTCAAGACAAAACAATTTCCACCCGCTGTTTCGGTGCACAAACATGTCAGAAAGTTAAGGTATGTATCCGTCCAAGTAGCATGTTGACCTGTGCAGCTTCAGGGAGCATTTGTAAAAAGGCGGCTGATTTTCCGGTTAGGAGGGCAGGTTAGGCACGGTCTCAGCAGCAGGTGACTGGAATGAGGTCATGATGTGGTCATGGGAGGGGGGACAGCAAGCCTGTGTGTGTGTGTGTGTGTTGAAACCTCTGAACAACTGCTGTGAGGGAGGTGAAACACATCAGAGGCCGAGCTACAGTGTTTTTCTCCTCAGCTCAAGGTGTCGTTTCACACCACCGAGCCCTTCTGCTGTGGAATCTTCAAAATGACAGCAGCGGATTGATTCGCTTATCCATGAAAGAGATGGACTGCTACTACGAGCCCCAGGAGATAACAGGGTAGAGGACCACAGTACACACCATGGAGAAAGACTCTGAACCACCTGTGTTGCATTTAGACTACTTTATCTTATATCTTGGCTTTCTCTCAGTGGTTTTGCAAAACATATTGGTTCCTTAATTCAATGACATTTCCCTGCGTCACTCACTGACATAGCACAGTGACCTTTCATGTTATTTTTTTTGTTCTAATAAAAAAACTACACTGCATCCCAAAAAATGTGCTTAATCTTCTGAAATCTATATTTCAAATTCACCATAAGGCGTCAAACAAGGCTTGTCACACTGCAAAACAATACCCTAACACAGTAGCTCCAATTTCTACTTCTTATGATTTATTTCTGATAAAATACCAGTAAGAATTATACATGCCAGTGGGGTGAGATTATTCCACCTGTTCTCAGTGCCGTTTCCAGTGTTTCAGGATTTTTCTTTTTTAGAAATGGATCTTAAAACAAAACAGACAACGACAAACCAGTCATGATTCAAAAATAAGCTGAGGCTGGCCTGGTGAGATTATCTCCAGATATGTTGACCTGCTGTAAGAAATGGTTTTATGGGGTCAACAAGGCTTGTCTCATTCCAAGAGGGGAAAGGCAGTCATTTCCTGCCCAAACATTGAGGAAACAAAATAGTTTGCAGTACTCAGTATCCCACTGTGTGCTGGTCAGTTGTTTAATGGAGCGTTCAGATGCTCCTCGTAAAAGTGTCAATTTGGAAAATATCACATGACCACTTTATATTTCCAACATATTTGGACTCAAGCGGTCATCAGCCGTTGGTGAATATATAAAATGATCTGGCAGTGGTGAAAGAATTATTCTGATTATTTACTTAAGTAAAAGTAGCAAGACTAAAGTGTAGTATTAGCATCAACATCAAGTAGCAGAGCCCTGAAAGTTGATCAGATGAAGAAAACAGCATCACAGAACATGTTCACATGAAATTAATAACTAAAAAGTTAGTAACCAAGTCATAAAAAGTTCAGTAAAATATGTCTAAATGTAGAAGCCTTTGCTGTGTTCAGATAATGTGTAGTATATTGCCATGATATTGAAACTTAACATCTATAAATTGGGAGTTTAATAGTGTGGTAAATTCAATTTATTTTATTTTTATTCTTTAATGTCTTTTGCAATTTGTCACAAACTTTGTTCAGGTTCCGATTCAAATGTGATCAGATTTGATAACTGAACTTACATAGTGTTTTTCCATTTAATGAATAATAAAGTATCTCTAAAACTGAAAGGAAATAGGAGGAAAATATTGGCTGTTCAAACGTGTATGTTAACATATTGCATTCATTTTTGCATTCATAAGACTTGGAGAAGAAACAACAACAATAAATAACTTGAAATAAATGACTCAAAAATAAGTTGAGACAAAAAAAGGGTTCAACATTCTATAATAAAATAAAAGAACAGTCTTTTTTTTAATGTTTATTTGGATTTCAGCCCTCATCCCACCTCCTTCCCGCCTACGCAGTTTGACTGACAAATGTTTTCTGGAAACTGCATGGCAAAAGCACAACACAGATCTAGTAGAATAAAAATTTATAAGTCTTGTCTGTGTGGAAACTGGGTGGAAGTAGTTCAAATTTTTATTTTCAGTCCATAGTGGCTAACACATAAAATATTAAGTAATCTATCAAACCCAAACTCATTTGATTTCGATCATATCCCGACCTCATCCATCTCCTGTCAGTTGTTAAGTGTTCTCAGCGAACACACTTGTCTTTCATCTGTTGCCTGGAGCCACATACTGTACAGCAGAAGCAGTTTGGGCCACTCGCTGACTTCGCCTGGCATCCAGACAGCTTGGCATGTTTTGGCAAGTTTTCTGCAAGATATTGTCTTCAGTGAGGTATCGCCTTTCACTCTTTTCCTTCCCGTCCCATTTGCTGTGCGGCGAGGGCGACAAAGAGACATAAATCTCCTGAACTACCTGTTTGATAGTCGGCCAGAGGCATCCGCTCACCACTGCCAAGCCGAGGAGGGGAACTGGTGGGGGCGATCTCAGTTTAGCTCGTAATGAGGCTTAAACAAACTCCGTCCCCCTAAGAGGGTGAGGGAGTGTAATTATCGAGTGTAAGTCCCCAAACTGTTTTAATTCTCAGCGGCTTCCAAGTACAACCTGTTATCTGATATGATTCATAGTGTGTGTTGAGAAAGATGAGTGAGAATGATGAGTGTGAAATTTTCTCTGCTTGGCGTTTTCGCTCTTCACATCCGACAAGATGAATGAGCCTGATGAGTTCTTCAGTTTCCATCTCAGCCTCTTCGCATTTTGGCCTTCATGGTTTCTTTCTCTTCCTTGCTGCAGAGCCATTTTACGGGAGTCATGAGAAATGCCGCCATCAAAGAATGACTTTGTTAGGATATTATGAGCTGATGTGAAGTAAGAGAGGGGAAGAGAGGGAGAAAGAAAAAAAGAAAACATTGGTAATGGATCATAAATTACACGTTTTATGGAACGATGCGATTTGATCTGGGTGTCAGCCCTTCTGAACTGATTGAGGTGAGCAGAGCCAATAGGTTTCGTCCGGCTGCTTGTGCTGCAGATTATGTTAAAAGTGAGAAGACGGACAGTTAGGCCAAAACAATTAGTCTCTGCAGACCAATAGGCTGCATTTGTGCCAAAGCCCGGCAGAAATGAGAAACTCAGATGTTCAGCTCAGACCAAATGTCAAATCAGATTGACTCATTTGTGGATCTGGTTCAAATGTGTACGCATCTTTGCCTGGGAAGAGGTCTAACTCAATAAAAGAAGTCCCTGATGTCTCCCCAATATATGATGGCGTCCAACGGGAAACTGATTAGATGATTCACCACAAATTTAAAAAGGGAGGACAAGTTGATATTTATCCTCCTAAAAACTTTTCTTTATTTGCTTCACCTTTTTTCTTTTGCTTGCCCGAACACTCAATGGCTAACATTTTTAAGCCACCAACAGGTGAAAATGCTGTACCTAATCCCTTGTTTTGTAATTTCCTCATAATTTGTGTCTGCATTAAATAAAAATTTTCTGGCTTTATGTTCATTTTTCAAAATGTTACGACCTCACTGTAGCAAAACCCTCCATGACGTATGCCCCTGAAGTGAAGAACAAAACATCAGACGGCTCAAGAAGATTCTCAGCAAGTGCAGCCGCTGCATACCACATTTTAACAAGTATCTTACCACACTCACGCTGTAACCAAGTCAAACCATATGGACAGAAGGAGGGGTGAGTGCTCTGGTGGGGGGGGGGGGGGGCATGGCCCAACAGAGGCGTCCGATCTCAGGATCAAGCCATAAGTCATGTTGAAATACCTCAGAGAACAACAACATGTGGACAATTACTATCCTGGAGGTGGAAAACAAAAACCAGACAGGCAGCTAACAGAGAGATAACAGCTTTTTACTTTATTGGAATAACTGAGCAGTCTCTCGAAACAGGAGCAAAGAAATCAATGCCATTAAATCCACTTTTCATATTTTATTTACCTTAAAGTACCTTTAAAGTTAAAATCATCTTATCCTGAATTGTTTGACAGTATCGCATATGCTTGGTGCTTTATACATATCTGGTACTTGCATTTTTTGGGTATTTGGAATGTTGAGATCTTCTCTATAATTTAAAATACTAGACATTTTTCACAGCCACCATTTTGACATAAAATAGTAGGTAAACACAGGTGTTACCAGTGATACTGATCAAGGTCCCAATCCATTCAGGTCAAACAGAGTCAGGGTGCTGCTGTGGTGCGTGTTGGCTCACTGGAAAGTCTCTGCTGAAATAAATGAAACAGAACCTTAATCAGCATCATTGGAAACACCTGTGTTGGCCCTACTATTTCATGTCAAAATGGCTGCTGTGAAAAAGGTCTATGTTCTGTAGATTTGAAGTTTGGCCGCACAGCATGAGTAAATGTAAAGATTGTCTCACTGGGATTTAAGAGGTTAACTAATTGTGCGAGCCTGTCGTGTTCAGCTGTGGAAAACATAATTATAAATATATAAAATATCATACAGTCATTACCACCTTTTAAATGACACACTAATAACATAATCCTAAAACAGAAAGAAAAGTTGTTTTTTTTTTGTAGGACCAGCTTGAGTTAAGACTAAAGAGTATATCTAAAATGTTTTTATCCATAAATACATAAATAATAATAATAATAATAATAATAATAATAATAATATAACACATAATGCACATAAAACATGACAAGTAGTTCTTTCCTCTTACATTAAAAAAGTTGAAATCAAAAGCAAGAAAACACACTCTCATTTCAGCATTGTGAGGACTTTGTCTGGCCTGACAAGTAGCGAATAGTGGCTAACAGTAGCAAACTTTAGATAGATATTGCTGTGTAATGCATCACTGTCCAGTCGCTGTTTCATACTCATGTTACTTTTGCACGACACTTGAGCATTTACCATTATGCCATGACTGCCACAGTGGTGACTGCTTTCGAACAGGTTGTAAAAAAACACGACTGGAAACTTTCAAAACTCTTCAAGTTCAGGCTTCCAAACTTTCCAGTTTTTATTACCTTTATTTAGTACTGTAAGAAAGGATGCCAAAAGCATTGAAGCTTTTCTCAAGTAGACTGGGTTGATTTAAAGGAGTTTAGTTCTGTCTGCGTGTGAAATATAACTTATATAAGATCAAAGGCCTTAGATGATGCCAACTATTGTACATGTAAACTCACAGCCCGACAATTTGTCAAATGAAAATGATGCAGACTCAAGCCTAAATCAATTTTACATTATAGGCAATCTATTTTCCATATTTTAGTCATATATATTTATTATTTAGTGCAATCTGAATGGTGAATATCCAGTATCATCAATGCAGCATTTCACCTGTTAAAGGAACATCAGTTAACAAAATCGGACTTTAAACTGCTAAAAGTGATGTTAGCTTAAACTCTGCCTCAAAATGTTGTAGAAAAATGGTTCTCATGTTGCTTATGAAGATAAAGAATTAGTCTTGTGTGACAGCGTGCAGGTCAGTGAAAGATTGTGCCTCTGCTGACAGCCCCAGTTAAAAGTATCTGTGGCAGAGAGTAAAAAATGACCTTGCTTTAAAATTGCCCAAACATTCCTCCTACAGAGACATGCAAAACGTTTTAGTTCTACACAGCATGTGCACGTAATGGTCAGCCACCTGGCACTGCTAGGTTTTTTTTTTTTTATGTGGGAATTTCAGACTAATTCAGCCTGGAATGTCAGATGTGTTCTCAAGATGATGCACCTGATACTAAAAAGCACTTCACAAGAGCTCCAGTACAAGACTGATCGCTCCCTGGAGAGTGTTGCTTTTCTTTCCATCTGAGAAGCTACAATCTGCCTTTTTTTTTTCCACCTACAGAGACGCCTGCTGGTGCGCACTTGACAGTCTCCCATCATGTCAAAAAATTAAATTTCAAAGATATTTCTGGTAAGAGGAGAACTTGTCTGAAGGAATCTCATATTATCAGCAAACATGCACAAGCTGCAAATCTTTGCATGTGCACTAAAACTCTTCTTTGTGCGCGTTTATTTTTTGGACCCTGAAGATGATGGTCTGAGACATCAGCAGGCCGGAGCTCAGTGGGGGAGCGGTGTATATAGAGGGGTCTTGAGGGGAGGTGGAGTTTTTTGGCAGAAACTTCAGAGAAGATGGGACACCTCGGGATCAGGTCGATTAAGGCTTGCATGCCCGTGTCTAGGTTTATGGTGGCTTTTCACTGGAACATAACCTCTTTGTTGGACAGGGGGATGAGGCAGGTGTTTTCTCTCCCCTCTCCTCCCCTCATCACCAGGTCATGTAACTCAATGAGGGCCTGAGACAGACACATACACATTCAAAGATGAGCCACCAGCCTTGAACAATCACCTCTTTATACTTTAAACAAGAGGAAACACTTCATAGATTCAAGTGTGAGAGCCTGCTCAACCTTTCACACCAATGAAACAGAACAGAGCCGCAGCTTAACACCACCAGGTTATCACAATGTGATGGCCCTTGAACAATCAGGAGGTGTATTACACCCATATGTTTTTCTCTTTCTTTTCTGGAGGGAATAATTAGGACTCTGATCAGTGCCAATGTTAGAATCTTTGAAGCTCAATGTCTGAAATGACTACGGGTAATAATAATAGCACAAAATCTTGGTACAGTTTTCAATGTGATATACACTTACAATACACTTAAGTGCAATTTTACCACTACTGAGTAATTCCTTTTTATGTTACTTTATACAACTACTTCTACTACTATATCTGTACAGTTAATTTATTTCTGTTGTATGCTGTTTTATTTGCCTGTCGGCTCTTGGTATAAACAATGTCACTTACTTATCTTATCTTCTATGTATCTTACCTATCTATACTTATATCTTGAAAATAGTTAAATTACAGTTTTCCCTACAGTGAAACATAGATAAAAGAGTATTTTGCCTCAGGGGGACTTAGCAGGATAATATATAGAAAGAAAGTTCAGCGGTGCGAAACATAAAAACAGTTCAGTTTACATTCTTGAAATGCCAGTTTTCTTCAACATTTCAAGTAACTAAAAGAAGTTATATGATTGTTTCTCCATAATCACCCTCAGTGACAGGAGAGAAACCTGATCAAAGCATTCATGCAAATTGTGCAGGGAAATTCAGGGAAGACAGTGGTGCTTATCTTCTCCTGAAGTGATCCTTTATGCAAACAGTAACAGTAAAACTGTAGAAATGCCCCCAGGATTGTTTTAAGTGACCATTTGCTTGACCTTTGCCCTTTGTCAGTTATCCTTTTAATGATCAGTAGCACTGGTGCAACACACACACAAACACACTATACACGCCTCTGCTTGCAAACCATAGATTGTACAAAAAAGTACAATCAGGTCTTTGTGTCAAAACAAAGATCTGTTCATCTGACACTGATGACTGCTTGTTAAAAGAAAAACTCAGTTTGTGTCAGTGATGGAAGAAGTACAATTACTTAAGTAAAATTATAAAAAGTACTAAAAGTGAAATTGTTTGGGGAATTATATATGATTCTATTTTACATTATTAGATTATCAGTACTGATGAATCAATGCACAAATAGTGGTCAGCAGAGCTATTTTAACTATATACTATGTAGTGGTTCCCAACCTAGGGGTCAGATCCATCCATAGGGTCACAACATATATCTAAGTCATCATGGGATGATAGATGGGGAGGATGAGATAATATTACTGGACCTTTATTATTGAATTGTTTCTCTAATCTAAATATTATATAAGTATAAAGCAGCACACAAATACTCAAGCGCAGGTACCTTAAAATTGGTTGCTTTTTACATCTGGTTTTTGTTTTATCTTTCACTTACCTCCCTTAACTCAACATTGCAGAATAAGTTTGGTGTAAAAAAAAAAAAAAAAAAAGAAAAAGAAAAAGAAAAGAAAAGAAGCTTTTCTTTAACTCCAGTTGGGTGGCCATATGGAAAGTGAGGCGTGAGCAAATCTACACATGGCACAGTCTCCCACCGCCAGAGGAGAGCGAAACAGGCTCAACACATCAATAAAGTGTACGTCTTTCACATGTAGAAATACCAAACTATCAGTCACACAGCAGGCGGCAGGGCCAAGTCCACGGACTCTTCTACATTTGATCTCACATCCTCTCTGGACATGTGTGTTCAAAATGTGTGCCACCTTTCTCTCATTCACACCGCTGATTGGAAGTGCTGTTTGTGCAGACTATAAATCATTATTTAACCGACTGCTTTTATATTTTATCCTTCAAACAAAGTCCTCTTTTTTAACTCAGCTTCTGTTCTGATTTAGACCTGCCAAGTAAGCAGTGATTTGGTGATTTGTAGGTCAAAAATGTGTACAGTAGATGTCTAAATGGTTGAAAAGTGAGAGTTTTTTTAGTTATATAGAGGCAAATCTGAGCAGTAGACTGACAGAAGCTAGCCTCTGTAACTGTGGTAGCATATTGCTTGTAAGCACATGTGATAAGACGGCAGTCTTGGTGAAATATTTGACTTTCTAACCATTTTTGTTTGCATGTAGCAGTACCTACTATATGTAAGAATATAGAAATGCAGTTGAACAAAGGTTATATGTAATCCAATCTAATTTAGACAGAAATATGAATAAACCAGTCTATCCATCCATCCATCCATCCATCCCTCTCCGGGGTCGGGTCGTAGTGGCAGCAGGTTTAGCAGGGTGATTCCAGAGGTGCTTCTCCCCAGCAATGCATTCCAGCTCCTTCTAAGGGGATCCTGAGGCACTCCCAGGTTGGATGGACTATGTTGTTCCTCTAGTGGGTTCTGGGTCTGCCCCAGGGTATCCTCCCAGTTAGACGAGCCCTCCACACACCTCCAATGGAAAGCGCCTGGGGGGTGTCCTAATCAGATCCGATTAAGCATCTGATAAGAAGTAACTTCATCAATCAGTAATTCAGTAATTTCTGAAAGCAACTGGTCCCTGTAGTTTTTAGCAAATGTTACTTAAACAGGAGTAAATAGTGCATTTGCTGGCAACTGCTTTCAGCTGCACATTAATACACATTTGGTGCTTTTGTGATTTTTTTCGACAGCACGATAATGTATGTGGGACTGAATCAAAGTTAACCACAGAACATCATGGCAATGAAGGAACATTTCACCCACTGTGGCTCACTGATGTATTTTTAACAGTAAGAAGGTGTGGATACATGCACAGTACTTGTAAATAGATCAGTTTATTGTTTGTTTTTGTAAGGCAATGTTTACTGAGTTAATCAGTTAATCTGATATCATGAATTATTGTTATAGTCTTGCTTTCAATATTATAAACCTTTGTTATCTCTCCAAGAATTGCTTCAGGATGACATCTATGCTGGAGGTTTCATGCTAAGTTGCCTCCACAGTTTTCTGTTTTCACTTTTCTTTGTGATCCTACTGAACTAACTAAAGAAGTCAGAACTTAAGTCATCTTTGTGTTACTTTACTCTCCACTACGGGCATGCAGGTATTTGGATTATATATGATAAACGATCGTCATAAACCACCACCAAGGCAGTTATGATTGAGGTGACAAGAAGAATGGTTGACTGGCTGATAACGTTCCTAAACAAAAGGCCCGGCTTTGATAGAGGAGATAGCAGCAATTTGTTTGGGAGATACAATACTTTATTTTGCACGCTTCTATGAGTAACACTGTGTTAACATTTTGATGGACGACTGTGATCTTTATCTGACTTGCAAACTATCCAAATGCCATCATCCTATCAATTTTACCATGAACGATAAACTGGCTCGTTGATTTGCAGATGGGAAAATTCCCCCTGGTCTGGGTCTCTGCTTTGATCGCGACCTCAGCAAGATGGCTCCTCAGATCTCAGATGTACAGCACCAACACCTGCGTCCATGTTGTTTGGCTATGCTCCATTGGCTGTCTATCAACACAAGTGCTGATATACTGCTGAAGTCTGCCTGCAAAATAAATGACCAACAAACCTGTGGGAAACAAAAATGCACCCAGGAGAGACACAGTAGATGTCGAGAAAACATAATTTTAGTTGGAGAGAAGTGAGGCCTGATAATATACATCGAGGTTAATTGTTGCTTTAATAAACATTAGACGCCTTTATTTCACATTTTCAAGTTAAAACTTACACATATGAATTTATTTATTTAAGTATATGCAATTAAATAAAAAACGGATAGCCCACTTTTGTATATCGTCTCTATGGTTCTTATTTACCATACAGAGTGGTATCATACTTCTCATCTATATCTTGGTATAAAATGGAAAAAATCAGCTTATTATGTGTTTGGTTGAAGTTAAAGATGATATCAAAATTAAGTTTCATGCATAGTGACAGCATAATAGACTGGCTGCTCAGAGAGCATCAGAGGAGCATTTGTCAAGAAAGAGTTGCAGCTGCTAGAGCACTTTAATACTCAGGAGTTTATGATCTCCCCCATTCACCAAAGTGCTTCCTTCCCCAGGGGGTCATTACTGGGCTCCTGACTTCATATTGGTACTTAACATTACCAATAAAGAGGGATCCAGTGTCATTAAACAGCACTGCTGATTCTTAACTGTTTCTGAGCAGAGGAGGCTGCTGACGGACTCGAATCGGAGGGGGTTAATCCGGGATACACAACACACATTTTGACAGCTACACACCCTTTTAGCTCTTAGTTTATTTTTCAGCTTACAGAAGATTAACACGTGAAAACATGAAGGAGGCTGATATTTTCTCCTCCTCTCCTCCAATCCTGACTGCTGATTAAAGCAAAGAAACATTTCCAAAGGTTCACCCTTTGAACATGTATAACTTTGGCTTGATTTGCATCGCTTTAAAAATAACACCCCATCATATTTGCCTTCTGGGTTCCTGAGCGTGACTTATTGGTGTTGTCTCTTGGCTGTTGTTATATGTCACGTCAGAAATTCAGTTGAGTTTTGCAACTGCCAAGATGTAATCTCTCTCTCTGCTCATGAAGGATGTTTGCAAGACACAAAACAAGAAAGATATACAACTCAAAGTATGCGGTTTGGCAGGGCTGCAAAAAGTTGAGCATCATTTTCTTTATCGTCAGTGTACTCAAACCTCAACATACAACAGTATAATTTCTAATAAATAAAATCTGTCTGCAGTCAACTATTTCATTTCTTGGCAACTTTCTCCCAGCTCATTGTTGTCTCAATATATCTTGCACTTTTTATTCTTCTTTTTTTGTTTAAATATTATATACACTTGTTTATTCATAAAATAAAATCCACAGAGCGCAGGTTTCACTTGTGTTTATACAACAGCTTTTTTTATAAAGGGTACCGTTTCTTTCATCAGAAATTTCTATTTGACATCAAACAAGACACAGAGGTGGCTGTTGCGGTCAAACTCTGCCAGTGTGTATTATGTAAATATGTATTCAAGCTTTTCAGGAATATGAATGATGGGCTCTCTGCTGCTGCTCAGTGAGTAATTATTTACTACAGTATTAGAGCTCCATGATCACATTGAAGGAAACACTCCATTGCAGCTAATAGGAAAAAGGAAAGAGTGAAAACAAAATCTGAATTATATTAGGCTAATATTTTTCTCTATAAAGAGTGATGCAATATTTATTCATTTAGAGAAAAAAAAACAACTAATCTTTGACAACATTAAAAACCCTTCCATTATTTAAATGTATTAAAAAGATAGACTTAAAGGTCAAGTGCGTAAGATTTAGTAGGCTTTACTGGCATAAATGGAATATAATATTTAAAGTTTATATTGAATTTTAAGTATGTTTTCATCAGTGTATAATCATCTAAAATAAGAATCATTATGTTTTTGTTACTTTAGAATGAGTCTTTTATGTCTACAGACACCGCCATGTACGCCACCATGTTTCTACAATACCCCAGAATGGACAAACCAAACACTCCTAATGATGAGGCAAGATGATATTCACTCTACAATCTCACCACTAGATGTACATCTCAGAAGCACAGTGGTGTGCTTCGTTTCAAGTAAAAGGCTTGAATTCAAAATATATCTTTGGATTCTTCAATGGAATAATATATATTATATTCATAACTATGTTTTCATTAGTATATAATCCTGAAACTTGAAAAAAAACAATTGTAATGTTAATGTTACCTTAGAATGAGCCTTTTATATCTACAGAGGGAGCGGGTCCTTTTCCATGGAATCCGCCATGTTGACCCACTATTTTTCTATGGCAGCCAAAAAGGGACAAACCAAACACTTGTTCTCCACTGTAGTTTCTACGTCATGCTTGAAATGAAAGGATGAGGTGAAGGGAATTCTGTTTGTTCCATTCTGCAACATCACCACTATATGCCACTTAATTCTGGACCTTTCAAGCTCTTCTGCGGTGTAACACACAATGCGTGGCACATACAAGCTTAAGCATACGCAAGTGCTTCGCTATTGCTAACTTCTGGCTGATTGTCCAAACTGGGAGCGAGCTGACCGCAGTCTACTGTAGGTAACACATTGATTACGCATAACTACCTCATACAACCCTACATCAAAAAACCCTAAATATCCCCTAACCTCTAAATATTTTGTCATAAGACGTTGTAATCATCCATGTTTTTCACTCCACAGGTGCAACCATGCAAATGTTGACTTTGGTGCCTTCAAAGTAATACTATCAGCACAATGTCTGTCAGAGTCAAATAAAAGCATTTCACATATCCATGACATTGTTGATGCTGCACAGATCCGCATTTAGATCCTGATTGATACCTTGTTTGTGCAATACACTAAACCCTGCACTTGTAGCTTTGTGTTCAATCCCCCTGTAGCAAAATGTCAGAGCAGGCTGGCACACGTTCAAAAATAAGATACAATATTCAGTTTATTACAGACAGAGATGAAAACTTCTTTGAGGCACCTCGCCCTATAAAACAACAAGAAATAAAACAGCTCAAGTGTACTCATTCAACATCATTATTGTCATGACAGCTTATTCTTTTGGCAAGCTAGTGAAAAGGGCCTTACATGCTTCTCTGACACTTTTCATTATCACCTGCACAAAAGCAACACTGAAAGACGAGGAGGAGGAGGAGGAGGAGGAGGAGGAGAAGGAGGGGTAGACCTGACAGTATACCCACGCTCATTCATCATAGCCAAAGGTATCTGCATCCTGCATTAGAGTCAATAAAGCCTAGTGAAACTGGAGCTGATTTCTTGCTAAATTCCGCCATTAGTCACAGGCCCATATTTCAGGATTAGCCAATCCTAAAAGGGGTAATTGTTGCACAGGGGGTGACTCTTAAGGCTGTCTGAAGCCGTATGCATTCAACTTTTCAGGAGTGTTTGTTTAGGTATAATGTTTTTCAAAAAAAAAAAAAAAAAAAGTGGCATCATTCTTTAGGATTGGTCGGCTGTAAAATTCCTGAGTTTGTGGTCTTTTGAGGTTTTGAGTGATCTCGCTTCGGAGCACAAAAGAGAGATATAAGAGAAGCAGCGCATGAAGAGGTTACTGTATGTTTTAAAAAGTCTAATGGTTACCTTCTAAAAGTATTCAACTGTTGCATGTACGTTTGTGCTTTTTTTTTTTCCCCCAGCAGTGCTTAGCGTGACACGATCACGTTTCTTTGCCGAGGTGAGGCGTGCAGAAGACAATATGACGCCGCAGAGCCACTTAAGATCCCCGCTGATATTTGATAGAAGCCTTAATCGTTATTTTGGGGCAAAGTGGGACAATGGCGCCTGCAGGAGTACCGTCAGATTGAGTTCCTTTTTTTTTTCTGTTCAAACTTAAATATGTGTCGTGCATGTTAAATCGTTTGCAATTGAGGGACATTTTCAGCACTAAGCCATTATTTGCAACTCAATCCTGTTTGATTTCTCTCTGCAGTGAAAGGAAATAGTTCCCATTGAGCTCTGTGAAACAAGTAAACCATAACATTTGGTCAGTCTCTCTCGTGTGGTTTCAGGGAAAACCAAAATACCCCATTCTGAACAGGCTTCCACAAGCTCAGGGTGCACACTGAACTCCTGCTGAACTGGTTGTTAATGATTATAACCCTGATATATGTGGGTATATATGGTAAATGAGGGCACACTTAGGAAACCACAGGGGCCTTGTTATGCTTTTGCTATTTTCTTACAGCTTAAGGAGGTCCACCTGTTCCCCGTTAAGTCACACCATGTTACTGCTAACTCGGAATATTTTAAATGTAACATGAAGAAACGCAAAATGAGTGCTGTCAACGAGTCTGCTCCAATCTTTTCTTGGCCGAAGGTTTCATTAAAGCGAGATGAAAACATAAAGCTTCTCCTCCTTTACACATTTTAAATGCAGTTTCAGACCTAATCCACTAATATAACTGAAAAGTTATGTCACATCACTAATGTAACACATTTGTAGCTTCTGATTCATGCATGTGGCGATCTGATGATAAAAGAAAGCAGCTCCATAGAAAGTCAATGAAGAGGTTGAACATGAAAATATTTTCAGTGCTTTGAGTTTCTGATATGGGAGGTTTCAGCACATGTCATGTTGCTGCACACCAGCGCAGCTGAAAGGAGAAAATATGAAAACTATAAACATTGTATTCACGCTCGCTTAAATCTGTATTGAGCATCTGGTGAGCACTTCCTTGTAGTACAGCCTGTTAGCTTGTTTGTGCATATAGCATAAACTGAAGCAGTTTTCTGCTACAATCAAACTGCTGTTTTAAATCGTAAAACAAAGTACACATAAAGATGTGTGTTTTATCTAAAAGCAAGACAATGTGAAGAACTGAACATATAATAACCAACAGGAGTTGTCTGATACTCAGTTGTTAGGTTTTTGTTTTACCTGGTCTGTCATGCTTCGCTAAAGTCACAGGAACTAGAATCATATTTTGTTTTGAAAGATCAAATTCACCTGAATGTAATTTACACTCACTATGCCGAAGACTTTTTTTTATGTATTTGTGCCAATAAAACAAATTTCCATTGAGGGGAAAGAATGTGGCTCGTAATCTGAAGATAACGAGCCAAAACCAGTCAGACGCTATTATTACTGCACGTCTACAGGGGGTTGACAAAATAATATTAACACTTGATGAAAAGGGCTTTTGAGTTTTATGTAAATCATAAACTGCTGCAAAGGTGAGTCACATTAGTTTACACATCACTCATCCTTTTTCCGATCACTTCCAGCTTAATGTATGTCGGTTGCCCTCAGCTGCCGTAGTTCCTCTTTATTCCCCCTCATGATTTATTAAATGATTTAGCAGCTTTTCTTGGCAATGAAGTTGCAGTTTGCAAACAAGATTTGGCCTTTTGGTGTTCAGTTCTGGGTGAAGTGAATCTTTTAGCATTGAAAATGCTGCTATTTCTACTCAGCCTCAATTTCATATACTCTTATTTGAATCAAGATACCTCACATTCCCTCATTATATCTCAACATCTTCTGAGTTTCCTGGATGGTTTGGTACAGTAAATTCAGTTATTTTCACACAGTCTATTCCTTAAAATCAGTTCAGATCAGAATTGAAGTCCCAACACTACTGCTGTTTTGGTAAAGACTGTGGTTTGAAATTAAAAAAAATATTATACCTATTAATTTACTTCAGAGTTAAAGGTTTACATCTTTGTTAAAGGTTTACATCTTTGTCTACTTTGTCTTTGTCTACGATATCACCAAATAAATTCATGTTGATTCGCAGGTAGCCAGCACTCACTCATCTGTGTTCTGGCATCAAATATGAGAAGGGTTGAAAATATATCGCTGCCAGTTTGGAGAAACATTGATGACAAGACTTCAGACATTTTGTATTGAAATTCAGCCCCAGTAAGAAGTCACCCAGGACAGCTTTAAACCAGAGTTTGAGGCCATTCTACAACCTAGTATTTATTAAATATTAATTATACAAAAACAGCACAATAGTGCAACACAATCCATAAAAAGCTGTACATCACCATTTCAGGGTGTTTCCAATCCTCCATTTTTGTTTAGTGTGCTGAGCATTTCTGGTTATCTGGCATCTATTGTGTTAGTTCAATATTAATATAAAAAAAAAATCAGTTTCGAGCAAGTTGCTCAATTCACCTGGAGGGTAAAACACAAGCAATACAAAAACCTATTGAGGTGACTCATTTTTGACATTAGTGAATAAAATGTTTCTCTGCGGTGTTTAACTGCCAGTAGGCCACGTTGTTTCACTGACAGTGTTCACACATTTCACTTTCTTTCATCAACAGGTTTCTACTGGTCACACAATTATTCCTCCCTCACTGCTTTGACTGCAAAGTGAATTCCTCTTGATGACTGCAGTGGGCCCTGCTATGCTCTGGCTCAGTGCCAGCCCTGTCTACATTTCACTGATGGACTCGCACAGCAATTCGCCTGAACAAACTTATCCCAGCTGTACGGCTAAATCTCTGGAAAACGCATCACTGTGACAATTTCAGGCATGTTTGGCTTTTCAAATGGATTTTCAGAGATGTTCCTTCCTGTAACTTGTGTTATTTGAGTCAGAATAAAAATAGAATCAAACTAACTTATGTCAGCACACCTCTCAAAGATGGCATTCAGCTTTTTCTTTTCAGGTAACACTGGGTCCAGCGGAAACCTGTCAGGAGATGAATAGCGGGGTAATACAGGCTTTGAATGTATTACAAATGACACGATCATAAATAACTTTTCCATAAGATGGAACAGGCCGTTCTGCTTTTGAAGATTTTTTTTTTAAGTTTGATGTTGTGATTCTCTGGATATATAGTTATAAAATGGTCAAAGCATTAAAAACCATTTCTGATGGGCCGTACTTAATCTTCTGGGATTGCGGGATGCACAGAACAATCTGGAGAAATCAAGATCACGTTATAAATACGTCATACATTATTAAAAATTAAAGTTACTGTATACCTTTAGGAAAATAATCCTGAGTAGATATTGGAGCTATTGTATTCTATACAAGGAACACAAAGGAAGATGTTTAACTGCAGGCAAAGCCAAGACAGAGTACATGATTGGAGGTTTGATCCTAGAATGTTTTTCATAAGTGTTTGACTGTCTTCTGAATTATACAGCTGAATGTAAGCCAACGCTCTCTGACCAATATACAGTTTGGTTGCATGATTTGGCTGAAGCTTTATGTATGGTTGTGCATTAAGGAGTTACAGTGAAGCTAGGGAGCATGAAGCCACAGCAGAATACACAGTAGCTGACATCCATAAAAATACAACATGTTGAGGCTGCAGAGATGCAAGAACTGTGATTAGTCAGCTTGAGCTGCTTATGTTTTCTCCTCCAGGAAGAGAGTGAGGACACCATGAGTCAGGTCAAAAAAGGCTCAGTTATCTTCTCTTTTACAGTAACATCTAGTAAAAGATACTATAGGAAAACTTTCCCACCGCTGCTTGTAAGTTCACAGCACATACTAAGTTCTGATGATGTGAACTTGGGCAGATTTGCCTGAGAAGTTAACAGCCCTGAGGACAGTGTTGACAACTAAAATCAGACCAGGATGGGTGATTCTCATAGCGCGACATTCATCATGCCTCTGGCAAGTCTGCGTATAGTCTGGGAATCTCATGTGTCAAATGTAAACTGCTGGGAAACAAAGCATTTTTGGCAACTGAGAGTTGTGAAATTGACAAATAATTGTATTGCACAACACAAAGGTCTAAGAACTCATGCCATTAAAACAAATCACAGCACGTTAATTTAAGTTTTCCACTTTGGGAAGTTGTACTCAACTTTTATATTTATAAGAATAGAGCAAAATGACTATGAGTAAATTACTTTATAGAAAATCTCTAAATAAGTTCAATTTGGTCCACTCCCTCCCATTTCTAACATATCAGACAAAGAAAGTCATTTGTTTTCATACAAATAAGTAAGAATTTCCCGTCAGATTCTGCTGCCAACCCTACTAAAGGAGGCAGGATGTGTACTTAGCAGTGTGAAAGGTACAACTCACAAAAGACCTGTCAAGACCCATCAGTAGCAGACAATAAGCAATAAACTGCAAAAAGCTTTAATGAACCAAATCACAGAGTTCGCCTATGATAAAGTAAAGATACCGTACATTGTGGTTTATCTGTGTAGTGAACTATGAGTGAATCTGATGTGTTTGTATGTTCTCCACATGTCTGCATTGGTTCTCTCTGGATAATCCAGCTTCCTCCCACAGTCCAAAGGCATAATTAAGGTTCTGTTCCATTTATTGCAGCAGAGCCTTTCCAGTGAGTAAACATGCACAACAGCACCCTGACTCTGTTTGACCTGAATGGAACTGGACCTTAATTAGTATCAATGGTAACACCTGTGTTTACCAGACTATTTCATGGCTGCTGTGAAAAAGATCTATTCTCCTCTTCCACTATCATCCTACATTATTTTGCAAGGGTACTGAAGTCTGGGCTTAACGCTGGTTTAAAGGTCCAGTGTGTAGGATTTAGCAGCACCTAGTGGTGAATTTGCAGATTGCAACGAACTGAATACTCTCCCACGCCTCACCCGCTCCTTCCAAGCATGTAGGAAAAAAAATGACTTGACTTTAAAATCAAAAGTACATATCTAGATCAGGGTTTGGTTTGTCTGTCCTGGGCTTCTGTAAAAAAAAAGAAAAAAAATGGCAGTTCAACATGGCGGACTCCGTGGAAGAGGACCCGCTCTCACTGTAGATTTAGGGCTCATTTTAATACAACAAAAACACAACGATTCTTATTTTCAGGTAATTATACACTAATGGAAACATACTAATTAATATAATATACCACTGCTGCCAATAAAAAACCCTAAATCTTACACACTGGACCTTTAAAGAAACAAGCCACTGAGGTTAAACAGCGTTAAACAACAATGTGTTGATAGATCTTCTCATGCAAGACTGAAAGAGTAAAGCTGTCCAATAAATTTACTGTAGTGAAAATATAATATTTCACTCTGAAATGGAGTAGAAGTATAAAGTAGTTTCATAACAACAACACAAATACTCAGCGTCTTCATATAATCAAACGAAAATGTATCAGCATGCAGTTGCACAGGTTACAGACAAGAAGAAGTTTGTATATGAACCAGTCACTAAACATCACAGACACCTCTGAATGCTCCCCCTGCTTAATACCATAACAAAACCTGAGTCTGACGAATATGACAGGTCAATCTGTTTGCGAATGACAACAAGTCATCACAAGATTCCTGTGCAGGGTGAAAAAGTTACATACACATCTGCTCCGAGAGAGAGGAGGGTAAAATGCCTTTTGAATGCGCAGCGGAGGCCTTTAACTGCAACCTGGAGAATGGCGAGGGGATTTATATTGTGAAAGGCCTGAGAGGAGAGAGGTGGGGCACTTTGACAAGCTCTTTGTGAGAGGAGGAATCATATATTAATTGCAGCAGAGGGCGGCTGCCATCGCTGTCAATGGGCTTTTCGTCTGCAGTTCCAGGTGAAATACCACAGGCTTGAATTCAACAACTAAATACTTATCTCGCGTATTGTTCTCTCGAAGTGAGCGCTGAGTCTCGAGTGAAAAGATGAAGGCTGATGTATCTGAAGGCAGTGCCTGATCCCGTTTGTCAAAAACACATCTGTCGTTACCTCAGTAATGGGTTAAGCCTCGAAAGCTGTCAAAAAGCACAGGGTTGACAAAACATACATCATCTTCTCACACACTGTTAACTCTGATAAGAATGGTGTGCATTACAGCAAGTGATAACCTGTATAAATGCCTACTAATACACAGTATAATGTAAGTGTGCAAGTATAAGATTTACCAGTGCTACATTTTTGTCCTTTCTGGTTTATAATCCACTTAGAAAATTCGAACTGAAGCGTGATGAATCATTTTTAAAACCTGATTATGATCAAAAGTGATTTAATCCAACAAAAAACACATTTATTTGTGCAGCTTTATATCAAATTCAGCGGTTCAGAGAAATGACGGAAAGGAAAAAAATAATAAAAACACCACAAACAGACAACAGACACGTGACCGACTGTTCAGTACACAGACGAAGGGAGCAGAGTTTACATAGAGGTCAAAATCCATGTGAAAATATACTACACAATACCATAATATATCATCTCTGTCAAGATGGTCAAACAGAGCATACCGGATCTTTTTTTTAAATTTCCAGACTGATGTACTGTGGTTCTGTTAAATGTCAGTCTCTCAATCTGTCTTACAGGGATCATCTCACAAAGCTGCTTGTTCACTTTCAAACATTTTCCACCCTCTTACTGTATTTTTGGCCACCATCATACCAGCTCAGGCCAAGGCAGCAGACAAGAAATGCTAAATGTGATAAGTATGCCTATTATATGTCTATTTTTGCATTGATGATTTGTTAAAGCCTTAAAAGAATAGTTTACCTTCTTTCCAAGACTTAGAGAACATTTATACCGCTCATGTTTGAGCGGTGAATGCTTAGCTTAGCACAAAAACTTGAAACAGGAGGAAACTGCTAGCCTTCTATCCAACGGTATCCAACGGTAACTCACTAACTGACTGACCACTAACACTGTATCTTGTTTGTATCATCAGTACAAACAACCAAACTATATATTTGCAATGGACTAGTAAATTCATATTATTATGTAGTCCACCTGTTTTCGAAACTTGAAATATTTCTGAAATATCAATGCAATGTAAGTGAAAAGGAAACAACAGCAAATAAATCAGAAGACAAGTCCAATGATGTCTTGAAGAGTGTGTTTCAGACCGAGACAGGCTACTACAGATTCACTAGACATGTTGATCTTTGGCTTTTGACACCTCACTTTCAAACCACTGCAGGTCAAACACCAGGAAAACATTTTGACCTCACAAGGACTCATATTTTTTACAAAACAGAAGCAGCTGTCTATTTGAATTGTAAAAGTATCCATTTGAACACTGATTACATTTTTATCATGAATTCTTTCTTTCATTTTAGGTGATTTATTGATGGAAAATGACTTTTCTACTGACTAAAACTGTCCATCATTAAATTGTTAAATGCTCCAATTTGTGAGTGGAAAAAAGCAATTAGTCCCAGCATGCCACACATACCATAGTATATCACCCCCTGAGTTCCAATACAGAGGAACTACAAGACAAAACACATTCATACATTTTCTCCTTCAACATTGGATATTCACCAACAGACACATTCCTTTACAAATACAGATAGACATATTGTACCCGTCCTTACATCTTAACACCAATAACCCCACTCCTGTGGATGTGGTTAAGATGAAGTGGTCTTAACAGCTCACAGATGCTCACCATGCGCTGATGGTGGGCAGGTATTCAGGGTTGACTTCATCCCCCCTGAGCTGCACCGATTCACTGTGACAAGTTCAAAACACATGCTGGCGTTGCACTTTCAGCCAAGCCTCTGCTACAAGTTGAAAGGGCTGGAAACACATTTGGGTAAAAAGAGCCAAACTAACCATTTTGCTCTGTTTCGTCTGTTTCATCCAATTCCAACCCGTGGTGAAAGAAGAGGACACAACTCAATTACAGATGTCATTAACAGACATGTATCAAAAGCAGTTTCTTTTTTCTTTCTTTCTTTTTTTTCTTTTTTGTTTGTTTCTGAACTTTACTTGTCAGTCAAACAGTTTCGGTCTGGTCTGTGATGTCTTTTTCCTTGGTTGATGAAGGTTATACAGATGGTGGAATAGGCTCTTCTCTTTGAGGGAGCCCTCAACGATTTAAAGCAGCAACGAGGAACTAATCCACCCCTTAACACTTAAATATAAAGAGAAGGTTTAGTGTTGGAGGGACGGTGGAAGAAACACTCAAATCTTTGCTTGAGTAGAAGTAGCAATACCACAGTGCATAAATATTCTGTGACAAGTCCTGCATTCAGCATTTTACTGAAGTTAAATTATTCACATCAAAATATACTCAAATTACCAAAAGTAAAATTATATATTATGCAGAATGGTGATTCAGAATAATGTATATTTTGTATTATAATTCATGATGCATTAATGTGTTCATCCCTCAGCTGGTAAAAGTTGAGCTAATTTTAATTACTTTATATTGTTTGGTAAGGTATGACTATACAGTATTTATTATTGATTAGTAATAATCTGTATCTCTAAAGTAATTAGAAATTAAAGTTGCAACAGTAACAGGGTACAATATATGCACTGGAATAGAAGTATTAAGTGGCAAACAATTTAAATGATCAAATAAAGTATTTAAAACTTACAAAGTAATTCAAAATTGTGCTCAAGTACTGGGTAAATGTACGTAGTTACATCACATAGCTTACCTCACCTATTCTATATAAGATGGTTAGAAGCTGGATACAAGATGGTGCCCATTGATCTGAATGAACATTATCTTGATGAGCACATAAGTCAACAAAGTAGTTACTTTAAACGTGACGCAGAAGGTCCCTTAAACTTAACACAGTAGTCATTTCAAACATAACTAAACCTTTATCATAGCAGTGTCTTTTCTTGCAATTTGGAAAGCACCAAGAAAATGTTATTGTTTTGCCAATAGATCACAAAACACATCTGTGTGTCATTCTGGATTGCGGGCAAACATATTTTGTTGTTTAATTTGGAAAGTTATTCTGTGATAGCTTTAAAGTTAACATTTATTTACACATAACTGTTACAGATTTCCTGTCAGAGTACTGAACAGTATGCGCATCTGCTCATAATCAACATCTGTGCTTATATGTAATCTGTCAGCCGATATTATCAGGCAAGGTCATCCCTGATCATCATGCTTCTGCTTTGGTCCGGCCTGGGCCACCAGATGTCAGGCAGGTTGTAATATTAAACAGGGTGCTTTAACAATGAATGGCAGAACACCTGCAACAAAAGCAACTACAAAGAGGCTTCCTCTGACAGCATTTCCTCTCTTCTCAGCCTCCTACATGACCCCAGCACCATCTTGGAAAAAGATCTCAGCCTCGTTGCTCTGGACCAGACGCCAGTCCCTCGAGAGAGCTCAAAAGCAGCTCTCGCAAATTGAGCACCAGCAGGCAGGAATTGAGGGTGGAGTGACGGAGGAGGGCGCGGTGCACCTGCCCGTAAATTTTGCCGAACTTTTCCTGTCAGGGAAAGCACTTGAAGAGAGAAATAACAAACACTGGTCAGAGGGCCAAGGGATAAACCCAAAAGAGAAAGGGAGCAGCCAGTTGGCCAAAAGCAATGTTTAGGAAATCCTTTTCTGAGACGACGCAACAGCCGGGGCCAAACTGGACACCTCTGAGATCCAAAAGTCAACCATGCAGATACTAAACGCCTGTTTTTTCCAACAGCCTGTCTGAATGTGGATTGCTCTTGTAATGTTATACCCCATAAGTGTTAAGGATGACTAACGGATTCCCATCAATAACTTGAGAATGTTAGAGAACAATACTACCGTATACTTACCAGTACTACCGTTATCATCATTTTTCCTATACATAGTAATAAAATAGCAATACCATTATTACTATTGATGATAATAATGATGATAATTGAGAAGTAAAAGAGCAAAAAGCTGAAAAGGAAGAAGGAGAAGAAGAGGCCTACCATGACTAGTCCACTAGTATACAAATACACAACATACACATACACATATACAAATTTGTCGTTTGTGATGGCACTAATTAAATCACTGTCAGTTAGCAAGTTCTGAGAACTTTTATTCCTCTTTAGTAGCCTGAATTTGTATTGAATAAAATGATGTACAATCCTGAGAACAAAATGCAATAGGAAGTAAATGGCCCAGTAAAGGAAAAAAATAGAAACAAGCTTAGAGAGCTATTATTATGACTGACTGGCTAGCGCTAGACAGGCTACCAAACTTCTACAATGACATATTTCAATAAGATGCAAGAAGAGTTAGAGCAAGAAGCTGAAAAAGAATTATCAGCATAAATAAAGTAAGAAGTAAAATTTGAAAGAAGAAAATGCAGCGAGGGAACATAAAGATGACAGAAGAAGGGAAAAATAAAAGGGAGACAAAGAAAAAGGACACAAGAGGAAAATGTTCTTTCAGCTCCTAATATCAGTCATAATTTATATGCAATGCTACTGTAATAAAAAATTTGTGGAACAATGACTGGGGAAAAATAGAAATCCTATACAAGTAGCAACAAATCTAATGAAAACTGTAGCACTGGCTACTAAACAAGCACATTTGGCGCTGTCTTCCCATAGTAAATATTGCCTCATTATTATTTTGACATCGGCTATTTTCTCTGTTTAAACAACCACTCCATCATCTGACTCAGAAATAAAATAAGTACACCACAATGTAAGCATTGGTTATTCAAATGAGACTATCAGATAACACAGAGCAAAAACAAACAGCTTCCAAATGTGGCTCATGTAAAACTAATTATAACGCACCCTTTGTTTGCACACACCTGTGGATAAAATGTGTGTGTGTGTGTGTGTGTGTGTGTGTGTGTGTGTTTGTCTATGTCTGCCTGTTGTCTAGAAATGTATGCCTGATGCCTGACAGTAAAACTTAATCCAAAAAACAGACCAAATTCTTTCATCTTTTGTAGAGCTCCTAAATATCATTTAATACAAATATCACATCTGAAGATTAATAACACACAGTTTTGTTCCAATATGTTATAGTTGGAAAACTCTTAAAACTAAAGGTAGTACATCATCACAACATCATAAATGATGCTAAAGAACCTGTGCCAGAAATATATTTATTTATGGTGTATAATTTCAGAGACATAATAAATCTAATGTTTTATAAATGGGATTTTGCATTAAAATCTATTTTTGTGGTGTAGTTTTGGGGTATTTTCAAAGTAACTGGTGGTTTATTTTAATCTTTTACATACAGAAAAAGAGAAAAAGAGAAAAAGGGTACTACTATTACTGCATGTTTTACTGATATGTAAATGGTACTGTATTCATACAGGAATAAGATTTTGTTTTTGTTTTTATTATGTGTATTATAGTGTGACATTATGCACTGGTGGATGTCTAAAGGACCATTTTGTGTATATTTATTATGTTACATTTATATATTTTGACAAATGATTGGAAACTGGTTAGACTAACTAATTTACTGTTTTTTTTCCACATTGCTATGAATGTAAAATAAACAAACAAAGAAAAATAGCAAGACTGCAAATAATTATCCATTTTAATTTTACAGAACTCAATCAATAAATTATTCTTTATTCAGTCCATTAAGTATCAAAAATATCAACTGATCAGCTGCTTTGTAATCATAAAGCAATTAAATCCTGCCAATAGCAATGCTGTAACCAGAGAATAATCAAAATTATTCCTGCCTAAATTCTATTATGCTGGTTAGAAATCATTTACACTTCATGTAATTACGAAGTTCCAAGACTAGCCTGACAATGAATGAAAAGATCAGCCACACTAAGTAAAACAATCACAAAAATATCTGCAAGTAGAAGTCTCTCACAAGTATGAGACTAACTAAAGTTTATTTTGCAGCTCTTCCCAGGTGCAAGGAAACCATTTTTTTTTTCAGTTGAACGTTAGATTAAAGCTATTAACTTTCTAAATAATAAATAATTTGAATAATTATTATAGCTGGCATGAATTGTAGTAAAGCAAAATAATAATACAATACAAAGACCCATAAGAAACACTGTAATTTTGTTATTTGAGTATTTTTGGTACTCATAACATTTAGAGTTCATCTTGATTCTGGTCAGATTTAAGCAATGTATCAAAGATAAAATGGTAAGAAAGATGAATTTAAGGGCCCTTTTTTGCATTTGTAATGCGTGTTCCATTGTTCAGCTCTTCCATTTAAAAACCTGTAGACTTTGAATAAAATGTCACGCCAGTGATTCACCGGAGCCTTTTTTACGGAGGGTTTCAAGGTGAATGGAAGCCACAACCACTAGTCCTTTCACTGCCAAATGACTGCGGCCGAACCCTTTCCTGGCTCGGTGAACTTGAAAGGAGTGGTGGGTTTTACCACAAAGTTAATTAGGTTTATTTATTTGGTTAAATTTACATTCAGGAACCCTGTGAACATCCTTTATGGAGATATATAAGAAAAGGCAGAATTGTTAAGGAGGGGAAGTTAGGATCAAAGTTTAAATGTGCGGCTTTGTGTATTGATATGTGAGGTATACAAATGATGGGCTGCCAGTATGAAGTGCTTTGAATGTCTTACAAGGTCATGTAGGTGTCATCTCTTACATGCACATATATCATAGATAGATAGATAGATAGATAGATAGATAGATAGATAGATAGATAGATAGATAGATAGATAGATAGATAAACAGACCGTCCCATGAACTTGTTATAATTTTTATTTCAATTTATTTGGATAAGATACACTTGATGTAAATGCAGACAAATTATGAACTGTGCTATGTAGAAACAAAGTGGACAGAAAAAAATAGATCATTGGAGTTTAAACAAACAAATACCCCAGTAAAAACAGCTTTACCTTTTCATAATGAAAACCAAACAAAGTTTCTATATCAGAAAGATGCAAATGGAGCTTGACTAAACCTGTGCGTTATTTGCATGGCTTGCCTTTGAAAATCCACGTTGCTATCAGCAGACTTACTAAGTTAGTGTATGTAAATGAGAGCTGGCACTAAATCACTTTAGGTTTGGCATGTTTGTTTAGAGCTCAGATGTCTGTGGTTATTCATTACCTGCCAGGTGCTCCTGTGTTCAGGTCAGTTTATTGAAGCATATGCTGATCACTGCTGCCATCTTGTGTTCTTTTTAAGGAGAACACTTGGACCTTTTAGAAAAGTGTAGCCTCTAAGTAGGTTTGAAATGAGGAAAATACATTGTAATTAGGATTTAGGCTAGATTATTGCCTATTATGTTTAGCTATTGCAGGGCAATAGTTCCCCATCTGTCTAATAATAAATAAAGGGTGGATGAATTATTCAATTCTTCTAATTAAGTAAAGTAGTAATTCAGTCCAAAAATAAAATAAATAAATACAACCCTGAATATCTAGGTTTACTTAAATAAAACTTCAGAAGTATAATCAGCAACATGTACATAATGTATCAACAGTAAAACCACTCATTAAGCAGCATAAATGCCCCACTCAGTTTTACATTATTGGATTATTGTTGCTACTTTATATATACAGTTGAGTGGCATCATGTTTTATACATTTGTTGTTGGTTTTGTATGTAAAATTGTAATTTGCAAAGCAACTAGTACAGTAACAGCTGCAAAATAACTGTAGTTGTGCAATATTTATCTATTTAAAATAAAGTAACTACTCAAGTAAAGTACCTCAAAACCTAAACGTAACTTTGTTACCTTTCACCAGAGCTATGTGTAATAGCTATATTTTTTGTTAAAAGCAGGAAGAGAATAAAGCGCTGATAGCAGAGCAAACACTCTTTCCCATTTACACTGGTGCTTATCACAACATTAACCATAAGTTGTTACAATGTAACTTTCATTTCATCATGGCGGAGGTCCAAAACACGACCGCCAAGCTTTTATAGTAAACTTTTACACGAGTATCGACTTGTTTGAAGTCATAGCCACTCCAGCAGAAAGTTACAGTAATGGTTACACGGACACATTCACGCCCAAGAAACAACATGAGATGATCGACGTGTGATTGAGCCAATCACTGTAGATGATAGGTGGGATTTCCGGTGACATTGACAAATCAGTAATGGTAGCTCAAGAAAAAGTTTAATATGTCAGCAAAACAACATCGAGGGGGAGTGAACTTATAGACAGCAGTCATATTTTGAAGAAACATAATATTTTCACCTAATTGTGTGCAGTTACAGTTCAGCCGAAAGGTAAAATGACTGGCGGCGCTTTATTTTTCATACACATTGGCATGTAATTACTCAGCGTACTGCTAACTGTCCACACTTTTTGACATGGACACGGTTCGCTGGCTTGAGATCTGTAACCAGAGCCAGCGCCACCCGGACTAGCTTGAAGGCTAAATCGCTACGCTAGCTAACGTCAGCTAGCTCATAGCTAAGTTCCCCATCGATCGGGCGATGCGGACAGCCTGAAACGTCCCAGATGTTTGTTTACGTGAAACTGTGTGCATCTGGGTGTAAACCTAAAGTCCATGTTCGTTCTTAAAAATATCGACAAGGTCATATCAAGAGCTTGACTTTCATCTAAACTTTGATTTTGCCTGCATATCCGTGATGGCTACCAGTTTTTTTTGGGAAGCCATGATCCAATCAGAGTTCTACAAAGTGATAGTTACCAAGCTAACGCTACTGTAACGGTACACGGATTGCCAGAAAACATCGATATGACGTGAACGCTAACATATTTATATACTCTTTAATGTGCTATGCAGTCTGTATGTTATTAGTAATTGATGTGCTTAGGCATATGTTAGTAACACTGTAAATACGGCCTGTTTTTGCAAACGTTACCTTTGCTGGAAATGAGTGGACAGCACTGATAGTAGTCGTAATTACGGTAATGACAGCCTAAACGCTCCTATACGATATCAGAGATAAATCATTATGTGGTGCATAAACAAAACAAAAATAAGCAGATGAGACGAATACTGGGCTTCAGTAGCTATGGATCTGATGTTTGACAGCAGAAAGTGTCAGACAGTTTGTAGTTTGACTAAGTGGTCAGTCTCATACTGATGCTAAAGAGGCAGATGGCACTGTATGTGCGGTCACTCAGGCTTTTGTTTACATAAAAGTTTGCAGGCCACAAAGCCAGTGCATCTTTGCATGTCTGTAATTTACGTGTTATGGTGGATTTAATATTCATAATGGGATCTTATGATGGACACTCTGCTGATGTGAGGCACTTGCCATTATTCAAGTATTCTTTTATTTTATTGACAGTCGATAGAGATGGAAGAGAATAACATGCAACAAAGATCCCCAAACAATTACAGTATATAGCACATATTGTGTATGCATATAGCTACAAGATTTTTATTGATTTGTTGGTAAAATACTTATAAATAATCTAAATAATATTTTACAGACCTCACCTCCGTTTTTATACAAACACCACCCAAAGCAGATATTTTTATTTTTATTTTGCACAGTGCTTTAAATAAAAAATATACAGTGAAATGCTACAGACACTGCAACAGCAGTATAATAAAGAGTTCCCTATCTGGATCTTATTATAAGTTTTTATTAAAATGGGCAGTTGATTTAATCCAATATTGAGGGCGTGTTTTTTGAAATAATAAAGTATAATTCAGCATCTTTCATACATGAAATGCAGCCCATGAAACAAAAGAGCAGACAATTTAAAAATGGTTAAGATACATACATTGTTATGGTGGTATTGAATTTGTGTTGTTTGCATGGCATTAAAAAATCCTGTCCCTCCCTCTGTTTCCTGAAGCTGTCGGGTGCCCTCCCAGCAATTCGGTAGATGTCCACCCCTTCAGACACGTCAGGTGGTATGTCCCATCCTGGCCCTTCTCCAGGGGCAGGTCTATCCCCAGGGCCCATCTTGGGCCCCAGCCCTGGACCGGACCCCTCACCGGGCTCTGTCCACAGTATGATGGGACCCAGTCCTGGACCTGGAACACCCAATGCACCTCACGGCATGCAGGGCCAGGGACAAAGTGATTACTCTCAGGATAGCATGTATCCTATGCACAAGGTAAAGTGATGTCTTCAACAGGCGTAGTTATTACTATTTAATGAGATACATATTACAAGAGCCCAATCAATAAAGCTACCAGAACAATAAATATATTGGCAGTATATATCTACTTTTGTTATCTTCAGTTTTGACCAAAGATGACTAGAAAGACAAATATGGTTTTTCTCCGTGCAAGGGATAAGATGAGTCATCTTTTGTGAATATTAACAATATTCTTTTTGAATATGTGGGACGTTTGATTGACAGACTGTTTTCATCCCAGTCTTCAGCTCTGTTGTTGTGTTGATTTCAGGGTTGCATGAGAAATTACAGGGTTGGTTTAAATTATATATATATTTACATATGTTAAATATGTAATATACTGTATGTGTACAATAACGGAATCCTTATCTTGTTTTTTTTTCTATTTTCAGGCCATGGAGGGGATGAATGACAAGACCATGGCAGATGCGATGCATTTTGGTCACATGAAAGGTGTGGGTATGAGGTCTCTTCATAGTGGTATGGGGCCTCCACAGAGTCCAATGGATCAACACAGTCAAGGTGTCTTATCGCTTTGTTTTTGAAACTAAGAGCTTTCAAAGCAGGAACATTTCATTATGATTGTTTAATTAAAGTTTGTATAAAGGCAACTTTGTTTTGCACAGTGGCATCAGAAACTTGATCAGTACTTAATGGCAGTGGTTACTAAACTTTGGCTTGTGTCCACTCAAAAAAAACCCCACCTTACATGTTGCATGTCTACAGATTGTAACCAAACCAACCAAATGGTAATCTTGAGACTCCTTAGATTTATTTCAGGACCCTTAAGTTGAGCTCCTACCCCCACACTTGGAACCACTGCTTTAAGGGTTTTAATGTGAATTTTGGGCATATAAAATCATTAAACCTCCTTTCCTGTCTACTGTAGGATACATATCCCCCCATCCATCCCCCATGGGTGTCCATGAGCATGCTTCTAGTCCCATGTCAGGAGGTGGAGGTGGTGGGGGACCCACACCACCCCACATGCCTCCCTCCCAATCAGGCCCTATGATGCCCATGGATCCCCAGGGAGCCATGCCCAACATGTCCAACATGGGCCAGCAGGGGCGGGGACCTTCTGCTTTCAGTCCAGTCCAGCTGCAGCAGCTCAGAGCTCAGATCCTGGCCTATAAGATCCTGGGCCGTGGGCAACCCCTGCCTGAAAACCTCCAACTGGCTGTTCAGGGCAAGAGGAGCCTACCCACACTGCAACAGCAGCAGCAGCAGCAGCAGCAGCAGCAGCAACAACAACAACAACAACAACAACAACAACAGCAGCAGCAGCAGCAGCAGCCGCAGCAGCAGGCACCTAGTGCAAGCCCTTACAACAGGCCTGCAGGTACAAACTGGTCACTGCGATACTGTGGGTTTTATTATGAGCAAGTGTATATCGTGCAGAATTGTAGAATTGTCTTGTTACAGTGCAGGGTCTCTTAAACTCACAGTTTAAAACCAGAAGTCAAATTTTTGTGATCTGATGCAACATCTCTGAACACATTTTCCACTTTAATATGAGCTCTGTGTCAACCATGAAATGTGATCCAGGTCACTGCAAATAAATTGAATGGTTCATATCTCATTGTGGCCAAGATCTGACCTGAGAGCTTTCACGCCTGTAATGTAGCCTGGCACGACCAATGTGTCAGCCTGCATCGGAAAGACAGGTGTGATCATGACCAGAGACCCGACAAACTCAAGCTTCTTAAAAAAAAAATCAGGTGTCAGGGATGTTTTTCACGGTCAAAATCACAATGATGGTGTCAACATAACAGTCAACATAAAAATGGTAAAATGGATAGTAAACGATATCAGTACAGATTGTTGTTCGAAATATTTTAGAGTTAGTCAATTAATGTCTGTCTACCTCGTTAATTAATCTGCAGATTTTGAAACTAATTGAATAACCGTTAAATCTATAATATGTTAGGAAAGAGTTAAAAATGCCCATCATAGTTTTTTAATTTTTAGTATAAGGGAGATCTTGCATTGAGCTGTGCCCAGGCCGAGAGGAGGGTGCTGGCCTGTTGCAGGTATTGTGTCTTGAGAATTTTCCGTACAATCTAAAAATGCAGATGAATTATTAAGCTATGTATTGTTATTGTGTTGAAAGGTATGCCAATGGCACCTATGGGTGGTCCCCAGTCAAGTCCCTGCCCTACCCCAGCCATGCAAGGACACAATCAAAGCACAGGACCCAAGCCTTGGTCTGATGGTAAGTCCGTACCCTGTAAGTGTGTTTGTTAGACAAATTGAGCTGTAGGGTTAAATGTGGGGGCTAAATCCACGATGAGATGCATTAGCTTTGACTTACAATACACCTTTTCATCCCGCCCATCATAATCCAGTCGGTTAGTTGAAGTGAAAGGTTTGAGACTGACCAGGCTACACCCATCTGTTTGATGTACAGTCTTACTTCTGATTCTCTTTGAAAGGAGACTAAAGTGAATTCTTTGAAGCTTCACTGTGAAAAGATGCTGCAATCCAGGGTTGACTTAAAATACAGTGTAATAGCACTGGCTTTGAAGAGGACATATTATTTTCTGCTGCAAAGAAGGAAATCTACCCTGAATATACAATTTGCATATATTACTGGTCATCTGGACAACTCTGTTTGGTAAACATTTTCATTTCAAACAATTGAGAAGCCAGGTGATGTTGATGAACAAGACCCAAATCCTAACTTGGAGACATACAATACAGTCATACACAGAAATTTTATGGAATTTGGGGCAAAATATTACAGTTAATAATTGTTATAATGAAATAAATTCCCAGACTGAAGTCTAGGAGTGAAAAAGCAGCTAGCTATTTCTAGTATTTTTCTCTTGGAGGCATTAAAAATGTATTATTTGATTTCCAAGCTTTTGAAGCAAGTTTTAATACATATTTTTATAAACATTAGCCCTTGTGCCAGGGGGAGTCCCTGGTGGAAGGATCATAGCTGTCATTAAAATTACAGGATTTATTTATCCATTTATTCATCCATCCTAGTTGTCTGCTACTACACACGCCGGCAGCAAAAACAACTTTTCCAGGTCTCTGCATGAGTTACAAGTGCTAGTACGTAGGTATCTATAGGAAATCTTATGCTTTACCAATTAATCTGGTATCTTTTAGTAAACGATAATTTGTATGAATCTCTTGAGTTTATAGCTGTCACATATTGAGATGACATGAAGATGTACCTCTTCTCATGAAATGATTGTGACAGTGTGATTTATTCTTGATAGATAAAGTGTATCTTCTCAAAACTTTATTGATCAATCTCTTCCAAACATATCACATTGAAAATTAAACCACAATTAACCTGGTGTGTATAAATAGGAATAAAAAGAGGAAAATGATTCCAACTTTATGGGCAACAGTGCATATAGAATATAGAAATGTATGCATTTTCAATCATAACCTTAGATTAAACTTTCACAATCACACCACATATAGGTAGGTACAGGTACAAGTATTTTGAATTACAACAAAAGTTTAGAGAAACTGAAAAGTAACACAACTCCCAAATTTAAAGCTGTTAAAAATTAGGTAGTCAAAACAAGAAGCGTCTGGAAGCGTTTCTGATGGCAAATTTGTCCTGGGTGAGGCACCAGACGTAGAGGTTAAGAATGACCTTAAAGTGACAGAGAAACTTTCCTGGAGCCAGGCCTGGTAGGAGAAAGGACCATAACGTTATATGAAGGTGTTAGTACATTAGTGAAAATGGAAAAAAAGTGCTGGTGCTTCTTTCACCAAACTGAGGAAACCCTGGTTGATGTGTACCTGCCGACCTTAGAACAAAATTCATTTCTGTACAGATCTGTCCAAGTTCAGCCCTGAGTGAGCTTATGGTGTTCAGATAAAATACATAAATAGTCTAACCCACAATAATCACTTGCTTTGTTAAAGTACAAAAGTTAAAATGCCTTTATTATCAAGATGAAAAGATGAAAAACAAGACCAACACGTATTGACAGTATATCAGTCTTCACAAGGATCAAAAAGCCGGAGGAAGCCTGTTACGTAGTTAAAGACTTTTCGTATTTTGCACTTCAATCAAGAAGTATGCCTTTTTTTTATGGGGAATCATTTTCCTCTTGTGGACAGCACTATGCTCACCGCTTACCTAGCGCATGCTTCAAATAGATCCAAGTAGTGCTTCTCTTTTGTGTTTTATAATTGTACATATTATACGTTTGTATAAACGCATATCAATCAGTACATCAATATTAGAATGGCTGGGTTATTTTGTGATTTGGATCATCCCTGTATCAACCTGCCTGAGAACTGAGAATTGGCCCAATAACAGATCATTGCTGTCCAGGTCAGGGTGGTGATAATCAAGCCAATTCTCAGAAGCACCTCACCCCAGTTGTCAGTGGACGTCCATCCCCTGCACCAACTCAGGCCTCTGCCGTGCCACCTGGACCCATGCCGGGCAGCTCAGTGGCCCCTCAGCCTCCCGGGCAGCAGGTGTCCCCTATGCTCCAGATGCAGCAGAAACAGAACCGCATCACTCCAATCCAGAAGCCCCAGGGCTTGGACCCAGTGGGGATCCTGCAGGAGAGAGAGTACAGGTATCAATCTGCATTACCCATTTAACACTAGTTTAATCATTCCTTCATTTATTTATTATTTGCTGTGTGAAGCACTTTGGGCTTCATGTTTGCATGAAAGATGCTATATAAATAAATTAAGTTTGAGTTTGACAGATCTTCCAGGAAAAGGATGTAATGTTTATGCATGCTCCAAAATGTCTTTTCTCTCTGCTTCCCTACAGTGTCTCTGGTGAGCAGCATTGTAAAGTTTTTCAAAATAAAACTGTCACAACTTGTGGTTCTTACATATACCACAAACAAACATAAAACACCAGTTTTCTCTGTTAAAATAATATAAGTTGAGATCAAATGTTATATAGCAACTGAGATTTCGGGCTGCTTTTTGCATGGTGGGGTCTAATACTTTTTTTTTCAGTAACTGGATTGCTCAAAGAAGGTATGTGGTTGAAGAACTTTGCAGGAAACTTTTGGGTCACAGTCAAGTCAAGACTGTTTTGTTTATATAGCCTATTATCACAAATCACAAGCGAGAGAGAAAGTTAGGTGTTTAACCGTGTGTGCTGTATCCTGTTTTTTTAGTTGATTAATGCACACTAATTGATGCGTACTTAATTTCCAAACAGGCTAATTACCAAAACAAGTCTTTACCGACATTACAGCGGTAAAATAAATACACTTAACACTGACTACACAGTGCAACATCGTGAATTACAGAGAGAACATCAAGATATTGAGTGTCATGAACTTTATAGCAATAATTTGTTACTTTGAGGGAGCCCTCACCTCCTCAAATGCATTGGTGGGTTAAATACTTGACTTGAGCTGTGAAGGTGTGACGGAAGTGTTACAGGAACATTTTATTGCTATGACTTTTACAAATACATGTCTTGTTGAAACATTACATTATGTGAACTTCACGATGTGAAGAACATTTTGTATTGGAGTTTTTATGGTCTTATGGTCTTTAAGGTGCTGTGAATACGTAATCACAACAGAGACAAGAAAGAGATATGAGTAAGACTCACAGGCCTTAATCTTGCTTTGGCCCTGAGGCTTGTTTTTCTTCGTACGACTCCAAGGCTCTTGTTTTGATGATTTCGTCTTAGTGCTCTCAGATCACCCTTGACAGGCTGCATTGGTCAAGAAATGCTCAGAGACCAGAGATAGCTGACCTCGCTTCACCTTGTCTGTCCAATTAGGGCATCTGAACAACAGTACCTCTGTGAAACTGTTGGGAAAAGTCCTACATTGTAATAATTTATTGATAAACATCTGAGGCATCGTGACAGTTATTTAATCAAATCAGTAATTCCAACACAACAACTGTAACTTCACTTGTTGTATGAAAAATTAAATTGGTGTTCGCAGGAACAGTTGATAACCATTACTAAAAAGACTCATGAACTGGTTGTGCATCATACAATATTTAAGGGTAAATGCTTAAAAATGTAGTTGAGTTTTGTATGGCCGAGTAATCATAGTGCAGATAACACTAGTACATCACAGATTTATTTTTCTTAAATAGAATGAATTATTCAGAATATCATGCAACATATTCTGGATTCTTTAGGCCCATAACGAATAATAATTAAGTAGACAGATATATAACATAGAGAATAAATTTAAATTAATAAATTTCACTGATACTTGGAGGAATAAGGAATTTTTTCTTGACTAAACCTTTACTGGCTTACTTCTGGTAATTATAACTTTGTATCTGGAAAGTTAGGTTTAATTTATTCTAGGGTAATTGTCTATAACAGTGTGCACACATGCATTAACCTCTATGTCCTGTCATGCATTTATTATGAGATTTTTCCAGGGTAGCTGTTTCTTATTTCCATAAAGAGTAGTTTGGTAAAGTTTGACTTACCATCTTCTTTATGTTCCTCAGATTGCAGGCTCGGATTGCACATCGAATCCAAGAACTGGAAAGTTTGCCAGGCTCTCTGCCCCCTGACCTGAGGACTAAAGCCACAGTGGAGCTCAAGGCACTGCGTCTACTCAACTTCCAGCGGCAGGTACGCAGCAGTTGCCATGTTTCACGTTCACTGTGACTGCACAGAATGAAAATTTACCCAGAATGACTCACAGCTGAGGGAATTCAGTCACTGACACATCAAGACACATTGCTGATTTCCTTGCTGACTCGTGCTGATTGAATTCCACCCAGTAGGTGTTTCGTTCTTTTTGCCCTTGGTTAACTCTTTAGAAACCTTTTAAGTTCCTCAGGAGTCAAAAGTGTTGAAAGAGTGATGAAATGAGTTACTATTACTGTATTATATTAGAGTTTACACAAATGTAGTCGTAGTCATCTAGTCATCAACTAATGCTTATTTTCATTATGGATTATTCTGTTGAACATTCTAGAATAATTCATTATTTGTTTGGTCCATGAAATGCAAGTAACATCCTCAAATATCTTATTTTGTCCACAGCACAAACATATTCAGTTATAGAGGACCGACTAAAGAAACCAAAAAATGTTCACATTGGCGCAGCTAAAATAAGAGACTTTGGCAACTTCTTCTTAAAAATGACCCAAAAATGAAAAATGAATTATCACAACAGTTGGCAATTAATTTAGATGTTAACAACTAATTGATTAATTGTCCAATTATTGCAGCTCAGACAGTTTGGTTGATTAAACAATAGAGTTGTGAAAGTGGTTGCTGTTAGTCTCTCCAGTTTCAATTAAATATCATAAAATAACCAATACTAATAATAGTCATTTATTTTTCAGTTGGAACACGTTTTATTTTTGGCCTTAAAGCACCTCTCAGTGCCATTATTTTGAGAAAATAACCTGCAAGTTGATGATAATTGGTTTCAAACCAAAAAATAATGATGCCTCATAAGCTGCAGTTTCATGCGTTATCTTCACTTCTGCTTGTTGTTCAAAATTGACTGTCTTCTCTCCAGCTGAGGCAGGACGTGGTTGCATGTATGAGGCGAGACACAACCCTGGAGACGGCCCTCAACTCGAAGGCTTACAGACGCAGCAAGCGACAGACGCTAAGGGAGGCACGCATGACCGAGAAGCTGGAGAAACAGCAGAAGCTTGAGCAGGAGAAGAAGCGTAGGCAAAAACATCAGGTGATCCACACTTCACTGTTTATAAAAGAAATTCAGAGAAAAGCTGTGTCAGGGCTGGTTTTTAAAGTTTAGGAGCAAAAATGAAAAAACAGTGCAGCAGCAACACGTGTTGTTCTAGTTGTTGCACAAATATGTTGTGGAAAGAAGTGCTGTCATGATAATTGAGATTTGTGTTGTGTAAATCATTATTACTTTGAGCTCAGTAAACTTCAATGCTTTCACCATCCAAAAGTTTCTGCAAGCAACAACTGAAAAACGATGAAGAAGAGAAAACATTCAAACACACATTAGGCTGTTTCTAGACAGTGGACATCCACAGAAGACTTTTATTTTAACAATGTCTGAAAGATGAAGGCTTACAAAGCCACATCATCAAACACTCCCTACATGTTCAAATGAATCCATCTAAAGTGGATGACAAAACTGACAATGGAAGTGCTTAATGATTTCATGACTTTTTTTTTTTTTTTGTTCAGGAATATCTCAACAGTATCCTTCAGCATGCTAAGGACTTCAAAGAGTATCATCGCTCAGTCTCCGGTAAAATCCAGAAACTCACCAGAGCTGTTGCCAACTGGCACACCAACACGGAGCGGGAACAGAAGAAGGAGACCGAGAGAATCGAGAAAGAGAGGATGAGGAGACTTATTGTAAAGACCTGAACGTGAAAATATACATTACACCTTGCAGAAATAATCCTCACGGCAGCCTCTGCCTCATTGAAATTCATTTACAGCTGCAGGAGGTCAAAATAAGCAGCACATTTTGTCACCAGCTTAACTGATCATTTAGAGATATACTGACAAACAGCAGTGTGTGTTCAGATGAAAGAAAAACACAACAAACAAACACTGAATATATATATATATATATATATATATATATGACAGTTTCATGGTGATGGTTATGTCACATACTGCTTAATTAATGGTGTACTCATTTAAAAGTAAACTATAAGATAAGCTATAATTATTATATATATATGACAATAACTTGAATTAAGATACATGTTAATGTGAATTTGATCTGAAATAGGCCTGAGATCCAAAACAAACACTGATTTGGTCTATTGGATTGATGCATTAACACACCACACTGATCATACAAAGCATACTCTAATTAACTTTGAATAAATATCCTCAGTCTGTTATCCTCAAGAAACTCTGGTGATCTTCCACCATTAACCTCCTTTCACTATCCCCCACTTAGGAAGAAGATGAAGAAGGCTACCGAAAACTAATTGACCAAAAGAAAGACAAGCGTCTGGCATACTTGCTGCAGCAGACAGATGAATATGTGGCCAACCTCACGACCCTGGTGTATGAACACAAAGCTGCCCAAGCTGCCAAGGAGAAGAAGAAGAGAAAGAAGAAGAAGAAGGTAAGAAGAGAAATGGTTATTAAGTGGTGATTATTCACAAGATGTTGCTTTGTGCTGTTGGATGTCTGAATACTTTGAAGCTTCTTAGCCATCTGTGTGACGTTCAATTTCAAACCTATTCTTTCCTGCAGAAGATTTAAAATGTTCAAAATTCGTTACAAATGTATACTGTAGTTTCTTTTGACTTGACCAAAGCAGTAAATTACTTCACATTTATGGTCAGAATCTAGGCAAACACATTGTAATGTGGTTGTGGTGTATATCCTGAGAAATTCAACCCAACCCTCCCTTAGAGCACTGATTAACTGTGACATGAATAATACCTTACGATCAGTTCAATCTCATGGTTTGTTGTTTTGTTCATTTCAAGCATCTTCCAGAATGACAGTGTGGTTAATGTCAAAGGATCACATGGCATTCCCGTGATTTAAAGTGTTGAAGTGTGACATGGTGGGCTGAGAGTACATACGCGGAACTAATCTGTGTTGTCTTTGACTGGAACGAACACCTGCAGACTCTCAGCTGCTCACAACACCTGGTCTGAGATCCCTGACACTGATGTCAGCCATTTGAAAAGACTTTTTTTTAGTGCTGTCAATCGATTAAAATATTTAATCGCGATTAATCTCATGAATGTCATAGTTAACTCGCGATTAATCGCAAATTAATCGCACATTTTTATCTATTCTAAATGTCCCTTGAATTATCATTTTAATACTCTTATCAACATGGAAAAGTGGATAGGCTTGCTTTGTGCAAATGTTTTTTATTGCAAACCACAACAACAACATGTAGTGTTACAGCCATTCACGTCTGAAGCAAAATCTCAAACAAAGCAACACCATCAATAAACAGATGACAAAAAAATAAATACCTAGTCACAAAAACAGCCCCCTCAACAACCTTCAAAACAGGGTGATACAAAATAAATCCATCCATTGTCGCCTGGTTATGACGCGGAGGAGGCGGAGAATTTGAATTGCCGGTGTGTTTGGCCATCAAGTCGTATTTCAGACTGGATGTGCTACGATGATAACTCAGTTCACACCGACAATACACACAGATAACGTTGGTTTTATCTAACGACCCATTTTGCAACGTTTTAAAACTGAACTTTCCATTCATAATTTTGTTAGCAGCGTCTATTTCAGCATCTCGTGCTCGACATCCACAATACGGTAGCGTGCGGCGCGCTTATTGTTTTGCTTCCGGTTTACAGCTGGATCCTGTAGTTTTTCTAACGTTACTAGCAGTGGCCACAGCTTATGAAAAAACTACAAGTTCACTAGGTCACAAAGAGCGTTAATCTCGCGATAAAAAAATTAACGCCGTTAAAATTGTTTTGCGTTAACGCGTTAATAACGCGATATTTTTGACAGCACTACTTTTTTTATAATCAAATACTGCGCGTGGGAATACACCTAAAAATATATTTCGGTACACTTAAATGATCCTTGATAATCCTTCCTTTGATACCTCTAAAGAGCGAGTGACCTTGCCCCTTAATACAGAGGAAACTATGGCATTGAAAGCAACCATTACTGAGAGATTACGTGATGCTGCTATTACCTGTACTGTCAATAAACGCTGCTGTTATTTAGAATAACATTTGTAATGAAGTGTCAGCTGAACTGGTTTATGTGTTTGATGTCTAGAAGGTGGATGGAGATGGCGAAGGCACCAGCGCCATTGGACCTGACGGAGAGGTGAGCTGCAGTGATTTATTCAGTGAAAAAGCTCCACAAATGTACTGTACACAACCTGCACAGCACCAAACAGCAGACAGCCACAGTCTGATACTAGCTGGAGAACAGTGTGGATCATTTAGCAGCTGAAGAGTCAGATATTTCCCACAGGAGCTAGAGCTAATGGAGAGTAAATATTGGACTCACTTTCGTCAGGTGGCCATAAACACGACTAATGAATGATAATGTTGCCCCATAACTTCTGGATGTGTAATTATGAACGGTTTGGCATATCAACTTAAAAGGCGATGAAATGACGTGTTCACAACTTGCTTCCATTTCCCCCAAGTTGCCAAAAAAATCAGTTATTGCAGATTTAAATGGCACTGGTGCAGTGACTGACATTATTCATCGAAGGTAGCTCGCTAACCTTAACTTAATAACATTGAGGTAACCACTGTGTGTGGCTATCAAAACATTAAAACTCAAGTTAGCTGACGCCTCATATAACCCTTATCCTTGTATAACCAGAGAGGACATATACAGGACAATGCTTTTCAGCTTTTACAAGAACTACTCATCCCAACTACTTCACACACAGCATTGCACATTTTATATTGCTACTTGTTTTACAGATGCATCTCAGGCTGCAATTTCATCCTTTGCACTTTTAGAATATTTAAAGGTCCGGTGTTGCAACCAACTGAATACCCATCGCATCACCCTCTCCTTTCTGAGCGTGTAGAAGGTCCTAGGGTGGCTGTTAAACTTGCAAAAAAATCTCACTGTGGTGATGTTTATCTCTTTCACTGATACATTATAGCTATAATTACCCTATCTGAGGCAGACTGTAATAGTAATCGTAAAATAATGATTTTATCTGCAGCCCAGCAGTTTGGTAATGGCTGCTGGTTAAGGCAGTATTTATAAATGCGATGAGGTGATCAAATTTCACACCTTGTGGATTGTTTGTCGTGCAGCCCATGGATGAGAGCAGCCAAATGAGTGAGCTGCCAGTCAAAGTGATTCAGACAGAGACTGGGAAAGTTTTGCAGGGAACAGACGCTCCCAAATCCAGCCAGCTGGAGGCCTGGCTCGAGATGAACCCTGGGTGAGTAGGCACAGAAATGTTGTCGACTGCTGACATCCCCCTGAAATTAAAATGATTTTTGTAGTATTTATAATTGAGTTTCTGCCACCATTTTTTTTCTGTTCAGCCACGGTGGTTATCACCGCTTATGCTAACTTTTAGTTGTTTTAAATGAAAACAAAGCACTTGTGAGGCTTTGTGCTTTTAAAGGATGATTAGTTTATCAAGGTTGAATGAGGATTCAACCAGATGCCATCCCAAATAAAGGATCAACCCCACACCCCTGCCTGTATATTATGTTGATATGTGACCGATACGCCGACTGAACTTGTTATTTTTCTTGGTTTCCTGGCGGGTCGTCCTTTTAAAAAAACAGGTATGAAGTTGCCCCGCGGTCAGACAGTGAGGAGAGCGGATCAGAGTTTGAGGAGGAGGTCAGTGACTCTCTCATTAATGAGCTCCCACAGAGCAACTCTGCATATACTGTACATACACACACTGAATACACACATCAGAATCCACCAGGGGGCTGTAGCTGTATGCACTTAAGTAGTACTATTTCTGATGATTTTTTATTCCCGATACAGCTACTTCTGTTATCTGTCTGTTGTTGTTATATGTATCTGTCAGTCATGTGTTATAAATTTTGCCCTATAAGGAGGAAGAGGAGGGGGCAAAGCCAGAAACGGAGGAGAAGATAATCGATGCCAGCGGAGAATTTGTGAAGGCTGCCAAGCACATCATCGAGTATTGTATTACTTCTCACTATCACTCAGATTCACTTGGCAGGACACTTTTTTCATCCAGTTAGAAAGATAAAAGATGTAATTCCTTTTACCATATGGTTTAAACGGATATTAAACATGAAAAGTTGTAAACATCTTCAAAGGATTTCAAAGAAACTCCCTCTGATTATCCCAGCAGGAGCCTCACGTCGGGGTAAATCATTCACAGTTCTATACACTGAGATTAAAGAAAAAGTAACAGAGAATAAACAGAAAAATATATAAAGTTGTGTTAGACCTTTTACTGGATCTAGATGTTTCCAGAGGAGCTATTAACAAGGATCTCTGGCTGAGCTGTGAGCTCCCGGCACCAGACACTGCCAGGCCTCAAAACTGATCATTAAAATCAATTCTAAAGAGCACAGTTCAGTGTGGGATAGAGGGGTTTCAAATAGTCTCTCGTGTACTTAATGCACACATTCAGGTCGGCCAAGCAGGATGTCGATGATGAGTACAGTGTTCCTACTGGACAAACCAGCTCCCAGTCTTATTATGGTGTGGCCCATGCTGTCATTGAGAGGGTGGAGAAGCAGTCGTCGCTGCTGATCAACGGCACACTCAAACATTACCAGGTACACAGATGCACACACACACATGCTTGCATTGCTTCTTATTTTGTAAACTTTTCTAACAGCATCTTGCTGTTTTTATTGCTCACTTTTTCATTCATTTAGATTTTAGATTTTTTATTTTCTATCCAAGATGTTTCAAAATGTTTATCACGTCTCTGCCGAAAAACCTTTTTTAATACAGACAAGCAGATTTGCATTTTTTTTCCCCCCCACTTGCTTTTCTGGCAATGAATGACTAATGAATGTAAAAAATCATTTTGTTAATTTTGTCTGAAATCTTAGCTGACTGATAAGATGACGTATTTGAAAGGATACTCATAATTTCTTCAAATGTCTATCTCTACCTGGCCCTTTTCAGCACAGAGTCAGTATGCAGTGCCGAGGTCAGGCCCTCTGTCATGTGTATCTTGCTACATACTTCTGTTATTGCCCTCCTGGAATTGTAGTTCCACTTTTTTCCTGTAGTTTCTTTTTGTCTCCTTTACTGCTCTTCTTCCATTGTAGGCTGCTGCTCTATGTTTGTCCATGTTGCTGGACTGCAGCCCTAATTTGTAGGCTGCACTGTGTGAGTCTATAGCATTGCAGAAGGTTCTGGCAATCCATGGTTTCTGATTTAGCTGTAGTTTTACACCACAGGCTCAGTGATTCCATTGATGTCCTCAGTGACATCCATGGCGTAGATGGTCTTTGAATGTGCTGTTGCGCTGTGACGCTACATGTAGATGGCATAAACTTCTTAAGGTTAGAAGTTTTTGACTTTTTGTCTCGTTCTGCTAATCAAGGTGAAGCCGTTGTTGTGTTTGAAAGTGTTTACTCTGACAAACCCAACTTCAGTTGAAGTACGTCGGCACAGTATGACAGTAATTTCGGCCCAGCATCCAAATGATACAGTTTGCCCTAACTTTAAATACAATACACGTGGTATCACATGAGGCTCTGCAGCCTCAGGTTCATTAGCAGCCATTCTTAGAGATCCTTGAGTTGTGATGCATCTGAGAATCGATTGGTTGTTTACAGTGTTTACAACATCCTTAGTATTGCTACAGTATGACACTCCTCTGGCTTTTTACACACACAAGCTGAGCTGCAAACAGAAACAGGGACAACATCTGTCCATGTCTGCTCTCATCATGCATTGTTCATAAATATTGCTGTCAAGTGGGGAAGCACTGCTATCATATGGGTTTGGTCTTGTTTACCAGGGTACCATTATAATCTCCCTACTGTTGTGTAAGTGGGGATGGTAGTGAAAGATAGTATATTACAAGAGATAGGGAACTGGCAGCAGGAGGCTACTAACATTTTTCTTTCTTCTAATCAGGTTGCAGTCCTAGCACTCCTCTGATTTATGATGTGCCAGGCTTTAAATGAGAAATGGTGGCAGCCCTTTGGAGAAATTGGAGAGATTTCATCTGTACAATAATTGGATCAATTGTCTGCTGTGCCAACGGCGATCTGTATAACAAACTATTATCAACAAGAATTAGTAGACGCTACTCATTAATATAGGACAGGTTTCACTTCATTTCTTCCAGATTTTACCCTTTACCACCCCGTTCCTGTGGATTAGCTGTGCTTTCAGGCATTTCATTAACTAACATGCAGTTGGTAATTGGTTGTTGGCCCCCTTTTCTGCTGCTTGTGCCCTCGTGCCCTCTCCTGTTTCTGCATACTGTCTTTCTCTGATTGTTTTCCCTAGGCCACAGGCAAGCTACACAGTTGGTAAAAAAAACATTTGATATTTTGCAACCACGCTTGAATCACTTAGCATATAAAATGCCAAAGTGCATTTGCAGAACTCACCATGAAAAGCATTAAATTTACTTCTTTAGGTGCATGCAAGGGTTTGCACCATAAATTTAGACTGGCAGAAGAAGCACATTTAAAATCCATGTTTTAGTTATTTTTAAGAACAGCTGAAACATGCTCGAAAAAAAAAAGATATTTGAAGACGCCACCTTTGGCTTTCATTTTTCAATATTTTTCGACAATATGTTGAACGATTAATTGAGAAAACAATTATCAGATTTATTAACAATTAAAATAATCATTCGTAGCAGCCATATTTTCTATTCAAATGTGCCTTTTCGACTGTCACAGCTAAAAGTGACAGGAGACCATATACTTTTTTTGTTTTGGTTACATATTATGCATATTATTATTAGCTACCTGAGCCACTAGCAGAGTTTTTCCTCATTTAGTATTCAGATTTGCATACCTGCCGTTCGTAGGTAAAATGTTTCCACTCAAAACACTTAGCCTCTTTGACATGCAATTAAACATGCAATATGTAATTTTCCTTCATAATAATTTCCTTCATAATTATCGTAATGAATTGATAAAACACTGCCCAAAGCGCTCTCTGCCTTCTGTTAATGGTTTTTTGGTCTTTTATGTGCTCGAGAAGAAATAGTACACACAAATGTGAAGAAATGAGCAGAATATATCCTCTGCAAGCATATTTTTAGGCCTGCCTTTTCTTTCTCTGTGTTATCTAGATCCAGGGGCTGGAGTGGATGGTATCTCTGTACAACAACAATCTAAACGGCATCCTGGCTGATGAAATGGGCCTCGGCAAAACCATCCAAACCATCGCCCTTATCACTTACCTGATGGAGTACAAGAGGCTCAACGGTCCCTTTCTCATCATTGTTCCTCTCTCGTCAGTATTCCTCAGCTGCTCATTCATCATGGCTCTTATTGTGCAGTGTTACGACATCCTAAAATATTTTTCTTAAGAGACTGATGTACGCAGTGTTTAAAATTACTCTTGGGGATTATTTTAGATTGAAATACACCGACCCTATTTAGTCTAAATCACATGATGGGGCAGTAATACAGGAGTCAGGAGTCCCGTCCCTGATTGAGACACTGATACATCTGTTTGCTCAATCGAATTCCAAGTGTGTGCACATTTAGAGACCACCTTTTCAAGGTCGATGAGGCTGCAGTTGTTTGGTGCCTCTGTTTCAACCACAATCTCCAAAACATTACCAGTGGGTACTCCTGGGTTCTTTTCAACTTATTTAAACATAGCTGATGAAAGCAACCCTCAGTAATCAGATTTACCTTTTGTAGATTTAGATTTCAGTGTAGTAGTAACTGCAGGTGTGAAAATGTTTTTTTTATTCCAATGCCCGTTTTTTCATCATTACCGGTGGGTGCACTGATTTTTGTTGTCAAACTGAGCACAGCAGAGGCTTAAATTTGAGCTCAGGGCCACTGTGTTTAATTTTCTTTCTAATATGCACTGCGAGCTAATATGGAGAAAAGCCTTAACTTCTTTTACTGTGTGTAGGGAAATTAAAGTTAATAGGCAGAAAGCTTGATCTTCCCAGGGGGGCTAGTTTTCAACAAAACCCTCTTAAGTCTCTCATTGTGAGTTGCAGTCCGTTTGACCCTTTGGAAAGCTATTGAGGTTTACCACTGCATAGGATTTTTTCTTCATGTGATGTTTATCCAGCAAATTATGTCTGAACCTTGATGTTAGGCATTTCAATGAGGACTGCCTCTTTAATGTCTCCATGTCTTAGCTAAAAGTGTAATTATAATTGCTCTAAATTCAGACCACATTCTTACAGTCCTCCAACACTTGTGGTGATTGTCATTGATTTCCTTTTTCTAGGACTTTGTCCAACTGGGTCTATGAACTTGACAAGTGGGCACCCTCTGTGGTGAAAATTGCTTACAAGGTAAGAAAAAAAAAAAGATGTTTTCATGTCAGTTTCTCAAGACATTGTGATTGCTTTGTGATAAGAAGCTGTCTTTTCTTTGTGTCCCTCCGATAAAAGGGCACCCCTGCTTTGCGCCGTGGGCTTGTACCTCAACTCCGCAGTGGGAAGTTCAATGTCTTGCTGACCACCTATGAATACATCATCAAGGACAAGCAAATACTGGCCAAGGTAAAAGAGATCAAAACTTTGTTTTAACTTTGTATAATTTACTTTCTTCGTACACTTCACACACACATGAACACTTACATTTTTTACAAAAGCTTTCATTACAGCTTTTCCAATCAGTAGTTAAATGACTAATACTGACTGATACTTGAGCTTTCCCCACACAAGTGCTAGAGAGAGTTTTAAAGTTACTTTTCAAGTCTGACAATCTACCTGAATTGCTCTGCACTTACTGTGACTGTAGAATTCAAGGAGGCAGTAATAACAGACTCCAACAGATTCTAGGTAAAGGTAAAACTAAAAAGGCAACAGCCGCTCCTCGGATCCACATCGAGTTATTTGGGTTTGTTTGGGTCTAAAACTGCAGGAGCTTAATCATGGTTCTTTGTACTGAGTATTTGATACAGCGAGCAGGGAGTCTGTGGATCTAAGCGGCTCTAAAGGGAACAAACAGTACCACCCAGCAGCACGTGATTTTATAATCAGGCAAGTCCATTAAATGTTTTGTAGACAAACAGTAGGATCATTAGAGTCACATAGGCAAACTTGTTCTTGCTTGTAATAAATGAATGCACAAGCTACAGAGTATCTCAAGGAAAAATAAAAGGTCTGATGTTTGCAATGCTTTTTTAATGAGAGAATCGGCAAAGACTAGAGCCTCAGTTTTGTCTTTACTCATTGAGAGGACGGCTTGTGAATTTCCCCATTGTGGGACAATAAAGGTCTATCTTATCTTGGTTCATCCACACCTCAGTGTCATATTTAATGTGTGATTAAAATATATACCGTAATTTTCGGACTATAAACAGATTTTCTAACCATGCAGGCATGTTCATCCCGTGTTGGTGCTGTGTTGATGCCGTGTTGATGGCGTGTTGGTGCCGTACTGCCGATTTTCAGGCACAGTTTGAAAAAAAAAATGTGTACCGTTTTTCTGTTTAAATATCTCATGTTACAACATGAAAACCTGCGGCTTATATTCAGGTGCGCTCAATAGTCCGAAATTTACGGTAAGCAGTGAGTACAACGCGAATGTAAGGTCTGCCGTCAGGGTCTGGAGTTTCAGTTGCTGTTCAACAAAATCTTAAGTGGTCTGCAATAGGGATGCTCCGATCGAACGGCCGCCGATCGTTATCGGCCGATATGGACCCTAAACAGGTTGATCGGTGGGTTCTCAAAGTGCAGATCGGTGACGTAAATAACCTGAGACTGTTTTTCAGTGCGTGATGTAAATTATAGGGGTGGAAGGAAAAATCAATCCACATAAGTATCGCGATTTTTTTATTTTAAGATTTTCAAATCGATTTTTTTGTTCAAAAATCAATTTTTCCAAATTTAAATGCTTCATTTTAGTTTATGTTTATAAGCCTAGGTGGGAAGCAGTTACCGCTTTTCTCCAGCGGAGGGCGAAATGTTTTACTTCGACTACCTAGTAACGTGACGTCATATGTGTTTGCGGGAAAAACCTAAACAGAAAGCGAAGAAGAAAAAAAACAGAAAGCGGAGAATGGCGGACAACTTGCAAAAATGCGCGGATTCATTCTGTTAGAAAGGTTTCAGATGTGGACAGTATAACCCTCAGAAAAGTATATATTTTTTTTGAAAAGAGAGTGTAAGTTCAAATGTAGCAGTTAAAATGGTTCAAATATATTGCTGCTAAATAAATCTTAAAAACTGACTCACGTGATGTGCATTTTTTTGGGAAATATGGCTCCTGATATAGTCTGTAGACATCATCATCATTCCACTCTTTCACATGGTTTGGTGCTAAAAAAAGCAAACTAAAAATCGCAAAAATCGGCAATATCGAAGAATCGCAATTTAAATCGAATCGGCACCCAAAAAATCGTAAAAGAATCGAATCGGGAGAAAAGCATATGGTCCCAGCCCTAGTAAATTACATGAGAAAAATGGTTTTACCACTTTAAGCGCTGCACAAGGCTAGACTGTAAATACAGAACATGGAGAATTATTATTCTCCCATCCATCTGTGATCGGTGATCGGATCGGCCCCAAAAAATGCTGATCAGAGCATCCCTAGTCTGCAACCCCCTCAATAATTTCTAATGAGGTCATTGGACATAGGTTGGTAAATGTTTTTGGCTAATTAAATTGCCATTTATGTCATTAAGTCTCAAGGCTGGAAGCTTTATTATTGACTGTATATTTGTACACCTAGTTGCTGCTGCTGACGTTTGACTGATTTTCACTTTTGCACACGATCTGGGAAAATCACTTATGTTTGTCTTTGTGTGCTGCGTGTTTGTGCACAGGTACATACACACTTAATGAGTCTTGAGACTGGCCACAGAATGAAATAAATGGAAATCAGTCAATATGTTTTGCTTCAGATAAGAAGCATTTCAAGGACAAGGCTCTTAACTCACTAACAAACTCGGACATGCACGTTCAGAGACTCTCCACAAGTGGGAGATGTTCATTCATCGTAACGGTCTGACTGGGTAAGAAATACGGTGCAGCACCATATTTACACAGGCACAGGATTGAGTGCAGGTCATCAGCGTTTTGGCAGCACTCAGAGCCCAATATGCTATCACTGTAGTTACATGCTTTAAATGGAATAAAATAGACTTGAAGACTCTTTGAGTCACATTGACGTGAAAAGTGAGCTTTTAACACGGCCTGTGTAGCCAACTGTATTCTTTGAAATAGAAGTGCATCTGTTCTCTCAGATGCTAAAACCAGCACCTTTAGTCCATGGCTTGTTAAAGCCAACATTAGGTGGCAAAGAGCTGAAATAACACACTTATTCACAGAGAAAGCAAAACGTTTGCTGTTTTATTATGTTAATTTCTTCAAATCACCTTTCAGTTTCTTCACAAACAATTATTTTATGCATATGAAATTAGAGAGTTGTTTGAGTTTGCGTACCCTGAGGGTAGAGAGTCAAAAAGCTTCTCCTCTGCAGACACTTCTCCTGCTCCTTTGAGATCAAACATATTTCAAATGCAAATTTGGACACCGTGTTCTGTGTTTTTAAGTATACCATGAGGTCCAATTAGTCTTCTTCCAAATCCAGATCCGTTGGAAGTACATGATTGTGGACGAGGGTCATCGCATGAAGAACCACCACTGTAAGCTCACCCAGGTGTTGAACACCCACTATGTGGCTCCCCGCCGCCTCCTCCTCACCGGTACTCCACTGCAGAACAAGCTCCCCGAGCTGTGGGCCCTGCTCAACTTCCTCCTGCCAACCATCTTCAAGAGCTGCAGCACCTTCGAGCAGTGGTTTAATGCCCCATTCGCCATGACGGGAGAGAGGGTAAGTTTTAGGAGCCATTTCCCATCTTAAATTCAGCTTGTACAAATTCACCCCTTGGGAGTACTCGGAGAGAGAATCTGGGCCAGTACGGTTAGACATATATCTACTGGATTTTTGGCTAATATAAGGAACATCTTCTGAAAACTGATAAAAGTTTTCTTCAAAACTGTTTCCCTGAGAACTTCACAGTCATCACCTCTGTCATTTCTACGGAAAAGATATTAAGTTTGGTATAACTGTCATAAAGTTTGAATTTTTTACAGAGGTTATTTAAAGGCATATGAAGGTTTATTTTATTTCAGGACATACTCTGAATATAGATGAATGTTATTGTAATTTCCCATAGGCAAATGTTCTCTGCCCTAAGGAATGTTAGAGTCAAGGTTAGACACTGGAATTCTTATTGGCTGTTCAGAGGTCCTGCAATATGAAACTTTCTTTTTTGTTTTTTTCCACACGTTCGTTGTATGATCTTTGCTCACATAAGGTCACAGTGTATTACCCACTGCACTGTGACATACGATCTTGCCTGAGGCTGAGGAAACCTGTAAACAAAAGAAAATACTTCTGCTTCCAAACAAGCTTGTTGTTGTTGTTGCGTGGGCAAGCAAGTGAAACAAAGTGTGTTGCAAGGCAGAACTGAACACCCAGCAAGCTTAAAACAAATTAATGAAAGTTAATAATAGTTCAGACTCCCTTTTTTATTTCTATGGCTTTTGTTTTCACCATTAGATTCATATCAAAGTCCCCTGGAGAGTTTTCTTGTAAACAAACGAGCTATGTTCATGTTCATTCACCAAAATGCATTATGTGTATCCTTGAGGTCTTAAGGCACATTACAGGGGAAAAACAAGGGTCTGTGATTAAATCAAATTAAAAGCAAAAAAAAAGCAATTGGCTGCATCCACAAAAGTCAACGCAGCTGCAACCATGTTCAACAAATTTAAACTTATGCCGCATCCCCACTCCACCTGCCGTCATCCATGCAAAGCAGTCGCGGCACACCAAGAGCATATTAAAGGCGGCGGCACATGCAAAAGCTACTTTTTCTTTGATAATAGATGTTTATTTCATATATTCCTCATGAAACATATATACAGAAATATTTTACATTGTGCACTGTTTACATTCAGATTTATTAGCTTGCAGTCTTCTCTTTCGCTGCCTTTGCTGGAGCATTGTTACACTAATTTGCACATTACCATCATCAACAATTGGCCAATGGAATAACATCAAAGTGGCGACTGAACTGTATGTTGCATCGCTTGCACATACAAACAAAACATCAGGTCAAAAACATCACAGGATACCAGAGCTGCACCAGTGTATCAGTGGGCCAATATTGGCCCGTCGCAGACATATTGTTATCGGTGTACATGTTATCCATTATGCACCAATAAAAAGTGATGCGGACAGAAATGTTTGTGGTAAGGTATTGATTGATAGCAAAGTTTATTCAGCAGAGTGAACTTTGATTTACAAAAGAATTTTTAACTTAAATATTCTTTAATAAAGTTATTTGTTTGTCATATTAGTGCACATAGAAAATGTTTTTATTTCAGTGTATTGGCTACCATATCAATAATCTGTGATTTTTTCCCCCTCTATTGGTCTCAAAAATCACACCTTTTTTTATATTCTTTTACGACACAATCAGTGAAATGACAAATAAGAAAAAGAAAACAAAATGTATAGTTCATAATGCATATAGGATTCAGATAGGAAAAAATAAACAATGTTAAAAGTCTAAATTTCCCAGTATTTATGCCTCTTCTGCTTTGGTAAGAGTGAAAATCATTTTCTCCATTGAGTGAATAGACTTGATTATGTGATTATGTTAATATTGCACATATAATACAGTAGCACAGTGGTGGGAGAGCTCCACACTATTGCTGAGATCCATTGAAATTAGATTTCTGGTTGGGGGGAATTTAAAAAAAGCAGCATTTTTCCAGTACAGATCCCCTCAAAACATGAAGTTAGTGAAAGTAAACTGGCTTTCCTCCTTTCCTCTGCTATTATAATGTTAACGTTTTCCCAGCGCTATCTTATATAATTGGTTGAATTTTTATTTTTGAAGTTAAATCCCTGTACAGTTTGCCTGTGTTGCCTTTATTGTTTTTTTTCAGAGTCATTCTTGAGGGCTCAACAGAATCAGAGTCCTTATTTCCTTTAGAAAAATGTGTCAGATCTGTAGATGTCTTTCCACCCAGCCACTGGCCAGTCTTGTCTCTGTTATGCTTAATCCTGCTGCCCACTATGCAAACAGCAGCACATTTTGTGATGTATTGTAACATATACTTTCTGACTTGTTTAGGTCGACCTAAACGAGGAGGAGACCATCCTAATTATTCGGCGTTTGCACAAGGTGCTCCGCCCCTTCCTGCTCCGCAGACTGAAGAAAGAGGTGGAGTCTCAGCTGCCAGAGAAGGTGCGGTTAAAGTGTTTCCACTTTGATTTGATGTAGCAGGATTATATTTGCTGCATAGTGCAGAAACCTCTGCACTTTTGTTTGACTAAACTGATTTTAACAGCAAATTTAAATCTAAAAAGTAATGAGCTGCACCATTACAAAAAATAATTCCCAGCAGTGTGGCTATTAAAACTTCAGAAACTTCATATCAGCATGGGTCCAGGTGTCTTAGAAGTGTGTTTTTTTTTTTTGTTTGTTTTTTTCTTATTCTGGGGCAGTATGCAGCGCTAGCTTTGACAACCTTGAAATTAACAGGAGAGAGGAGAGACTGTCCTGTAGTTAATCAATCATGGATGCTGACTGACTGGGAGTCAGAGATGTTTTGCGAAAGTCTTTGTCTTTTATGTTATTATGAGAGGTGTAAAAATATTTTCATTTCATTAATTAGCCGTTGCGGGTCACCACAGTCACCGTTATCAGCTGTAGCTTTGTAACTGGAACGATCAACTTTCCAGCTGTGAGTATTAATTAAGAACAGTGATGAAACAGTGCAGTTTCCTAAAAATAATGGGCATCCTTGTAAGGATCAAGGCTTCTCTGTGGCCCTGTTTGCAATTATATTATTAACCTACTTCTGACTCTGTCTTATTTGTAGATCAACTGACAAACTGAAATAAATGGTTCATGGTAAATGTGTCATCCCATCAGAGTGACGCAGAGCCCGATGTCAACAATTGTTGAAAGAGAGCACTGTGACCATCCAATGCGCCAAGGCTAAAATCCATTTTACAAATCTTCTTGAGCCTAAGAATGGTTTTCCTGAAAATGTTGTCACTGAAGTTGCTCTTAGAAATGATCTTAGATTACTGACTGACCCTGATCCTTGTAGGAGGCTAACAACATCTTGAGAGACCCTGGTAACCAAAAAACTACATTTTGTTTATTTATTTTTTTATTGTTGTGAAATAAGTGCTAATGGTTAACTAAACTGACTCACACACAAATTATTTCAGCAATTCATCCGCAAACTTCTATCAACAACATCGCCCAACCCTAATGTTTAAGGTTTAACATGCGTTTAAGAGTAATGCCTGGCTCGAGCAACCGATAAATACAGCATAGTTCGCCTGGTCAACATGCATAATAACTGTGCATCTGCATAATATTTCCTGCCAGTGAACTGCCTCCTTGGTGGAGGTATGAGAGCATTTTCTAGTTAAGTGGGCTATCTACTTATCATTATGGACTGTTTTTAGGAGTCTGCTCACACTGATATAGGCTCATAAAAATATTGTTTGTTATATTAAACAATAACAGGCTAATTAAGCCAAAAAGATTATTGTTATTTGAAGGTCTGCATCTCACAGTGTGTGCTTAGAAAAATTCTGTCCCTTTCAAGCATTTCATTGTACGGTTTACAACACTTGTTATGTATGTATGTGTGTGTGTGTGTGTGTGTGTGTGTGTGTGTGTGTGTGTGTGTGTGTGCAGTGTTTCACTGATGTATATCTTTATTGTCATTCACTCAGGTGGAGTATGTCATAAAATGTGACATGTCTGCTATACAGAAGGTTCTGTACCGCCACATGCAGAAAGGCATCCTCCTTACTGACGGTTCAGAGAAAGACAAGAAGGTAAAAATAAGACCCCTGTGGCTTCACTGTATATCTACGCTTTGTTGTATCAGTGTGCGTCATGCTGATGAACGTATCAGCTCACCGTATAGCTCAGAGCACAGTGATATTTACAGTTTCCTGCTGTTTGACATCAGAAGTTTGTAGTTCTGTTTTTTTCAAAAGCCCTGTGAAATAAACAATATATTGTGTTTGCTAAAGATAAATAGCATACTAAAATTTGTATTCTATATCTGAGGGAACATCTTGGCCTTTAGCTTTAATTTAGTACGAGTGCAGGAAACTGTCTGTTATCCAAACCACCCGGGGATGCAGGTTCCACAGGTTTTGAGAGAAATTGGAACACACGGCTCAGAATAAGTTCAAACCTGCATTACCTGACAAGACTGACTAATGAAACTGAGCTTCTCTGAGGGACTGACTAATGAAACTGAGCTCTGAGGGTTTTAGTGCTGTTAAAGATACTTAAAATGGCTTTAATAGGAAGGTAGACAGAAATGGAAATGAGACAATGTGAAAGGTTCACCCAGAGCGATAAACCTACAGAGAATTATCCCATTAATCTGCCTACCTCTGCCTCATCATATAGCAAATTCCAGCTCGTTGTTTAGCTTTCCGGCCCACAACTTTATGCTATTTGCTCAGCACCAAACAGCAGACAGACACAGTTGGAAACTAGCTGGTGAACATAGTGGAGCAGCTGAAGCTCGAGACAGATATTTCCCTCAGAAGTTGGTAAAGACTAAAAACAAAAATTGGACTTACATTCACCAGAAACAAGAAGTTCACCATATCAACTTGAAAGGTGATATGTTTGTAGTGTATTCACAACTTGTGAACACAACGCAACTTGTCAAAAATCAGTTATTGCAAGCTCCCATCCAAATGACTATCATTGTTTTGATCTGTCATACAGTTTATTTCATCTTATTTCTAATTTTCCCCAGGGCAAAGGAGGAGCAAAGACCCTGATGAACACCATCATGCAGCTGAAGAAGATCTGCAACCATCCATACATGTTCCAGCACATTGAGGTGAGTGATCACTGATACTCATTTTCCTAGAAGAACTGTATGTCTGTGGGATTAGAAGTCCTGCGTGAGAAAACTGTAGTAAACATGCTGATTTAATTCAAGAAGGAGCGAATATGTAATCTAAATGAACAGAACGCCAAGGTCCTGACTTTTTTGTTTGAAGGACAGCTCAGAGATTTGTTTAGATCATCTCTGCTTATTGAAACCAGTACATGTTCCCTGTTGTAGGAATCTTTTGCTGAGCACTTGGGCTATCCAAACGGCATCATCAGTGGGTAAGTCAGACAAAAAAAAGTCTTTCTAGTAAGACACTTCATTTAATGTGTTACCTTAAAAGCTTTAGATACATGGTCATTTGGTAACACTTTACTTATTACTATTTAGCATTCATAGGCACCATGTAACATTTAAGAAATGGTTTATAACATATTGTAGGACTGCATCTATAAATGCTTATTATTGTGTAGTGTTTGTCAAAAATTATAACTTCTCCTCTGTATTTACATTATTAAAACCGTGTTTTATTATATTGTTGTTTTACATAATAATCTCCACTAATGGGTAACCACAAAAGCACTTGTTTATAAATGTATTAATAAACATTTAGTATGCTTATGCGCTGATAAATGCTAATGTTACCAGTGATTTAAGCTCACACTTCCTATTGACAGTCAGATCAAACTGCTTTTAATTTATAAAGGTAAAGACAGATTTAGCGTTGCTCTCTATAAATAAATGATGAAGAAGCTAGCGACACACTAGTCACCAACATACACACTAAACAAACAATTTAAATGCTACACAAACAAACACATGACTGGCTTACTGTCTCTTTAAAGTCTGTTTTTTTTTTTTGAAGAAGAAGAAGAATAATTTGATTGACTTGCCCCCATACTGAGAATGCTTCGTTTGGAGATGTCTACATTTCCATGTCCAATTTGTTCTTTTTTTAAGCTTCTCATTTCTGAGCACGTCCCCACATGACGCACTGAGGCCTCTTCTCTGCATTTCAAATGTCTTTGGTGACGCCACCTTTTATGAATTCCTCCTTGTATTTTGGTTTCAACATCATGCTCGTGATCAAGAGTGAGGGAATCACAGAAGTCACACTCAATATTACCTACTTCTTCTACTACTACTACTACTACTACTACAGCCAGAGAGCACAAACACACTTTAAGAAAAGAGAAAAAAGAGGCCCCTCTCACAGCATCTGAGCTGAACAGACAAGCGTAGCGAAAAATTAGTGGCACTGGATATAATTCCCGTTATATGAATACGTGCATAGCCCCCGAATTTAATTTTCCTAATTAAAAGAGAAAAGGAGTGTTAAGCACTCCATGTAATGCTGCACCAGGCAGGACGATGTCTTCTCTGTGTTAAATCAAGTGTTACTTTGCTACTCTCATATCTATTCATACATACATATCCACAACTACCTACACACACAAGCTCTCGTGTCAAACCTTAAAATGTATATAGTTGAATTTGTGTTACATGTCGGTTAATAAAGAACATTGCTCTTTTGTTAGTAGCATTTTGTAAGATAGATCTTAGAAGTGATGGAGGTTTCTAATAATTAACATTTACAAAGGGTCACAGGGCTCTTGTTTGAAGACGTTAGCATTAAACGTTACTGGCAGTGCAAATGGTTGTTGACACAGGGGGCGGTATCTCTGAAGCAGCTTGTAACACACTGAAAAGAACTAATTAAAAATAATGAGCTGTGTGGTTTCTCCATGTACCAGTGTAAGAGTTCCACAGAAGATAGTAGACACAACTTAGAAGAACTGCCAGTGTTATTAACTCATTCCAAGAATATTACATTTTATTTTGATTACATTTCTGTGCTCCTAGAGAGCAGGAGATATGCAGGACTGCATTTTTATATTTCTCACACATTTACATTTTTAGGCATTTAGCTGACGCTTTTATCCAAAGCGACTTACAGGGAGCAATTTGGGGTTCAGTATCTTGCCCAAGGACACTTCGACATGCAGACTGGAGGAGCCGGGGATCGAACCACCGATCATCTGATTGGTGGACGACCTGCTCGACCTCCTGAGCCACAGCTGCCCCATACTCAATAGCCTGAAAGAGAAACTCTTTTAAAGAAAAGTTGTAGAGAAGATTTTGTGGCTCCAGAAGGACCAAACAAATCGGTACATTATGCTGGAGTGGGCAATTATGTCTCTGCTAAAGTGACAACATAGCAACAGGGCATTCATAACCGCTGTCAAACTAGATGCCACAGAGACTTTAATAATTGGTACGATTACTTCTGTTACCACCACCCAGGCATGATCTGTATCGAGCTTCCGGGAAGTTTGAGCTCCTGGATCGCATCTTGCCGAAGCTGCAGGCCACCAACCACAGAGTCCTGCTGTTCTGTCAAATGACCACACTCATGACAATCATGGAGGACTACTTCAGCTACCGCAACTTTCAATATCTACGTCTCGACGGTAAGGGCACACCTCTACTTAATGTTGAAAATTTCTCTAATCATTAAATATGCAAGTGATTACAACCTAAAACCCCAGAATGAGCAAACTGAACACTGACCCTTGATAGAACCTTTCACATGTTTCACCACCACCATATTTTTATTATACACAGCTAGATGCCACTACATCCTACTCACTGATCCTTGCATTTCCCAACCATTTCTCCTTGCTGAAAAGCTGAGCTCCCCCACCCAAAACCCACACATGCACACCAGAAAAACAACATGTCAGGTGTGATGTTTTCCTGATGTTGTTTCTTGGCTTCATGCTGTCAGTGGCTAGCTTCTCACCACAAATGACACATTCTGTCTGAGTCTTTTCTTCTCCTTCAATAAAACAAGGTTAAAATCTGTTGAATCACCAGCACTTTCACATTTCTCAGATGGTCAAACCTCTGTGACCTATTATTGCTATTTTTAAAGAGTGAGGACAAAAACATTTCTGCTTTTAAATCGTTAAACAATACAGACTTCACAAATGATCCAGTGAGTGTGGTATTACGATTTTAGTTAACATTTTGTACAAATCTAATCGGATTTTGACAAGAGAGTTGTGCACTGCCTGTAAAGAAGAAAAAAATAATGGTGAATGAAATTCCGGAGTGACGTTGGAAGTTTTCCACAACACGTTTCTTCAAATATTTCACAGGAAAAGTCTTGAAAGGTTTCTGTCCACTGAAAGGCGAGAGCTTTTTGAAACAGATACAGGAAGTGTAACTGCAGTAACTTTAACATGGAAAATGGGGGAGGATTAAAACAAGGCTTTATACTTTAACCTGCTACATTACTAACTATACTGGCAAACTAAAGCCGGCTAGCTACCTTACTAACATAGCAAACAGATATGATAAGCATGAGTGACGTGATGGTTGTCATGGACAGAGTTGTATTAGAGTTATATTCAAATAGGGAATCACTTTTTATTAACTTTCCAGCAATGTTAGCAGCTTATCTAACTCACCGCTACAGTAACTGCATACCTTGTGCCCAGCTTTGCTGCTACATAGGTGCTAAGTTTTATAGTGACTGCCCACATTTCCCATCATGCCTACTAGTAGTTTCTTAAATTAGCTGTTTCATGTCGACCCTACTGATAATCTCTCCTTTCTTATTAAAAAGAAGTGTACAAAAAAATCTAGCCAGTGGCAGGTCATATCAACTGTTGCTAACTAATACCTAAGGTAAGGTGTACTGGATAGGAATTGGAAGAAAAAAACTTTATTGGAACAGTTTATATAATTACCATAAAGGATGTACAATAGAAAACATAATTCAGTTTTAGTGAAGGAAAAACCATTCCATGTTCTTTATCCATTATTTTGTAAATCAGGACTCCTTGTTGTATATTATTGTTTACACCCCAGAGGAAGCAGTAGGAAGTTGCAGGTTTATCACATCTCCATCAGTGCCCATGTGCTGTGGAAAACCCAGTGTATGTAGGGACAATACACACATAATATATTATGTAAAGAAATATGACTTTTTCCAATCTGTCCCTACAACAAGACACATGATCATAATCTGAGATTAAGTCAAATTTAATGATCTTGTAATCCCTTTATCCCTTTATGGATTAGGTGTATTGAAAAGATTAGTTTCTCATTTCTAATTTAGGTTGACTCATACTTGTCACACTAAAAGAATAATAATCTGTCACACTGAGGTGTCAGAATTCCCATCACATAGACTCAGCATGGTACCCACATGCGGCATCTCAAAGAAAAGGAAATCCTATTAGCCACTAAGTCTGACAACGAAGACCCGAGTTCACTGAGGAGATGTTATCGATGCTGGTTTTGGGCTCTTTTTTGAAACAGAATTAAATGCAAAATGATACAGAATTTGTTTCTCCCTCCAATTTTCCTTGAATGCTGTTTTAAGAGTGACTGATGAGGTGGATATGTTTTCCCAAGAAGTGACAACAGGTAGCAGCACGTAGCGAACGTGATGAAAAAGAAGAGCAGAGCTGCGCTAGTTAATGACTCAAAACAAGTCCGAAATAACGTTGTGTGTTGTTGTGCTCACACAGTGCGAGTAAAAATCATTAGTGGCGCATTGATATTAATGATCTTGTGAAATTTCAGCAGCGGCGCTCGTAATCTAGCAGCGCCGCTGCGCCGCTACTGAATGAATATAGGGGAAACACTGCATTTACTTAATTAGTATTTTGGTCTTTAACCAAAAAAAGGAAATTATTGAAAGACATCAGTTAATCATTTTGGTAATTATCTTTTGTTCACACAGGAAGACTTAGATATGCAGCTGTGGACTGTGAACTTCCTTGGTTAGCAAACTTTAATCAGAAATATAAAGTGGTTGTTTTTAGCACATTTTGACTTTTGCTTAATTAGAGCCACTACATGCCCTTTTCAGACTGTCTGAAACAGTTAATTGGCCATATGAGGCACAGTGTACAGGTAACATTTTTACTTTCCTGACAACGTTATGCTTTGAAACAGAAGACCAAGAATAACTTGAAAAGCAAACTCAAAAGTTCACTTAATAGAACCTTCATTCATAAATCATTTTTGGTGTTTTAGGAACCACCAAGTCTGAGGACAGAGCAGCCCTGCTGAAGAAATTTAATGAGGAGGGATCTCAGTACTTCATCTTCCTGCTGAGTACCAGAGCTGGTGGCCTTGGCCTCAACCTGCAGGCCGCCGACACTGTAGTCATCTTTGACAGTGACTGGAACCCACACCAGGTATGTCTGTCAGTAGATTTTAGTATTATACGTGCTTGACCAATGACACGCTTTCAGTCATGGGCACATTATACACATGCAATCATCACTGTAGAGAGCCGCTGCATGCAGTGCAAGCTCTGGGGCCATTATTGTATCAGAACTATTTACAAATGTGAGTGGAAAGTTGTGTGACTGTATCTCAATGCGTGCATGCAAAATCAGATTTGGAAAATTGTAAAAATCTCCAAATCTCTATTCAAATTGGCAAGAGTATTGAGATTTGTACAATTGAAAAAATCTGTAAATGTGCACGTGTCAGTGGCTGATCCATTTAAACTTCCATATGACGAAAGCATTGGTAGCATATGTCAGTTACTTTTACAGTTTATAGACGATAGCTTGGAAAATAAACACAGACTGAGACTGAACAGCCTCTGAGACCAATGGAAACAGTGTGACAACCGGCAGTACAGTACAGAGGTGATTTACAGCGGCTCCAGGGACGAGGAGAGCCACAAACAGGCCTGAGAGGGAAGTCGCCGGCACCTCTGGAGGCCTGATCAGAGTTTACATCTTTAGTTTTGGTGCACTGGTTCTCAAACTGTGGTACACAAGCTCCATTGAGTGGTATACGGAGGAATTTTTGAAATATATTGTTTAATTAAGTAAATTTATTTAGAAACATTTATACTACATTAATACTGCAAGATTTTGAATGAGAATACTTAAACTATGAGATCCTGTAATATTTAGTTTCATAGTCAAGTCAGGTAGCTCGTAGTGCACATACATCCATGATTAGTTACAAAGGGTTCAAAAACATTGCAATCATGACTCCAAATGGGAACTATAAGGAAGAGAAGTGCAGATTGGAAGAACCTCTCTTCCACCCAAGTAGCTCTGGCTCTTGAACTGGTTCCGTTCAGGATTCAACAACAATCAATCCAGGTTGCAATAAAGTTATGAAGTTACTAGCAACTGTAATCCAGCTATAAGGCCCTGATATGACAAGCCATCACATCAGGAGCCGTCTATGTGATGAACTAAAAATTAGGTAATATTTCTGTTTGATCTCCTGATTCCAGGACCTTCAGGCTCAGGACCGGGCTCACCGCATTGGTCAGCAGAATGAGGTGCGTGTGCTTCGTCTCTGCACCGTCAACAGTGTGGAGGAGAAAATCTTAGCAGCTGCCAAATACAAACTCAACGTGGATCAGAAGGTCATCCAGGCAGGCATGTTTGACCAGAAATCCTCGAGTCACGAGCGGCGTGCCTTCCTTCAGGCTATTTTAGAGCATGAGGAGCAGAATGAGGTAAGGGTTAAGTATGTAACTTATGTTTCATTTCAGAAGCATGTTAGAACCAATATGCTTGATCAGGCAGTTTTATATAATGAATGCAAGTAATGAACTTTTTTATATCTAGTGAAATTATGCATGCTGGTCTTGATTGAATTACTGCAGACCCCGAGACAGCTCTTGATATGATCATCGAGTTAACCATCCTTCACTTATAACATTACATGGTTTTGCAATGCAATCTCAGCTATTTAATTGGTATTTGATTAAATCTGTCATACTTGACTGACTTGTTTCCAACTGAGCATGTGTCTTTCTGTTTTTGCTGAAATAGATCAAACTGAGACTCAAATGTCTTTTTGACGTTTTTCCAAATGTAAATCTAGGAAGAAGATGAAGTACCCGATGATGAAACCCTTAACCAGATGATAGCCCGCAATGAAGACGAATTTGAGCTCTTCATGGTGAGAAAAATACACATTTGTGGCAGATTTAATTGACATTTAAATTGCAGAGTAAAATACAATACAGAGAAGAGAGTGGCAGCTGGTTCTCTTACATCTACTCCCAAAATAATTGTAGGGTGTCCATCATGTCAGGACCATTATTCTTATTAAATGTCATCATTTGTTCAAGCATCTTCAGTCCTGGCAACAACATTCCCAAGACAGAAGCGTCTTTTTGAAACACCAGATGATGTTACAAATTAAATTATGTAATACTTGTATTTAAAAAAAAAAAACTTGGCACCACACAGCCTCAAGATTCACAGGCTCCTGGTGTCGCCTCATCTTTTGGGTTTCATTCAGCTCGTGTTGGCTTGTTCCATGGGTGACTGCAATGTAAGATATCAAATATTCATAAGCATCTGGAAGCAAGCCATAGAACATGGTTGGCACCAGGTTGGTAATTTCGAAGGATTCATCCAAAGGTGCATATGACATTACTGAATAAAAGAACTGGATTTATAGTTAAAGGAATATTTTCACTACTGTATATTGAAAAAGAGTTGTGTGAGGTACAGAGGGCACAGAAGCAGAGCTTCTTGGAGCTGCTACTTTACCTTGCCATCAGACAGTTTCTCTATGGCAGTAACCATAGTAGTTCCGTTTCTACAAATAAGCCCAACTGTGCCATGTACTCTTTTACACTGCAGATCAGCTGTCAGATATGGAGACTGCAAGAACTGTAAATTGGTCAGCTTGGCTCAGAAGTCCCATTTTTATATACATCTAAGAAAGCCATCTCCGAACCGTTGCTCACCACAGTCTTAGTTCTCTGTCACAGAAAGGATGTAATGATGTGAAATAAACTGACCAGTAACTCCAGTTATTTTAGTACAAAACATGTAAACACAATCTTTAATTCATGCATCTGATCACACATGTTACATCTAATGATGCATTGGGGGTGTAAATCAATACCTAGGTTATAGGTATCTCTGGCGAGACTGCTGTAAACCCCTTGATTCCTGTATAAATCCAGCTAACCTGGCTGAAAAATCATGTCAACTTCTGCTGTTTGACCTGATGTGGTTTCACTCCTCTGTAGCGCATGGACATGGACCGACGCCGGGAGCATGCCAGGAACCCAAAGCGTAAACCTCGTCTAATGGAAGAGGACGAGTTGCCTTCTTGGATCATCAAAGACGACGCTGAGGTAGAACGGCTCACGTATGAAGAGGAGGAGGAGAAGATGTTTGGCCGAGGATCACGTTGTCGTCGGGACGTGGACTACAGTGATGCGCTAACTGAAAAACAGTGGCTACGGGTAAATCAATCTATGACTTTGAATGTTTTTCTCAGAAATTATATTGTGATTTATGTAACTGTTGTAAACTTAAAAAATGGAAAAGTGTGACTCTACACTGGCCGCACAGTTGGATTTTTCCTGTCAGTGATCTGAATGATTCTTGATGCATCTCAATGTATCGCATCCTCAAACAAAAAACATGACTAGTTTTTCACCAGTTAAGATAAGCAGTCAGCACTCCATTACCTGAGCTCTGGTTTCGCTGTAGAGTGCAAGTATCAGCTTTTCTGTAAAGTATTGTTGTGTGCCAGAGATTAGATGATTCTCTCCCCTCTCTCAGAGTTGGATGGCAAAGTTGACAGCACCTTCTGAATTCTTGGCTCTGGGCTATTTTTATGGTGGCAGACTTAGAATAGAGAAATTTCCACACCTGAACTAATATGCATTTTTTTTTCCAACTAGAATCTTTGTTACTAATGAAGAATTACCATATACCACTGATGGAGAAAATTAGCAAAGACCTGACACTCAGAGGGAAATGGGCTTTTCAGATACAGTGCAATTCTCGCTGTACTCGCCATACTGGGTTCAGTGCACCAGCAGGACACTGTGCTGTGTGGGCTGCTTAGCTTGGCGCAGCAAAAAGCCATCATTGTGCTTTCAGAGCACACTGGCGCCATTGTCACATTGTGTCTGAAAGGGCCATTGATGTCATAAAAGGGAATGCTATGCCCAGGCTCATGTACCTGTTTCAGTCCAAAATTGTTTTTCAGAAATGTAGTCGTTCAATCTGAACAGTCTGAACAGAACAATAATGTGTCTGACTTTTCAGACTGCCATTGACCTGTAGTTTAATTTCTGTTCTGTGTTTCAAGACACTTTTGTGTTTTGTCTCAGTGTTATTCTCCAAAGTTATACACAAGGAGCTAGATTTCTTTTTTTTCTTTTTTTTTAAACAAGGTCACAAATATATCATTTTTAGTTTTATTTTTAGGCCTGGACATTTTTTAAAATAGCCTTTTTTTCTTTTTAGCAAACGTTACTCAAACAGGAATAATTTCATTCATCGTAAGCAGATCAGGCTTTAACTATGACTGGATTTCATGCCAAAGTTAAGCGCAGCCTAATGTTAATGACACCCAGTCACCCACACCGAATATACCGTGACACTCTCCACTGGAGAGACATGTCAGGCCTGGCAGATCTATTTTATTGACTGTGGCTCAGGTGTTTCATGGAAACAAGAATAGAACAGAAAGAAACTTTAAGACCGGGGCGACAGTATGTTGGAAGTGTTAGCTGTAGCACAGAGGTTCGATTTAAAAGAAGAAGGAAAATATCTAAAGACCAGTAGGCACTGCTGAAGAGGTTTAAGGAATGATATAGAGCATATCTACGGGAGCTTGTCAGCCAGAGTTAAAAGTATTGCAATCAGTGAAGGCACTTGCTGCTGTCAAATAATTTGTTCTTGCGTTGCCTAAGGACTTTTATATCTGATGGCAGAGATGGTTTGTAAAAATTGTACATTTATAGACTGATAGATCCTACAGTTCCATATCATATGTGTAAAAGCCGCATTAACACTTCTTTTCTACTCCAGGCCATTGAAGATGGAAACCTTGAAGAGATGGAGGAGGAGATCCGGCTGAAAAAGCGCAAACGCAAGAGACGTCAGGACAAGGACTCGTCGAGCAGAGATGATGGGAGCTCCAAGGCCAAGAAGAGACGTGGACGTCCACCAGCTGAGAAGCTCTCCCCGAACCCCCCCAAACTCACCAAGCAAATGAACACCATCATCGATACAGTCATCAACTACAGAGATGGGTAAGGAGATTTATTTACATAGGGGTCAGATCATGTTGAACTTTTAGCTAGGTGTACCTAATAAAGTTGCAAACGAGTTTATTTCTGGTGTCGTGTACACCATCTGGTGCGGAAGGACATCAGGGGACAGCGGCTCTCGGGTTACAGTGAGTGAACTGAGTGCACTGCCAACACAGGATGGCCATCAGCTGTGCTTAAGTTTCACGTTCCGATATTACTCAGTGTAGTTGTCTGCTTGACGCAAGTGACTGCAACCTCAACATCTTCTTAGGTGTCAAATCTACGTATGTCCTTACATGTTACAACATTGATTGTGCATTGGGCTGTGAAGGTCCAAATGCCTCTGAGAGCACAGCTGTATCATGCGGAACACATCCTGTACAGACACTGATGATGAAGGACTATTTTACTACATGTCCAGAGCTGTAGGCTGAAGTAAAAAATAATATTAGTTATAATCTAAAGGTTTGTATGAAATTTATTCAATTTTTTTAGAAATGGCTCTAGGCTGTACTTTTACCATCTGCTCCAACAACAAAGTTTGTTTGTGCAGTGATGGACAAGTGTGGCCCCCTGTGTCCCCTCATGCATATCAGACATTATATAAACTAACTTTAAAAACTTGATCTAGAAACTAGTTTAGTTGGAACATATTTTTTACCGTAAACTTTCAGAAATACTGTAGTTCTATGGTATTCATTCCCGTTTAGTATGTGTTATGGTACATGTCTAAAATATACTTTTAAGTGCAAAAAAAGTACCTCTATTTGTGAGAGTGTACTCTGTTCCAATGGAAAGTACCGATTTCTCCCTGGTCAGTGGGTTAAAAATGAATGAAGTCATGTCTTAGGAACAGTACATTGTGGTAAGCGTCCTTGTACTCTTTCAGTCCTGAAAGTTAGTGTGTGTGTATTTCTGTGTGTGGTTGGTTGGTTCTGTTGTGTCTGCATTTTTCTTTCTTTTTTTTCCCCCATGTGCAAAATCATAAGAATGTGAGTGTCTTTCTGTCTGTAATATTCACCCGTGCATGAAAGAACATGTGCATTTGTGTTCCCATTACCCCAAATATGCACTGGCTGTCTACTATGTCGGAACTTTTCCAGGAAACTGCTACCTGCCTTTCCAAAAAGTCAAATTCTTTCCTCTCCCAGTTGATGGTTGTTCATCCCAGAGCATCTCAATCATAGCTCTGGCTCTCCTCGTACTCGACTAGATTGGGACAGATTTAGGAATTTCCCCTCCAAGGCAAGTTGCAAAGCTTTTTCCCCAAAACTAAACCTTCAAATTGCATTAAGTCGAGTGCAACCTAAATTTGATTTTCAGCCTTAATAAACTTGTATCTCATCAATGGAACTAGACAACAGTCTAGGCTCAATTTCCTCCATTAATCAGATCAAGATATAACTGTGTAGAGATACATATGGCAGTAGAGATCACTGTGATTTCAAATATAGCGTGTCTCACACACACAGATTGTTTTGAAATCACCACTTGGTCTGACAAGCCATTAGAAGAACCCACCCACGGCACTCGTTTGAAGCCTCTGTGATCACATTTCCATTCATTCCAGCGTGATTCACAGAAGTCAACAATTGGGTCTGTTCCCAGAGGTCCCCGTTGCCATGACGCTGGGCTGAGAGGCATTACACTTCATACATCAAAGATGCAAAAACCCATTTTGAACATACCATCCACCTTTGTGGTTTCAGCGCAGTTTACACAGTGGACCTAAGCTCACAGCACGTTCCAAACTCAGAGGCACCGCAGTGCTGTGATTGTAAAATATCGAAGTCATCTGAGATCAGCAGCCTTGAAATCAGGCTGAACTATTCTGTAGCTGCAGAGTGAAGCTTCAGGTCGTAGTTTATATCTTAATGCTCATTTTTGGGTTTAATTTTTAAAGATAGATAAAGAATCCAGGAAATTATTATTTAGAAATATACATTTTTTTCTCTTTATACTAGTGAACGTAGTATACTCTAAACCAGGCATGTCCAAAGTCTGGCCCGGGGGCCAATCACAGCCCGCAGACAGATTTCATGCAGCCCGCAGCTTCGTTTTTATAATGTATTATTTATGGCCTGCTAGGATTGTCAGATACTGTATGGCTGGCAGATTTGGCTTTTTTGGTTGACATAACGAAGCATTTGAACCTTTAAGGACATAACTACTGGTGTTATATAACAGTAGATGTGACACAACATATTACTTTCTGAATGATCTTGTAAAAGACAAGAGCAAGAGTGATACGTTTTAAACTTAAATGTTAACAGACTTTGCATTACTCATGATAAGTCATGTTTACAATGAACATGAGGTTCAGATTTGTATCAACTTCATGCAAGTTTAACGTATTCCATACAATTTATTCTTTGTTATCTGACTCCAGATGTGAAAGAAAGGAAGAACTGGTTTTTAGTTTTGTTCACGCCTCATTGGTTTAGATTTGGTGACATTGCCATTAAAAAAATGATAATTGTTACAGAACAGTGCATTTGTATGTGACTTTTATTGGTAATTTATACATTTAAATTTAAAATGTTAGTATTGGCCCCCGGGCATCTTCACATTGTCAAATCTGGCCCTCTCAAAGTTTGGACACCCCTGCTCTAAACTATACTGGTCTGTATTCTGTTCTTGCACAAAATGTAACACATGTATGGTGCATGCAGACATGAATCCATGTGAAAATCAGTTTAAACTGATATGTTAATGAGTTAGATGATTACTCTCTTATGAATCAATAAACAGAAAATTAACTGGCAACAGATAACCAAGTAATAATTTGAGTATTTCCTCAGGCAAACATGCTGAATGTTCTCAGCAGATTTAGATTTGTTCCCATCAGAATTATGCTTCTAGCTATTCTTAAATTCTTAAATAATCTCTAGTTGACATGAAAGATCAGTTGAATGAACAAAATAGAGTTAATGCCAACAAAGTCTCGGTACAGCTCTGTTGTAGGAGGATAATGGTTCAAGGACAGTTTGATTTCTCACGTTCTCTTGTTCGTGCGGGCTCATTTTTGCAACCGTGTACTGCATATTGTCTCAGAAGAAACTTGAAATGATAGAGCATCGAACATCTTTAGTTTATAAATATGATCTTGTAGGTGAAAAATGGAGGGACGAGGTGGAAAAAGAGAATGAGCTTATTTGTCTCCATTGTCTCTTTGATGTTGCCATTTTGTAATCCTTTTCATGTACTCAGATGCTTGTTGTTTATCTTGCTAACCTGGCCCCAAGCATAAACACTTTATTATTAATTGTTCTATACATTATTCATATTTATAAAAAAATACAATAAATAAACATACTTATATTGTATTACTTTGAGTGTTTTGTGAATTACAAAGCTTTAATTGGATTGAGATCAGAGATGATAGGTGAAGAGGCAGGCTGCAGATTTACTACTGAGACTCATCGCCTCACTTAAGGATCATGCTCTCCCTGAAAACTCCACCTTGTTAATTCATTTCGCAGAAGTCTCATTGACTTCTTGCCAAGAATTAAATACAACATTTGTGTCTAAACTCCAAACACGCTAAGGTTTGGAAAAGCTGCAAGCAAAACTATCTGGAGAGTTAAAAGGTAGTTTTAAGTAAGGATCTACGTGTACATGTACATACACAGAACAGGGTAGAGTACAAATTTCGTAATGATGTGAAATGATTTTGTGTCACCAGGTCAGGAAGACAACTAAGCGAGGTCTTTGTCCAGTTACCATCCAGGAAGGAGCTCCCAGAATATTATGAGCTAATTAGAAAACCTGTGGACTTCAAAAAGATCAAGGTATGTTGACCATGATGGCCCAGCAATTAATGTGAATCAGCAAATAGGACTTAAACAACTTTTAAGTTAATGATTCTAGTGAACAAAGTGATGTACAAAATAGAAAATAAATGTTTTCAAGTCGGTTTTTAAGCAAACATGCCTGGTTTGGATATGGAAACGTTGGCTGTTTTTTTTTTGGGGGGGGTAATGTTTTGGGGTTTTAGACTTGAAACAACAAGTAATTTGAATTCCACCTGAGCTTTTTTCCCCCTATTTTCTAACATTTTATGGACCAACCGATTAATCAGTAAATAATCAACAGACTAAAAAATAACAACAATAATTGTTAGTAAGTTGAAGCTCTAATCAACTTTATGAAGTGCCATTTATAAAAGTATACAGCATCTTTTAGTTTTAAGAAAATAAGTGAAGACTGATGCCTTGAATTTGAATTGAAAGCTCAAATAACCTGACAGGGATGAGTGTCAAACTATCTGTTGCTCCATGCTGATTTATTTATTTATTTATTTTCATCAGGATCGTGTGAGAAACCATAAATACAGGAGTGTGGGAGACCTGGAGAAGGATGTGATGCTGCTTTGTCACAACGCCCAGACCTTCAACCTGGAGGGATCCCAGGTCGGAAACTGACGTTTTCTCTTAATTTGCTTCTGTTTTTTATTTGTGTGTACTCCTGTGATGAGTCAGGACTCTGCAAGTTTTCACTCTTAAGTAGTGCTGAAGTAAATAATTACCAAGTCAATTGAGAAAATTGAACCAAAAAAAAACAATTGTGATAGCTGAGCAACACTCCAAACACTTTGTTTCCAGCATTTCTGATATGAAGGGTCTGTCATATCACTGTTGCCTTTGCCAAATACCACTTAACTACCAGAGGCCCTTATGTTGTTCATTTTTCTCTGTTTTCTGTTATTTAATTGACAAAAACGATGATTCAAACCCGCAAGTGACTTATCTCCCATGCTCCATTGGTCAAAGTTTGACATCCATACAATCTGTTCTATTCATTCATTAGTTTTTGAAGAGGCCTCTTCCTCGAAGCTAACCAAGCGTGTCAGTCTCTAATGCAATATACCAACCCAAAGAGACTCTCTCTGGACACATTGCTTTTTTAGGAAACAGTCATGTTTCATGGCTATGGTTTTATTAGATCCTTCCTGTAGTCAAAGAGTATCATTTGATTAACTGCCACTTCATTCACTTCATTTGTAGCCCCCTATTTTATTCTTCCTTCATTTGTCTCTCTATTAATGCTTCATCTCTCTTTTTATTACCCCTATCTACATCTAGCTTTTGTCCAGCAGGCTTTTCCCTTCCTTATTTTCAGTACCACACATCAATTCGTGCAGTTCGGGGAACTACCATCTTTTTATCTCGCCCCCCCCCCCAGATATACGAGGACTCCATCGTCCTTCAGTCTGTGTTCAAGAGTGCCAGGCAGAAAATTGCTAAGGACGAAGAGAGTGAAGATGACAGCGACGAGGATGATGATGATGAGGATGAGTCAGAGACTGAGGGTAAAACACCATTTTTGCGACATGCATACAAACACACACACACAGACACACACACACCTCAGTGAAGGCTGCTCTGGGTTGCACTTTGCCATATTACCACTAGGAGCAGTATGGACTGTTGCAAAGAAATAAAATATTTATTTAAAAACAGGGATACAGAATACAGAGAATACATTTGAACTGCACCTGAGGGGAAAAGTTTATTTTAATTGGGCATTAAAATTCATCCTTGACCTTGGAAAAGAAGTTTCTTAACTTTTATCTCAAGGTCTACTTCATAGCTTTTTTTTTTTTAGTTGTAGATAAGGACTGTGAAAAGGACTGAGAGGCAGTTAAAAGCTTTAGAAAAAGCAAGAGAAATCAAAAGTTATAAAAGATTTTTGTTAGCTTTTTTAGGTCTGCAACAGATTTTCTTCATCAATGTATCTGCTAATGAAAAAGCTCCTTATGTCAGAGGTCAAGTTATCAAATTGTTTTGTGTAACAGTCCAAAATGCAAAAATAGTCTGTTTACAATGATATGAACAGCATATTCTCATTTAAGAAGATGCTTGATGATTAATTGTTTATCAAAATGTTTCTGTCACTGGACTGGACTGAACAAATAAATATTAATTTCTATGTTAGCTTGTCAGTTTAACATAAACAGCTGATTCCAAACACAATCGTCCCGTCCCCTGAGCCTGAATGTGAGTAGAAACTTAGATGAGCAGAAGTTATGTTTTCTAACGGAGCACACAATGATAAGACCAGATATGTAAGACTTGACTGGTGGGACCTGACTTTCCCTTGTGCTTCATTCAGCCAAGTCAGTGCGGGTTAAGATCAAGCTGAGTAAGGAGGCACGCAGCCACGACAAAGGCAAGAAGAGGCAAAGCCGAGGGAAGGCCAAGCCGGTGGTCAGCGACGACGACAGCGATGACGACCAAGATGACAATGTAGGTCATTCCACTTCATTGTATTGCATTGTATTATTAAGACTAAGTCTTTCAAACTCAGCAGGTCTCCTCAGCAGCATCTAAATACATTAATATGGAAAAGACACTGACAAAAACTACAGCTATCAAAATATTTTAATAAAATTGACTACCGTATCTTATCCCTGATTTTTTTGTCATTGAGAAATAGCACACTGAGTGCTGTTTGTCAATATTTGTCCAGTCAGATGAATCTGTGTTCTGGTCGTAACAGTCTAAAGTCCTGCTGGTTTCCTTCCAGACTTCTGATGAGCAGCCTTGGATACCAGGTGCAGGCAGCTGATTGCAGTTAAATTGTAGGCAGAAGAAAAAACTGAACTGGATCATCCCAGACATTTACAGTAAAACCCCCAAATTAGGCTTTCTGCCTTGGATACATTAAATATAAGCTATGATCCAAATTGTGTACTTCAAACTGAAGTTTGGGTTTGAATCATGTGACTTAAGATTCAGGTATTTCCTGCCACAATCCACCCAGAGAAATGTAATTGCTGGAACGCAGCTTCGTTTTTTGAAAACAAAACAAACATTTTTATATATACACATACTACTTATTTACTGAAACCGCCTCCCACAAACTGTAACATTAATGCACTCAGTGCTGCAACTAAGGAATATTTAATTATCAATTAATTTGTCAAAAATGTCTTCTATTAATTAATTTAGTCCATAAAAAATGTAATAGTAAAGAAACAGCTCATTATATTCAGTTTATAATAAATTGATGAATAGAATAATGATAATGAAATTTGTGCCAGGTGTTTTGAGGCTATGGTAGGTGGACCTCGGACCTCGGAAACTATTGTACATTTTAAGTTAAGTGCATCAATCTGGTGTAAACAAAAAAGTCCCCCAGATACATTTTCAAACATAAAATACTGGCTGTGATATGGTGTTATGGCTGTGTTATGGCTTAGCTGAATACTTGATGGTTATTATTCAAGGTCTGATCAGGATTTTGGGTGCCGCTTTATTTGAAGCCTTTTATTTATCAAGTAGCATTATTTATTTAACTATTCTTAACAACAAATCAAGTATTAAAATGAAAAAATGATAAAGTATCATGAATTGAAAACTGTTCATTTATCAGCTGGCAACATAATATACTGTAATTATTTTATAAAGCAGCTCATTCAAAATTAAGATCATTTTTAATGACCTGCTTTACAAAGTTTGATTTAGTCAAAGAACTTTGCAGTTGTGATCTTGTGGTTAAACTTTGATCTGAAGTTTCCATGCAGTGTTATGCTGTTATGCTCTATATCTATAGACCCTATAAAAACTTTCTGAGCCATCTCTGAGCCGCTTTCCACCTTTGTTTTACTCTCTCATCAGCAGTTCGCAGACAAAGCGCCGCCAGAAAGTGAAAGTGAAACTTGAGTCCCACTTGAAGTCTAAAAATATCTTCGGTTTATTATGAAACTATGGCGGGACAAATTAGACTGGCAGGCTGCCACTGTCTATGTAATTAATGTCAAACACTGCAACAATGGCTGCTTGCGCTTCACATGGATAACGGAACTTGTTCATGTAGATGTTATTGAAGCAAAGAGCAAAAGCTGTAAACTACTAATTCAGAATGACCTTCAACACGCGGAGCATCAAGTGAATAATCCAGTCCTAAACTATTAATCGTAAACTAGGTGTGAACAGGAGGGATGAAATAAAGTCCATCCAGTAAATTTACCATGTAGTAAAACTGATTGAGCTTTGGAATTATATGAAATTAAATATTCTACAGTCATGACTGTATTTTACTGTATTACACACCTTCTGTTGTGTTATACTCCAGACTGGACTGGTACAAACAGTCCATCATCATTTCATCTGCAGCCAGCATGCATTGAAAGCAGTAATAGGACATTAAAGCCATGGCAACCACCACTAATGTGCTAATTTTCATAGAATTAGCACCTAATAGACATCCTGTATCCCCTCCTGTGTCATCCTGCTTTTCCTGTTCATCATGTGAGTGTAATCTCGACTGCACTGATTCGTTGATGTACTTCAGTTCCTGGGTTCGATTTTTGTTTGTTTCGTTATCGGCATAACCTGTGAATTCAGTCCCATGGCATAGCTGTCAGATTCACAATGAATTGTCACCCGTCACTTGTTGTATCCGTAGGTGCCGATCTCCATCAAACGTGTGACACATGACACCTATCCTTCACACCAGAAATTACTGTGAAATCTGGGTGAAGCTCTTTGATGGCCTGTTTCGTTGTCCAGGTTATTGTTGTTAAACCAAAACTTTTACTTCGATACAAATATTACTGTAGCTGGTGAATTCAGTACAGCAATGTCATTAGTGCTTCCAACAATCCCGCGTGAAAGTAGGCAATCTCTCTGTATGTTTGTTTTCCCAAATGTAAATCTAGATATTGGCATGAATGCACATTTGGTTCATTCATTTAATTAATCAGCCTTAAGAAAATGCTGACAGCCTGCTAACATCGGTGTTGTGTTGAACGATAGAATAACAAATAAATTTGATTGTTAACTTGATTTTTAACTTAAACCTCAGCACTAAATATTGTTCAAAAAGACGAACACTGGCTTACATGTCGCACAAATGCACAAGGGATAATAATCCAGTAATGTGATCACACATTATTAATACATTTTGATGCTACCATTACTACTCTTAATGGAGAAGCTGAATATATCCACACACTGGAATGAAAAATAAAGAAGATCTGAAGGTGAAGCCGTTGTCCTTTCCTTATATCCTCTCCTGTCTATATTCAGTTTGTGGGGAGAAGCTGATGAGGGGAAGCTGTGAGGGAGGATGAGCAGGGCTCCAGGCTGCGACTAAAATGGTCGCATATTCCTCTTTGTGTGTTTGTCTGCCTTTAAATCTCCCTCTCTCTTAATGCTCTTTATTTTTCTCCCTCTCCATCTCGCTGCAGGATCTGTCAGACAAGAGCAAGAGTGACGATGAGTGAGTGAGGACATGATGATATTGTTTATAGCACTTAAACAGGACAGTATCTTCCATTACTGTTGTTCAGGTTCATATTCTGTATTTCTTTTTCTTTCATTGTCTGAAGTTTGTATTGTCACCACCAGCTTGGAAATGTATTACTAATAATCAATAAGCTACAGCAATACCAATCTGCTTTTATTCCCGTTTTTAAGACAATTTTGTAGTAGATTTTTTAACTCTGCTTTAAAGATTTAAGCTGTGTATGGAAAAAAAGGAAAAAAAATTGTCATGCTACATTTGCTTTTGCTTTATTTGTACTTGCTTGCTTGCACTTTTAGAAAATGAAATTTGAAAAATGAATATCCAAATTTTTAAAAACAATATATACAGTATAAAGATATAGCCAAGAACTTCCAAGTTCATTTGGAGAGCCACTGGTGATTTCTAAAAAGGCAATCAAATTTTTAAACGTTTTCATTTTGTTTCACCTTGTGCAGTGCCAAAATGTTGGGATTTACAGTATTGCTCACCCGACCAGCGATTTTCCAATCATAGCTTAGCAGCTGTAACTAGGCAGGGAAGGCCTGTCAAGCTTTAGATTTCTCCACACGTTGAAGCAGTGGCTATGTGGCTGTAGGAAGAGAAATGTTTGGAGGGCCGTGGTATCATTTTGTTTTCTTTAGCCTTTCCAAAAGCAAAAATAAAAGATTAAACAGTGTGTTTATCAGCTCTGTTCATCATTTTTAACACATACAAGTAAGTCCCTATAGTGGGGTAGGATAGTAGTAAGTACAAGGAGCCCATCATAAACTACTATCAACATTATTTTGTCATTTGCTCAAACCAAACTGTAATCACAAAGACCAGTAATTAGCAGGTCTGGCTAACTATCTCACAGTAGTTACTTCCAAGGCTAAGAAACCCATCCATAACTAATGATGCTTACGATACAGGAAGCCAGTTAAGAGCTGAAACATCCACTATATAATATTTCCCAACTGAGTGAATGTGGTCCTAGATACTACCAGAAGCCTGTCTGTCCAAGACGGAGCTTGCAGTGTTTTTTTATTTGTTTTTTCTTCCCTTGTCATTATAAACCATTTCAACTAGAGCCGATGATACCAATTTTAACAGAAAAAAAATCACAGGGGCAGCTGATGTAGTACAGTTTTGAGCTGGAATAAAAGTAGAACTTTTCTATGTGAATCGTGTACTGATATGACTATACAAAGGTACTCAGTTATCAAACAGATATCTTTCTTAAAGAATATTTAAGTTTAAGTAATCACATCATCACCATTGGCTGATCATTTAAGAATAAATAAAAAAATAATCTTAACATCAGTACTGTCAAAAGTGCTATATTTCCCTCTAAAATGTAGCGTAGAGTGGAAATATATAGTGGCTCTAAAGTACCTCTAAATAGTACTAAAGTCCAGTACTTATTTCTACCAGTACTCTCAACATATCCACATACTTCAAACCATTTTAACAAGCTCCTGTGACTATATGTGGGCATTATTTATTTACTTTGCATCACTGTAGCTCACCAACTAAAAAGGCAGCATTGAGTTAAGCTGCAGAATGATGCCCTGAAACGTCTTTTTCCAGAGTAAACAGACACATGAGTGATGGTTGTCAGGAACAGGGATGTATTAAAGTTATATTAAAAATAATTTGTTTATTAACCCCAGCAGTATATTTTACAAACTAGTTAGCAACTCAGTGTGAAGACACCAGTTTGACTTCACCACCGTCTGCTGAGCTCTGATGCTACACTCTGAGAGTATTGTAACACATAAGGAGGCCCACATTTCCCATCATGCCCTGCCTAGTGCTAAATAGTTTTAAGTTAGCTGTTGTATGTTCGAATTGTTACTTAGAATCTCTACAGTAAATTTGCCACCATCATTGAAAACTGTGAGAATGGAAAGCTTGACAGACATAGCAACAGTAAGAAGGATGGAGAGTCAGTTACAAGACCGTTATTTTGAGTGTGAACTATTACTCTAAAGTTTATATATCTTACAACCAGCACAACAAAATGTCAGTTGTCGCTTGCTGACTTAAAAATGGATTAGAGATGGCCGTCAATGCCGAATGCTTTTTTAAACTGCTTTTATTAAGAAAAATGTAACCGTAGGTTATGTAGGCGGCACATCATTTAGGTAAGTCCATGTGTTTCATTTATCCTTCCTTGTAATTTCTTCAAGTTGTGTATCAGAGCAAGAAGCTTTGATTTTTTTTTTTTTAATTTGAACTTTCTCACTCACAAAAGAGTGTTTGCGTTATTTTGAGTGTGAAACTGACCTTCAGAGCAGTATTTGATTTTAGGCACAAGATGAATCAAACACTTTGTCTTGTTGAATAAAACCAGCATCTATCGTAGCAGTAAATGTAGCTTTTTAAAGCGTCTCAAATCATGTTGCACCAGGCAGTCCTAAACAGCTTATAAAGAACCAGGTCTTGGCTGTATTTTTGCAGGCTATTTCAGGCAGTAGACAACCGCAAATATTACAAAGAAAACAGTATTATGGGGATTCAAAATTTGAACGACATTGAATATAGCTATATTTTAAACAATGCATTGATTTATACATTTGGATCGAGGTGTTTGTGTTCCTATGTTAGTCTCAAGCATTCATTTTATTGATTTCTATGTTGTTTGTAGCATGAACTCTTGACAATATACTGTGTACATGCCGATATATCATTTTTGTTTTTGTGTAATATGTGCTTGCCGTCTCTCCATAAGTGTGACTTAATCTTTGCTTTCTTTGCACAGTGTCTTTGTGGTTGTATCTCATAGCCCAGGGCCAATAAAATCTCACCGATTTTCAGCACAAAAAATGTTTCCTCATTTATTTCTTTAACATGTGTTTTCATAACTGGTTTTGCAATACTTGTTTATTGTACAAGCCCTGAATTTCATTGATGAACTTCACAGTTCAGAAACAGGATATCTTTAAGTACTGAAAAAGTCTTTGTGTCATGACTATAGACTCTATAAAAGGCCATGGCAAATTATATAAATTAAGTCCATTCATGGTATGCACTTAAATATATAATGTTACATCTTAATGTGCTGCTCTTTGGTTGAAAGAATAAGCAATCAGAGCTGATGTGTCACTAGTTGCTCTCGTTTCCTGTAATTTTTATGTTAATATTCCTGCTAAATGCTGTTGTTGCAAATGCCTCTCTTCAATCATCTGTGTACCACCTACTTCCCTGCATGTCTTTCAAATGTCAAACAAATGTCTGGACACTATTCAGAGTATTTGAGCTATGAGCCTTAAAACAAGGAATGAAATCTCATCCACTGCTTACCTCACCCACTGATAACATAACACATGTATGCACTACCATCTTCTCAGAACAAACAGTAGCAAAAATGTCAGTCCAGCTGACAGCAGCACAGATTGCAGTCCTTAAAGGTTTTTTTGGTATGGACACGTCTCTTTCACGATTATTCACAGCAAGAATTATGTCAAGGTTTAGTTTGTTGCTGTTTTTCTTTGTGCTTTCTGTTTCTCACAGCAGTGTGTAAATGTGGCATAGGGCGTAGCTGACTGTGCTGGTCTGTGCAATCGTTCCTGCTATAAAAGCCTGGACAAGACACGACTGCTATGCCAGATTATCCCCTGTCTGTATCCTGTTGCAGTCAGTAATGTGCCGTGGCTTAAACGTTCATACTTTTTGAACTTCTTGTGATTGACCAGTATTACTCTTGTGTGTTCTAGTGTGTTTTCTGGCTGCGGTACCTTTCTAGTTTTTATTTTCTTTTGACGTTGAGACTCATTCCAATTTTGCGCAGTTCTCCAGCGCAACTTGCTTTGTTCTCCAGTAGAATCCTCATATCTGCTGGTGTTGCTTTGCCTGCAACACCAGCCAGCCTTCAGCCACCACCACATGCCTTTTGTGTTAATTCTCACAATAAACAGTACTGGTCTCTCCTCCATAGTAATGAAGGGACAGGTCACCCAGTGCAGCAGTGTTTTTGGACAAAAATGTAGCAAAGTTCAGACTTCAGCCTTTTAGTTTTTGTCTTTTTTTATAGGATTTGTTGACGATAAAAACAGTACAGTATACAAAATGTTGTTTTATCCTTTGAGCCATACCTAACATAAGTTTAGGATGGGTTATGAATAGTGATAGTGGCTGACTTAGACATGTAACAGATCATTTATGGCAGAGTGAGGGTCAGTTTTTCAAAATTCTATAAAAATAGCTTCATACTGTTTCATTTTAATAGAACAAACCTGAAAACAACATGCTGAAATTGCTGTACATTTAGTGGCTTTTGGTTGTACATCATACAAAGGGTTAATGTATTAGCCAGTTATCAGATGTCTGGCAAGGATAATTGTCCTTTTGATAAAGCCCTCTGATTTAGGCAACAAGATGTTCTTTTCTCTGTTGTCACTTTTAGGATAAAGAATTGGCATATTAGAATTTTCTCTCCATTATTAATGAATCCAATTTGGCTCTCTGATGTATAATCAGCATGGCAGCCTGCTGGCATGGCTACACAAGGTTTGTTTAGACTTTTTCTTCTTGACCTGAGGCAAAACACTGTCCACAGTCTGTTGTTTACTCTACTTAATACTGTGTACTCTGCCATTTCTGAGAGAAGAGTCCGGTAAACAAAACCTGATGAAGGGAATCATGGAAACAGTGAATTACGTTATTTGGCTTGTCTCCATGTTGTTGCTCTGCTTGAGACAATCTGTCACACAACTCGAGAGAGAGTGTGTGTGATGTAAATTGGAGCCACGTCTACTGTGAATGGAAAAACGGACCAAAAACTTGTTTTACTTCTTCTTGACCTACTTCTTCTAACTACTACTACTACTACTACTACTACTACCAGTGCCTGGCCTAATTTTTTTAATGAGCTGTACACTCACATTTGTAATACACAAATCAATTAAAATATCAAGTCAGATTTTTAATGCCAAATCTTTAAATATTTAAAATCAGAATATTAATGTGCTCCTGCAGCAACTCTGACAAAACCCAAGAGTCTACCACCCTCAATACATGTAGGCCTAAGCATTTATCCTAGTATTCAGAAGTTAGCTGGCACATTATCACTCTGACTGACAGTTAAGGGGTGGGAAAGTGCCCTTGTGAACAGTTTTAATTAGTAATGGTGTGCAGAAATAATGAATGAGGATGAAGCAGCTTTTTTTAAATTCATGACATCTATCAGGTCCGCAATGGGAGTAATGGCTCATATCATATTTTTCCAACAATAATTGTTGAAAGTGAATTAATATCTCCATGCAGTGCATGTAAAACATTCAAGTTGTTTTTGACGTCCCACAATTATATACATGCATTTATCCAATCGAAAGAAGCTATCAAGAAGTCTGTGGACAGACTGCTGCAACTTTTCATTGAAAAGTTTTAGAACTTTTTTCATGGCATTTCAATGTATTATTTTAAAATGTAACAGGTTCAACAGGTTTTCCTTGACATACAGTATTTCTTGGCAAAATCCTTTGCATACACACCACATTTACAGTGTTGTTGCAATAATCTGGTTTGATGTCCTACAAAGCGGATTACTACAAACAACAAATGCGATTTAAAGGTGAACTCTTTATTAGTAACATTTTCAGCCAAATAACTCAACAAATCAAAACACCAAGGAGATATATTGTATATTGATTACTTTTCAGGAGTTTGATTCCGCCGCACACACACACCTGTCTAAACCACTGCATTGACCTGTCCTCTGGTGGATTCATACTGTATTGATGGCATCATGGCTGTATTGTGCAGCTCAGACACTGGAGGGCAGAAGAAGGGGCCGTCATACTGTACAGCTGGCCGAAACCTCACACACCACAGCACATCAAAACAGCTTTCCTTTTTGTATTCCTGCCATTTTAAACAGAGCCTCACTAAGCCAATTCCCCCTGAAGAATGACCATCCATCGCCCCCTTTTTATCTCCCTCTTTGAAGTGCCGAGCTGTTGGGATAGACTTGAGCCCAGGAAGAGAGGGGCAAATTGGATGTTAATCCTTGTCTGAGTGCCAGAGATGTCAGCTGGAAAAAGTCAGGTGCTATTGCGATTTCTGCTATTCCTCTGTAGCTTTTGTCCAGAATCATCACATTCTCCAAGCAGTAGATGTAGTTCATTCCAATCGCAAACTGATTCATTCCTAATGACTCATGAATGGTGATCTGAAAGGACCAGGTGCTCTCTGTTATTGAGTCCACTATTATCTGGTGCTGTAACCCGTCCACATTCAAGGCGGTAAACGGGCGCTATCGACGCTAACTCTTGCACAACTTAAAAGGAAGAGCGGGAAAAGGCTTTGTCTCCCTACGGATTCCGGGGTTCACTATCAGTTTAACGCATGATCGAGGAAAAGGCTCATTTTTCTTTGCAGCGCTGAGTCCTAGTGAGTTGAAAGGCTGCATCACAGACACAGGGACAATGGGGTTTTCATGGACAAACAGGATATTAAAAAAGGACATATAAAAGCAAATATACCTGGTTTCTGCAACAAACAATTCTTTTATTGATTAATCAGCCAATTGCTTAATCTATTAAATATCAGAAAATAGTGAAAAAAGTCAAAGGAGCAATGGTGACTTCTTCAAATTACTGATTTATTTTAAGGATTACCGTATTTTGCTCAGGTTTAAAGACCTGGTATAAGTTAATCAATAATAAGTATTTGTGTTCTATTCCTCAATTCAGAACAGGAACTATATTTTATGGTACACCTTGCTTTTAATAAGTGATTGTTTATATTGGCAGAGTGACATGAAGTTAAACCTTGACGTGATGTATCACATTGTTGGTTAGTATTGTTGTCCCACAGTTGAGACTGACATTAAAGTGTTCATGTAACACAGAAGAAGCTGTCCCTGCGCTTTTGCTTGACCCACAGCCCGAAACTCATTTAAATTAGTAAAAGTCAAGTTATAGTAAATGCTAGGATTAACCAGCATTATATTACTTTTTTTTTTTTTATCTCCCAACTAACAGTCCAAATTTAAAAGATACTGCATTTACAAATATATAAAACAGATTGTCATATTTGACAACTTGGAGAAGCAAATCTTCCATTTTTTCTTTTAAATAATGTGTCAAAATCACTGACAAATAATTTTCAGATTAAATTATTAATTGCTTCAGCATCAACTTACATAAGACAGCTGCATTAGCTTTTTTTTTCTTTTTAGTGTCAGATCAATATTGAGCATGATACAAGGTTCATACAATCATTTTAGGGACTAACTTTTTATTTTTTTCATTGTTTCATTATCATGTGATGTCTTAAATAAAATTACTTTGTCTGGCCAGGAGTCCAAAAGAAAGTTGATGGCATGTGGCAGTTCTGTAAAATCTGTTTTTTTTTGATCCACTACTTTAATTACCTGATATCGTCATTCTGTCTTCAACAGAGAAGAGATCCTACCAAAAAGTAATCCTTTTCTTAGCTTTCAGAGTCATTCAACAGAATCAAATCAGTTTTTGATTCCGTTTTTTTATTGAAGCAGAAGCCAAGTAGTTCAAATAAATAAAGTATTCTATCTACATCTCATTTCCCTACAAATGCAGCTCCGTGGGCCTTCACTGAATCAAAATGGCAGAGTAATACAATACTCATTTCTCCCCACAGCAGCACAAAGAGAAGCAATGTTCCAACTTGCACCTTGTAATGAATGCATACATGTAATTTTCCCAGGGCTCAAAATTGCTGGTTATTAATGCATTTCATATCTGATAGATTAGCAACAGCAAGAACTTGCATATATCACAAAATGTGCCGCACAAAGGAAAGACAAAGTGATTTTTGTTCAACTCCCCTGATGTGGAAGATTTCACCGGTGGAAGTGATTATGTGAATAAAAATGAATAAAAGCGTTGCCGTTACCTCAGGCGCCGGGTGTTTTGTCATCAGATGAGCTGCTCCTTGGAGCTTGAATCAGTCACACTGGCAGCAGTTGTGCAATATGAAAGCTAATTTGCAACAACAGATTTTATAACATATTTTAACTATCGCTTCAAAGAGCCCATGAATAAACTCTTCTCTGAGGGGTCTATACCTGTGCCCTGAAATAATGAGTCTGAAAAGAATGTTTATTTTAGCATAATTTGAGATGAACAGACCTATGATAATTTGGTTGAAATATTACCTAGTTGCTTCATTTGTCCTGAAGAACTCTAAACCAGCCAAGCACATTGATTAGTTTTGAGCATTTCATCACAGGCACTATTGGGTTTGAACTTTGTTCATCTTTACCACAGTTCTTTAACACTAATATGATCTGGACATGAATATTTGAATGCAAAGCTATATACATCGCCCAGCATGTCCATTCATTTTTGTTTTCTGTTCCAGGAAACGTTAAATGCAACACTATACATTCACATTTCTTTCTTCAAGTGAACTTTTAAAATTAGCCCCTTCTGATCAGTTTGACCCTGGCCGCAAATCTTAATTTTAACTTAAACTTAGATAACCTTTCAATCAAGAGGTAGCGATCAGTTCAAATGACGGCACTTGTCGTGTGTCTGAGAAGTGATTAACACTGGAGGTGAAGCTGGCAGGTGCTCTGTAGGTTCATCAGGGTCTGTGGGACAAAAGAATGGAAGTGGAATGAAAGAAACCTTTAGGGTGAAATAACTGACATAAAATTAAAGATTAAGTGCTTTAACTGAATAAATTGGTCTGTTTAGTTTTTCAAACACGAGTGTTAAAGTCAAACATGTTGTTTGAGGAAGCAGCTCACATAATCCCTGAGCACAGTCTTGAAAACAGACAGAGATAAGTAGCCTGTTTTGGTTCTGCCTGACTGATCTGACTTACAGCTGCACTGGATCACATTCCCATTGTGCCAAAGGCAGATAAGCTGCTTGCAGCAATGTTGAGTTAGTTTCCTATTATCACTAATTATTATTAATGAATTGGTATTGGAATCGCATTGTTTGAAGTTGTGGATTACTCACAGGCTTCAATTATTCTGTTATTCCATGATTAGTCAAAGTTGATTCATATTGGACATTTAATCGAGGCATTTAATTATTTTGAGGAATACTGAAGGACATCCCAAAAAAGGCTGGGCTGTAGGTCATCTTGCATGTATATACGCACGCACTATGTACTAAAGTTGTACCAAACTATCCATCAAGTCGGCCATAAAAACTGCAGAAATACACCAGACAACCCTCTTTAATTCTTGTCTGTACTGAATGTAAGTTATTAAGAGAGTTTCCATCCAACCGTTTATGTGCATGTTTAATTTGCACGTAGTAAAAATCTGACCTACACTTGGCTGAGGTGAAAAATCTAATTTATTAATAGAGAATTTGCAGATTGCAACTAACTGAATACCGCTCACCTTACCCCTCCGCTTCCAAACCACAGAGACCTTGAAATGCACGAAAACCCCTGTCTAGAGGCAGTGTTTGGTTTGTCCGTTCTCGTCCACCGTAGAAAGATGGCAGAATCCATGTACGAGGACTCGCTTCCTCTGAATACAAAGGCTCATCCTAAGGTAATGAAAACACAATTCCTACTTTCAGGTGATTATACACATGAAAATATACTTATGAATCTTACATATTCTATTTCTGCCATATGCTTCCAGTAAATTCTTCTAAATCTTACACACTGCACCTTTATTACTTCATCTCGGGACACCTGACTGTAGATTTAGCACAACTCAGTATGCCAAACTAACATAAGGGAATGTTGATGTGATGTTCTTCTGTCCTAGCTGTACCAATTGGCATGCTTTAAAACATCCATCTGTCCTTCAGCCACAGCAAGTAGCAGCAGGTCAGAGTAAACAGGGCGAGTGGGATTTAGCTGAAGACAGAGCTGTAATGCACCATGTTTTCTCAGGAGTTTCATGTGGGATTTTCGTTAACACCACGAGCCTACACCACATTTGTTGACATTTGTTTTTTTTCAGTTGTTTGGGAGGCGGATTTATTTCTGCGTCTTTGTTTACACATTTCCCCCCAAAGAATCGCCACCTTAAAGGGATTTAGGTTAGGATTTTATGTGAAGTGGGGTTATAAGAGGTTCTTATCTACAGTCAGTGTATTATTTTCCTGCATTTCTACACCACCTATCCTTTTGGATTATGTCAAGAAACAGCAGTGCATTTAGCCTTCACTACATCCTAAATAGTAAAATTAACATAATACAAAATATATGTAGCCACGAAAAAGCTGAATCTTCCATTTGGCCAACACATTGGTGGTATAACGAGACTTTAGGAGTTGCCTCGGTTTGTTTGGGTTATTGTGTGACTTGTGTTTGTCATGTGGAGGCTGTTTGCCTCCTCCCTTCCCAGCGTTCCCCAGTAGTTTTCGCCTCCCCTTGTGTTTCTGTCTATCTTGTCAGTCTCTGTCGGTGTGGTTGTGTGCGTGGGTGTGTGGGTGTGTGTGGGTTTCTGGGTGTGGCCTCCAATTACCCACGCACCTGCTTGATTGACTTACCACCTGTTCCCCAATCAATTACTGCAGTATAAAAGGCTGGCTCTGTTACACAGACGCTGCCAGATTGTTCCATCACCAAGCATTACAGCAAACTCCTTTGAAACTTTGCTGTTTTGTCATTTTCAGAACAGAGGTTGTGAATATTTTTTTGTCATTGACTGATTTTTCAACAATAATAAAATAAACTAAAAGCCGTCCATCATTCTGACTAATTAATCTTGAGTGTGTTATACTGCAATATTGAATGTTTCACATGCAACACTGTCAGCAACCACATGTAGACTACCTGTAGTAGACCCATTGATGGCAAGTGTGCATATTAATTAACTATTGTCTTGTGATCTCACATTAGTGCAGTGACCTTCCAGTGCATAGCTAGTCGGAATGTGTGACTTGGGGTGTCCAATTACTCGGACACTGCATCAGAAAGGGGCATCTGAGCAAAAGTAAAACAAATGGTGGATTGGCCCTCCCAGATTTTGTCAGGTATTATTGGGCAGCAAATATCGGATGCATCTGTCAAAAAGTGAATTTTTTAGATATCTCCAAGTCAGACATTTTGTAAAGACACATCTGGACCATTTTGAAAACGCCAGGTGTCTCAGAGATTGCACGATGGAGAGGGATGCAGTTTCAGTCATATATGATTCATTTCAGGAGCTAGACCAGGTGACCAGGTCAGGGAGGGAGTTATTATGTATTTATTTTATTTTAAGGTAATTACTTATTTTTTATATTTTTCAAATTTTTCTCCCACCTATTGTTTTTTTTATTTATTTACTTATTTGTAGGACACCTTTGTTACTTATACTACAAAATAATGAAGCATTGTAAAAACCAAAGATGGATGTATTTTTGATATACCGTTTGCTTCACAATAAAAATATTTGAAACAGATTTGCAGCCATATGTCTCTGACACTTGAATAGACAGAACAGTTGCACTGTTGACTGATCATGACCTGGCAGTGGGTTGGATCAGATGTCGAGAGTCTGCCAGAGAGACCTGGTTTAATCTAAATGTTTCAGTGTGGGTAAACTGAACTTCTGGATGCCCCTGTCCATGAGGTCTTCAACTCCCATCTCCTAAAGAATTTCATGTGCATCCTAGCAAAGATTGGGGACACGAAACCCAGCCATGTTCAAAGCCTCCATTGTAGAGGTAGCTGGTAGGAGCTGTGGTCATCAGTGCCTGATGTGGCGGCAGCCTAAGAACCCATGGTGAAGGAAGCTTTCAAGCCTAAGTATAATGACCGGAGAGTGTGCTCCAATCATTGGAAGGTCACAGTGTTTAACCTCCTCAGGAGAGTTTAAAGAGGTCCTTCCTCATCACTCGTAGGGCATCTGTCTCATCCTTTTTTAAGGGGGTGTTTCCAAAACAGGAGGTACTCAAGGAGGTTCACTGCAGCCAAGGTGAAAAAGATGATGGAAGGCTTTTTTCAGCATCAGCAATGTTTTCACCCACACAAGGGCACACTTTCCACTCAAGATGGGGTAAAATGTCCCCTCTCCACTTCCCCTAACCCCTTTTTAAGGTTTCTGTCAGTTAATCACTAAATGTCTTACTCACACTCTCCAAACGTTATCACCTTACTGTCTAGCTGTCAATATCCTGATAAGAGAAAAGACGAGATGACTGTTGATAACCCCCATCTGAATAGCCTTCAGTTCTAAACTTAATTATCAGAGGTGAATGTTTTTCAGACTTTCTTTGCCTTGGGTTTTTCCTCTTAGGTTACATACAGTTTACTACAGGTAACAGAAGGTTACTTGCAGCCTAATAGGAAGCCTGCATGCACTACTCAGGGCAAAACCCCCCCCAAAACTCCCAGGTCTTTTTTGTATCTGTCAAAGTATGAGGTCTCAATCAACAAAACTAAATGTGAAAAACAAATGTCTATTGTCTGTCTAGTATAATATAAATGCTATGAGCATTATAACTTTTAACAATGTGTTATTTTCCAAATTGTTATGTAAAATGCTGAATATATATATGTATTTTTTTTCCTTTCATCATCATCCCCATAGAAATGGATATTAACACAAAAGCTGCTGCAGAGATGCAGCTGTGGTTGAGCAAAGCTCACTGTTTTGAAAGAAAATGGCAGGAGAGATTCAGTGATTCAGCCCTCTGCTGGCCTCTCTTATGCAGTGACTGACAGAGAGAAATTTCATATTAAAAATGACCAGAAACGACTTATCTAACCCCACTCTCCTCTGTTTGACAAGGCAGTGGAGCAGTAATGCACATCAGACTTCATACATTACCATGTGCTAACCTTCAGCTGGTGTCAAAGCGTGTGAAAGCTGCCCACATTCATTCCATCAACATGATGAGATGAGGCCACCATATGTAGGAGTTGGAAAGATAATTATATCTGAAGGGTATGACATCTGGCCCGGGGATAGGAGCAATGTAATAAACCTACAACAGGGGAAATAAGCTATGTTATGACATGTTTGTGCAGTTCAAAGTATTATATGTGTATAAAATTGGAAATTACAGTGAAAGTCAGTTGTGTTTTGGTATCAATATTTGAATCCACAAGTTGTGCTAACATCCTCTACTGCAGAGATAGCATTTATTCTCTGTATGGTGGCCATTTTTTTTTTTTTTAAATTGTCATATAAATTGTGACACTGTCATTGTGTGAAGTCCTCCTAGGAGTATTAAAACGTGCTATAGAATAGGACAAAAGTTCTTGTCAGACTGCCAGTTAACATTTAAGATAGGGAGCTACCTTATACCTGTACTTATGTGTTAAATGTATACTGTGCTGGTATATAGAAGATGTTTTTTTGTTGTTGTTTTTTTTACAGCATTCAGTCTAGAGTTTTAAAGTTGTTCTTCCAAAAACTGAAATCTTGGAAAAACAAAATTTGGCCTGTTGGTAGTAGTATTTCAGTGAAATGTCAATCTCAAAGAGGTTTTTTCTGTGGAGATCACAGATATGTGTACCAAATTTTAGGGCTATCCAACCAACAGATTTGTCCTTTTGGAGCAAATTGTTGGATTGACAATCCCACTGTGCCTGCCTGGCTGAAAACAAGCTTTACTTATCATTGCCATGATATATTGACTATGATTGTGGCTGCCATAAATGTACTATATTTTTGATTGGACCATCATTACACCTGAAACAACCAGTATAAATTGCTGTTAGCAGCATATTGTTGCTGATGTACAGCTCTTGGCTGTGTGTGATTATTTCTTTTTCACTTTGATGGCCAAAACAAAGATGAAATGTGCTTCTTCACCTCAGTAATTTGTCAGGCAATTTTCTCTCAGTTGATTATGTTTACCCATACCCTAGCTGAAAGATGATTGTGTGAATGATTTTAATTTAAATTGAGCCCATTTCCTGCTGTTGAAACAGTATACTTTGGAAATGATATAGGGACCTATAATGCAGACAAATAAAATCCACTGAAGATTAAAGACAATTACGCTACTGGCTTCTTTGTCATGCATAGTTTACCTATCTTCACTTGCTAAAGTGTGAGGAGGCTGCATACCATGATGATTGATTTGATTGGTTGGAAAAAATAGACTACAGAGAATTGTAAATATACAGCAGCTAGTAAAATTATATGAAAGCCAGATGCAATCAACCAAGCAAGACTTATGAATAAAATACAAATGACAAAACTTCACACATTATGAGTGCTAACCTTCCCATCCTTTGCACCCACACAGGTGCTATAGTCAAGTCGTAGATCATAAAGTTGTTCCTGCCAATTGTAATGAGAATATTATATGAGGAGCCTCTTCATGACTTATTTACTAACTTTACACTATTGATTTTGGGCTGCCTGAAACTAAATTTGACAGTCATGAGAGAAAAAAAGGGCTAAAATCTTAGGTTTTTCTATCAAAAATGGTGGTTCTAGATTTCACTGTGACACGTCAACAAATCAACAAGTTCTGGCTGGGGATTAGCCAGATGTGACTGATACACATTAAACACAGTTCATTCTGATGAAAGAGAATGGTTTACAATGGAGGCCATGTTCTACTTTATTTATTGATGTCTTTGTGTGGATGCACAGAGTGAGTAACACCAGTGAAGATGCAGCATGTTTGGTGGCTGAGCTCTCACCTTAATGACTGCAGTGGGTTCAAAGAGAAAACTGATGGAAAGGCAGCAGGAAAAAGAAATGAACAGCAGGAGAGGGCCTGGCATGTGGATCGTGTTCAAGTCATCTCTTCATTCAGCCGTTTGACCCTGATGTGCTCAGGAGGAATTCAAGGTCTGAAAGGGAATTGTGATTTGAAACGTTTGCCAAAGCAGGTGGCTGGATTGTAGAAAGAGCCGATTGCAGGCTGTTGGCTCAGCCATGGAATGTTCTGACAACATTTGCCCAGCAGCTGCACCATCTAGGCTTTTTTTAAAATACAGTTTGTTAACAGAGGTGCTACAAATGAGCCACTAACCCTCACTGCTCAACAAAATGTCACACTGCCAAGACAAAGTACGTCCATACTGTTTCATTGACACTCATGCTGAAATTTAGTGGAGTGGAGGATAGTTACAATAAAACCAAAATAATCATATATATCTATTTTATTCCACACATTCCTCTTTTTTGTCAAAACCAGTTCAGTCAGAGAATAAGGTGTGTTATGGCTAAGGAACACGCCATCAACAGATGAGATTGAAAGGTTTATTGACAAAAGTAAAATGGTGAACGAGCTAGGGTCTTGTAATGGATAGGAGAAATGCTGGACAAAGAACATGGTGGAGGTGCTATTGAAACCAAAAACAAGTAGCCACAGGACCAGACTTGGAGGTGAATAAGGGCTCAGTCAAAGTTAAGATTTCCTGAATAGCAAGTAATTTGTCAGGGACTCAAAAGGATTCAGTGGTGATTTGATTTTGAAGTAGAAGACTGGTGTCAGCTGATGGGATATTTAGTTTTGGTTCCTTTTAGGTAGAATACCATGGCATCTTGGGAGAATTAGGAAAGGTTCGAAATGCAGCCATTGCAGCTTGAGTCGAAGTGGAGTGTTCATCTACGCTGTTGATGATTGTGTTTGAGGAGTCTACGATCAGAGGCGCGAGAGTCAGATTTACATGAAGAACATAAACGCAGAATATGGATTGGTGTAGGGTAAGGATAAGCATAAGGGGCCATGCTTTTGAACTTCTGGAATGAGAAACGTGAGGGTCAGCAAGGATGTTAGACTGGCCGGGAATGTGGGCTGCGTGGAGGACGTCATGGTAGGTAACAGAGTGCTAGCCAGGTTAAGCTGCACATGAACGGCATGATGGATCGACCTTTGTTGATAAAGTCTAGGATGGCGAGGTTGTCAGACTATATGAGGATTGGCCCTGCAGAATAGAAATGGCTTCTATGGGGAACATATCAAAGTTTTGGTTTTGCAGTGCTGCTGCAAAGGCTGGGATATTGATGGGCAATGAGAGATGCTTACCTAAGGTTTATGAAGTGGCGTTATGCGGCCAAGTGAGACGGACATGGCCTCCACCACAGAGTGCAGACATGGAGGAAGCGACACTGGGACATGTCACATTCCATCTCGTGGAACGTGACAGATAGAACTGGTGGTGCTGGCTTTAGATGTGTGGGTTGTGGTGGGGATGCTGAAGACAAGCGAGAGAAAGTGGTTGTTCTTGTATTGTTTGGTATGACTTTACATGGGCTGGAATTAAGCAAGAAGAAGCTCAGTGTGACGGGGCGTCACACAGGAAGCATGATGGGGCTAGAGACACAAAGAAACAAATTATAGAAATTTTGGTATCTAGTACCCCAGAATGTATCTTTGTGAAACTGCTGGAGTCGGGCAGCGGCTTCAGAGGCAAAATGTATGTGGTATTAATAAAATCTGTTACCACCAAAACGGAGGGTGAGATTTAGGATGACCACCATGTAATTGTCCATCTCCAGCCACTGGGTGGGGAATTGGGAGCAGAGAACTTCTTGAAAGATAAAATGTGTAAGCAAACTCTGTGGGTGTAAGTTCTCTGCGACGTACGGCTTCCTCCCTTTCAGGTAAGTGAGCTCTTCTTGACCTGGCACGTGGTTGGAGCAAGGAAGGCATGATGAGGTGGGCAAGATCTGTATAATAACCATCTAAGATTTGTTTTCGAAGATTGGTGGGTACTGGAGAAGGATAGGAGATGCAAGCATTAGGATGGCCAATGGGAGGATTGGCCGTGGACAGTGTAAAGTTAGCGGATGCCCGCTGGACTGGAGAGTATTACAGGGGAAACTGCTGAAATGGTACTGAAGGGAAGCCGGGTGACCCTACTACAGCAGGCTGCTATAGTTGGTGGATGTCTGCTAAATGCTTATATAGGGAACGGCACTACAACAACTTTAAAAGGAATGAATATCAAACTTTAGTTCATAGTATAAAATGCTAGTGATGTTTTATGCTTTTATTTTGAGCGAAATACAATTAAGCTCAATCAACTGGTGCATAAACCTGATCTACTCCCACCAAAACTCTCACATTCAGAACTTCTATCGACCTCTGTGGGTAACCACTGAAATGCAGCAGCAATGGGAGGAGAATGACACAACATATGGTAAATCGTAATGGACAGAAGTAGAAAATTCACGAAAATAGAACACGGGAGGTATAAAGAATTAGACCGTTGATGCAACATAAAACGTGAGGAGGTAATTTGTCCCAATGTGAAAGGTTCTGCTGTGTGATATGCTTCCTTTGACTTCAAAGCATTTGTTGCTGTGTGATGGGTTGGTATGAATCAGACAGTGAGTTTTGAGAAACAAACCTCTTTCCCAGTAACTGCTCAAATTATTAAATAATCAGTCAGACTACAAATAGTAAAATGACATGTTTTCCATCCCAGAAAGCAAATGACTGAACAGTATTTCTCGTTCCCGATTTTTTCTTTTTTTTTTTTTTGAATTTCACATTGCTTCCAAGAAAATAGGGGTTTGTGAAAAGACAATTTGCTGCTGGATGAATTAGAAGTGACATGAGTCTCTAACAGCACCATATTTCTAATTTTAATTTGTGGTTGACAGGGAAATAATGAATCTGTATTTGATTCTTTTATGAGTTATCAAAATGGAAATTGGAGCTGGATTCATGGTCACAGTCACATTGACAATCCAAAATAGTACCTTAGAAGATAGTTTGTCTCTTTGGTGAAGCTGCCTATTTATGTTAATCCATATAGGGCTATGGGATGACTTGATTGCTTGACAGTTTCAAATCAGCCTTGCACATCCAGAACCAGTGACTTCTATGCTCACATCAGGGCTAGAGTGGGGCCACTTTTCAGCCCGGGAGTTTCAAGCCCAAGACCGACCCACTTCATGGTGATGGAAATTGGATAAATAAAGCATCATTATTTTTTACCACGGTTCAACAAATTTAAATAATAATTCACTTAAGATGAGAAATTCACAAAAAAGTAGGCTGGATTTGTTGGGCATGATCATGGGGGCCGGCATTGTCATGGTTTTCATCTTTCTGCATGAGTATTATATTGTTGTGATCCTTTACTACACCCATTTCTGACCAAACAAGGCATATACAGTAGGTTTATCATGTACTGCTGTCATATCTGCTCTTTCTTACATTAAATAACTTAAATTAATATTGTTTACTCTGTTATCCTCTCAAACCTGTCTCTGTACTCATGGCTTCCTCGTGGCTAATTTTGGGCTCATCATCCGTTTCAGTGGGGGACTGGCTTATCTGCTGCTCAGAGGTTCAAAGTCTATGAATCACCATATATTGGGTGATTAGGCTTATATATAAATTAATTTGATATTTCACTTGCGAATAGGTTGACAACGCTACAACGTCCAATATTAGCCCAATAATTGTGTTGCTAATCTTTAGGCCTATACCTCTCTTTACCAGTTGCCACTCGTGTCTGTCCTCTTGGCACATTTGGCAGCGTCCTCCTCGAATGCCTTTCTTTTTTTTTTACCTGGCCTCTTTCTATCCATCCTCCGTGACACTATAAGTAAAATGCTGAACTTTCAGTCAATTTTGTCCAGCGACAACTCCAATAAAGTTAATTTAACCAAGACATCTACATTCTTATCAAGACAAAACATGAAGCTGCAAATGGCTGGAAGATGCAGATAATATGGTCTTTCAAATTCCAGTCCAGTTTTATGGTACAGCAGTTAAAACAAGCTCACTACACTTTACACAGATCTTTTGACATTGACATTGACATTAAAACTAAACAAATTACTATGAACAACCCAAGTATTAATGTGATATACTAATGTATAGTATATCACATTAACACATACATTTTGAGATGTCAAAATGTAGCAAAGGCACAAAAGTAAAAAAATTAAAGTAAATAATAAAATTGATGACTTCTATTTAGCTGCTTTGCTGCTGGCTCACTGTCATACTGTCGTGGCTTACTGTGGCACGTGAATAAAACCCCATTCTAGAGAGGTGCTTTATTTAGTCACGTAAGTGATTTGAATTATGCAGGTTTACTCAAGAGTTAGACTGTGTTCAGACTGACATAGCACTACGTGAGAAAATGCAAATCCAAAAATGTAAAAGTTTGTCAGAAATCCCACGGTGCAGCGAATTTTGTGAAGCAAAAGTGGGTGGCAAATGTTAAAGTAGGTAGATCTTTTATTTGAGAATGATGAAGAATGATGGAAGAAAGCAACAAAATGACAGAGAAAGCGTGGGGGATAAAAAAAAAGAACAAATGAAATGAGGAACTTTTATTTTTCAGGATACATTTAATAACTTTCCAGGTCTCCTGACTATTTGAAATGCTACATACAGGAACACCACAAATCAAACAACACAAACATCAACAACATCATCACTCACTCATTTCCATTTCCATCTCATACATGCCTTTCTAACAATAGGGAAACAGTAGGCACATTCAGCACGTAGAGTTTCCCACAGTTTGCAGAGGCAGCAGGTGACACACAGCTTCAACTTGAAAGCAGTTACAAAAATCAATCAACAAGTGAAGTTTGTTCTAACAAGAGTGTCGCAGCAAACATTATTTTCTACGAGAAATTCTTCTGTAATTATTGTACTTATACAAAAAAGGTTTTGTGATGTGACAAAGCCTGACACATTTGTCTTTGGACAGCTAACTGATTGTTAGATATACTGTAAGCGTTGAAAAGTGTTTGTCTGTCATCAGGTGGAGCAACCTGTTATAATCAATTTGAATCTTAAGTGGCAATTTTGTGTTCGATAACTGAGGCTGAAGGAGATTTTTTTGTGAAGGGAAAACTCACAAAAAATAAAATTTCTCCATTTGTAAGTGAAAATTGAACAAGGCCACAGTATGTGTGCAGGTAGGGGTGAGGTCTGTGCCAATAAAATGAGCAACTAAGCAAAGATAATACTGCACTTGTCAATCACTCAATGCTGGACTTCAAAAGGGTGAGTTATTTCAGGTGAAACTGGTCACACTTTAAAAGCCTTCATATTGAATTTTCCTTCACATTACACCCCATTTAAAGTTTTTCATGGTGTTCAAACAGACACACTTTTGATCACAGTGACACAGAAGGACAATTCAGGGGAAAAAAGGGTAATCAGAGAAACTACCAAATGAACTATCTAAATGGCTCACAGGAGATGAACTGCCTCTGGATAGGAGACAGAAGTTCATTCTGCAGCCTGCCCACACATACCCTCCTGACCAAATATTCAGCAGGCATGTAGGCAAACCATCTATCTGCATTCCTGCAATCCTCTGGGGTCTGCAGTAAGACGAGTTTCATGGAAATCACATGAGGACTGTGAAAGAAGACTTTCTAAAAGCGAATGCTGCTTCACAAGAGAGAGGGGGGGCGGATCACAAATAACCATCAAATGAATTCATTTTGAAAGACACGCTGGCTATAAATAAATACATTAAGCTCAGTGTCCAAAATACTTGGCCTCTAGCTGTGAATAACAGTTTTTAAAGGAAAATTGTTAAGTTTTTTTAGTAGAGGGCTCAACTTGAGGATGACAGCTAGGCTCCAGGATATGCGGGGTAAAAGCGGAGCATGAAAGCTTCTCAGTCTCTTTTACATGTCACTCAGTAGTTTCACTCTTCTCAAAACCAAACCCTTCAAGCCCAGAGGCATTGTGTCAGTTCAAAATGAGCATGGGAAACGCCAGCTGGAAATAATCCCTCAACAAAATTATTTTTTAAACTGTCAAACTGCTGACAATATAAAGTGTAGTGCTTTGTAACAGCACATGTATCACTGTTTTCAATTGTCTTACATCTTAATGTTTGTTGCAGCTTGTTGATCATAACAACTCTGTAATTAGTATACAAATATAATTCATAGTTTTGTTATGAAAATGAATAATTTTAAGTTAAGTAATTGAATGATATATTTGATGTCAAAGCAAGACTAAGACACTGCAGCCATACTCAGCTCTGTGGCTGTAAATTGAAGCCAATGTGGAAGTGCCAAAAACTGCAGTTCCTCAAATGGCCACTTGAGGCTGGCTACCGGACAAGTAAATCTTCATAAGCCCCTTTATCAAAATGCCTGTAAATATGTTTACAGCCTGGTACAAAATAACTGTTTTGATCTTTAAAGTCATGGATAAAGATTATTTAGTTTAAAGGAAAAACCTGAATAATTGAGTGGAGAAACATAACAAATGCCAATGCTTCCACACAGATGCACTGCATGGTACAGTTCTGCAATTAACATCCAATCATGCTCTGTGGTCTGTACAAATACTGAACAGCCATAATTGGTTTGATGATTAAATGATCTGATTTGGCAAGAGGAAAAGCTCTAAGTGAGTCTAAAAAAAGATTCATTATTTTTTGCTTGGAGGAAAGGAGCTTCAGTTACAAAGACTGCTCAACTGGCTGCTGTTTAATAGGAACAATGATTGAAGCGACACCTGCATTTAGATCTATGGGACAGGTAGCAGTAAATGGAGTTGAAAATTGTGGTTGACAGTGCACATCTGATGATTGTGATGCTTGTCCAGTAGTGTATGTAAGGAAAAACAGAATAACAACTGTGACAGGTGACTGAGAATGTCTGTGCAGGACGTGATCAGACTGTCTGTCGACAGTCACATAGAGAGGATATTATAGTAGGGTTGCAGAGCATAAGGCTCTCAATACAAAGGTGAATGCACACTTGAGTCAGTCTTCAGAGATGTGGAAAAACATGACGTGGTCAGATAAGTCAGACCTCACCACAATCTCGACAAGTGCATGTGTGGCAAACACTAAGAGAACGGTACAGGCCTGCATGTTTGACCCCTCCAGTGAGGAGGTCCAGTGACTCTGTTCTGCTGTGGAGGGTATTTTTCTGGCATGGTTTGGCTCCACATGCCCCCTTAGAGGAAAGGGTCACTGCAAATCCATACAAAGTTGTTTTGCATAATCACCTTTATCCAATGACGAAACATAGGGCCAAGGGGTCACTGAATAGTTTGATGAGTATGAAAATGATGTAAATGGCCTTCACAGTCACCCCATCTCAACCCAATTGATCACTTCATTTCACTCAGGGAAATTTTGCACTGATGGGTTGGACAGCGCTTCCACCACCATCATCAAAACACCAAATGAAGGAATATCTTTTAGTAAGAATGGTGTTTATCCCTCCAGTAGACTTCAGAGACTTGTAGAATCAATGCCAAGGTGCATTGAATCTGTTTTCTTCTAGCAGCACGTGATGGCCCAACACTTTGTTGCACACACCATGTTGCTTTTGTCATTTAATTTGTCACCGACATTTCACATTTTAGAAATCGTCTCAATAAAGCCATGCTGAAGACGATTGCGCAATATTATGTATTTTTCGATTTGCTTCTATATAATCATTCTCATTCTATAATCAATCAAACTTTTATTCAAGCTCCATGAAACCAATAAATGCAATGTTTTGTCAGTGTCATTGTCCAAACTATTGGTAATTTATGTTTTATATACACAGTGTTTGTGTGATTTGTTTATTTCATGTGATGACAAATCACCAAACATGTAACACTGAAGGCACAGCACAATCAATTCCAGTGGTCTCCGATATAATTTAAATACATGAATAATACTGTACATTGGACTATGCATGATATATCCTAGAGTAATGTATCTAGAGTGTGCACAAGGAGCAAATGCTATGGAGCCTCTTTTTTATTGAGTGGCCGTTCTCATTCTTTAAATTGGGAAGGCATTTTCAAAAGGGAAGTCTAGCACTAAAGCAGGTTGGATTGAGTTCTCTGGATATAAATATTCATACAGTATGGAGCACCAGACAGGAGCTGTCATTATTGGGGTTTTTTTTTACCTCAGGCAAAAATGAGTTTGATAGTAAAACTCTCACAGTTTGCTGCATAAAGGTGATAGAATTCAATTATAATCCCTCTGTATGTACAATGTAGGGAACAGATGTTATTCAGGTCCTCAGGTCTTCTGCATTATGCAAAAATAATGTGATTCTTTCCTAAGGGATGACCTCTCATTGGCGTACTACTGACAGTAATGCAAATCATACATGTGCTGCCTAACTTGTTGCATTCAAGGGCAGATGGATAATTAAATTCAACACTATGTTTGTACATTTTTTTGTTCTGTATGAAAAGAAAGGACTGTTTTTCAAAGGAGCTGTATATTTTCCAAGCCAGGTCTCAGCAATCAGTGGGGTGCACAAAGTAATAATTTGTACTCTTGCTTTTATGATTTTAAAAAAAGAAACCACATAAGGTATATGCTGTGATAAATGCTTAAAGTATGAGGTATGAGCACATTCAGATTCTCCATGCCCTGACAACTTTTACTCTGCACTTCATCATAAAGTGGCATATGTTACTACTACAAACCAACCACCCAGATCAGTCCCAGGGCTTTGGATGAATCAGCTGACATTATCCACCCAAGACAATATTTTCCTAGGTTAGCTTGCTAGCAATCTGTCCCCATTAGCAAGCAAACCAACATGCAGTAATGCAAAGCATATGAAAATGTGTTGGGGCAGCAGCATCAGAGCCAGCGACACTAACAGACTGGACAAAATCATTAAGAAGGCTGGCTCTGCACTTGGTCTCAGGTTGGAGTCTTTTGAGACTGTGGTGGAGAGGAGGACGCTGAAGAAACTGTTATCCATCATAGACAATGAACAGCACCCTCTCCATCACACAGTGGTCAGACAGCAGAGCACCTTCTCACACAGGCTGCTCCAGCTCCGCTGTCGAAGGGACAGATACAGGTAAACCTTCCTGCCACATGCCATTACAATATACAATAAAAGCTAAATATCTCTGGTTATTATCATTTTTACAGTCTCAACCTGCACTTTACTCACTTTGTACAATACACACCATTACCCACTTGTACATTTATTTAAATGCACACTGTACATACTGGTTAAATCCGATATTTTATTTTATTTTATTTATTTATACTTGAAATTTATATTGTATTACTACTTTTATTTTTTATATGTCTCATCTTATATTTTATGTTTATACTACTACTTAATATGCCTAGGTTGTTGTTTATTTATCTAGGTTGTTCTTTTCTATTTTATTTTTATGTCATTGTATGGGTGAAATGCTGTTGCTGCAATACAATTTCCCAGTTTGGGATTAATAAAGTATTTTCTATTCTATTCTATTCTATTCTATTCTATTCTATTCTATTCTATTCTAATGCTGTATTGGACTGGACTCTGTGTTTCAGTGGGTGTTAGTGAGCTCCATTTCAAAGCCAAGATTAGCTATTGCATCAGAATCTTACATATGGCACCTTTTTTAAATAATGTAAGGACACAATTCACACAAACAACAAAACAGTACCTGACACTCCTTGTTTGTGCCCATGAATTTCACTTTCAAAGAAAAAGAAGAAAAAAAGTCTTACTCATGTCAGAGTCCCTCTGCTTTAATGTTACTAATAATAGACTGTATAGTAAATTTTCAAAAGGCATCATCATTTCCACAGTGAATTATTATATATCACTTCTCTGCTACTTACTTGCTCTCAGAATTCCCTTTTATCTCTGCCTTCAGATCAGTTTATATTCTGTTTCCTTCTACTTCTCATAACAAGCGTTTGATGGACAGCTATGTGTAGGAGGAGGCAAAGTTCAACAGCAATCTTAACAAACAGGGAATCTTGATACCATGTCACAGTACAGCGAAGATGAATAAAAATGCAGGCAGCGGCAGCTGTATTGAATGTAGACATGTAGTTTCCATGATATTATTGTCACTTTTAGGGCACAGATAAGTCAGGCTTTTTGTGAAACTGAAAGCATATGGAAACATCTAAATGTAATTAATAATGAGTATTCAAAACAGAGAACTACAAATACTTATTTAAAGCCGAATTGTGTGATACTTGACCACTAGGAGGCAGAAAAGCAACTAGAAGAAAATCACAGCAATGCAGACCTGACATATTATCAAGTTGTTGCGACTAAGCTGTGGAAGTGAATACTTACAGATTGACTAATTCCTATAATTGACCAATGAATGGCAAATATTCACATTCTCCTTTAGTCCTGATTTGGTCTCCAACTGAGAAATATTTTGCTCCTTTAACTGCTAAATGATTGACTTTATTCTAGAGCTGCAACTAATGATTGTTTTCATTGATTTGCCAATTAGTTTCTCAATTTGCCAGTCGGTCTGTGAAATACTGTTTGATCATGTCAATCAAACTGGGACATGGACGCAGGTTAAGGGCGCGCCCACCAACAAGAAACAATGCAAATCAGGTCAGAACGGCATGCAGCGCGAGACATGGAGGAAAGCACAACCCGTATAGCTAAGAAGAGGAAATGCAGCTACAATAAAGACTGGGAAACTATCTATCCCTGGGTGAAACCAGTGCAAGGCGAGTCTGGTAAAGTTTGCTTAAGTCATTTTTCCATTTCACACGGAGGTGAATACGTCGTGAAACGACACAGACAATGCGAGACTCACAGAAAACATGTCGCTCAAAAGGAGGCTTCCCAGTCTATGCATACGTAGTCAGGTGTGTTAACTTGAGAGCCACTGTGAAATAGCATGAAAGCTCCATGCTTACTATGTTTTCTCACGTGAGAGAACTTGGGAAAGTTGCATTTAAATAAGATATATTTAAGTTTTTATTTGCAGGCTGTTATGTGCTACTGAATCAACCAGATGGCAAAACATAGTAATGTTATAAGCAAAGGGGCAGAATAGAAATGTTTATTTTTTTAAAAGTTCTTTTAGACTACCTTGATGCATTGGTATCCCACATTGTCCCACATTGTCCCACACAAACGTAGTCTTTGTCCCACATCTAGTGAATTGGGATCTGGTCACCCTACAGGGGACCAAAGTGTTGCTTTTAAATGTCATTTTGACTGACCAGCAGTCCAAAATCCAAAGATATTTAATTCATTGTAATACAAAAGCAAGGAAAACCAGAAAATTTGCACACTTATTTGCCTGAGAAATGACTTAAATGTTGCCAAATTGTTGTGTTGATGACACTCAATTAATTGATTGTTTATAGCTCGGCTTGCCAGAAAACAACTAAAGGTTTTATAAAGAGCGTTTAAGAGAGTTGCGAGACTTACTTTACATTGTGGCTTTGTTGATAGTAACTCTGTCTGCCATGAGTTTGAACAGATACAAAATAGAATTTTATGTGACCTCAGTCTTAAACATCTTTTAAAAATGGAGTCTATCAAATCAAACTCCAAACAAAGGCTTGCCTCTGCTACTATCTCAGGTATGTCTCAATGCAGGAAGAAAGGTGAGCGTCCCTCCTTTTTAAAAATCCCTTTGCCTGGTCCTAGGGCCTTCCACATCAGTATAATCTTATATGTTACAGTATGAATCGGCAAGTTGTATTGACACATTATCACCTTGAGCAAACAGTTGCTTATTTACACATCTAGTAGTTACGGAGCATCATTTTCATTTCATATCATTATCAGTTATTAGATTTGTGTTTATGTCCACCTAAATGCTGCACTATGTTCAACAGCTAGTCTCTGTGTCAGAGCCTTTCACGGCATCACATTGTTTTCACAGTGTAATTTACATTTTTATAAAAATCTAATTTAAATAATTGTTTTTACTTTTGTTTAATTACTTGTTTTTGTCTTCTTTTTCTAAAGATTTTACAACATTTCCAAAAGCTTCACATTATTATTTGCACTATTTTTACATGTTCTACTCTATTTACTTTACTTTTACTTTATTTGTTTTCAATTTGTTTCGTCCACAGATTTGTTTTCCAGCTACTCTCTGTATATACCTGTGGAAAAGAATATTAGCCAAACATTTGAAATTGAAATTAAATACAAGGGATATAACAATTATTGAGACTGACCTTGAGCTCTGAGCTATACAGACATTATCCGTTACTCTTGAGCCAGAGATAATCCTGCAGTTTAATGTATTCATGAATATCTATCCCCTTCAGGTGCAGGAACTGTATTTATCCATGTTTAATTGTAGAGTCAATTTTATTCACGCTATAGGGTGTGTTTAAATAAAGGGATGTGAAGTGCGCCTGTAGATAAAATTTAATTCACAGTCACATCCAGTAATGATATCTAGAACAGTCACTCTGAGGTGGCCTTGATGACAAAGCCGCTGTCACAGTTTAATTTTAGTGACTTGTTTTGATGAGACAGAATTGTCATCTCCACAGTGTAGTGCAGTGCCAGCCAGCAGAAAAGAGAAAGGTTTGATGAGACTCATTATTCACTAATCAACGGTAGGAACTGAAAGTCTTGTGCATGTTAGACGTACAAGACACTGAGGGAAAATGGACGATGTGCAAGAAAAATCTCCCAAAAATGTTTTGTGTATGAAATCTATAGCACACGAATTCAATGCAGTCAAATGATGAATTATGATAAATAATTAGTTACATGTTCAGAGTTATAGATGTGACAATAACACAACAAGAGATGTGAGATGATATTAATTAGGCAAACAAAAGCATGTGTTTATATATATATATATATATATATATATATATATATATATATATATATATATATATATATATATATTATATATATATATATATATATATATATAAGGTGGCAACCTGCCTTTTGCTCAGAATAACTATGTCTATTTAACAGGGAAGATTTATTTGAAGTGACTGGTTGCATTCCTCCATGCCTAAAAGAAATGTTGCTTGTACTTAGAATGTGAATTATTTACAAAAGCATTGCAACAAATAACGGAGGCAACTATACAATAAACTCTTTACAGCCCGATTTTCCCATAAAGGAAAATGGGACACAAACATTGATCACATGTAGTCTTGTAAAAAATAAAATAACACAAGGAGGGGCAGAGCCAAGTGTGATTGTTAATTTTGTTCATAAGGACCAGGGGTATTCTTATGTTGATTGACAGCCCAATATACCAATTGGTTTGTGTGCAGGCCAGCGTACATGTCTGATGGGTTAACTGGCATAGAGTGGGTTGGTATCATTTGCAATATGTTGTCCCATGCTGAAATAAATTAAGATGTGACACCATGGATAAATGATGTTGACTCATTATAACTGTAAATTTGCCTCATCATGTTTTCAATCAGCACTTCAGTTAAATTGCAGATGCTCTTCCTCAGTGTGTAAACCGGTGACTGAGTTACAGCCAAACACAGAAGCTTGCAACAAAACAAGTCACAAAACATGTCACAGTGGACTAAACACATCTATTTGTGATGTCATGATGGAAAGATAAAATCCAATTATAATATCACAGTGGACTAGACAAGGACCAGTGTGTGATATCAAGCAGTGTAGTTTCTGATTGCAACCTCCTTGCCTACCTCTCTCCTTTTTAGCATTACGAGAAAATTACAGTGGCTGTGAAACATGCAGAAAACATGAAAGGTCCTATTTAAAGACAGTTTTTGGTTTGTCTGTTCTGGGCTGCTTCAAAAACATGGTAGACTCCATGAAAGAGGACTCACCTTGGTTCATTCTAAGGTACACAGTAATGAAAACACAGTTACACATAACACTTATTCTGTAAATACATTTATATTTAGTAATTTAGCTGACGCTTTTACGCAAAGCAACTTGCAAAAAAGTGAGACGATCAAGGTACAGTGCAACTAGGACATGTTAGTGCTACAAGTACTGTGACAGCACTAGAGGGATAGATTTAGCATGTTCAGTTGTTGGTAGTGCTAAGAGAGGAGGTACTCTCTGAAGAGCTGGATGTTACACACTGCACCTAAATTTGGTGTCACAGTGGAGTGAACAAATTCCATTGTGACGTCACAATGGACTAAAAATATAATTGAAATACATTCATGGAAATGTGCATGCATTTGCATTTTCTTCAGCAGATTTTCTTAAACTTCAGTTTTCAAATTTACAATACATTGGATAGAAACATGGCCCTTCATATCAAGACTCCTGATGCAAAACAAATAACATTAGTAGATATAACAACATATAAGTAGATGTAACAAAAGCACATACAGAATCAGAGACAGTTACAGAAATTTAAATTAGTAGTTTTAAAATTGACAAGTGGAATAATATACTGAGGCAGTATATTTCCAGCCCTTTTAATTAGTACACAATGATGAGGTAATGACACACAAAGCACAAATATGAATAATGTGTGTATGTGTGTGTGTGTGTGTGTGTGTGTGTGTGTGTGAGAGAGAGAGAGAGAGAGAGAGAGAGAGAGAGAGAGAGAGAGAGAGAGAGAGAGAGAGAGCCCTTTGTTTGCACAGTTGTTAAGACAGAGCACCACACAACCTTGGGCAACCAGAATTGAATTTTCTTTGGATTAGGAAACATCATACAAAATCTGGTTAATTTCCATATCCAAAACCACACAACACTGAAATTCGCCACATCAAAACAAAGACCAGAGAACCAGTGTTAGGGAGTTTACTCTTCCCTTTAGCGTTCAGTAATAGAGGAGAGACAGTTGTTCAAACTGGATTGTCAGTAGGCAGCAGCTCCGAGCAAGGATTAGTCTGAAATGAAAAGATGTGCAGTTGCGTAACATCTCCCTCAAGAAAAATGCTCTTGATGTTAATTTCAGAATGAAATAAAGCTTATAAATCAGCATATAAGACATTTTGTTTTGCTATGGACAATTTCACAAACAAATGATTCTTTACTTCTCTTTGGCTGGGCTGACTGAGGCTCAGCTCAACAAATGACATGCCTTGAAACTGGCTCTGCATCAGATGTGGACATGTGGACAATTGAACTACTAAACTAAACTAAAATGTTTTTGCAGATTTTACATTAGGGGAATCTAAATTTCAAATGACACTACACTCTGAATGCAGTTTAAAAGTTTTTTTTAAAACACAAGTTGGAGTGGTGAATGAGTGGAGAATGAAAAAAGTTTTTCATTTTATCAATTTTGGTTCACATCTGAGTCCTAAAAACCTATTTTCCTAAACCTAAAGTTACTAGCTAACATTATTTTTTTGTGGAGAATTTGATGAGAATATTGATACCACTCTCATGTCTTTGCATTCAGTACAGAGCTGGAACCAGGAGGTGATTAGTCTAGCTTAGCATACAGACTGTAAACAGGGGGAAAAGAGTTAGCCTAGCTCTGTGCAAAGGTACTCTGTAAACATACTGTGATACTAAAACAACAATTTGTGGTTTTACAAAAGTGCAGTGACTTCCCAAAGTTCTGTTGTCATCAGACTGTTATATTTACATTTCTGTTTGTGGGCAGACAAAAAATTAGATATGATACGTTAAATGAGATTTAGAGCTGTAGAGGTTTTGAACTTATAGGCTAATTGTCTCTTGTTACTAGCTCCATATGTAACGTACAGACATGAGAGTGGTATTGATCCTCTAACTCTCTGCAAGGATTCAAATGCCAAGTTATTGTTTTAAAAGGCCAGTCAGTGATAATAAAGTTTTCTACCTGGTAAATAGGTAAATTTACCCACTGTGTGATATTTTGGTGCACCATGCGTAGTGTTCCAAGTTCAAGGTCAGGAAAATACCAAACTGTCATTGACCCACCATTAAAACCGGGCCTCTCTACATATTTTAGTGTTCTCATTTATTTTCAATTTTGACAGTTTTTCTCATTGCATAATTTTATTCTTAAAAAAAATAAGTCTAAGATTTGGTCGTGCCAAGGGCTTTAAGATGATAATCATGTAATTTCAATATACAGCTACATACAGCTATTAAATCGTCTGTGGCTGCTCCAGTGCTAAAGTACAGCCAGGCTTCATTGCTTCAGTAAACCTCAGATCACACAGTCAACATGTCTTTTACTCTTCACGTGGTATTCTCTTTTGCAGGGATTTAGCCATTTCAATCTTAGGGCAAGGGCACCGTCGCTCCATCCTGGGCTTTGTGCTGGCCAAGACAATTGTACTTGGTTTAAAGAAATCCAAACAAGCCAGAGCTCCCCCCCCCCATACCAGAATGATAATGTGTTCAGCAGGTTTCTCCAGTATTAAAATGTGTGGAGGTCTGGCTAGGTGAGACTACTCCCCTCCAATTTCCTGTCATCTCTCTACTCTATATAATGGCAAAATTACTCAATTTAATAAAAAATAACCCAATGTCAGCTAGTATCGTCTCTAGCCTCGGCGCCAAAGGATAAGCGGTTATAGATAATGGATGGATTGATGGATGAAAATCATGTTTCCCACAGTGGTACAGAGAGTATTCCTGTAATACTGACAGTCTAGTCTCTGTATTTCTTCTGTCTGGTAGTCAGACCCTCTCTCAGCCAATCCACACTGCAGTGGAGTAAGAGTGAAAAGTTTAAATATTAGACTTTCCTCTGAAGCTGGTTTTGGCGACGACTGCCCTGTGCCAACATCAGCACAAAGGGATGAGGGCAGCGAGAGACTCTGCCCAGTCTGTGGTGAGCTGTGTTTGAGATGTGAAGCTGTGATCCTGTGCGTAGCCTCACAGATACAAATTCATAATTCCCTGTCAGTGTTACTGTTATTATTGCAAGTGAGAGGATGAATTGGCATCATGTGTGCGATTCTGGCTCTACATGGGATTTGTTTCTTTATCCTCTTCCCCCTTCTTCATCGCTTATTTTCACACATTAACACAAAATTGTTCAATCCAATTAACAACTTGTTTATCAGCAGTGTAGCTGTTAGTCACAGCAGATGACTTTCAAACCCCAGATGGTCTTCAAACCAGTTGCCAGTGAAGTAGGGGCAGATTCACACCAAGAGTAAGCTCACCCACAGTAATACTTGACTTCTAAAGAAAATCTGTGTTTTTATTCCCTGGATATTATATATCATTTTCTACTTTTCTTTGCGGTTACTGGTGCTACTAACAATCCTCAAGTAACCTTTTGAGGAACTACAGTCTTTGTAGCCAGTTTTCTAGCCAACCTGGGTTATGTTCAAACAGAGTTACAGTCTGATCTTACAGTTCGCCTGGGACCCAATCGACTCCTGATGGAAATATCTTCAGCTGCTAAATGCTTTAATGTGAAGCAGCTAGTCGCTAACTTGCAGGTAGCTGGTAGCCTACAGTTGGTTAATTGAAACTCATGTTACTGTGCCTGGAAGCTGTTTTTAGTTGGAATTGATGCTATGGGAGAGAGAACCAAAACAGTAAAGCTGGGATCCGTAAAATCAAAAAAATGAGCTGAAAGATGCTAAATCATTCATCATCAACCATCATTTGTCATCTGCAGTGAAATGAGGGGAGAAATATGGCTCAGCCTCAGTCTGTTCACCCATCTGTCTGTTTATCTCTAATTCTCAATTAATTTGATTACTCTTATCCAAGCTCTTGCACAGAGATAACTTGATTGAAAGCAACACTGCATAGAAACTGGTATTTTTGCGATTTAGCGCCCCAGTTTGAGTGTAATACCACATATTACATAAATATGGACAACTGTACACGTGCCTTTGTTATGATTATATATCTTTTGATCACAAACTAGTGAATCGACAACTTTGCTAACAGCCAAACATCAAGCAAGAACAACAACACAAGACATAGCAGCCAGCTAATTTACTAGTCCAACAGCAAGAAGCTCAGCTCGGCCTCTGTTTTCCAAGCTTTTATTTCAAAGTTCTCACAAACGACTAAAAGCCAGATCCAGATTTACTCTTGTCTGGCGACCTCTCATTTAGTCACTCTCTTTTTCACTTGTTAGCTTTCTTCGTCAACGTTGTCTTCGGCCTCTTCGCCCTTGTCATTATGTCCATAGAGGCTGCTGAGCCCGCTTACATTGCCTGCTTGACTGATTGGTTCTGGCATTACACCAGCTCTGCTGCTCGTCATTCAACTCCTCTTCCCAGAGTCCAAAATGCCTGCGGTACAAACACCAATACTCACTCTGTGGTCTGAGATCACAGTCCGGGCAGCCCTGCTAACAAACTGAGCCAACATTAGCTAACAGCAGCTATAGCTCGGAACAGTTTACCGTTCATCACGAAATTCAGGAAATCACACAAGTTAATGAGGGGTAACAGAGGACATCAGAGGGAAAATCAGAAGACATTTCTCCATAAAAAGAAATGGTGGTGTGTGACTAAGTGCTGTAAAGTGTTACGTCCTTCTCATGGGATGGTACCATAGTTACAAAGTGCAGAAACAGGTGTGAGAATGACAGACATTTTATGCAAGAGGTCTTTAATGAAACTTAATGGATTGATGCATTTCATTTCTCATTTGCAGCTTTTTTAAATGGTCACTGGAGGGGACCTGCTTTACATATTTTTTTTTATTTTTTTTTGTCGTTCCTTACTGTGTTTCATAACTTGAAGATTGTCTCCTATTTTCCTGGAAGATTTCAGCAGGGGTTCATGGTCGATACTGTGGTGAGTTGTGTTGATTCGTTTTTTATGCACACAAAAAACTTATTTGTGAATATTCTAGATAGAATTACATGCACAGTTTGCATTAGCAAGACTCAAGCAAGACTTGAGTTTGCATGAGTAATATCAAGAAGGATGTGTGCCTGCCTATAGGCTACAATAGGAAATAAAACGTAATAGAAAATTAGAAGGTCTGTGCGTCTTTTCGCATACAAGCTATTATTGTTCATTGAATCGTGAAATTAGGTCATGACATCCAGGTTTTACTTTCCCACCACTATCCATGCTGCTTTCTTCACAGAATTATTAACAGGCATACATAATGCATTGTCAACATCACCATCTCCGTGGCCCACAGGCTGGAGTCATAGTGGGCTCTCCACGTATGAAAGGCAGAGTCCTTCCTGCAGTGACCCAGTTCTAGGACGCCCCTATTTATTTATTCACAAGTATTTTCTTATCCACCTTGTATATTGTGAGCCGCTGTAACAATTGAATTTCCCCAGTGTGGATTAATAAAGTCTATCTTATCTTATCTTATCTTATCTTATGAGTGAATTGTGTTTCAAGAACCCCAAATACCAGATTCTGGCACTTCTATATGAATAATAACCTCAGACATGTTGATCTGTGACTACTGCTGTCATCTACTGAAGCCAAATCTACTGTGTTGTGTCCCATCTGCACAACAAACTTACCCTTAAGTTCTAATAAAGAAATCTTGAACCTTAAATGTCATGTTCTTGACCTCATCAATATGTTTTTCAACTCTTCTACTTTACTTCAACTTGTGTTAGATGTCAAACAGGGAGTTGGGAGGAAGCAAGAAAATCTAGTCACAGCCGGAGGAGCTTGTGGTTAACCCAAGCTACACATGTCATCTCTGCTCCCCATCCAGACAGGATAATTGATCCATTGGGAGGCGAGTAATAAAATATTTTCCTTTATAACTCATTGTAATTTGACGGCATTCGAGCCAAGTAACATAAGGTGATTCATGGTGGACAAAGATATTCCACACGGAAATCATTTGACCTTTGTCTGTAACAGACTTAGACTGAGAAAATCATGTATATTATTATTATTATTAGAGTTAAATTACATTTATTTAACCCCTAAACATACAATTTTCTTCCTTTGTTTTCTATTAAATAGCTTTAAAGTTACTAAAATCATCTTAGTCCACACTCTCTGACATGTACTCTGAATGAACTTGTTTTAACATTTTATGTTCACAGATGGAATATTTGAACCAAAGACTTTAGTGGCTGCATTATTCTATCAAACACACTTTGTTACGTTTCACTGCTGCAATGTAATGCAACCCAGAGTTGAATCAATACCTCGCTGACACAGTCTAAACAGAAACTTAAGAAGTTTGTTACACTGGATTGCATTAGATTGTAAATGTCTTCTTTTAATACGTTGACTCTCCATAAAAATAAGACAAAAATAATAATAATAATAATTAATTAAGCCAAATGCTTTAAAACCAAAAACTAAACTAAATCAGCCCTCTGAGCTCACACTTACACTAAACTGAAACTGAAATGTAAAGTGAAAACTCTATACTGCTACAGCAAATTATTCAAAGATTAAATTCAAGCTATAATAACCCAGGTTGCTGGCAGTCTCTCCTGACCTTTTCCTTACACTGGTAGCCTGCATTTCCTGCAGTGTGTGCGAATACGTGGTGTTTATGTATAAAGCTTTGGCCTTTACTTGTTTTAGCCTTTTCTGACAGGAGCCTTGTTTTGCATTTGCACTGTCTTCCAGTTAAGGAATGAATAATGTCCTTGTTTCTTGGACATTATTAATGTATGCATGAACATTGGTCTGAATGCATGGCCCTGGGCTGGTTATATGTAAAAATGTTCCGTGCTTTTGATAAATATGCTGTTTGGGTTGGATGGTAGGCAGGCCTGCTCGAGGTGGCTGTTTCTCAAAGGTTAACTGTGTGGGAAGTCTTCTGACCAGGGATAAAGAAGAATGTCATAATATACTGTAGGACCTCAGAGAGACCCTGATACTACATGCAGACAGAGAGGCGATAAACAAAAGCATGAAACACTGAAGTGAACAGGGAAGAAGATGAGTCATTGTGCTCTCAACATCACTGTGACGTAATTTTTGTTTTAGCAGCTCATATGTATTCTGGTACATGAGCATAATCTCAACGGGGAACCAGAGGAGCTCACTGAGCTCAAATTCAAGCTATTCTGTGTTTAATTACACTCGGTCCTGTGTAGGCAGTATGGTATTAAGCGAAGTGGCATACCACAAAAGCTGTCCTGAGATCACTGTCTGTCTTTGGGTTTACTAAAAGTAATTGTGGCATTTGCTGTTGCCACTGTGAGTTCTTATTTTATTTATTTATTTGGCACAGTACACACAATGCGAGGAGGAGACCGCGTGCTTGCCGACAGCCACGTTCTGGTTACAGGTGTGCTATTCACTTCCTCTGGCGCTGCTCTCCTGCGCCTTCTCCACACATTCACCTGCAGTTGATGCACCACGCCCCCTCCACAGTAATTCTGCATTCTGGATAACCGATATCATGAAGTTGGTTTATGGGGTTTTCAGCTATGAGAGGAAGAGTACATTACAAGCCACATAATGGGAACCATAAATTAAAGATTGAGATGATTTTGTTTCCTCTGCTTTCCTCTGATGTTTGTCAACATCATTACCGTTTTCTATAAAATCTGGTGAAAAGTTTGGCAATTCATCACAATATCCAGAATCCAGGGATGTTTTTGAATGATTTTCTGATATAGTAAGAGATCATACTGTACAGTATCTTCACCAAGGCTGCACAAAAATCTGTGTTGTTTTTAAATAACAGAAAATGCTGTAGTAATAATAAGATAATTCTCTTTTGGATTTTACTGAATCAAAGCACACTTTTGGAGAAAAGAGTCCAAGAGTTACAATAAACATCTACTGTAAGGTAAAATTATACAAATGCTCTCAGAATTTTGTGGTGTAATTTATGACACAAAAGCACCCAACAATGATAATTAATGAACAATAATTATTCATTGCCCTGTAAACATACCCATTCACTGGGGGTCATGTGTGATTTTACACCCCATACCACAGCAATAATTCAGACCCAAACAATAGCCTGGTCCTTTTCAGAGCGATGCTTACTGCAGTTTGTATTCAAATTATCCTGCCTATATTTGCTGCACAGATACATGTGGTCGTTACCTAAAATCACATATAATTTTAAATGATTGCTCTATTCATCAAGAAAAAAATACCAAAAATCAAAGTAATTTGAACATCTAATGGAGTTTGACAACAACAAGACGCACTGCTTGTTGTGTCCATACAGTAGAACTGTCCAAACAGTCCAATTAGCTTTCACTCTTGGAACTCACTGCTCTACCACTTCTTTATTTTGAGTCTGCAACATTGACAAAAAATGACAATCTGTTCCCATAAATGCACCATAAAAAGGTCTTTTAGGGGATTATTATGATCACTATGTTTCAGTCCACGTGTGCACTATAGTGGTACAACTTGAAAATATACTGTCCCCATCACATACACAGGTTTACAAGGACTTCCTGACCCCACATAATCTACATGCCAACGTCATCTGTAGACGTGTCGGTAGCAGAGAAAATGTACAACACAGCATCTAAAGGAGATGACTAATTCTTGGGTGGTAAGTCTTTTTCATCTTCTCTTTATAAGGTGACGTGTAAAACGATAAGACAGGGGCAACGTGACCTAGTTCTGTCTCCATATGGGGGCCACTAATTCACTTCCTTCACAGTTTGGGCACATTTTATGGCTGTTTCTGCTGGGCTTCGTCTGTTAAAGTGAAACCCATGAAAACAGAGGGAAGCAGGGGGTGAGAATGAACCGCTCCACTCTCATTATTCACCATTGTTTCAGGGGTTTGTGTGACACAGTGGAGGAAGTAAAAGATGACTGCTCTGCAAAAAAAGGCGTGCGTCTACAAAGCAAGTCATCGGGAAATTTTAGTTTAGTTTTTTTTAAGAAAGTTTAGTTACTGATGAAACAGAGCGACACCCAACAGATGCAAAAATGTAAATGTAAATATTTTTCACAAATAATCAACACAAATTTAGCTGAAAGCTGATGAAGTGTTTTCAGTGTTTGATGTGAGAGGTTGTCTACACTGTTCAATAATAATTTACAGCATGCTGTGTGTGTGCCTGTTCCAGCCCTTCAAACATCTACAACTACATTAAAGCTGCATTAATTGAGTTTTGGCTACTTTGGGACCCCACAGCAAGCTGACAATCACTCTGAAATATTGCCATTAAATGTCCCTATGGCTAAAGTGTAAGCAAGTGTATTTACTTTACAGAGGACAAAGAGCAACCAAGCGGTAACCTCTGTGACTGTGAAGTGAAGCCAATGTGAAAGTGCGAAAAAAAAAACTGCAGTTCCTCAAACGTCCACTTGAGGCTTGCTCCAGAACATGTCGATCTCCATAAGCAGCCATATTAAAATGTCCAACTTCACAGCAGAAATAAACGTGTTTACAGCCTGGTACAAAAAACTGTTTTGATCACTACAGCTAATTTCCCTGTTCATGGCAACTGTACTGAGGCTGAATTTTATATAACTCATCAGTTCAAATTATATTAAGGCTTAAAGGTTATGCATAATTAACAGCGTGGTCGCTTTCCATTACAGGTGGCTTGTTGTCATTCTGCTTGCCTCAGGTCAGGTCTTTGTTCAAAACAGTTCAAAACAGCTGCTTGTTGCTGTTGGAAATGCGACTGACAAGAACAGTGACACTGAACCATATAAAACCAAAACAATGAGCAGAAACTCTTCTGCAGAGCTGCTCTCTGGAGGAGCACTACTAGTAATTTGATTAAGTACTAATAGAATATCTAGATTTAAGTAAAACTTTATAAATTTCAGGTGCTGTTTTTTTAGAGTTAAATTATTTGTGACACACATTTGTTCCAAAGACAGCACCAATGTATTACAGTATTACTGTATTACAGTACTTCAATACTATTTTGTACAATAAGAAGGGAAATATTAATTATACAGATTATATCAGCGGTATGTCTCTGAGCTGTTTTTATTGAAGTTTGGAAAAACAAATAGAGCATATTGTATGGGATGGAGTGCATCCCATACAATATCTTGCATCTGGGCATCTTGCATCTGGGATGCAAACCTGCAGCTGAATAAAAACCTGGAGCTTCTGACCGATGCAAACATTAGTCGTGCCAGGAGAAAGCTAAAAATACCTCTGCATTACACTCTATGGAATGATTATGCTAAAAAAAAAGTCTGACTTCACATATTTCCATTCAAACAAACAAACAAACTACAGAATGTATGTTCTTTTTAAAGACTTGATCTTGGTCTGTTTTTCCTTTATGTGCTTCTACACAATGAAATATTAATGTTTCCTTTAGTTCAGTCACATAGAGCAGGAAAAACAGGTAAAAAGCCTAAGCATACTTGAAAATTTGGAGTAGCCCTACACTCGCAAATTTCAACCACCTGTGTTAGTCCTCATTAGTGAGAGCATGAGCATGCACAGAGCCTGTGGCCTGAGGCTGCTCGTAAAGACTCGAGGGCTTCACAAAAGCCCATACTTTGGTGGAATCAGATGAGTGAAAACAGGCAGAAGCAGAGAAAAGAAAACATTTATAAGATGTAAATAGCAAACACTGAAACTGATCAGCACTTTAGAAAATTGAGGCAAAGGACGTCAAGGTTTTTTTCTTTCTTAAAACAATGCACATGTGGGCTTCAGTCTACAAAATCTGCTAAGAAAATAATTTAGCCAGAGTTGTTTATTGAGTTTCTGTCATATCCCTTCAATAAGTACACGACTGGCTGGTGATGTCTGTTACCCATCTAAATAGTCTAATAACAACTCATGTGACTCCATTGATAAGACGCCATTCATTTGAAAAAACAGTTAAACCAGTCTCCTTGAAGGGTTAATTTACTTCACTTAGTCCTGGAGTAAGTTCAGGAAACTTTATTAATTTATTTGAGATTGGTCTACACTCGAAATATTCCAAACCATCTCTGAAAAGGACAGTTTAGTTTACCACTTTGATCAAGTTTAACACTGAAAGAGCAACTGGCCCTCTTTTAAAAAATGTTCTGCCCACACTACATGCTAATTCTAAGAGGGGTTTTGAATGTGTTCACACTGGAATTAAGTATTCTCAAAAAAGTCACTATGTATATATTTTTTTTTTCATATGCTGTTGACACTGCTGTCAAGCACTGCAGTGCACAAAGGGAATAGAGTAGATGCTTACAGCTGCATGCAATAAAAGTAAATTATGTGTGGTAGAGAAACAGCTCCAGGAAGATGTTAAGACACAAAAACAAAAGTATTTATGTTATAATCTTTAGACCAACTTTGTCTTTGTGAAGTTTAATTGGCAGTGGCATGGAAAATCAGTTTGATGCATGTGTTGAATTATTTCCTTTTGCGACAAAACAGTTGAATCTTGCACAGTGTAGTAACTACAAACACAGCATAGTATATATACTGAATAATTAAATCAATACTACAAACAAATATGTGGCAGCATATCACCAGAGTAACGCTGACTGCTGCTACCTGCAGCTGCCGTGAGTTACTTAGCTCAGTTTGCCACGCAGCTAGCAGTCCTATTAGCTGTGTATATGATCAGATTCTTCCCGGACTGGGAGCTTGGAGGACTGGGGAGCTTTGGATTTTCAGGCCTGGGGTGGGAAGGACCCAGCGGGAAATGCTAGCTAGGGAAGTGGCATCAGAGCCAGGTGAGTAGGCAATGGACCTGGGGGGCTCAGCAGCAACCCCAGAGAACATGGCCAGTGTTTCAGTTTAATGAGTGGTCCTGTTAACTGGTGACCATCAGCCCATCTGTGGTTGTTGGTTTTTACGATAGCTGTTGAAAACAGGAAGAGAATACGTAGCTGCCCCTGTGCTGCCCCCCCTTTTATCTGTTATGGTTAACAAAAGTTTATTAAATAAAAAAATGCACTCTCCATGTAAAGAACTTTAAAATGTTCCTAACGATGATCCACAGAAGTGTCCTTTTGCCCACAGATACAACAGAGTTCCGTCAGGTTTCAGTCAGGTTGACATACAATTGATTGATGCTTACCAGAATCCTGGACATTTGCAAGATGTTTATAGCGCCTTCCTTTTTACAGATACAGGATACTTTTATTTACACAATCCTTAGACTTGTAAATGGAGTTGCTTACATTTCATTGATTAAAGTGCTCTTACTACTAGAGTCCAATGTCTGTCCTTGCAGACAGCCCCAATTAAAATGTCCCACTCCATGATGTCAAGCTGCAAGGGATCAGTGTTTAAGATGGTATAACTGTAATTAACACGTTTAAAAGCAACCATTATCCTTCCCTTTCTCATTCCCCTTGATGTGCCACTCCATATACTGTAGCTGTCATCTCAAAGGTGTCAATGACAATTGACTGTCTCGTTTTGCCACCTATTTATGATCTACAGGGAAAAAAATGTACTTGCGTATAAAAGAGAGAAACCTGAAGCAGCTTACGCAATAAGACTTACCTCACTCTCCAATTCCCTCCCAGGAGCCAGTCTCTGGAGATCTGCTGTGAATGGCATGTATGTCCCAGGATTTGACCACTGGATCTCTCTCTTTTTTCCCATTCCAAATATCTTCAAGAAAATAACAGTACATTTCAGTCATTTTCTAAAAAAAGGAAAAAAATACATAGTATTATATTTGATGTCACATTACTGATTGTTACGTACCATTATCATGAATGGGTTTGCTAATAATTATGATCACATCCCCTCAATTCCAAACAAGTAGAGCCACTTACCTCGTACTCCTCTGGCACCTCTGATGGATATCTGGCCTCTCTGCTGAACATTAAGTAGAATGGGCTGTGTTGGGTGGTAAGGTGTTTTTTGCCTGCAGGTATCAGTTACATGTCTTTGGTGCTTTCCAAGCTAGTTTGTTGAGAGCTCTGAAAATGTCTGCATTAGAAAACATGAGAGCAGGCATCTTTATGTCACCAATTTGGTTTACATCATTCATGTTGTGTCAGTGTATGGCATCTACAAAATTAACCTCTGGATTGTGCCATTTAGCTTCTCAACCAAGCCATTGGTTTGAGGGTGGCACGGAGAACAAAGGCTGCATTTAATTCCAAGCATTTCACAGAGTCTGGCATTTACCTTAAATTCCATTTTGCACAAAACAAGTCAACATTTACAGTATGACTCTCTAAGAAATAAGTAGTTTCTGTTGAGTGGTCTACCTGTTTTTTAAATTCTGTCCCCTGATCTGTGAGCAGTCTCTGAGGAGCAGTATTGTCAACATAGGTGTTTCCAGTGATACTAATCTATCTAAGGTTCCATTCCATTTATTGCAGCAGAGCCAGTTCCAGTGAGCTGACATGCACAACATGCAACCATAATCCTGTCCTTACCCTACTATTTCATATCGAAATGGCTGCTGTGAAAAGGGTCCACTGGGCACCTCCTCTGCACACTTCAGAGGGTAAGCCTCTGCCCACTTTGTGAAATAATCAACCATTACACAAATGTACTGATTACCACCCTCAGTTTCAGTAAGTTTAATTAGATCCATGCCAACCAGCTCGAAGGGCTCTGTGACCTGGAAAAAGTGGAACAATAATTAGATATCTGTACAGGAAGTAGGTGGCACAAAAGCACATTTAGCTTTAGCATTTAGCTGCATGGGACATTCAGTTGCACAAGTCACCACACCTCTATTGGATTATACTGTGTCTCCTTTTAAATTAGCTTGCTTGGCCTGCAAAGCAGGACACTGCACAACCTGAAGCCAAATAATATGCAAATGAATGTATATCACAGGCCTTCGGTCAAGCAGAAATACTAAGTGAAGGGAATACATCACATGTGAGTGTTTTAAGTGAATAACTTTAACTATCGCTTTGATTTAACATATTGTTTGGTTTGTTAAGGCCTTCATGTACAAAAATATAGGTCAGTTTGAGTGACCCTTCTAACTTACCCATTTGCAGATGTTTGCTTCGTTTCCAGGCTGGTAGTAACGGCTAATCACTGCGTGCTGGGTTTTCTCAACACCATAGTGAGCCCCAAGAGTACTGCAGTGCAATTCCAGAAAAAAACTTAGTTTGCCTCAGCAGCTGAAGTCAACACCTTAGCCAAATGTTCCTGTTTATCCTTCCGTCTTCTACATATGTAGTGAAGAACTCCATCTGGTCAAAAAAGCTAATTTTTAATCTAGACATAACAGAACAAGTGCACTTAAAGATGATATATAAATTACTTGTTTACCCTTGAGCACAAAATTTTGTACCTCTTGTGTTTGGTAAGGCCTTGCTGAAAGTTCTTATGGACTATCTTATGGGAGTCCACTATTTTTTTAATAAGATTTGGATCCATCCTTGTTTTCTCTCTGTACTTTCTCAAACACCACAACTCTTCTCTTACCTCTCACATGGTTGTAATTTCTGCACAACCTTAACACTTTTTTTAAAATAATTTTGATGCTAATGAGTTAATTGAACAAAGACTTGGCATCTCAGCTACTTTGTACCCTACATAGTCCTTCACTATGTCGGCAAATAGGTTGACACATCAACTCCATGTGGGTTTTTGAAATGAGATGATCAACAGTTACATATGAGTGTCAAGTTTAGGTGTTCATACATTCCTGGCCATATAGTCTATGTTTTCTATAACAAAAAATAAATAGGCTTGTGTTACAAATTAAGATTTAATATCTAGCTTACATATTGTGTTTGTCATCATTACATTGTAAGTAGCATAAATACACAATTAGATCATTTAATATACATGTACATTATTTCTCTTAGAAAGTAAGAGTAGTCTCTTAGTAAAGAGTATTGGAAGTCTATAAAATAACAAAAGTGAATGGACGTGGGTGGATAGAGCTTTGACATGATACATGCTTACTCAATCAGGCTCCAAAGATGTATTTCAAAAATGTTTCAGACATTTAATAGAGACATTCACAGGAAAAGCAAACCTACTCTCCTTCTGTTTCTAAAGATATATTTTTTTTGGCCTTTTTGTGCTTTTTTTTTATTTGATAGAGACAGCTGAAGAGTGACAGGAATGTGGGGAGAGAGAGATGGGGAATGACATGCGGGAAAGAGCCACAGGTCGGATTTGAACCCTGGGCAGCCGCGGCAAGGACTGAGCCTTTGTACATGGTGCGGATGCTCTACCAACTGAGCTAACCGACACCCCCTCTCCTTCTGTTTCAATACACCACGTAACGTTCAAAACGCAACTGGGTATGTTCATTAGACTAATATAACTAAGAGAGCTTGTGTAACAAACTCTCCACTCATACACATCTCCCAACACCAATTCTCCTGTATGTCAAGGATATCTCACAGCACCCGCCCATTTTACACTTCACTGTCACTTCAATTTAATGTTAGCTGTCAGGGCAAGATGGCAGTAAATATAAATTAAAATAAATTGATGTGTCATGAATGTAATTTCAAAACATAAAAACAAATGGAAAGGTGAAACAAGCTTTCAATTTATCACAAAGAAAAAGGAAAAGGTCGGTGGTAAATCTATTATTATACTAAACTGCATACATTTAGTGCTAGCTTGGAAAGCTTGACAGCCATAGCAACAGTTTCTGCCTGCCCCAGTGGCCTCACACCAATTCTTGATGTCATAATTTGTCTTTGGGGGCACTTCAACGTCATTCTTGCATTAATTTGAAAGAAACTTCCTCCAAAGAAACCCACTGCTTCCTTACTCAGCTTCACTGAACCTGACTAGCATTATTCTGTATATATGAAAACAGGCAGAAAACAGTGAGTGTCGGTACTGCTAAATTCAGTAACATATGAGGATGTTCCTGGTCAGCAAGTCTTTGTGGGGGCTGCTGCCTCTGCCAGGGTTGCATGAAATCCTCTGTTGCTGAGGGTCGTTGAAATTCACAGACTGTCAGAGGCTCTGCTGGTTCTGTTTCCCTAGAAACAGCAGAGAGATGGTGGGAATAAAGGAATGCAGGACACCAATGGTTGCATTCCCATGTGTATTAAGAGATCCATTCATTTCTTTATTCAATGCTAAAAAAATAGCAATAATAAATAATTTGAAGAAACATCACCTGTTGTCAGTCCACATAAGAGAGGACAAAGAGGCGGAAAAAAGGTATCATAAGAAAAGCAATAGAAACTGAATAATTAACAAAGAAAATGTTAAAATTGATGAACAACACCTGCCTTACTGTACATTATCCTTTAATGTATTATCCACATTAAGATTTCTTTTTAAGTTCTCATGAAGAAAATGTGCTTATTGCCCCAAAACAAACAAGGATAAAGGATAGCATAGAGAAAAAAAAATCATAAACTTAGATTAAGTCTATAGGTGACAGAGAAAATTTGCTGCATTTGCTACATTCTACATGGTTGGTCTACAGTGGGAGCACAGACGTAAAGTGATCCATTAGCACAATGGCACAAATTTTAGGCTTTTATGGGTTTCTAAAATACATATAAATAGAGCAAGAAAAACAGAAAAAGTGAATTCATTCAGGTTTGAAGCAGGAACATTTTCTCCATACTGCACAGTATTTGTTTTGACAGAAATTTGCAGCAATTTGCCAGATTAACCAGGTGACTGTAAGATGAAATACATTTTGAATGAGCAGGGTTGGATCAGTATGTTTTTTATAGTGACAACACACCTTCTTTTTGTGAAATATTTCTCTTTTCGTTTTACTATTTTTAACATTTGAGTTTCTGTTTTTGTGTTACGTTCTCTCTGTCTGTATCTAGGTGGTGGGCATGGTCTTGTCTCTCTCCTCCGGCTCCTGACTCAACACTGAACCTACACACCTGCTTAAAGCTGCACAGCTAAAATCCATCCACTGTTCACTGCTGCAGTATATAAACGTGGTTCTTTACACCAGATTGTTAAATCATCCTCTGTGGTAGTTCACATCTCAGGCTCCTTGAATTGTACATTCATTCAATCCTTTTAGATTGAGTTGGATGTGCTCCAGGTTTTATCCATCCATTTTCTGTAACCACTTATCCTTATCATGGTTGCAGGGGGCTGGAGCCAATGCTAGCTGGCATCGGGTGAGAGACTGGACAAGTCGGCAGTTACATGGAGACAAACAACCATTCACACCTACAGGCAATTTAGAGTCTCCAATTAACCTATTAGCTGCATGTCTTTGGACCGTGGGAGGAAGCCGGAGTACCCGCAGAGAACCCATACAGACAGGATTTATAGGATTATCAATATATCCACTAATAATATGAGGTAAGTTATGCTTTACATACAGAATAGACTTTTTGTAAAAAAAAATTATTATGTTTTTAGCATAAATGTGTTGCTGAGCTGTTACACAGATTTGCTTTTGGGAACAGCTAAAACTGAGAAAGAACCACAAAGTCCATTTAGCAGCTGTTTTGGAGCTTTTATCTTTATTAGCAGCTGGAGTTTTCCCACTTCACCGATCCAAAGTCCTGCCTCCCTTTGTTACTATTGCTAGGTCGAACAAGCCTGACAAAAGAAACGTCGTGACGCTGGTTTTGTTTATCCAGGAGGTACAGGGTGTATTTGTTCATGGGCATCAGGTAATCTAGTCTTCTAATCTTCAAGAGGCTACAGTATGTGATTGAAGAATACTGTATATTCATGATAACTTTTAGGAACAAGGTAAAATTATGAAATTGAGACTGCTTTTGGTCTTAAAGACACATACAGTCTTGACAGTCCTCCTTTTTGATAGAGCTTATAGTTAGGGCTGGCTCAGGTCATCCCTTAGTTATGCTGCTATAGGACTATACTGCCGGGGGACTCCTCCTTTCAGGGTTATGCCTAGCCAGGCATGGTATTGGTTGAAGATGCAGTCACATCTCCCTTTACTGAAAACCCTCCCTCTCTCTCTCTCTCTCTCTCTCTCTCTCTCTCTCTCTCTCTCTCTCCCTCTCTCTCTCACCATCACCACCACCATCTGTAAACATACATGTCTGTCATACATGTACATTAATGCATCTTACTAACTAAACTTCTTCCCGGAGTTTCTGTGCTCTTTCGTCCAGCAGGTTCTCGTGGATCGTGACTGCTGCTGTGGTCCTGCATGACGTCCACTACATATATTATTACTGTCATTAATGTTACCAGATCTCCATTACAGTTTATAGTAACTTAGTTAATGATTTGCTGCTGCTGTGCATCTGTGTCTCTCTATCTCTATCACAGGTTCCACTGCTACTGTAATCATTTTATCATTCATTGTAATCCATTGTCATTTTTCATTGTAATTACACAAAATGTTTCTGTTGACTTGTTGACTGTACACGTGACATCTATTGCACGTCTGTCCGTCCTGGGTGAGGGATCCCTCCTCTGTGGCTCTTCCTGAGGTTTCTTCCACTTTTTTCCCTGTTAAAAGGGTTTTTTGTGGGCAAGTTTTTCCTCACTCGAACCGAGGGTCTAAGGACAGAGGGTGTCACTCCCTGTACAGATTGTGAAGCCCTCCGAGGCAAAATGTATTTTGCGACTTTGGGCTATACAAATAAAATTTGATTGATTGATTGATGTAGAGACAACAAAGGCAGTGACAGGAATATTAATCAACATTGCTCCTGCACTGCCGGGTATGTGTCCTACATTGTGTATATCCATATAAATAAGACCACAAGTTATTTCAGACTTAAAGACACAATATTAACAAAGCACTGTTAAACTTGGCTGATGATAATTCATGTTGTCTTAAAAATATGCCAGCATTCAACCTATTTGTTATTTTCCAAATCGCTTAAACGTTACCACAAACGAAATAAGGATGAAATAAAGCAGACTGTTTTTGGTGATCTGACATTAGGCTGACATTATAATGATGTAGCTATACGTTAGCTAGCTAGTTAGCTAGCACTTTAGATGTGAAGATATCCAATGTAATATGTCAGTGAAGACACGTCCCATTGTAATGGGTATGAAGTCACTTTTACAGGTTCCCCAGTAACATCTTTCAACATAGACAAGACTATAGCCAATATCCAAGAACAGGAAAGGCGAAAAATGAACTGAGGCTCCACTGAGTATCAAGCTTGCTCAACTGTTGGAGATTTTTTTTTCTTTTTTTCTGAGCACTTGTTACGTGGGACTAACTGCACACATAACGCTGAGATGGAGCAGGTGCAATGGAGAATTATTATTTTAATACTTAAAGGAGCAGAGGGCATGACAACTTTAAGGATTTCTTGACAGAGGTTCAATTCTTGGAAATTGGACAGAGCAATTGAGACAAAACGGTCTCACTACAAGGTCTATTTATGGTAGCTCCTCTAGAGCTTCTTATCATCTCACACGGTCAGTGGATGGAGTTTGCCCAGATCTTGCAGAACTGTATATGCTCAAATGAGCTTTTTGACAGGTACAGCTGAAAGTCAAATGGACTGTACTTATATAGCGCCTTTCCAGTCTTCCGACCACTCAAAGCGCTTTTACACTACATATCTCATTCACACACACATTCATACTTGGCATTGGCTGCCATGCAAGGTGCAAGTTTTAGGAGCTAACCATTCATACACATTCACACATTGATGAAGCAGCCTTCGGGAGCAATTTGGGGTTCAGTATCTTGCCCAAGGACACTTCGACATGCAGACTGGAGGAGCCGGGGATCGAACCACCAATGATTAGTGGACGACCTCTGAGCCACAGCCGCCCCGATGTTGAAAAATAACCAGCAGAGAGCAAATGTGATGGAGCAAATAGATGTCCAATACCAATAACTATCTATGAAAATACTAAATATGCTCAGATAAAAAAGAAAACTAGAAGTTTAATTAGTTGAATGATCATTATGCACCGTTATCCACGTTTAACTGATTACTATATTTCCCTATGCCTATAGCAGCCGAATTTTTCACCTTTTTTTTGACTGTGTGGTCAAACAACACATTGTACAAACTACAACAAAAAAGATCATTAAAGCATCTATTATCATATCATATTAATTTGTGCTTTTTAGGTCATGAGTCTGTCCATTGACCTTCGAAAGGCTGCATGGATGATCCGCAGCACTCACAAAGAGCCAGACATACTGATTGAAAATCTGATTTTAAAGGACGGAAGAATGTAATGATTTTCTGTATTTCTTATGTCTGCCACAACCTAACTAATAAATATTGAACAGATTATATATATGAAAATATATAAATATTATGGTCTCAACTTCTAAGCCTGTATCTGTCAAGTTTTTGGCTGTTGACCTAAAAGAGGTTGATTTTGACACCACAAAATTCTGCTAAAACGTGTCTCTTCATCATAAACGTGGCACGGAATAACGTGAGTGCTTTTGATCCTCACAGACTTTGTCTAATCACTTCCTCTCCATTCACATGCATAGTGTAACACACTACAGACGCCCTTCTGCCCTCAATTTAATTGTTTTTTTCCTGTTCCCAAACAAACCTATTTAGGAACACTCATGCTTACGCAAGAGCCGCAGAAAACAAAACAGTTAAAAAAATGAATAAATAAATGGTTTCCACCCTGTGGGAGGGAACGGGGGCTCCTATTCAGAATATGACAACCATGGTTTAAATTATGTCAAATCTCCGTGCTCCCCTCCCTCTGCTGGAATGTCTCCTTTAGCAGAGAGGAATTTTATTGCCCTACCTTCCCTCTGTTGTGGTGACACTGGGGGACAAAAACCAGCGCTGACCCCATGGGGGCATCTGCTTGGCTCACCACCTACATGCACATTGTGACTCTGGCATAACTTCGCTGTTAGACGTCACAAGTCATTGTGTCAGGGCGTTTTTGTGTCTCAGGACAAAGCGTGAAAGAGAGAAAAGAAAACAATCCAGATGCCTTCTCTGAAATGCCTCAGCTTGCCCCCCTTTATAATGCAAGTGGGGGTCAGCTTTGTTCGAACGCGGTGATAGTTGTCGTTTTAGAGAAACCAACTTTCAAAGCACATACCTACATCTTGTAATTAGGTTAGCCGTTCCCCTTGCTGATGGCTCTGTCGTCTCGTGGGGATTACTCTCACTTGAAAAAATTATACAAATTAGAGTCACGTGTTTAGAGCTATGTATTTATTTTCTTTGACTGAGTACCAGTTGCCCAGACCCGAGGCACGTACAGGCTGTCATTAAAGACTTTTGAAACAATGGGTTCTCACCGCAAATGTAATATTTGTTTTTCTTCTCTGCTTTTTGTAAGTCAGAAAAACTGCTGAAGAATACATGAACCCAAGGAGGACTCATTGTCTTTCAAGATGTATTTCATTGGGTTAAAAAATATATCATTATTATTAGATAGTATTATTTGTAAAGAATAGTTGCTAAATTTGATCACATTTGGCTCCCTGTCCTTGAACATATAGAAAAGTTGTTTCATCATACATAAAAAGTAACGTGGGGAAGACCTAGCTCGTTAATCTTCAATTTCGATTTTGTTTGTTATATTTAATCTAAATCTATATCTATCAGTTAGACCTCAACCAAAGGAAAACAATGTGGAAATAATAATGGAAATACAGAATTTATATTTGTTTCATGTATTAACTTGACTCTTGTCATTGCTGCACAAAGATCTGATGTTTTTATCTACCTATCTTAATTTGTGTCATCTTTCCAGTGGGTGTCCGCATTTCACATTTTGCTTTTATCAGTATAATCAGTATGGAACCAACTGTTCATGTTACAAGTTTTTTTGTTTTTGTTTGTTTGTTTTTTTCTGCACAAAAGCTTCTGCATGAAAGCACACTTGCACTCAGGGACATCCAACACATTATAAGGGAACCCAACAAGACACTGCTTTTTAGCAGTCGGAAGGCTGGTTTAAAGGTCCAGCGTGCCAATTAGGGACTGAATATGCAAAAAAATATATAAAATGATCATAATATATTCATTAGTGTATAATAACCTGAAAATAAGCATCGATATGGCCCATTTTAGGAACCCATCGTCTATCGTCTAGCTAAATTGTTGTTAGGTGAAAGCTGATGTGTTCCAAGATTGTATTTCAGCCAACGCGTTCCACCTCTTTTGCCTTCCACACGGACTGTTGCAACCAAAGCCCACTTAAACTTAAACTTAAACTTAATACTACTCAAATGAAAACCAGAATTTGACTTAAAGGTACTGCTGCTTGGTGCCAGCAGAGGTCTAATGGTGTCCATGCCTCAACAGGTCAGGGCTGTTTTTGCAGCTAAAAAGGAACCTACACATTATCAGGCAGGTGGCCATAATGTTATGGCTGATTGGTCTGTGTATATATATATATATATATATATATATATCTGCAAGCCAACTAGTAATTACAGCTGTCAGTGAATGTAGTGGAGTAAAAAGTACAACATTTGTCTCTGCAGTGTAGTAGAGTAGAAACATAAAGTTGCAAAAATACTCAGTACTGCTAAATTGTACTCAAGCTCAACTCACACAGTGCCTGAGTAAATGTACTTAGTTACTTTCCACCACTGAATATAAGTGACAAATGAAGTTCATGGGAGTTGGAATAGAGTTTTATAGGCACATAGTCCTGCTGTTTTTTGGTTTTGGTTTTCAAGCCCATATAGTGACACAGCAATCTTAAAAGACTTTTTACAGTCAGACAATTCAGGAGTAATGACAAAATGTTTTCCCACTAAGAGGAGTCATAAGTGTATTTTTTGCTCGAGTGACAGTAAGTGAAAGGGGAGTTGTTACTACACCTGTGTAAGCAGAAAACATCTGTTCTCTCAAGTGGTGTCCTCCAAAACCATCTTCCCAAAAACCTACATGAAAAAGACACAATAAAATCTTTCCCTGTAACCTCTTGAGTAAAATGTTTTATCACACTATCTGCATAGAAATTCAATTTTGCGCAGAGGCCTGCTTTCAATTTGCCTCATATGATTCACTGCCAATTGTAACAGCAACTTATTTGTCTGGATCTGTGGTTGTGAGGAAGACCAGATGTTGGACTCTGAGGCCAGATGAAGGAAGTCAGAGGGCCTGTGTCTCTGTGGCGGGTCAAGGATGAACAGGATGTTGATAAACTAACAAACCAAGAAACCTTGACTCCTTTAAAAGAAAATCACTCTTACTTTTCTACCAGCTGCCATGATCTTTTCGTTATTTGTTCTTCTTTTCCTCCTTTCTCCCTTAACTCTTTGTCTGAACCTCCTGACCCCTCATTTATTTTTCCCTCGTCTTGCCTCTACCCAACCTCGTCACCTAGTTTTTCTCACCTTTCTCTGCCTGCATGTCTTTCTGTTCCCCTCTTACGACAGTGAAGCCATGAGGCGTGCAGATGTGTCAGTTAATTAGTTTTCCTTATCTGCAGGCAGCTCACCTACAGTCCAGCTGAGCCAGGTCTGGGAGCCCGCGAAGCAGACTCAATCACTGACACAAACAGGAGCAAACAACAACGATGGCAGGCCTGTTACATTTCCTCTTTCTTATCAGGTCATTTAATGAAACCCGAAGCAGAGTGAGAAGGCGGCTTCATGTCATCACAGTGCAGATGGAGAGGGAGGGGGAGAAAAAAAAGGCAAAGAGAGTGTGAGAGTGAGGAAAATGAACAGAATGTCTTGACACAGACCTCTAACAGCCCTTTCGTTGTGCCCAATAAAAGCGGTGATATATGATCATGTGTCTTCCATGTGTGATGCAGCCAAAGTGCAGACTCACACAGCGTCTCGGACCTCTATCACTTTGACAGTTCATTCTCTTAGTACAAATTGCACGGAGGGGGATTCAAAATTACCTTGTTCCATTTTATACTTTTGTTTAAAATGAACAGGTGAATCAAGGGACTGTCAAGTAAACGTTACAAAAGAGGACTCAGCAGAGTATACATCTAGATATCTGGGTTAAAAGTGTCCATTTATAGACATCTGAGCCATGTGTCCTAAGTACAGATTGAAAATTAAATTGAGATGAGCTGTATTTGAGTGCCATGGAGCAAGTCCAAAATCAATTCTTAGGTCCATTTGGGTCAACGGCTTAGATCTCATTACAACTTAAAGGGGGACCACTACAATTTTCTGAGTATTTTCTTAAACGGACATCAATATTACCATATTAATGTCCAGTACATTAGATTATCTGCTGACAATCACAACTATAAAGGCTGTATACACTACGCTGCAAATACACGCCTGGAAGTTTTATGGGTATGATTAACGTAACATTAGCTAGCAGACTGGCCAGCTAGCTACTCAAGCCACAAATCTTTCAAAGCAAACTTGTTTTAAAAGGTTTTAGTCTTTCAGCTGCCAGAGTGCCGATCATTAAAATGACTAATGACTAATAGTGTTGTTTTGTCTTTTTTCAGCTCAGCTTACATAGCAGAGGCCTAATGATTAAATATTTAAGATGGGTGAGGTCGCTTTTTAATAGTTCTGTGTCCTCATGTTTACCTGTAATGTTTGCTTTCAAGCCTTAGTCAAATTTTCAGAGTCACATCTAGTCACAAGACTTCATTTTTGGGACTTAAAATAGGTAAAATAAGGTACTTTAACCCTAACCATGTTGAACTGCATATTTCTACAGTAGCTCAAAATGGACAAACTAAACACTGGCTCTAGATAGGGCCTCTAATTTTTTTGTGCGTTTCTCAGCCACCATAGTTTCTCCTTCAGACTAGGAAGGAGAGGGTGAGGTGAGTGATTGCAACCAGCAACTACACTGCTAGATGTCACTAAATTCTGTATAAGAGCCCTTGAGTCACACTTAAGTCTTAAGTGTACATGACCATGAACTGGTCATACTGGCTGTCTGGACTTTTTTTTTTTTTACTTTGTCCCAATCTTAAATTCATTGTACACCTCAGACCTTTGGTGTTCCTGTAATGACTGAGACTGTCTACAGAGCTGATGTAAGACTAGTTTGAGTTCCTTTTATGTTCTCCCCATTTATGCTGGTGTCTTTGAACAAGTACGCCTCTCTGTTTAAAAACACCAAAGTCAGCGAATTACAGCTCAATCCTTCTCCCAATGTTGAGAAATCAAAGAGATTTCTTTAGAGGAAGGCGGGGGCATCAAACTCTGGCTGAGAGGTAAAGCTACTGCAACATTTTAGCCGAGTTAATGCTGATGCTAATCAAGCAGCAGCTGCCAACAGTAAGAATTTTGAGTCAATTCAATGTCAAACACACAATGTCAACTTGAAGTCTTTCATTCAAAATTAAGAGATGAATTAATGCACTGCTGAGAGTTAACTTAACTCATTACATACATTTTCTAAAGAAACCTGGGCCCAATTCCAGTGACCTTAAACTTAACTTAAAGGAACGGGATCATTCGTCAGCATGGTGTCCAAACAACATATTTCTAATCACACATGATAATAATAAACCATTAATCTTGTATTTCTTTTTCAGATTCTCTGTTTTGGGGACACTTGACCATCATGGTAAGTAAATAAAAATTCAATACCAAATTGCTTTGGCTGCATTTCTCTTTTTCTTATTTTTTTCATTTGCAATTCCCTATCTGCTTAGGCCCCCCCTCCCCTCCAATTATTACACAACAGAGGCAAACATGTCAAATCGAATAATAATACCTTTATTTGTATATAAAAAATAAAAGTGCACCATTTTCTCGAGTACCCACCGGTGTATTTGACACAAAATGTCTTTCAAGTGTCTATCAAATGTCTTTTTGAGTTGTCATTACTTTTACTCTGCAGGGAACTCGCATTTGTACCTATGTGGCATTTCTTCTGACACAGAAGAGGTGCTGCACTTGAGAGGAGTGTGATGTGTAAGCCTGCATCATCACTGCAGACTCTGTGTTGGAGGGCTTCATAACCTACTTCCCCTTAAGGCGAATTGGTTTGGAATGACACTTACCCTCAATGTGGAAGTGCAAACCAAGTAAGGGTACGGGGAGGGTGTAGGGGCCAGATTGGATTTGGGCCTTCAACAGCTTTATATTTGTAGACTACCAAGTATGCATCGTTTTGCAGTTAAAATTATATACTATATCAAAGTATAAACATTATGGAAAGTTGCTGTGTGTTTTTAACATGATGATCTAAGTCGCTGTTTGTGACTTTTTAGAACCATGAAAAAAAATGAGAACCATGATTAAGTATCAAATCTAGTCCCATCCATTGGACAAGATCACTAGAGAAAGCCTTACATTTAGCCTTTCTATCAATTTTGATATAAAGTGGCTCCAAGAGCAGATACAGCAGATCTTTGTGTCAAACTGACAGTTGTTCAACAGGTGTTAACTTAATAGCTTCAATGTATTGAACTTGTTTTCTTAAGTTTAACAAACTTGCAGCTGGGAAACCTAATTGTTTAAGTTGAACCAGACTAGAACACTTTACAATAAACATTTCCTTTCTAAACTTTAAAAATAATTAAATTCATACGATTTTATTGAAATAACTGTAACCAGCCCAAAGAGGTCAATTTTTTCAAAATTTCGCAATAAGGCAAAGATTAGAGAAAAAAGAGAAAACTAATCAACTCACAACCCCTTAAATTTATCTTGTGATTGCATGAGTAACAATCTAATAATGTACTGATATGACAGTCACAGGGGCCAATTGTCTGCAGAATGAATACTTTTACTTTTGAGGCAGGATTTTAATGCAGTGTTTTTAGATTGTTCTATTGGTACTTTTAATGAGGGAAAGCACCTAATTACTTCCTGATTTCCTAGCAACAGGTACTTACTGATAGGAAGTACTTAAGTAAGTAAGTACCTGTTGCTAGGAAATCAAATTGTATCCCTCTATACCTTCCTGCTGACATTTGAAACCCACTTTACAGGTTGACAGTGTTTTAAAAAAATATGCCCTGTTTGGGTGAAGCCATAAATATTTATAAATGTCATTTCAATGGAGACATTTACGCTAATGTATGTCCCCCAGAATTTTATAGATCTCTCTGCTGCTCTGGCTGGAGGTGTCCCTATTTGCTCTTAGTCAATCTCTGTATTAATATTCATACGCCCCACTGGACCCTTCTTAAATCCGAAGTCATGGCATTTCTACCCCAGAGAGAGCCCTGACATGGAAGAAGACAGAGACAGTGAGAAAAAGAAATAGATGATGAGCAGTCAGTAATGAGACAGACTACAGTTCATATTCCAAATGATTTCTACGCCCCCTAACCTGATTTTACATGCAGCTCTTGCCCTCTGGAGCTTTTCAGCTGAGAGTGGAAGTCTGCTGCTCTCACAAATGGTTCATGTAATTTATTCAGTTCTTAGAGTATTTTAAGACTCAGAGTTAGATACATGAGGAATGTAGCTGAAGAGAGAAATGTCCAGCAGTGAAAAGCACCTGTTGCACCCAAATCAAAAACAGATCCTGCTGATCAAAAACGATCATTTCTTCCAAAATTTAAAGGGATTTAGTTTTTATTAGTATATAACTGCTTGATTTAATAGAGATGCATGTATTTTATATTGTATATCATTGCCTTATTATTAACAGCGTTAGTATTTGTTCCTCTTTCACTTTTTCTTATCAGTTTGGTTTGTAGAAGTCTCCTTGTTCTCCTGTACCACCATGTGTTCAGAGAAGGAAGGGTAAGCATTATAACTATAATTACTAGTAACACCACTTAATATTAACATGTACCAGGACAGTTTCCAACAGACAGAGACACATTGCTACAGGCGGAGCTTTACAAAAACTCCTTGGCAAAGGGTGTCAGGCAAAACAGCCAGTGTGCCAGTGGAGCACGGCTGCATATGCAACCAGGCGATTAATTATGATTAGCTGTGCTGTGCTACTGGATGAGGAGGTGAAAAAGCTCATAAAAAGCAGAGGTTTTGGGTTCACGACATACTGAAAAAAGGGAAACAGTATGGCCATGTTTTGTGTCCGCTAATATTAACTTCTCGACTGCATTGTCCCACTGTTCCTATCACATCTACTGGCATCAAAGGAAGTGGTAGGAAGTAGTAAAGCCCATAACCTATGCTGACTGGTCACAAGTAGACCGTTTTAAAAGGTCATAAACCAAAAAGTTTGTTCAGTACCAGAGTTTCAAACTAATAGGTATTAGAAAAATGGTAACATTGATAGGAGTTTTAGTCAGTGCAGTTTTATTTTTGGATTTAATTAATGACTTTATTTAGGTAATTAAAAATGTGTTTCAGCTGCTCTTCTGGGTTCTTTTTCTCCCCAATAATGTCAAGGCAAGGCTATTTTGTTTTAGTTTTCATCATTAATTGGAAGCTAACAAAATGTTCTTAAAGCACTAAAGATAAAAGTACTCATACACTCATCCAGTGTTATAGTATTATATCTGATCATTGTGGATTAATATTACTGCTGCATTAATGTTTATGATGCATTTTACTTTAAGGTTTACTATAAAGCATGAAATTGTTCTGTTCTCACAGAACATCTGCAGCTAGATTAAAATGTTAAAGTGGTTCAAATTAGCTCAATCTTAATCATCTACAGGCAGTAATATGCATCCGTCATCCACTAATCAGAAGATCGGTGGATCGATCCCTGGCAGAATGACTACAAAATAAGTACTTTAAACTTTAAGTATATTTTGTGTTATTTTAAGTGTGTATAATTAAGTGTGGTTTGACTTAAATAAACATTAGAATACGTCTTTTGCCACTGTATATGAGTGGGTGGGTGAGAAAAAAGTTACCATATATTCAGCATGATGAGTCTTCTGTCTCATCCTGCCCGTGCTGGGTGGGGTGGGGTTCTCCCTCCTCCTCCTCCTCTTCCTCCTCTGTCTATCCATGTGTTCAGGCTCAAAGAAAGGGCAGCGTGACGTCAAAAGATTAGTCATTCGATCCCCGGCTCCTCCAATCTGCGTGTTAAAGTGTCCTTGAGCAAGAGTCAAAACCCCAAATTGCTCCTGGAGGCTGTTCCATCAGGCTGTGTGTGAATTGATTGACTCCTTTCTGATGAGCAGTTGGCAGCCAATGCCATCAGTGTATGAACAGGAGGGATTGTGATGTGTAGTGTAAAAGCACCCTAAAAGACTAGAAAGGCAGTATATAAGTACAGTCCATTTACCATTTAATGCAGTGGTAATATTAATCCAAAAACATCATATATAATCATAAAACACTGAAAGGAAACATTTTACTCTAGAATAAGTGCTTTAAATTTTAAGTATATTTTGCTGATAATACTTAATACTTAGTAAAGTCCTGAATATACAGTGTGGTATTACTTCCTCTGCCACTGTATATGGGTGGGTGGGTTAGAATAAAGTTACTAAATATTCAGCATGATGAGTCTTGTGTTTCATCCTGTCCTGGGATGAGGTTGAGGAGGTGTGGGGTTCTTCCTCCTCTTCCTCCTCCTCCTCCTCCTCCTCTGTCCCTCCATGTGTTCAGGCTTGAAGAAAGGGCAGAATGACGTCACGCAGGGCTGGTCTTGCCGTTTATTAGCCAGGGGAGCCAAGTGCCAGGTTGCAAGAGCTTCACACTGCAGCTCTGTCCGGCCAGCGGCAGAGGGGATGTCCTACTAACTCCACCAAAACTTTCTAGAAACTCAGTCAACAGAAAGAAAAAAAGAAAAAAAAAACACACTGACTGACTGACAAAAGTGTCGCAACTCGCCTCACTCCTGCTTTAATGAAACTTTAACTAGGTTACTTTCTTTTTAACCAAACCAGAGGCACAGTCTGCACATCCACTTTGATAACTTTTTTTGAATGAGCCGGGTCGCGCTTGCGTAGAGTTTTTCTTTTTCCTTTTCCCGATTTTAATTTTAACGTTGGGATAAAGTTTTTTTTTTTTTCTTTATCACTTAAGACTCGTGATGGCTGTCCTGTCACTAGCGTTACTACTTGTAGGATTTGTATTGACTTCAGCTGACAAGGTAAGTGTCCGTATCGCTTCATAGTTGCCTCATTTTACTCTCAAGTGTGCGCAATATTGCCTCCCAAACTTGAGCCCCGTCAATATGAAACAAATCCAGCTTTAAAGCGGAAAAAGTGGGCCGACAGAGCAGCAGGTTTTTAAGCGTCTCCAAACTTTCACGTCTGGCTCTCTCAATGCGCACATTGCTTCCTCTGTGAAATACATGTTGACACTGCACACCCATGAGTTTAGCCTGTTACATAAGTCATGTAAAATAGAGGCATTTTGTTAATTCTTTTTTTTACAAGCAGCTCAGCCTGCAGTAAACTGCTGCAGGGCGGCTGTGTTGCTGCTGCTGGACATCTCAGACTCAAGATTATGATTTCCTTCTGGCTTGTACCGCATTTAACGAGCTTTTTCTTTCCTCTTACAGGCTGGTGAAGTAGATAGAGAGGGTAAGTCCTGTTTATTTTTGCTTCATCTTGTAAATAATTAGATAAAACTTGTGAGAAAGTAGAAAAGATTTTCCTCCAGACACTGATTAAAAAAAACACAACCTTGGTGTGCACTGAGATCAAAGTGGGAGGGGAGTTTGTGTGTGAGGAGCTCTGTAATACACCCACCTCCCCTCCTTCTCCTCTACCCTCTGCTACCACCCCATATTCCCCTAAACATACACACACACACTGTCCTCCAACACACACACACACACACACACACACACACTTATATTACATGAGCGAACTGCTTCAAGGGCTTTGTCATACAGGAAAGAAAATTCCACTTCTAAATCCTGCACATCTGTTATCCATTCTGAGGTTAAGAAACAAGTGAGCTGCAACAGTGTCCACGTAGGATCCTTTTACACCCGCCGTTATCTTCTGAACACCTCAAGGACTCTCACACAGCAAGATGACAGCTGCCAGTTGGACGGCGGTTGGCATTTGTGGTCACCCGTCATCTGTAGTTTACCACTGTTGGCTCCTCTTGGTCATTATCAGCCTTGTAAAACACTTATTTCACCCATTTAGTGTGGTTTCGCTTAAATGTTTTACCTCCGGCTTCTTTTAGTCTTCCATGAGCCAGTGGGCGTCATGCAAGATTTTGTTCTTACAGTAAATGATTCATGAAAATTCAGCAGAAATTCAGAAGAAAAACAGTCCTGTTGTATGAGTTGAGTATCTGTCATTGACAGATTGTCTGTGGTTCTTTACAAAAATCTCAATAATGTTTGATATTATGGCATAGGAACTGTCAGCTACTTTATAATATTCTCTCAAATATTTCTGCTCACACCAACTTGACCACCTGTCATCAAAGTTGTGGACCACTTTGCTTTAGCAAGACACATTTGTTTTATCAACTTCATGTCAAAGCATTGCCTTTCTATTACAGTCACTGTCCTGAAATACTCTCCTAATAATCCAAATTTGTTATGATTTCATCTGCTGATTTCCAACAGCAAGTCTTGAAACTCCAAAGACTTGTACGAGCAAACGTCTCAGAAGAAAGTGAGGAAAAAAATAATCTTGCATGAGGTCTAATGAGTGCAAAGCAAAACCAGTTCAACTACAACTTTTTTTTGTCACATTCCTAATTGAAATCTGAATCTTCACACCAACTGTCAAATATTTTGGTGCATGGAAACACCTTTTGGCTGTGGATTCGGTGTCAGACAATCAAGCAATCGTGCCAATTTTACACAGTGGTTTACACAGAGGTTTCCTCAAGTTACGTGAGCACAGCACTTTGATCCATCCTGGCAGTCAGGTGGAACATCCAGCTCCTCCCACACCTTTCAGACCTGAGAATTCAGGGGCTGCGTCCAACAATTTTAGCAACTGCCCGTAACCGAGAAATCTGAAAAATCGCGCACACTTCACGCATTGACTAGTCAGGTGTACTGAGGTTGTAAAAGTATGCAGGGTTTAAATATATATTATATATAGTAAGCTTCCTTTTTTGCCCTGCCTTAAGTAACACCTTAAGTACATGGCAAGCCTGTGTAATCATATTCATGGAGGTATAAAATGGTTGGTTTGTTGGTTTTCTCTTTCCCCCAATGGCTAAAGTCTCTGTGGTGTGTTCAAGTTTTCGAGTTAAAGCAATGCATCAGCCAATCTTTGTCTGTGCTAGTTCTCTGAGGTTAGCGTGGTGTGTACAGATGTCCATACAGAATAAACAAAATGAACATAATGTTTCTTATTAAGGTGTCGGGCCACCAGAAGCCTGCAGAACATTTCCTGAAGTAGCAACATGTGCCAGCATACCCCATTTGGTTTACTGTAAAGGCCACAGCAAGTGATTATCATTATTTTTGTACTTCAATCATTCAGTTACCTTTCATTCTTATGTGCATACCTTAGTTTCTCCACTCAGGTTTGCTGTTTGTGCCCACTAAGTGCTCTAATGAAAAAGTTAAAAATGTGAGAATTGATAAGATTTTTCTTGTACCAAAGAATCCAGGAAATCATTTTGCATATTTACCTGTTTATGAGTCATGAAACAAAAACAACTTGCAGTACTGATAACCCTGGCAGACATAAATATAACTTTACTTGACTCCTATCATCAGTATCTGATGCTAATGTATCTCCTGAGGGTTTGCTATGTTGAAGCTGCAACAATGACCTGTATACTTCATGAAAGTAGAGATGTGTGAGCCCCCAGACAAATCAAAAGCCAGATACAATTTTTTAATTTTAAATCGCAAATGCTCCTTTCATTGTGCACATGCTGTATTTTGTTGAAATATTTCAATACTTATCAAGGATAAAGACAAGATGTGAAATGGTAAGACTGAACAAAAAACTTAGTTTGCTAACTACTCAACTTGTACTTGCATTGAATTATTCTTAGTGTACCACCCGTAACCCTAACCCTTGCAACAATTATGTTTTAAATAGAATATAGTGATCTTTATAGTCCTTATAGTGGTTTTATTGACTTCTATAACCATCAAGTGTCAACCAAGTCAAGTGAGAAAGTGAAAAAAAACTGTTCTGGCCTTGTCTTTTCACTTCAACAGAATGAATCAATTTGAATAGACTCAGGAAATTAGGGATTCTGTTAGTGTTTTCTAAAATAGTGTTGTAGCCTTGTAGTGCAGAATCTTCTTGTTTTTTTGTTTCCTTTAGTGCCACATTGAAGGATGTGCCTTGGAGTTGATGACCTTCTTAGAATAATCTAATGTGTAGACTCGAGTGTCTTTCATTGTTGTGCAATCATGCCTTGAGAACAGCTACAGCTTCAGACCTACAATATGACTCTAATTGTAGTAAGCTTTCATTCTTCATTTTCCAAAATAAATGGATTCCAATCCATGTTTTAATATTTATAGCTCCATTCACTAAATCTTACATATTCCCTCAAGAGCAAATCTCCCACAAGGCGGCGAAAAGCCAAGCCTTTAAGGTCCATTCAAAGTAAATGTTCATTTAAATGTCAGGCTCTCAGAGAATACCCTCAACAATTAAATCAACAGCCCTGTTGATTAATTTTAGGCAATTCTTTAAATTTGCTCTGATCCCATTTAATTTCTGTACGGCTGGCTGAACTTTTATGGATTATTAGGTCGTAAAAATATAATTTAAAGGGCTTGAAAACACATTTTTTTAATCAGCTTCTTCTTGCCGTGAGGTTCTACATGATTACACTGTTATCTTCCCAAAGTTACCAAAGTCAGTTTTTTTGACAGACTTCAGACTTCATGGCACACTTGAGCAAATTAACAACACTTGAAACAAATGTGATGACATTTGTGGGGTTTGCTATTGTGAGTTGATTTCATGCTGCACACAGTGCAAGTAATTATTCAGCAGGATGCAGAAAAATTGGTTGCTTTGCTGAGGAGTTGGAGGTATGCAGCTTGTCACCTGCAACTGCAACTCTTCATCTAACAGCTCACTGTGGCTGCACCTTCTTGTTCTATGACTCTTTGCAAAGCATTTAAATGATCCACTGATGAAAATGGCCTTTCTTTTGTTTTGTTGATGCATTTTTAATGAACGATTGCTGTCTGAGCTAACCACAGTGACAAACACATTGCCTTTCCTGAGGCTGCTTCACAATAAAAGCTACCCTTTGTTATGTCAGTTAAACTCTTATTCTGTGAAGCACCAGCTGTAGGAAGTAAGTTCATACATTTCTGACATGGTGTAAAAAGTGTGAAGAGTAAACTGTTTATCTGTCACAGAAAATAATGCTGCACTACATGCATCGCTTTCTGTGAGTCCCTCATGTTTAGGTAGACAATCTGAATCCAGTGTGGGAATGGTGAACTACTATATAGAGAGATGATAACTAAACGTCAGTGCATTTGATGGCTAAAAAAGTAGAAGAACACATAGTAATCCGCTCTCTTTTTGTCTAGTAGGAGAAATGCCTCATTGATTGGCTTAAGGATTAAGCATTGAAACCTCACAATACTAATCAACGGTGCTAATTCTAGACTTCTCTATGACCTATTTGACTCCATAACTTTTGTATCCTTTAAAGATCTGTCACAACAGCTTTCTCGTAAAAGGAAACTGTGGAGAAATATGCAATACTCTACTATTAGTCCTACACATGTTGCACAACTTTTTCCTATTTTAGTATCAACAACTTGCTCAACACTCATTACATAACATTCATGTCTGCAGAAAGAGTAAAGTTAACTGGATGTAACTGTGAAGTATTTGCACTGTAAAAAAAGGCCTTTGATGTTTTTGCATGTTCAAAACCTCGTGCCTGTAGTTTACTTTGGTTGTGGGGTTATGACAAAAGTGCTCCGTATTTCCTTATCTGTGTGACAGAGTCAGTGTGACCGAGCTTAATGCGTGTTATTTAACTGGTCATCATCAAATTAACTGAATGATATCTACATTTTTTCTCAAAAGCTTTTTTTTTTTTTTTTTTTTTTTAATCACATTTGTCCAGAGCATGCACACTATGATTTGTAAAGCATGTCATTTGGTCAGACGTGTAATTTGAGTTTTGCCATTGACACCTGTTTAAATGTCTTCTAGTCAAAACCTACAAGATAATTATATGGTTTCAATATTCGTGTTACATTTTTTTCCAACCAGAACCAACCAAAAAAATGTTGAATGTGTCTGCCGTTGGACACATTTGGAAAAGCAAACCAAGTCTGGGTGGAAATTTCCTTTTAAACTGAGAGTGTTTTGAGGCCCACAGATTTCCTTGTACAATTGAGTTGACCACAAATTAGCCAATGAACAACAGCCTGAAGCAAATGAAGCACTATGCCAAGATGATATTGATTACCATCCAGTATAGCATGCATATTTTTTGTGCTAGGTATTTACTTTTGGACATGTTGAAGGCAGCAACAGCTTATCAAGAACTGGAAGGAAAGTTTTTCTCCTCCGCACTTTCTAACTGAAATGCTTCAGCCTGTGGTTGAATGTTCAGATCTACAAAAGCAACATGGTTTAAAACATTGGCATCAGTCTCGATGAATTTCTGGCTGTACCCAGTGTAATGAAAAAGAGAACAAGGCCATGATAGCACAAAAAATCACCAAAGACCACTGGAGTGGCACAACATCAAGGCCATTGCAAGGACTGGCAGTCCTGGCTTCTGCCTTAGTGCTGCTCTTAAACATCTATTGTATTGACCCATCAAGTACATGAAAACTCCAGGAAAATTCCAGACAACATATTTAAGTGTGAACATGGGTGTAGCATTGTGCTAATTTGATGGTTTACCTTTCAAGTATCAAGACAGAGAAACAAACTATTGTAAAATCCTTATGTCTTGGCATTTCCCAATCTATAAACTGTTGATGGCAGTAATATTTTAGACTAAAGTCTCAGGAGAGACCAAATGTTACATCTTCTGCTGAATGAAAATGAATCAATACTTTATATAAATGATTAATAATTAGTAATTTATTAGGCAAAAATACCAAACATTCCATCAGTCTGCAAATGTGAGAATTTGCACCTTTTCTCTGTTTCATATTTAGACTGTTGAGCAGATAGCAGAAGAAAAAGATGTAAGACCTCCGACTCTGAAACTTGTGATGATGTGACTTCCATTGACCATTTTTTGACAGAAAAAAGCTAGAATACAAGTGACGCAAGAGTTTGAAGTTTTTGCACTTATTTTTCAACATCTGGTAGTGTGTTGTTATTTTTTCCTTCTGCCTTGAAAAAATAAAGGTCTCATTGTCATTCTGTTGTTTTACAGACCAGCTTAGGAGTCGGCTGAAGGAATATGGCCTTGTCACTCCGTTCAGCACAGACTCGCATGGACACTACCTGTCACATCTGCTCTCTGCCACTCACAAGCAGCGGGTCAAGAGAGAGGTGTTCTCTTCTAGTGAATCTGAACAGAAACTCTTCTTCAACATCTCTGTGTTCGGGAAGGAGTTCCACCTTCGTCTGCATCCAAACAACAGGCTGGTGGCGCCAGGGGCTATGGTGGAGTGGCATGATGAGGTTGAAGGTTTCGGGAACGTCAGCGACAGCACTGGTAGCAATGCCAGTACAGGCGCCAACCAGACCGAACACACCACCGGGATGGAGAGGATACTGCGTCGTGAGCTGCTTAAGACAGACTGCACCTTTATCGGTGACATTACAGACGTCCCTGGGGCTGCGGTTGCCATTAACAACTGTGACGGACTGGTAAGTCCTCCTCATCCATAAAGCTCCTTACTCCCCTACCCCCTCACACCCTGTCTTTTCATTACAAAAGTGCCATGACCTTATCAACTGCCACTAATGGATTTAAGATGTCCGTAACTCCTGAGTTTAGCTTTTCTTTACGTCAGCACTGGGCATTTTTACAGCACATTGTTTCTGGAGATATTCTTTAGACGGGCAGGAGGAATACCTTTTTGTACAGAAGTTTGTCACGGGTGAGTGGCCAACTATTGCACCCACAGACCCAGCGGATTTTCCACCCAACCTCTTCCCAACATAAAACACGAGTTCCCTTTGTGTTCCACAAAAGTCTGCAGTCCTATCCTCCCCATCACCCCTCATAAAACACTTGAGCAGTAATTGGGGAATGACCTGGGCCAAAATCTCTAAGAGTAGGCCAACAAAGCATCTCATGCATTCAAGGAAAAAACTCAGTTAGGTGAACCCAAAGACCTTCAAATGACGTAGCAGACTTTCACTGTAACTCATGACACCTGATAGGCATTTAGAATCAACATCTTATGAATATCGTATGACTCTTTTATGTATTTTTAGCCACACTAGTGCAAGGGCTCTAGACTAAAATATATGAACAACTGTTGGATGGATTGCTCTGATTGTAATGCTTCCATACAGACGTTCATGGTTCCCAGAGGATGAATAGTAATGACTTATGTGGTACAATGACACTTTATGTTGCGCCACCAGCAGGCCAAGTTTGTCATGTATTCAGTGAAATATCTTTGTATCATATTTGTACAGACATTCATGACTCTTAGCTGATGAATCTGACTGTGATGACACTGGTTTTTCTGCCGCCACCAGCATGTTGGCATTTTTGGATTTGCGTGAAATATCTTTGCAACTAGATTTATTGCCATGAAATTTGATTGATTTGATTTGATTTTTTATATAGCCCCATTACCTGGTCCAACACTTTCTACAACACTATGTTTTTGACCAAATACCTGCAAAATTGATATTGTTAATTATACTATGTTGTACTTTGTGTTTAGTTTTGTGCTAATTAGTTCATTTTAGCAATGTTAACATGATGAATTAAGATTGTGAACATCTGTTTGACTAAGCTGAAATATAGCAGTCGAGTTTTCTTTATAATATAGACCTATATATTTTGGCATTTCTGCCTCACTGGATAATGATAGCTGTAGAGAGGCAGCAAAGGCAGGGTTGAGAGAGGGGATGAGGCGCAGCAAAAGACCCAGGCTAGAATCGAACCCAGGCGGCTACAGTATGGACTCTTTGATACATGGTGCGTGCTCTACCAGGTAAGTTACTGTACCAGGGCACCCCACAGACTATGATGGTTTAAGATTGGACTGGTGCTGCTTTTGTAAAGATATAATATGCTCAAACCTGGCTGCAACATCAAGTACAGCCTTCTTTGCTGCATATCAAAAGGCAGCACTTCCCTTCAGGACCGCTTAAAAGAGTGACACATGGTATGATGGTATAGAGCAAAAGAGCCCCAGGGACTTCCATTTAAATCATTGCAAAACATGAATGCAAAGCCTGGCAGTATATGTGTGTGTGTGTTTGTGAGTCCTCAGGATTTGATTCTCAGAAGATTGCTTGAAGGTGCTCTGTAGGGGTTCACTTTATCTATCCACATCAGAACACTTGTAACAAGGCAGCACATTCAGGGAGAGATTCTCACAGGCAGGCGTGGGAGTGTGAGGTTTTGATAGTGTTGCTGGTCAGTAAAAACTGAAGCAAGTGTGATATTGACATGTGTTTTTCTTTTTAAGTGGTGGGAGGACATTTTCAGGAAAAATAGACTGACTTCCCGGAAAAAAACAAAAAACAGGTTCATTCACAAGAAAAATGCTGCCAGGTATTATTTGGGGCGTGGCATGAAACTTGAGTCTATCATTATATGAGAACAGCCAAACAACATACAGTATGTCTTCCCAGATGTAGCCTCATCTTACAGTAAGTGGACTTAAAGTAAGAGCTCCGGACAATATAAATCAAAAATCTATCTTTTATACAGTCAAACTCTGATGATGATAATTATATTTGATTATATTCCATAATACTTTTCAAAATAGAGGTTAGAAAGTGCTCTTACACATACACAGGGAAGATTTTTTTTTTTTTTTCATTTGACCTTTAATTAACCAGATCAGTCAGATAAGAACTAATTGACCTGACCAAGTGGCTAGGTCAGTTGACAATAAAAAAAGAAATTAAAACGCATATTAAAATCAATCAATCAATCAAATAATTTCAAATAATTGCCATTCCTAGCTAATAACACAAAATCCTGTCTTCAATAAATACTGTATGAAAGGGAGTTAATAAAGATGTTGCCATTCTGTGCTTTGTGCAGGAAGCTCTTTACATAATTTAGGATACTAAAAGCCCCTGGTTGCAAAATTACATGTAGAAATAACAAGATGGCACTATCTGCTGCATCAATCTAAAACTAAATATTAAATCAAAAGATCTGAAATACTTCTTTAAACCCAACAGAAATCTACCAATAGCATTTCAATCAGTAGAGACAAGTGAATGAAGTAAAGATAATTTGGCGTCTGCCTTGAGCAGCAACAAGATAAATCCCCTCATGGAGTCCAGAAACTGGCTGATGACTCTGCTGAGGCTGACAGGCTGATCAATCTGCAAAGATTGGGAGATGATGGGGAGGTGGAGAGCAGCATGGATGTACTAAAGGCAGAGAGAGAGAGTTATATTTATAAAGACAGCAGCAAGATGATAGACTAACAATGAATGTGTGTTGCTGTGCTATTGGATAAATGTAACTAGCTTCTTACAATAAGGAACAAACTGTTAAAACACATTCACTAGATGGCAGAAGGGTCCTTTAAAACAACATGTCACCTGCAAGAACTGGGGTACGGGGCAATCATCAATCCTAAAATTGATTTTAATACTCAAAATTGGAAGCTCATTTAGATCGATTTTCAACATAAAATCGATATTGTGACACCCTTAGTGCTGCAGTGAGGCAGGAGTAAAGAAAGTGATGTCAGTCCAAATGATAGATGACTAAAATGGTAAATGAGTCTTTTCCTGTCTCCCCATGAAAAAGGCTCTTGCACTTCCTGTCAAACAGTTCATCTTCAGTGGTGACCTCATGCTTCCTCAATAGATTAATTGTTTGGTCCATGAAATGTCACATAAAAAAAGAACAGAAAATACCCATCACTGTTTCCCAGAATCCTAGTTGACAAAATTCATATTTCAGAACCAGTGAGTATTTGCCATATAGCTTAAAGATATTATTATTATTTTATTGATTATCAAAACATATTTTCTGGTGATCAACTAATCGATCAGTCATCTACTTTCTTCAGCATCAAAAGTTTTCTGCTTGTTGTATGAAATCACACAGCTTTTCCGGTGAATCACCGGTGAATCACTGGAACACTGAAGATTAATACCTCTTTGTCACCTCAACACCTCAACAGTCTATTTCTATAGAAAATGCATTCATTGAACCTTGAAATCCCAGAGCTGAAAAAAAAATGTTACACAACAACATGTTAAACCTGCTCAGTTTAGGTTTTTGTAAAGCTTACCCAAAGATAACACCCAATTTCCTGGCACAAAATGAAATGCAGCATCCTAGTGAGCCCATTTTATTTTGAATCACATGATATTTCTGACTTACTGTCATTCATTATGTCATTCATTCTGAAAATAGTTTGTGACGTCTGACTGACAGCTCTGTAGAGAAGCAATTAAAGGACTAAGTATTTCCAAAGCACATGACCTAAGGCTGTATATATATATATATATATAAACCACAGGAAAGACACAATAATCAGAATATGAATTAAATCATACAGCATGACTCATGTAATGTGTAGGTTTAACTCCATTATTATTATTTTTTTTTATCCCCAGAGGCTTCAGCTCTGCCTTTGATCAATGTTAATACTATAGGCTACTGAATATCAATCAGCATATTAATTTTATCTTTGGACACCAAACCTAAAGGAGTTCATGTTTCTGTCATTGAAGCTCTATCACAATAAAGCTCACACTGAATCACACTGAACCAAATGTAGCAGCATTCTTCTTTTCTATTCCCTCTGTGGGAAGAATAGAATAGATACTTTATTGATCCCTCGAGGGGAAATTCTTTTTCCCCTCAAAGGAAAAAAAACTTTTACATCCATTTTTCCCGAAATACAACCACACACAAAGGGTTCATAGACATGCAAATGTGGAGAGATGGTGGAGTGTTGGACAGCCACACAGAGTGGCGCCCTGGGAGCAGTTAGGGGTTCGGTACTCAAGGGCACCTCAGCAGTACCCAGGAGGTGAACTGCCACCTCTACCAGTCCACCCTCCATACTTTGGTCCATGCTGGGCTTGGACCAGCCACCCTTCAGTTCCTGAGCCAAATCCCTACAGACGGAGCTACTGCCGCCCCACGTTAGCACTGATTCCAATTCGATGTTACCTTTAATTCATTATTTCCACTCCCACAAGCCTCAAGTTTTGTCAAGTTTTCAGGCATTCTCAAGTCTAAGTTGAGTCCAAGTCCAAATCTCGAGTCCTCTGGCCTGGAATAATGAGCTGAGAAAAGAACATTGAAATCCAATATTTCCCCAGACTGAAAGAAGGGTCACACCAGAAAGTAGCACAACAAAATGAATCTGCATATCTTAGGGACGTCATGACTCCTTGCACGACCAGAGGCCAAACTACAACAGCTTGCAAGCTAACTGCTAACACAGTGGTCATTTGGGCTAGTGCTCGTCAGTCCCAGAGTTTCTTTCTGTTTTCTCTGTACCAGGCCATTTACTCCCCCTGCTGTAATAGTTTCAGAATTGTTCATCATTTCGTTCTATAGAGGTTTATTGTTCAACAGAATTCAGTTTCCTTCGTGTCTTCGCTCTTTGTTGTGCTGCATATTATATTCAGTACTATTTGATATCAAACTGCTTAATTCTTTCTGAACTGAACAACTGCAGCGTCTCTGTGTGAACTTCTTAATAATGTCTAAAAATATTATAATGGTTGTGTCAACAGCAAAGATAATGCCAGTATGACCTTTTAGTCACTCCTCTGCACTGCAGGATTTGGCCATTTCCTTTGATTGGAGCAGGAGGAAGCAGTTCATCACTTGGGCAGATTCAGTCTCTCTAAGACATTTATAGTTGAACCTTGTAGGAGATTCAGGCCTGAGAGGGGGCCACACAGGATGTGAGAGTTTTGCTTTGTAAATTCTGTTGTGGCAGGATGTCACTTTGAAGACGCCAACAGCCATCAAAGGGTCAGTCACTTTGCCCAGTGGAAGGCTGATTTGAAAAGGCTGCTGCTGCATTACAGTACAAATCTGTATGATATCACACTACTGTGTACATCCCTATCAGCTCATTTTTTATTAAAAATATTAAAAAAAACAAACAAAACTCTCAGAATCGGACCAAAAGCAACCAATATGCCTGAATTTAGAACTTCTCATTTAGAAGTAGTAGTGCAAATGCTTTTTTTAAACTTGTGTTAAACATCACAAGATGACCTCTTTTCTTCTGCTCTGTTATGACGGGATACAATTTTTGGATTTTGGATTTTTCATTTCAAAAAAGTTTGTTATTTTAGTGCAAAAACCATTGACAACCAAAACATTATGCTTTACTATACTAATATTCTAATAAATTGTAAAACAATAATTATTAGTGCCCTGTTTCAAGCAAATAGTGCATTTTGAAAGAAGCATGCTATGTTTGGTTGAAAACCATAACTCAATTATGTTAAGTCCAGGTCAAATCTGATTTTAAAACTATTCGTGGCACGTCAACCACTCTTTAGTGTGACCATTTTTTGTTTTTTGGGCACAGCCAGCTGCCCATTTTGTTTGTTTTCAGTCTTTTGCATGATCAGTGTTCCGTTGCAATAGTAAACAAAACAGATTTAAAACCATTTTTTAAATTATATGGTAAGGTAAGATAAAAACTGGGACATAAAAATGTTTCTAAATCAGTTTGGCCTGTTCCTCCTAGTCCTATACAATTCTGAATATGTTATGATTAGCCTATACTATAATACTATACAGTTTTTACATAACACTCTGCACCTTTGCTGTCCTCTGGCTGCTCTAATACAGAAAATGATTATCTTTTTTCCTCACATTGTTTGCAGTCTAAATGCAAAGCATGCATAGCTTAAGATCAAACACCCACCAAACCAGTGGTTGCTGATGAAAAAGCCTGTTGTTGAGGAGCAGTGGTCTTTGATCTCAAGTGGTAGCTCAAGCTCTTGCTAGGTGTGTGTTTTACTGTTTCTTAATTATAGCCAGGCTGCTGTCTGGAAGAATTTACTGGAGCAGGCAGGCAGGCAGGCAGGCAGGCAGGCAGGCAGCCTGACTACTAAATGCTTATGAGGCAGATACTTCCTCTTCTTCAACAGCAGCAGCAGCAGCAGCATGGGGGTGTAGTGAGGGTAACATTTGCTAGCCTGTGTGGGAGACTGCCTTCATGTTGCATGTATGTCAGAGAAATCAGGAAGAGAGGTTTCTTGATAATGGCTGATGAAATATATCAGCGCTGAGCTCTGTTTTCTGCTTCTGTATGTCTAATGTGTGGAGCAGGAATAAATCTGACAGGGCCACAGCAGAGGGCACATTAAAATATGGTGCAAAGCAGAATCTGTCAGCCCATTAGTCCATTTATTTGTCAAGTTCACTTCAGTGATTGATGAAAAGAATTTAGCTACAAAACCTGAAATCATTTTCAAAGTAAAGTAGAAGTGATTTATTTGTTTTATTTTTTATTTTTTCACGTTAAGAGTTTGTGATCCAATACATGTGTATACAAGACTTCCTGGAGTATAGCACCTGTGTAGTAGATGAATTTGTACATAAAATGGAATATTTTTACGGTCACGATTACATATTTTGCTGTACAGGGCTTTCGTTTTAGAATGACCACAATAACTACAAAAAGAGTCTCATATTTAGAGACAGTCGATACAAGTTGTCAGTTAAAGGATTAGTCAGAAAATTAATCACCAACTATATTTTGATAATCAATCAATCACTTCAGTCTTTTTTCATGCAAAAATGCCAAACATTCTTTAGCATTCTGTGTGATTTTTACCAGCTGTCTTGTATGTGAACCACTGCAACCTGGTATAGTTCAGGAACTCTCTTTTTATCAAGATTGATTAGTCTGATAAATCTTGTAAAACGTTTGACCTGTGCTCATCTTCTTCTTCATCATGTAAAGATCAAAGAGCAGACATACAAGCTGGTGTAAGTCCACAGTCTTTAAAACATGGATTCTTTTTAGTTTCGTCACTGTTTTTGGAAATATGGGCTCCATGAAAGTATTTGCTTCCATTTACGGGATATAATGACAGTGTTTGATAGTTGAAACACACCTGGTCTGTATGAAGATTTTTCTTGAAAGGATGGTAGTTTTACATCGTAAACAGCTAGAAGGACTCAGCTGAGGATGTTTGGTTATGTGAATCTTTTTCACGTGGATGAAACAAACAGCATGCACAAAAAAAAAAGAAAGAAAAAAAAAAGCATTAGAGCAAACAGTGAAGGAATGCGACTGACCTCAACATGTCAGAAGCGGATATATACTGTATCATTCCCATCCTCCTCCTCCTCCTACAACATGACTCTAAGTTCATGTCTGGCCCCCCCTCGTGTGCTCACAGGGTTCTCTTCTCACAAAGTTGATGGTTCACAAACTGCAGATATTTTATTGTGGAGTTGTTGCCCTGAAAGGCAAACAGGGAAAGGTTCTCATGTCTGATATATTTCTGGACTTGAAGGATTCAAGCATAATATGTGCCTCTGTTTTTCATCCAACTGTGCAGAGCAGGGAAGATGATCAAGGAATATAAATTATTTATCTGTTTCTACAACCAATTTGAGATGAGTCGCTCCTTTATACTGCCTATAAATGACGAACGGTAATGTAGCTCCAGGCCTCAAAAACATTCAAACTTTTAATTTAGACAGCCTTCAAACAGAGTCTAAAATTCAAATTTGTTAAGCCACAAATGAGTTCAGTTTTTTTCATTTATTCAGGGCTGGTGCTGATTTATTATTTTGGTGACTCTTAATTTGTCCTTTGAGATGTAAAACGACTCTGTCTCCAGCAGTGTTGAAATGAAACACTTGTATATTAGGAATACGTGTGAAACTCATCTCCCTGTGGTGTGTCTGAGTTTGAAATGCATTGCAAATTATCTTGTGTACCCATTTAATTAATCTCCTTAGCTCTCTGTATGTTTTAGCCATGCTAGCAGTGTGTGTTCAGGGATGGCAATGCTGAACACTTTGGTCCAGACTGAAATATCTGAATAACTACTATAGTAATCCATTAGGAAAGTGTGCCTCTCCTGCACTGAACTGCACTCGAAGTATGACTATTTTTAGCCACACTAGTGCTGGGGCTCCAGAAATGACAATGACTGTTGGTCTACAACTTACCAGACTAAAATATATGAACAACTGTTGGGTGGATTGCTCTGATTGCAGTGTTTCTGACATTCAGGCATTCATGGTTCCCAGAGGATAAATCCTCTTGACCTTGGTGATCCCACTTTTCCTTTAGATGAGGTTAACATTTGTACTTTTTGGGGTTTTGTGGTCTCCTAATGTCAACTAATTGATGGATTGCTCTGAAACTTTGAACACATATTCATTTCCCCCTCTGGATGAATTGTAATAACTTTGGTGAACCCCTGGCTTTTCATCTTGGTGACCAAATACATGCAAAACTAATGAGCATCAGTTCAGCATGTTGACATGCTAAACTAAGATGGTGAACATGCTAGCCATTGACATGTTAACATTGTCATTGTGATCATGTTTGCATGCTGACATTAGTATTTAGCACAAAGCATCACGTGTGCCTAATTACAATCTCACTTAGCTGCAAGCATGGCTTTAGACTAGTCATGTAATGCTTTCATGTTAATGTTCTCACAGCTTAATAATTAGCATATTATCTTGTCTTAGATGAATTATACAGTTTGTTACACTTGTTTATATTGAGGTCAGTGAAGGCTTTGTCACTTGGTCTTAACTGTGTAAAATGTGATCTAAATATGATCCTTTATTTGCTCATTATTTATTGTAAGTCATTGTTTATGTCATCACTCCATTAAGACAGTAAACTCATGTTTTGGTGACATGTGAGATAAGAGATTTGTGGTAGAGATTTTGTTGTACCAATGATCAGGATCAGGGTTGCTTTGTGGCAATATTGGATTGAAGTGGCTTGATTTGTCGCATATTTACTAAATTAGCCAATATCTCACATTCTCAACTTGTTAAGTGAAAAACTTCTTATGGTGGCTGATAAAGGAAAAAAAAAACCCTTGCAACAACAGATCCTCTTTGATCTTCACTGATTTTATACAAAACATGTAGAAAACACTACAGGAGGCATTACAGAACACCATGAAACAGCTGTATTATGTAGGATTACACACAGTTATTATCAGACTGGTTTAGCAGCAGATGTTTATTAGTAAATGACTCAAATCAGAGTCAGGGACCAAAACAAGGGAAGGGACATCACCTCTTTATTGTCATTGCATGGCTGAGTTAAAATAGAAATCTGTTTGATTTGGGGCTGTATATATGAATGTGGCTCAGAACTGCATTAAGGTTTTTCCAATTCCCGGTAATTATGGAACATCAGATCTGTGTTGCATAAAACATTTCTTTTGCACACGTTCAGCAGCATGAAGTGTGCCACAAAGTCCCAGCTTTTATTTCATCCTCACAAACAAACTGTAAGCTGCCTGGAAACGCCTTAAAGCAACCATGAAATACTGCTTTAGCCTCAGTCATTTGTTTCCATGAAGCAGGACTGACAGATAAAGACAGAGGCAGAGCTGACTTGAGAACAGTACTGACTGCATGTCTCACTGTTGATATTAACCTTTTCCTCGCCAGCAGCTCTGTAAAACTTGGACACCTCTTAATGTGTGTCATGTTGCATAATCAGCTCTGCCAGCCAAAAAGGGTGAGGCACTGCTGTGTCTGTGGCATGTGAGACTCGCAAGTGTAAACACACTGCAAGCCTGATGGGTAATGCACAAGTAAGAGTATCCTTTCAGAGCAACAGCCTGTAAATTGGAGGACATTTTAACTGAAACGCTTTCCTGATGCTTCGCTGTCAGTCCATCCAGGCAGTTTAACGTCTCCTCCGCAAAAACTCCTCCGGCAAGACTCGCCTTGGAGGAAACGTTTACAACGCTGAGATTCATGAAGAGTGACAAAATGAGCAAATAAGATATACTAATGTTTTGCTAAGAGCTACGTGTGTTTGGTGGCCTAAACTTTTGGCCTTGGAGACATAAAAGAGCATTCTGGACGTTCAACAGCTTCTGACATATCTGGAGCTGCCGTGGAGGGGAAAAAAAGCAAAGAAAATATCCTATTTGATTTGAAAAAGAAAGTAAGCCAGTTCCTCTTTGCAGTGAACTGTAGTCGGGCACAAGAGTTTTATTCACTAATAGTTCTTAATGTTCCTTGTTGATTTAGCCAAGGCTTGTTGCAGAGGCTTGACCCCTGAGCTGTTTGGGTATATGGTTTGAGGTGCAGGAGGGGAGGCACACCAAGATATGCAAAGCCAAGCTATTTCTTCCAAGTTTTCTCCTCAGCAGTCGAGGGTTCAGTTCAGTGTGTACTGCAGGGCTGCTTTTATTGATATTTGTGCGTTGAAACATTTTTAATCATGACCTATATAAACTTAAGAGGAGCCCACATTTTCTGTTGTCGTTACAGACAGACATTGAGAACCATTCACCGGCGTGAGGTTTTATTTTAAGTCAAGCGCGGACTCCTCACCACCTCCTCAAAGCCGTCTGCAAATGTTTGCTCTGTTTGGGGGCACAGCACAAAAAGACAGGACTAAAATAAATTCTTATATTGTTTCTCAAAGTGCAGACTGTTTCACCCTTCTCTGCCCTGCACTTTTCTATCAGAAACTCTCCTTCATTTCGATTTAAGATCGGTAAACTCTTTCTTTTCAAAACGCTTCAAAAGGCAACAGAATCAGTTTAAATACATTTGAGATTTAACTTCACACAGACATGCAGGAGAAGTGAAATGTGCCGAGGATGATGAAGATGATTTATTATGTTAAATTTAGTTTCAACTTCTGCACCAAGAGATTGAAGACATTCTGTAGCCTCCTGCAAATCACAAGAAATTAACTTGTGTATTTTTTCCCCTTAAAGTTCCTTTAAAGGCTAGGGATGAAAATGGCAGGTAATGATGACGAAGGTTTGCTCACATTTTTGAAAGCAAACACACCTTTGAACAACACTGAGGGTGAAAGGTGGCAGTGTCCTGGCTGAATTCAGACCTTTTTTCAACATTGCAGTACCTCAACTTTTTTTTTTTTTTTTTTTTTTTTTTTTTAAACGAAAGCACGTTCATACCAACCTCCTTAAGAAGTTTAGACTGAAAGAGACTGTTTTTGAAAAACTGGAGCCCTTCAGCTGAATCCCATATGTTTTTTTTGGCAGACGAGTGCTGTCTGCTTGGCCGAGGCTGATGTTGGGGATATTAAACTGATGGAACACAGGACTCTTGATCCCTTTTTTTGAGGATTGTGTTTAGAGCCTCTGTCAGACACCTGCCATTGTCTCTTCTGATATTGGATAAAACCGAATACTGGAGCACAAAAAAAAATGTACCATTAGAAAACTTTCTGCTGTGGAACCAAACTTGAGATGAAAAGAGGTTTTTTGTGAGTTTCAAGTCTTGCGTAATGTCAAAGCGTCTTTTTAAAGCCAGTTGCTGCACTGTATTTTTTACACTAATTATGGGATAAAAGCATTTTATCTTACAGACCTGCCCTCCCACAGACATCAATTCCAGCTGGAGATGGATTTTCCTGATGTTTTTGTTTGTGAAAGAGATTCCCGGATGATAATTTTTAAGTAGTTGGGTTAAAAGTGATGTGATGCGTGAATGCTGTACATGCGGGTCTATTCAGTTAATCACAGGCATGCTTTGGTCCACACCTCAGTTCACCTGAAGTTGACCTTGCTGTAATGTAGCATATTAAATTAAATCTTCAGTCACTGGAAAAACAGACTGTTTTGAGGTTATGCAGAGTATCTCCTTATTTTCTTTTTCACTTTATGAAATACAGCCTGTAAGCTTGAGAAAGTAAGTGGATGTTGTGTAGGGATTGTTTGCTTTCAAGCTCTTTTGTCATTTTTGTCAAAAACATTAGTTCATTTCATATCCTGATTGAAATGATTTCTTACATGATGGTTTCCAGCCACAGTTTTTATTTCTTGTTGTCAGGACGTCAGCTGATCTAGACTCTGTTGACCAGGTTAAATAGTTTAATTGGCCACAGAACTATCCTGAGTGATTATATGTCCTCAAGATCTATTAAAATGTCTTTGGTCAGGAGTCCCAAATTCAGTGAGAGCACATTTCTGAAGACCCCAAAGGACAGAGGCATTGTTATAGTTTCAAGCTTCATTTCATTCAAGCTTTGCTTGATGTTACTATTATATATTACTTAAGGCCTAAAGCCTAAAACCAAAAGCTCAAAACTCTTTTCTGGACTCTACTCGTACATGGTTTAAATATTAGTGGACCTCCAGGATTCAGTTCTTCTAAAATCCCACTTGTGAGGAGGGAGGTTAATTATATTTGGATGAATCTTTCAATTGATTTGTCTCTACTTGTGAGCCATAAAGGTAAGGGAGCTCTGCTAAAAACTGTACTGTACAGTCACACTGCACAGCTCTCTATTCATAGATAATTACATTATGTTACACTGGATGATATAATTACTCGAGTATGTCCTTCAGTTATTCATCCAGAGGCGCCCAAATGAATGAAATTTTCTTTATTAAGATGTTTCAATATGAGAGAGTGACTCCACACTCCACTATTTTCCTTAATTTCTTCTTTTATTCCTTTTACTCTTTACTTTAGCTTTTTGTCTGTACCAGCAGCTAACACACAGATGATGAATCTGACTGGAATAAAGATACATATGGACTGTATTGACCAATGATTTAATGAAATTGACCTATTGAATATCCCTGCTTCATGGTCACTATTACAAAGAGGATAAGAGATTGGATGAGACATTTCTTATTGATTATGGTAAATCCTGTCGTTAATTCCCATTGGGTGTAATCATTATTACAGTATTGTCAGCCTGATTCCTAAAATCACAAATAACAGAGTGGACACCCACAGTATAGTCTCATTTCAGTTTGTTCAAAAATGTTCCTGTGTATTCTCCAAAAGGCCACAGTGGCCCAAGACAAATTATTCAGTACTAAGTGTATCATAGAGGCCATGCCACTGTGACAATCTGCTGTGACAGCTGTGATCCACCCAGACGAGATGTAACATAATAGAGGCTCTAATGAAATTTTCCTCCAAATGTTCCCCCTCGTATTATCCATCCCAAAGGACTCTATTTTCTATTTTACACTAGTTTCTATTCTTACTTGAAATTGGTATCCTGTAAGACATTGACTCCTTTATATACTTTAATATTAGAGAGAGTCAAGTCAAATTTCATATGTTAAAATAAATTCCATGATGTAATAATTGAAGAGTTTTTATCGTTGCATGCATGGCTCAAAGTATGACGTCTGCCTGCTCGTTCAGGCATGTCAGTCCGTCGGTCCAACTGTTTGATCCACCCTTAAAACTATTGCAACGATTGCTGTGACAGTACAACCAAGTACAAACTTTCATGATCTCCAGAGGAATGATTGGAATATTAAAGCCTTTTTTTGATTCTCTGATTTTTCCTGTAGCACCAACATAAGGTAATAATTGCCGCACACTTCAAACTACTGACTAAATAAAATACTTTTTTTTTTTGATTGTCTGTATCCTCTTTGTTTCACAGTGCTCTTTCACAATGTCTTTCTGATCACTGCCTTAAAGTGCTTCTTTAATGTGGTTAGTGCAGGTGTCATATCAGTTTCACCTTGTGATAACAAAGCGTACTAACCAATGACAATAAAAAGAATGGACAGTGTATTCCTGACTTCACCCATAGGTTTCCGAAGCATCGGTTTCCGAAGCGCTGGATGCCGCCATGTTGGCTGTCATACCTCTTTCGCCTCCTGACTAATCTAAAAATGGGCAAAGATATGGACCTGAGGCGGGCATGGACTTGAGTGAATCACTGGGCAGGCAAAAAAAGTTGGTTATATGAGATGACGTCATGTCATGAGGACACTGTGTGGGCTGTTATAGGTAGTTTGCCATCTTAGCCTTCAGGTGCAGGGAAGGGTTTTGGAATGTTTTGCTGCTGCAAGCAAAATAAAATCACACAGATCTAGATCTGCGGTTTTAGACTATTTTAATTTACTTTAGCTTGGTTGTATAGCTGGTTACTAGCTTTACACAGTCTAACAGATTCTCTGAACTCAGAACTCTGCTGTGAAGAATGCAGGGAGACCGTATTTGCCGTTGCATGAACATGGACTTTTTATTTCTCTTTTGTGGCAGCGAACACAATACACACCCTTTCAGCTGCAACCTAAGCATATCTAGACACTGCTAAAGTAACTTAACTAGACCTAATAGCATGCTCTTTTCTGTACTTCTCTCACACACTGGGAGAGACTCACTTCCCACAACAAACCCGCTGGACTCTGTCACATAAACAGGTTACCCACCAGGCCACCATCCTTAAGGTATAATTATTTGTTTTCAGTGGCACAAGTTTATATTATACACCACATTTTAATACCTTCAGCTTTAACACCAGTACACTGAACATGATGGATTCTTCTTGACCTTATATGAAGGCAGTTTCAGCTAATCCTGGCCTTGCAGAAGATTACATTTTTGCAATAAATTGCTATGTGTCTCTAAGCTTTTTCTTCCCGACAATGTTATTCATTCATATATCTGTTTTAAGGATAGATGAAAAATTAATTTCAGGACAGCTGTATGCAGTTGCTTATGTCTCCATTCATTTTAATTGCTTCCTTTAGTTGACACAGATTACTGAAACGCCTTATTGGGAGGATTTTTGCTTTGCTAAGACACAGCGAGCATGTTTTTGCTTGATAATCACATAACACACCGGTCTCACACTGATTTTAAAGCTTTACATAAAGAAGAGTAGAGAATACATGAGCTGCTCTCTTTTCTGTACTTCTGTTTTTGTCATCATAGACAAGCTCAGAAAAAAAAGGTTTAAAAATACTGAAATAAGCAGTATTAACCGAATTGATTAGAGCTTTGCTGGTACCATCCCCACGAGTTGCATGAAAAACTTGTCTTTTTACATAACCGCATCATTTGATGAGATGTTGTCTTACTCATAGATAGCTCTTTGACGCTGTGAAGCGCTTTTGATTAATATTAAAATGTCAACTCATTACGTAGACTCTTGGATGACGGTTTTTAAAGTTGGACCTCCTCACACTGCTTGATGAGCTGAAAATGCCACCTTCCTGTGACGTGGCAGACGCAGATAGTTACACAAGATGCTCAGAATTAAACAGCAACTGGACAGAACTGCAACTTTTGACCAATTATCCATCTGTCAGTTTGTCTGCATATCCTCAGAATCCCACCGCCACCTTAGAGGCGCTTTAATAGGCCTGCAGCCTAATTTATGTTGTGTGAGAGTACAGATTCAGATCCGGACTATGTTCTGCCGCTCATTTTATTCTAAATGAAATCCATCAGCTTCATGTATTGAAGGCTCAGAGTTTTTTATTTAATTTATATTATGATTATCTGAGCCCATTATTTTCTTCTTTCTTGGCTCTTGCATACATGGAATCAGTGAATAAGAGAGAGCTACACTGAATTGATTTCAGTTTAATTTAGTATTTGCTACCAAGCTCAATGCACTGTCTACATGCCAGTCTTAAGGGGAATTTGTTGAGCTGCGAGCTGGGAATCAGTCAAGGTGGGAGAGCTCAGAGTAAATAAAGGAAAAAAAACACATGCTGTCACTTAGGTGTTTTATGGGTGTAATGCCAGGCTTAATTCAGGCTGGATAATCCATGGACTTTGTCTCTGAACACTACTGTATGTGAAGAATTGGTACTGTAATTGGCACATTGCTAGGCAAACTGCATTACAGTCTGACAACGTATACTGACATAAAGAATATTTATAATCTGTGTTTGCGGGTGATGCTGGAAGGTAAAGAAAGATAAATTTATACAATAAGACGGGGACAAATCCCCTGCTGCAAATATGTTTAAGTTAACAAGGCAAAGCAACAAGAAAAATGAATTCCCTCACATGAATTTTGGTTTATATTGCCTAAGATGAATTTGTATCACCTGTGCTGTTTTATGGCAGGTATGTGGCTATTTCAAAATATAGATTAGCCTGATGTAGCTATTAATATAATTTTTAAATCAAGAATTTCTCCCTTTCTAACAGCACTACACATCGCTCTGCAGGAGATGCCCTTCTCTTTGAAAAGGAAGACAAAGATCACAGGATGTCTCATATTTTTACCCTCTACCACATCCATTCATATCCCGATAACCTTTACCTGCCGTCATAGCTATCAAATCCAAATTTCATTTGAATGTGAACAGAATATCCCGCTGTTAATTGTCCCTTTAGATGTTCTTACAGTATGCATATATATCCTCCCGACTGTGTGTTTGCTTGCAACATACTTCATGAATTCAAGCCTTTGTTCTGATTGCATAAGCAACGTGGGGTTAATCGCTTGTCAGTGTTTCCTTGGTAACACTTTTTAATAACCACCATTAATGAATGGTAAATTGATAGTTACAGTAATTCAACTTTACTAATTATTTGTTTACTGTTTACTAATATATTGTGTCATAGCTAATAAGAGGCAATAACGACTACATTCTGAGTACATTAGTAACAGTTTATTTTTGCCACATAACATTTGATATACTGTGTTAAATATTTGTTCATGATTACCAAATGATTTTGTATTGTAAAACATAATTACATAGATATATGGAGCAGATACTTTGTTCATTGTTAATAGTTATTGTGTAAACACATCTAACCATCTACTATTTGGATGACTATGATAGGGTTCCAACTCATTACTGATTCTAATACCTAATTCATAAATACTCTGTAAATCATCTAGAAACAGACATGACACCTGTGTCATGAACATGAAGGTTTATAACTCTTGTTATCTGGTCAATCATTTAATTTTTAATGAAAAGTTGACTTTGTTTGAGATGTCTTTAATATGACAGCTTGATATTAACCAAAACATTTTAATTTAATTTATGAATGACTCCAAGCTCCAAAGAACTTGTGTACAAAAGTCAGATTGTTTGTGATCTAAGTGAGCTATGAACAAACATGGTCTGTGCTGAGATGTAATTGATTTTGATCATTTGAGTTTGAATGAACTTTCCAAAACAAATTTCAGATTTGGCTTGGCTAAATTAAATGCTGGCCTTAAAGGTACCCTGTGGAGATGGTGACGATTGCTGGCAACAGCAAGTAATGTTTTACATTCAAGCCTTAAAACATGAAAAACCAAGAAGATGAACAGGTGAGACAACATGTGGAGGCTTGTACGTTAGATTGAGCAAATGTGTGATGGTAAATGAAGCATTTTCCTCAAAGGCTGTCATATGAATTGAAAAGGAGATATTGTGTTACGGTTCACAGTGGGTCTGGACCCAGAAGCAGAGATCAGTAGGCGCCTTCGGAGCAAAACAAAGTTTATTTTAACCAAGAGCTTCACAAAAACAAAAGGACTGGTGGCCGGCACGGCAGCGGGGAAACTCCAGGGCGAAACAAAAACACTCAGGCAGTCAACTTAGGTACGCAGGCGACGAGGCAGCAAGGTAAGAGAAACTGAAAAAGTACGAGGGAGAAAACACACGTCAAAAACACACTCGACAGGACACAAGGCAGTTCACTGGAGATAGTCAAAAGTTAGGTCAGCTCTACCGACGAGACGGAATTATCTGGCAGAGGAGTGGTGTGAAGACCAGATGCTTTATGGAGAGTAGTGATGAGATGAGTGTCTGCAGGTGTGCCTCGTCAGCCAGCCTGCCCAGCCCTGCAGGGGAAAAAGAGGCGGAAAAACAGACACACACCCACAACCCTCACAGTACCCCCCTCAAGGGACGCCACCTGGCGGTCTACCAGGTTTCTCAGGGAACCGAGTGTAAAAGTCTCTTAACAAGCTAGGGTCCAGGATGAGCGAGCGCTTGATCCAGGAGCGCTCCTCTGGACCATACCCCTCCCAATCCATCAGGTACTGATAACCCCGGCCCCGCCTCCGCACATCCAGCAGCCGCCGGACAGTGAAGGCAGGGTGGTCATCGATGATCCGGGGGCGGAGGGGCTTCGGCCGGGGGGACAGAGGGCTGGTGGACACCGGCTTCAGAAGGAAACATGGAAGGATGGGTGCACCTTCAGGGCAGGAGGAAGCCTCAGTCTCACCACTGTGGGATTGATGACCCGGTCAATCTCAAAAGGGCCGATGTACCTGGGAGCCAGTTTTCGGGATTCAGTCTGCAGGGGGAGATCCCGAGAGGACAACCAAACCCTCTGCCCGGGCTGGTAGTCAGGACCAGGAATGCGGTGCAGATCCGCCAACCTCTTGTTCCGAGCCGCCGTGCGTGAGAGGGCTGCCCGTGCCTCACGCCAAACCCGGCGGGCGCGCTGGAGATGACCCTGCACCGAGGGCACAGCAGAGTCCGACTCCTGCGAGGGGAAAAGCGGAGGCTGGAAACCATTAGAGGCCATGAAGGGAGACATACCTGTGGCGGAGCTGACCAGGGAGTTGTGGGCGTATTCGACCCAGGGAGGTGGGTGGACCAGGAGGCTGGGTGGCGAGCAGTGACGCAACGAAGAGCCGTCTCCAAGTCCTGGTTGGCCCGCTCCGTCTGGCCGTTAGTTTGTGGGTGGTATCCCGAGGAGAGGCTGGCTGATGCCCCTAGAGCCCGGCAAAAGGCTTGCCAAACCTGCGAAGAAAACTGAGGACCCCGGTCTGAAACAATGTCCTGAGGGATGCCATGCAGTCGGAACACATGTTGGATGAGCAGGGTGGCGGTCTCCAGGGCTGAGGGAAGCTTGGACAGGGGAATGAAGTGCACAGCCTTAGAGAATCGATCAACGACAGTTAAAATGGTGGTGTTACCCTCTGATGGAGGCAGGCCTGTGACGAAGTCCACCGCGATGTGAGACCAAGGCCTGTGAGGAATGGGAAGGGGGCGAAGGAAGCCAGCAGGGGGCGGTGAGAGGCCTTACTGCGGGCGCAGACGGAGCAGGCGGCGACGAACTCCTTGGTGTCAGCATACATCGTGGCCCACCAGAACCGCTGCTGCAAGAGGGCTAGGGTGCGGTGGAAACCAGGGTGGCAAGCTACCTTGGAGGCGTGTCCCCACTGAAGTACCGGAGACCTGGCTGGTGGTGGCACGAACAGCCGCCCGGGGGCAGCCCTCTGGATCCGGATGGTCCCCTCGGGCCTCCTGGACCAACCTCTCGACCTCCCACCTGGCAGCTCCAACCACACATGATGGAGGTAAGATGGTCTCCCCACATGGCTCCTCCTCCAGAAAGTCGAACTGGCGAGACAAGGCATCCGGCTTGGTGTTCCTGGTGCCGGGCCGGTAGGTTAGGTGGAAGTCGAAACGGCCCAGGAACAGAGCCCACCGGGCCTGGCGAGAGTTCAGCCTGCGGGCAGAGCGGAGATAAGAAAGGTTCCTATGATCAGTCCAGACAATAAAAGGAAAGGTGGCTCCCTCCAGAAAATGCCTCCACTCCTGGAGAGCCAGCACGACCGCCAGAAGCTCACGGTTCCCCACATCATAATTTCTTTCCGCTGGCGTGAGTCGACGGGAGAAGAAGGCACAGGGATGTAGCTTTTGGTCGGAGGCAGAACGCTGCGAGAGGACAGCTCCCACTCCTGAGTCCGAGGCGTCGACCTCCACCACAAACTGAGCAGCGTGATCTGGGTGAGAAAGCACAGGTGCCGAGGAAAACAGGCGCTTCAACCTACAAAAAGCAGCATCTGCTGCAGGGGACCATAAAAAGGGAGTTTTAACAGAGGTTAGCTTGGTTAGTGGGGAGGCGACACAGCTGTAGTTCCTGATAAACCTTCGGTAGAAATTGGCAAATCCTAGAAACCTCTGTAACTGCTTACGGGTTGTAGGAGTGGGCCAGTCGGCCACTGCCTGAACCTTGGCAGGGTCGGTTCTGATCTGTCCCTTCTCCACCACAAAACCAAGAAACTGCACAGATGACACATGAAATTCACACTTCTCTGCTTTTACATATAGTCTGTTCTCAAGGAGCCGCTGCAAAACCAGCCTGACGTGCTGAACATGTTCTTCAAGGGACCGGGAAAAAATAAGGATGTCGTCGATGTACACAAACACAAACTTATTCAACATGTCTCGCAGGACATCATTAACAAGGGCTTGGAAAACAGCAGGTGCATTAGTTAGTCCAAATGGCATAACACAGTACTCGAAATGTCCCAGGGGTGTATTGAAAGCGGTCTTCCACTCGTCCCCCTCCCTGATACGTACCAAATGGTATGCATTCCTGAGGTCCAGTTTAGTGAAGACGGTGGCCTCATGAAGGGAGCTGAAAGCGGAGTCGATGAGGGGAAGAGGGTACTTGTTACGCACAGTTATGTCATTTAAACCCCTGTAATCAATACAGGGGCGAAGAGTCTTGTCCTTCTTATCTACAAAGAAGAAGCCTGCCCCCACAGGAGAGGACGAGGGACGAATGAAACCAGCTGCTAGCGAGTCTGTGATATAAGTCTCCATGGCCATCCTTTCTGGTTTGGAGAGGTTGTAGAGCTTGCTGGAGGGTAAGGGGGCGCCAGGGAGTAAGTCTATGCCACAGTCATAGGGTCTGTGAGGTGGCAAGGATTGAGCACGGTCCTTATTGAAAACCTCCCGGAGGTCGTGATACTGAGCAGGTACGCCAGTGAGGTCAACCGGCCTGGGTGGAGGCGGCGTAGGTGAGACTGCGGCAGGAATAGCAGAGTGGAGGCAGTGGGAGTGACAAAAGAGGCTCCAGTTGGTGATGGATGATGAGGACCAGTCGATGTGAGGATTATGCAGAACTAACCAGGGGAGACCTAAAACTAGGGGGTGGTAGGCGAGGAAATAATAAAAAAGAAATGGATTCGTGGTGGTTACCAGATAGGAGCAGTGACAGGGGAGCAGTGCGGTGGGTGACGCGGCCTAGCAACCTCCCGTCGAGGGCAACAACGTCCTTAGCTGCAGGTAAGGGCTCTGAGGGAAGGTTAGACTGGGAGACAAGGCCAGAGTCAATAAAGTTGTCATCAGCACCAGAATCCACGAGTACTTGCAGAGGAATTGAAACTTGACACCAGGACACAGTACCCTTAAGCTGGAGACGGCTAGGAGAGGAGGAAGGGACAGAGGAACGGCTCACCAGTGCCCCTCCTGTGGCTGGTGAGCCTGCTCTTTTGGCAGGATTGGACACAGGGCGAGAAGGTGGCCAGCCTGACCACAGTAGCCGCACAGCCCAAGACGCCGTCGTCGAAGGCGTTCGACCTGGGAGAGCCTCGTCCTTCCTAGCTGCATGGGTTCCTCGGAGCAGGGGAGCGATGGCACCGTGGACGGAGAGCCACCGGGGACTGGTGGGTCAGGGAGAGGAGGAGAAGGTGCAGGTGGCCGAACAGACCAGGAACGAGAGGGGGAGAAGGGGAATTAAGCCTGGCTGCTCTCTCCCTGCGTCTCTCACGGAGGCGGTTATCTAGGCGAGTGGCTAGGGAAATTAGCTCGTCTAGAGAAGATGTTTCGTCCCTAGCTGCTAACTCATCCTTGACCTGCTCACTCAAACCTCTACGGAAAGCTCCCTGCAGAGCTGTCTCATCCCACCCAGACTCAGCTGCGAGAATACGAAAGTCAACAGAGTAGTGGGAGACTGAGCTGGAACCCTGCTGTAAAGTAAGGAGTCGGCTACTAGCCTCCCTGTCCCTTAAAGGGTGATCGAAAATCTTCCTCATCTCAGCAGTAAATAAAGGAAAAGAATTACAAATGTTAGAGTTGCTGTCTGACACAGCCAAAGCCCAGGCAGAAGCCTTATCTGACAATAAACTCATAATGAAGGCTACCTTAGCTCTGTCAGTAGCGTAGGTTAAAGGCTGCTGCTCAAACACTAAGGAGCACTGGAGGAGAAACTGGCTACAGGTCCCTAAAACTCCTGAGTACCTGGCAGGTGTGGGGATGAAGGGCTCACGGGGATGGTTGGGTGGAGGAACTGGAGCGGAGTCCGGAGCTGGAGCGGGAGCCACAACCGGAGCTGGAACGGGAGCGGTGAGGAGGTGAGTGGCCATCTGGTCCAAACGAGCCTCAAGCTGGGTGAAACCTGAAGAAAGGCGTTTAAGTGTGTCCGTGACCTGTCCGAGGGCCTCCTCGTGTTGCCCCATACGGGCTCCTTGACTCACCAGGGCTTGTCGGAGCGCCGGTGTCTCTGCGGGATCCATGGGGGCCAGATAATTCTGTTACGGTTCACAGTGGGTCTGGACCCAGAAGCAGAGATCAGTAGGCGCCTTCGGAGCAAAACAAAGTTTATTTTAACCAAGAGCTTCACAAAAACAAAAGGACTGGTGGCCGGCACGGCAGCGGGGAAACTCCAGGGCGAAACAAAAACACTCAGGCACGGAGGCAGTCAACTTAGGTACGCAGGCGACGAGGCAGCAAGGTAAGAGAAACTGAAAAAGTACGAGGGAGAAAACACACGTCAAAAACACACTCGACAGGACACAAGGCAGTTCACTGGAGATAGTCAAAAGTTAGGTCAGCTCTACCGACGAGACGGAATTATCTGGCAGAGGAGTGGTGTGAAGACCAGATGCTTTATGGAGAGTAGTGATGAGATGAGTGTCTGCAGGTGTGCCTCGTCAGCCAGCCTGCCCAGCCCTGCAGGGGAGAAAAGAGGCGGAGAAAACAGACACACACCCACAACCCTCACATATTGTCCTTTAATTGTAATTATGACTGGGGCAAATGAGGAAGTCAGGTGATATTTTAGAGCAACGCTGTCTGTAAATCAGTCCGCAAAACATTAGACGAGAGACAGCTGTTTGTTTCCCGTTTTTCAAAGCATCGCCACAGTTGTTCCTTAACCTTAACCGGATTTATTACTGTAACCACAGCAACGAAGCTCCCCTAACCCGAACAGAGTAATTCTCACCTAAACCATGATGTTTCCCAACACGTAACTGAGTCGTTTTTGTGCTTAAACCTAACCAAACCTGCTCTGTAGTGTTTTCAGTGATTTGCCACGACTTTGGAAGGCACTGACAAATGATTATATTCCTGTTGACCAAGGAGTGTCAGAAAGTGATATAGTGAGTATTTAATATGGCGGACTTGATATCATATTTGTCAATTGCACGCTATTCTATTGACTGACAGTAAATTTGATAACGCACCAAAAAGGTGGCAATGCAACAGCAAAAGATGGGGAAGAAGTAGACTGCTTGCTTGTTGAAGCATAGATGTAAACAATGCAGTTTTAAAATATTTAAAGAAAAAATCTTTGCATACGTTTTATCGGCATGGAAATGGATTCAACATGTTTGTTAGGCCTGTAGGATTCTTGATGAAAAACACTGAATGTAAACATAACTGTGTTTGTTTACAACAAAACTCAACAGGGTGTGTTTAAACAGTTGACTGCAGTCCTCCAGCAAGTCAGCAAGTCATTCTATCATCTGTATGTTGAAGCAGAGGTTTGACGATTCACAAGTACATCATTTTAGTCCCAAGCATTTATTGCATTTTAGGTTTGTAGCTCCTCACGTCAACACCCATGATGAAAAATGATGCCACGTGACAGGTGGCAGAGCACCTGGCAACTCAAATATCCAGTTTTCATATGACACATCAAAATGCAGTTAGAGTACTTTGGCAAGGTGTAAAGCTAGTTGTGTTGCCAGAAGCAACATGGTCCTGCAACAAAACAGCATTATGGCTCCTTTATGATGTCAAAAAGCAGCTGTAAGTGGTACTAACTTCTGGGATGATCACAAGGAAGAGGTCATTTGGACACCGAACCTTTTAATTTCCTTTTATTGGCAGAGTGGTATCTATGTGCAGCACACATGGGGACATGAATGTTCTGTTAATGTGTTTACTAGTGGCAGCAGGGTCAGACTCAGTCGCACAGTATCAAAAGTATGTAAACTTAAATAATAACTTCAATTGAATTCCAAACAGCAGTGCGTGTAAACAGTAGGAGAGAGAGGGGCAAGTTTTCGTTTGATTGGAGACTATGGGAGTTGGAAATGAGTTCAGTGTGCATGTCGGGTGCAAACCGCCATATGTGCACAGTCCAACAGAGTGTTAGTGAAGAGGCCAGAGCGAGGTAAGGCTCGCAAGCTGCAGCAGTGGAGCTGAACTGGCCGACCAACTGATCAAGAGCTGGAACAAATTCCTCTGGAGCTCTGTGAGAGGTGGCTCTGTCTGCCTACAGGAGGACAGTAACAGCATGTTTTCAGCCAAGGCAACTCGCTCTCTTATGGATTAATGTGATTGATAAACACTGAATCATTAGTGTTTGGCAGCAGAGTGACATGTTATGAGTGCTCCACAAAGGAGCAGATTGTACATGTTTGCATTTAACATGATGAATCAAAGCATTACAAAAAGGCTGAGGCTTTATATGCATTCAGAATTGCATTTTTGATTGTTGTGGAGGGCACATTTGTAATATTTGTGTAGGTAATTACAGAAAATGCATGTAGATGGTTTAACAAAGCGCAACGCAAGGTCACATGCTCCTCAATAGCAGCTCATCATGCTAACACGTGTTCTGATGCAGCCTTCACGCGTGTGACGTGCTTTAGCACGTAATCAGGGTTTGATGAGCTGTGTGCGATAAGCTGTTTGTTTGTATGTCATTGTGTTAACATGAAACTGTCACCCTGTATAAGTACCCTAAACTATGGGCATGACTGGCTTCTTATTGCTGGAAATCTGAGGGCGGCACAAAGCAATTTCGTTCCAATGTATCACTAATGACGCAAAGCTTTCTGATCACCACCTGCAGCTGTCTGGTAACCAGCTGATAATTCCAAACAGATTACATGTTGCAAGAAAAGTCAAAACAACATGACACAGAGATACATCACGACATGTAATCAGCGCAAAGACACAGCAGACTATTTTGACTAAATATTACATAGGCACGTCTGTCTTTTCATTGTCATATATTTTATTCATCTTCATTTATTCATCGTTCCTAGGATTGTTAGGTAGAACATTATGGTGCCAATATGTTGTAATCTGTGTGTCTGTGTATATATCACAAGTCAAACAGATGAAATAGATTTCATAGATTCTCCTGTAAAGCAAATGTCACATTAGCATTGTTATATTTAATTTATTTATTTATTTTGAGAACCTTGCTGCATAAATTTACGTAAGAAAAATCAGACAATGGGAACGTTATCACAGATTAATGCAATGATTAGTATAATCGTGCCTAATAAATCATGGTTGAGACATATGAAACAAGGGGTCTAATGCCTCTTTTTGAAGATGTTATAGCCTCAACACTTTATCGGTATTGGAGGAGCATAACTGTCCAAAACTGTCCATGCGTGCTGTTTCCTTTCTATACAGAAGCAGGTTCACTGACTGTCTACACAGTCACTGACCTATCATTGTGTTGCAGGCTGGGATGATCCGCACTGACTCAGATGAGTACTTCATTGAGCCGCTTGAGAGAGGCACTCAGGAGCTGGAGGACCAAGGCAGAGTCCACGTGGTTTACCGCAGATCCGCTGTGCTGCAGGCCCCCTCCGATATCTCTGTGGACTACCAGCTACAAGGTAGGACGTACAACCACAATGTTTACTGCTACCAGGTCAGATAGCAGTCCAGAGGGTGTTGCTAGTACTGCTATTATTGCTGCTACTTTTACCACTGCTGCTACTATTATTTAGAACTTTTTATGCTATGTAGTCGGTTTACAATGTGACTTCCTTCTTTGGTCTGATATTGCAGATGTAGTAAAGAGTTTGTCAATTTTCTATAAGTAATCCATGCTTAATTCAACACAGTGACCTGTGTCGTATATGATAGTAACTGTTTGCATCTGCTGTACATGCTATCAAGCTTAAACATCAAGAAGGTGACTTCTCTCAAATGTTCAGCAAAGTAACAAAAATCACTTGACGAAGGAGGAATTATACTTCATTATAATAAATCCCTGCAAGGATGATGGAGTTGCATGAACTTAAGAGGAAGGAGAGCCACCGCTCGTATGGGCTGCACATGGGACAACAAGTGCTCTTAAAAAGTCACACAAGTTTCTGTTGCATCTACAACTATCCACTACAAACTCATAATGGAACAAAGTTGATACAAATCAAATGTCAAATACAAAAATGGATTGAAATGATGTTAAGTTGTGTCTCAATGCCTTTTATTTTAAGCCTGGTCTCAGATCTTGAAATATTACCCACAAATTTTCATCGTTTCACATTCAGTAGGTTTGGTGTTGATGGTGAGAGTAAGAATGGGGACATTGTCTTCCTGTGTCAGAGCCAGAGACATAACTTCATTCATGAAAAATAGAAGAAAAAAACATTTGTGATGCAAAATTGACACAGCTATACATAAATAACTTTTAAACGGGTATATATGTGTGATCATGATGGTAAACTGATAACTGCTCCCAGCATCCACTATTACAGCTTCTGTGTCAACACCAATGGAGCGGATATGTCACTAGCTAAAGATTGCTTTGGGCAAAACAAAACCATACTGTATAACCCCCTCCCATACAGAAAACAGCTAACATGAACACAATTTCAGGCTGAATGTGGAGTGAAATTAAACGTCTGATTATGAAGCTATATTGTTGCCAGGATCACTGTGACTAACCTTTTACTTCTTGCACTATTCCCACTAATAATGATGAAAAATTACCCAGAAGGAGGAGAGTGGGGGCAAGGGGGTGCAGTTAAAAGCTCTGAAAAAGCCAGTGAGTGTTTTTTTTTTTTTTTTGTCACGTCACACAAATTATTGCTTTTGCCACTGTTATTAATGCTAACAGCTGTCACTACTTGCTTTTAATACCCAGTTTGCCCTCTGTTTATACCAAACAAATGTCACTGTTACTGCTGACGGAAACATGTAATGCGTCATATCCAATGTGAAGGAGATCTGTGCCCAGAAAAAATTTCTTCCTGTGAATAAGGAACAACAAATAGAGCCACCTCCATGAGCCACTTTTTTAATGTTTTATTAATTTTATCAATTTGAGAAGTAAGAATGGAAACATTCATATTATAGGTTTGCACATTGGTCTTCTATCAATTTGAATGTAATAGAAAACAGCAATGCGAAAGATAAACTGTATTCCCAGTGAGTGAAAATATATTCATTTCCTTCAGTGTCACGGTTCATTTGGACTTTGCTGTAGTGTAAACAGAGCAGAAATGCTGGTTTTTGGCCAGACAGGCTGTATCATCATTTGCATGATGAGTCTTAATTAATGAAAGCACAGTAGTGATGCTTGCAGCTTCTGACAGAATAACTGTCGCTAAATGTTGCATTTCCTTTGACATATAAATCTACATAAAATCATCTGCCAGGGGAGATATTTGCCTTGATGGCTATAATGGAAACTATTTCCTCTGACTTCCCTCCATTACAGACTGAAGCTTAAAGGAAAGGGTGTTATATGAATATTTATTCGCTCAGTGGTTTTGAGTAATAAGCAAAGAGGTTTTTGGGACCATGCTGACAGTAATCGTAATCAAGTTTTTTTTATTTAATACATTAAGGAGCATCTGAATTCACCAATTCTTGTCTCAACATAACTCAAAAACTCTGGCTGTCAGTGTTCAATATTGAATACAGATTTAGCCAGGTTGTTCGTGCTAGCTAGATCTGCTGCTGTAAGTAAACACAGTGCCAACGCTTCTGTAGCTTTTAAGCCTTTTTTAACAGTCCTAATGTTATCTACCTAGCCATGAGAATGGCGACATGGACACAATTTCAGCTAATCTCTATGAACAGACATCTGCGTACGAGTCCAGATTAAAAAAAGCTAATAAAAAGCTAAATTGTCGTGGGATGATAGCCAGTGGGATCCGAAAAAATTGCATTTCATCCTGTTTCTTTTGCTCTCAATGTACTGTTGCAACCAAAGCTAAGCTAAGTAAGTTAATCTGACTAAATAATAAATAATGATCTTAGTTTCTGTGTCTGTTTATTTGCAGCAAAAGCTAGATAGCTGTTTCAGAATTACTTTGACATTGCAAAGCAACAAGCTTTAGCCCAAGTCTGAAACTGTGGGTGCCAACTTAGACAAAATCGACTTTTATCACTCATGTTATTTTTCTTTGTCTTATTTCTATTTGATTGGCAATCACACATTTTGGAACTATGGTTTCAATAATTTCTTTAGCCTTTATTTGTTTACATTTTGGCAAACCGGGCTTGAAATAAGGTAGATAAAGTGAAATCAAATAACATTATGTACATACAGCATATATAAAATAATCACATGGGCACATTTTATCTTAGCTGTAAGCATTTGAAATGTCAAGCTCATTTAATTCTAAATTGCTGCCTCTATTGACTGTTAATCATCATCCCAATGGGGTTGCATGCTCTTACTATGATCATTAGGAAACAACAGGAGTCTGTCACAAGCAGCGAGCTTCAAGCTTGTGCTCGAAGAAATGTTCTGTATTTGAATAAGATGAATACGAAGAAAACAAGATTGCACTGATTGCAGTGTTCACAGTCGGTTGTTAGTGTACAAAATTGTCCTCAGATTCTGTGAATGTATGTTAATGGAAAAGCATGATTTTATCAGCTGCAATCAGTAAGTTGCAATGTAAGGAAGCTTTCCATGCTCCTAAGTAACAAGCATTACATTTCCCCACATGAAGTGACAAGATGAACATCTTTCATCTTATCTCTTCATGCATTCAGTCCTTTTATAGACAGCTGGACTCTGAGCCATTACCTCTTTTTGGTCTCTCATGTCTTTTATGTTACCAAACAGCAAGGCATGGTAAACGTGGTGTACAGGAGTAAACAACATACTCATGTACTGATATCAGTTTTTCACTCATTTGAGTGTTCCTATTCCTAAAGGATATTTGCCTATAAATATACAATATAAAAATGCAGCCTATTTTCAAGTTCATTGCAGTCCATTTGACCATGGTATGTGCCACATGTAACAGAAAGATTACATTAAGGGTGTTGTAACCAATTTAAATGGAGAGCAGGTGACATATGAGGTAGCAGGTATGGCATTAATCAAACAGCAGCAGGTTGTAGAGATGCTGTGGGACACTTAAGCTAAGCTTTCAGAGCCGTTGTCAGTGAGAGTGCAGCACCCTTTTTTATTTGGATTCAGCTGCCACAAGCCATGTGAAAAATCAGTCTGTACTTTGTGCATGCCACACAGGGCTGTTGAGTCAAGACAGCATAAGTGGTTATTTGAGCCGATGATGACTTCTCAGAACAAACAATGAGCAATTTTGTTGAAAAAGTGTTTGTTCTTTAGAAAAATTAAAAATACATGAATGTGAGCATGAAACATTAGGGTGACTACACATCACATGGGCTATTGCTTATTTGAATAATAATCCTCACTTCTGAGAATGATTGCTACTCCTTCCTTTGGCTAATAAAGGGTTAACATCAACCCTGGCAGGTGCTGTGGAACATTGTTTTTACTGTACAGCACAATCATCACAACTGTTCGATTCTTGGCCGTGGCTTCTCTTGTCATATTTTGGTGTTGATTATATTTCATACCTTGAACCAATGTAGTCTCTGTTAGGCCCAGTGACGTTGCAAGATTGCTTTTCTTGACTCACTCTGGGTGATGGCAAAGGAGGAATGATTCCTCCCTTCTCTTGACAAGCACTGCTGCGATGTCTCAGTGAAGGCACGTCTGGCCTGGAGATGATCAGAGGAGGAAATTGCCCAGGCAGGTGTTCACAGCAGTTTTCAGGTGTGTTATTTTGTCAACTTGAAGAGCACTTTCCTAAAACTTCATTCCATGTAAGAGTTTTCTTGACATCTGTGATTACCCCTGGATCCACATGTAATGATTTTTATGGCATTTCATGAATTTCACTTGAAAGAATTAATCACTTCAGTGACTTTCACATTTCAAAGGACTGGATAAACACATTTGTACAGACATCATCATTATTGATTTGATATCTAGTATTGATCATACAAGGCAACACTGTGTATGTTTACTACATTAAGAGCACCCTTTGATATTTCTACATTTAATGTCAATAGTAATATTGAATAGTTCCTGTGAACTTATACTATTAGCTAGAATACTAGTGTTGGATCCACAGAGGGATTTCACAGAAACAGAAAGGGAGAGGGGAAGGAAGAGTTAAAAAGTGTTGAATCTGCTGCTTGCTTACAATCTTCCTGATCTCAGTAGTGGTTGTGGTTGAGACGCTGTGTTTGTTTCAGTACCTCTTTTTTTTCCCTTTTGAGGCCTGTGAGTCAGATTAACTGCAGCCGAGGTGTGCGAAAACATTGCTGGTAAGGAAGCGGCTCCTTGGCTTCCGGTGACCAGGACCCACATGGTTTTACTCATAGGGTTACTCTTTTTTCCTTAACTTACACTACCTGTGCACAGAAAGACTGTAGACACTTAAACCAAGTAGGTGGTCATAAAAGATTCAAAACTCTAGTTCTCACACTGACTAGAGTTTCCAACAGTATACCACCGAATGGAAGTTGCTCAGGTGTCATTTTATGACTAAAGCACAAAACTTCACCTTTAACACTCGATCATATATGCTGTGGTGGTGGTTGGACGTTGGATGGCTTCCACCCTGACTCTTGGTCATTGACCTTTTAACCTGTTCCTAGTTGATGCTGGGACTGGCTTTGGTCTGATTTTAAGAATGATGATTATATCTGCCGCCGGGGCTCTGTCAGCCTCTTGTCCATGGCTCTTGTTGTTTCACTAATGTATGGTGTTCATCACAGCTGTTGCAAAAGATGTCATATGCCACCTCATACACCTTCATATATGGCAGTGGAACACATGATTACTGAACATCACATCCTAAAATCCGGGTCTGTTGTTTAATAGCCTCCACTCTTCTTTCCGACAGATTTTAGTACCTGGCTGCAGGGATTTGTTCCCGTTGAGCCACAAGAGCCTCAATGAGGTCCAACACTGATGTTGGTTGATTAGGTCTTTTCAGACAGGTGTGAGCTCTATGGAGAAAAATGCACTCCACCATTATCATGTTGAAACAGGAAAGGTCCTTCCCCAAACTGTTAAGGCTGTATTGATACATTAGGGGTTCTCAACACAGAGGGAACCTAGCTCCATTTAGGCTGCAACACAAGGTAACTTAATCTGGCAAGGTACTTCATTGACCGATGTGGAATGGCAGATCTTCTAACATGAGGAGTGTTCATTACAGCAGTGGATATAAATATTATTGCCACGATAACTTTCCAAAATGTTAAAACCCTTCCTCATACAGATCTACCGAGATCTACCAAGGCTTTGAATTATATCCCATGAAATGTAGAATTTATTCATTTTTGCTTCAAAGGTGAGACTGAGATTGACCTTTGACAAGCTATCAGAGCCGTGGATCTGTAGAAAAATGGGTCGCTTTTTCCTCATCTACCTCATCATTGTTTCATCATCTACCTGATGCAACAAATCCCTATCCACTTCATCCCCAATGTGTTGGGTGGGGTTGAGGTCAGACCTATGTGCAGGCCAGTGAAGTTTTTCCACACCAAACTGCAAAAAACATTTTTTTCTGGACTTGGTTTTGTACACAGGGTCCTTGTCATATTGAAACAGGAAAGGGTCTACAAGACTGTAGAGTTAGTAAAGGATTTTAGATGATTGTGAGGGAGCAGACTCAACTCTTGTTAAGGTCACCTGGACTGTGGGAATTGTGCCTGTTGCAGCCTCGCCTATAACAAAAGGTTATCCTTCTGTTTGTGGAACAAGATTTTGAAGAAATAACTCTCAACGTCTTTGCTTAATTTATCAGTTTTAACAATTCAGTTTGTAGAAATTAGATTCTGCTGACACCCCTAAAAGTAAAACAGCCGTGAGCATTTTCTGTTTTCCTATAAAACAAATTTCTGTGATATGAGATGCCAAAGAAAGCAAACAAAAGCGAGAGGATTACACATGGAAAGGTGCTAGTAATCATCCAGAACACTGTTTCTTTACACAGCTCCAATGGATCAACAGTTTGATTTATGGAAGAGATTTTTTATCTGAAAAGGGCTCTTGCAGATCATAAATTAAGTTAAGAAATTTACCACAAAACCTTCTCACTAGAGATTCTTTATCTTCAGCAGTAGATCCCTAAAGTCAATAACTTGCAATAATCATAACCAGTCGTGCATAAGAATGAGTTCCAACATTTAAAAAATGTACTTTAGCACATCTGCCTTTATTAATGTCCTGCCCAATCCATGCTGTGATTGGTCAGCTCAGAAAAAGTAACACTAAACAATCGCAGCAACTTAATGAAAAGTTGAATATGTTCCAATGTGTTTTATCAGACCTCAGCTCAATCAACCTCCCATTCTTGCTTTGGGAATGTCCTGGTTGGTCGATACTGGATTGTGTTAAACTATTGTCATAAATAGCCTAGTCCATACCTTGAAATTGAACCCACTGAGTATGTGCATAGCACTTCATTTGAAGCTGCCCAGTAAGAATTCAGAAACTCAAGAAACCATATTGACACGATAGAGGCAGAAGAGAAAATGGTGGCAGCAGAGCAGGACATCGAGGTTACTGTGGCCGAGAATTTTTAGAAAGTTAAAATTTTTTAGAATTAGGCATAAGGCCAAACTGTAATATTAAACAAATGTATTTATAGTGAAAAAAGATAAAAGTTCAATTTAGGCAAGTTCTGAAGTTAGACATTTTTCTTTCTATGATTTTGAAGGGGGCCGTGGGCCTGAAAACCTCCTCTTCCCAGTGGTCCAGAATGCCTGTGGTACAAACAATATCACTTCCAAAGAGTTTGAGCTCACAGTCCGGGCATCCAGGCTGACAAACTGAACTAACATTACCTAACAGCAGTTATAGTTTGCAGCATTTTACTGTCAATCAGGAAACACTGAAATTTGATAAGGAGCAGCCGGAGGACATCAGAGGGAAAACCAGAGACAGTTTCTCGATAAAATATGATCCAGTTTCACCCAAATAAGTACAATAATTGGTGGTGTGTGTCAAAAAGCATTACATACTTCTCACAGACGTAGGAGGCACAGAGTCTAAATGACAGACACCACTCAGCTGATTGCACATGAGTGCAGCATTAAAATGATTTAAAATCTGTTATTTTATGGTTGTACATCAAAAGCAAAATGAAATCACCTGGCAGACTAATGTAATGTAATGATTCTGATAACACTAAACCTATAGGTACAGATCACACCTCAGTTCTGCATCCATCCTGAAAAAAATCAAAGATCTCCAACCTGTGAACGCTCTTTCTCTCAGGATGAATGCTCCTGCTTTTCACCCAGGGCTCAAAGGAACAGGCAAACAAAAGAGTAGACATGCTCACTGTGAGCAAATAAGTTTTCTGAAGCCGAAATGACTCAGGTACAAACAAATGGAAAACGTGCCTGGAATCACAAAGTGAATGGAACTGATTGTAGTAGTGATAAATTGACATGTCTGCCTGGTCAGTGTCACACCACCACCTTCTATTCTCCTCCCAGGTGAAACAGAAAATGTCTCTGGGGTGCACACACATGTGAAAAGACTCTAATATGTGTATTAATGTAATAAATAAAGCATAAAGGAAAGTTTTTCACTTGTCCTCCTTTTATCCTGGTTTCTGACGCGTGTTGTTTTTTCTCAATTTTCTCCAATTTCCTCCAATTTCCTCAACCTCAATGTGTTTGAAAAAGTAAATTGTAATAGATCAATCAATTTGTCTGAAACCTTGAGGAGAGAGAAGGCTCAGTTGTAAGTGCTTATCCAGCCAAGGAGTAGACTTAACCCTATTGTCATGGATCACCTTTTTTAAAAATTTTTCCATGAATCATTATATAGTGAGACAGTTACATACATTTTTTTGTGATACTGTTCTGTGGTACTGTAGGGTCTAAATGGTAAAGAAATTTTAACTCGGTTTAGTAGAAAGCACAGAACATTATTTTCATTGGAGCAATACAATACAGACAATAAGAAGAAAACAGCTGTTTAAACAAAACAATAAAAAATAATGAATGTGTTAAATGTAACACTGACTTGCAACTTACTCACAATAATCTGTCTCTAGAATAGGAATGAACATTTGGCACAGTAGAACACAAAACAAACATGCCCGTACCACATTCAGAATAAAAACATATCCTGACCGATACTAAATTTCTGAGGCCAATACTAATATGGATGTTTTATTGTATAAATCTAATACCTATATATCTGCCACTATTGTTTATTTAACATAATTACATAACATTACCTGATATTTTTGACAACGATTCCGCAAAGTTGGTTATCAAGTGGTGTCCAAGATACATAGTCAGCAGATGAAAGATAAACTTGTCAGTGCTCTCTGGTGGCCAAATAATGTAATGGAGATATTGTTTCTAAATGACTTCAAACATATTTTTAGCATTTCAGAGTGTGAACATCTTGTTGGGCAAGATACACGTTATCAACAAAGGCAAAGAAGAGTGAACATAAAGATGCAGCCGTCTAGGATTGCCGGCTCTTGCTTATCTGAGTGGAATGAATGGATACATCCAGCTGGCAGCTGGTACTGTAAAATTACACAACCAAGTAAGATTTGTGATGGGCTGCAATAGAAAGGAAGGTTTATGCGTGATGTAGTCTTAATTTTGAGGGACGCGAGCTCTAACAGTATCAAAAAGTCCGAAAATTAATATTTTGTTTTTATTACACTGACATAAAACAATAAAAAAATGGAAAGAAACTGGAACCTGCAATGTTTTGACATTTTTTCATGATAAATGACTCAAGCAGATAAGCTCAAGCTCTAATAATAAAAATAGATATTATCATTAGAGGTTTAAAATGCTACCTGGAGAACCCTTAATAGTCAGATGTGAAAACAAATTCACTATACCATCACATAACGTATATGTTCATGTGTATATTTTTCAAACTCCCACACACACATACAGAGACCATCATGCTGACAGATGGGTGTGTGTGTGTGTGTGCATGTGTGTGATCCCAGGGAAATGAGTTACAGTGAGAGCAAATGTCTGAACTCCTCAGTGTGCCCCTGAGATCTGATCTTCTGTTATCTGGCCTGACGCCCAGGTGAGGGATTCACCCTCTGCAGCACTTGGATATTAGGTTTTATTTTCACACGGTAGTGAAAATAGAGTGAGAAACTAGTGAAAGGCCTGTCCAAGGGCGCATCAATGACTTTAACCATCCAGTGGAGTTCAGAAATATAAGCAGAGCTCTCAGAGAGATAGACGAAGGAAAAATAAAAACCCAGAAACTTAGGAGACAGACAAAGAGATCCTTACAGTAAAGGAAAATAGTGATTTATATTTGTCACACAAATGTGTTAAGCAGAGAGGGGGCTGGCTGAGTGTGGAGGAATTTGGTGAGCTGGCAGGAATGAAAAACATTCAGGGGAGGAAGAGACAAAAAAGCTAAAGAGAATAGTCTTTAGTGTATAATCCTGCTAGAATCCGCTTGAAAATGTGATATAGCAGGGAGGGAGAGTGAGTACACTGAAGCCCCAATGAGTGTAATTGGCAACAGACGGCAAGTTAGAGTAAGACGCTCTCACCGCTGCCAAACTGCTTACTGCTGTAATTATTAATCTATTCACTATTGCAGCAGACAGCTCACAAGAACAGCTGAAGCAGTGACACATCTCAGTACGGTTTAGTGGTGATTAAATGTAAAAACCTTCCTGTTTTCCCCTGTTAGACATACATCTCAGGGCAGTCAGGAGGCAGGTTAGAAAATATATGCAGAGCACATTTCACTGGTCAGTCGCAGCTGTTAAGGAATTGATTTTGAGGTAAGGTCAGGTAATTACTTCACATATTGCAGTAGGGTTTCTCTTGAATTGTGGTTAGCCTGGGCAGAGGCAAGTGAATGACTTAAGCTGCTCAGTGAATGTGTGCAGTGCAAAGTAGGGCGCCGCTAAACGCGAGCATGTGTGCTCAGCAAACCTCACCGGGAAGAAAAGGTTTTTGCAAGGTGCATGTGTGCTCAGCTCTCTCTTAAGCTTTTGTGTGCAGGTTGAACGTACACCGCCTGGTCCTTTTTTCACCGTCACTTCACTTCACTTCAGATACTGCACCCTGTGTGCAAAATAATTTCTCCTCTCCGGGCTCAGGATACCTTTGATTTCCAGAAAAAAGCTCCACAAAAGCTTCCAGAGGGTCTGCATCAAACCAGAGATGTCGAAAGACGTTGAAAGATGAAATGCTGTTTACAGGTGAAGCAGATGGAGGTTGTGCTCATCGTCCTGAGCAGGATTTTATGTCTGCCAAGAGTCTGTGTTAGAGGGAGAAATGAAACATCTTCCCGCCTGCTGGCTGTTGTAACAGATAACACTGTGATTTTGAGGATTGTACCCTTAAGACAAGTCACAAGCTAGGATTGTGTGGCATCTAGTGGTGAGGTCACCCTCTGGGTGAGTTTAGGATTGCCATGAAACAAGGGAAAAACACAAAAGGCATCTAGTGTCTAGTCTAGTGGAATCCCAACTCTAAGCTAATGAAAACACAACAATTCTTACCTTTTTTCAGGTGATTATACATAAATGAAAACACACACAGATATTATATTCCATTTCTGCTGTATTAGATCACTCTAAATCTTGATCTTTAAATTAAGTATTCACTTCTCTCTCTAAATTGCCTTTGAGCAAAACATGTCACCTCCAACTGCTCTGGTGGAGCTGTTCAGTGGTCATTAGTAGGGGGCAGGTTGTTTCAGTTACGTACATGTTCATGTCATGTAGGATTTATTGTAAATAACATCAGGTAATAGCATCAGGATGACAAATCTTGGACAACATCAAAGTTATTGTGGACCAATCCTATTCACCATCCATTTTCCTCAAATCACCAGTCATAATTAATCACGAATCCACAATTTCCACTGTTCTTTTAATGACTAGCCAAAACTTCATGCAGTAGCCCAGCTCAGCAAACAGCCAGTGACTTTCGTCCGATTATCTTCTTATCTTTATGTGTATTCAGCTGAGGACGACCCACAATAGCCCGCTTAAAGATGCATTTCCAAACCATACCCCATGACAGAGCTCCACTCAATCATGTTCATATTCCTCAGCTCCTTGATTATTCCTCACACAGAGAACGTAGGCTGCTGGTAATCCAGCTCTGCCAGTGGAGAGCTGATATTATGCTGCAGCTGTTGGTGTGCAGCCATTTCTGTGACGCTTGCCAGCTGTTTTCTGTTTGTTTTGGTTTATTTATGCCCCAATGAACTTCAGCCTCCCTTCCACAGCAACAGCTCATTTTTGTCTGTGTTGGATATCTTGAGTTGAAACACAAAGATATGCCACCACAGGTTGGGCTAATAAATGTTGTGTGTGAAAATACTGAGGTCTAATATATTTTCCTCATTTCCCAAATGGTTGATGTATTTCCTGCACAAAGCTCAACTCTGCTACCAAGAACAAAAAGAGAGTGTGAACTAATTCATTGCTGTGTCTGCTGCGCTGAGCTTTCTTTAACGAATAGCCTGTGTTTGGACATCTTGTGATAACAGCAAATGAATCCCCAGAAGAAACTAATGGCTTTTCTTATTTCACACTCACTAGGGTTGCAATTTGACCATCTTGCGCAGGTACCTGCTCCTTGAAACATAAAAAACACATCTGCACTTTTCTTGCCCTCTTCAAACATAATTGGGCTTGACAAATTCATAAAAAAAAGGGTACATCACCATCTGATTTCTATTGTTGAGACGTGAGGCATGTGTTTCAAATTATGCTATGCTGATGTGAAAAGTGTGTTTGGCGATAGGGAAAGCAATTTACCTTTAGTAATTCGAAAACATTAAAGGTTATCAGGTGTTTGCTTTGTACCATTGCTGAGGATGGATCCTCTAATATGTTGTCAACAGAAGTAATTTTAGCAATGGCAGAGGTGAGTGGGAACTCTCAGCATACTCTAGCCTCAGGAGTGTGTGTGTGTGTGTGTGTGTGTGTGTGTGTGTGTGTGTGTGTGTGTGTGTGTGTGTGTGTGTGTGCCTGTGTTTGTGTGATGTTAAGCCAACCACAGGAGCTTTAAAGTCTTCTGCAGACACCTCTTCAGTGTCATCAGTACATCATTCTTTAATGAAGCTGATCATGCTACATCTGATATTTCTACCCTTCCATATATGCCCGATGAATCAGTGGATTGGGAAGATAACCACATTGCCTTGGGTCTTCAGAAGTATGAACCCTGAATGCATCTGATGATTTCTTTCCATTTGAAACCTGGTGATAATTAGCGACTCTGGCTCAAGCCAAGGATCTGAAAGCAGGGTGGAAAAGACCTTGGAAGCATTGAGCAATATTTTGAATCAAGAAAACGCTTGGTTGTGTTCTCTCCTGACTCGCAGTGATTCATCGAGTTGCTTTCCAAAAGTCACATGGCAGCTGGAAGGAGTTCACGAGCATCTCTTTCTTCTTTCCATCCAGTCTGCCTGCTTTGCTAGAGCCAAATACTTAAGATTCTTGCTGCTTGTTGTGATACTACATCCACTGTGTCCTTTACAGAGAAATACTTATCCAAAAAAACAGAGAGAAGAAACGGGATTACAGCTGGTTGTGGGGCAAGGAGATTTGTGTGTTTAGCGAGTTTTGCAACACTTTGGTTTTCATTGCGTGACTTTTTGCATTGTGTAAGAATCTGAGAGCTGCAGTAAACTCTCTACATGTCTGCAAATTACACCATGCACATCAAATAAATCGCCCAGCACTTATTTATGTGATTAAGTGTTGTTGTTGTTGTTGTAAGTGTTCTTTGTTTGATTTCATCTCAAGTGATGCTTTCCTGAATGTTTACAGTATGTGGAATCGTAGGGTTATACTGCCCTTCTTTCTACTGTTACTACATAGCTTTAGCTCTTCTACCCTGCTAGGTTGTTGACTAGCGAGTAGAAATAGCACAGCTTTGTTGTTTTATTGTTGTAATTACACTTGTCATCTACATTATAGTCACTTAATTAACATCATATTATACTCATGTTTTTATTTACCTTTGCGCTGTTCTCATGATTCTTGAAAAGGAAGCAATCCATCACTTTAGATCTGTTGTGAGTTTAATCTAGGAGATTATTTCCACTGGTGATGAGTGAAGTTTACACTCTTGCTGGTCACCATACCATGTATATTTGCTTATATATTGTACTGAATTTTACTATGTTAGAGGAATTTAATGAGAAAAAAATATTTGTATTGTATCAATGGTATTAGAAAATATAGCAATGTGGTAACAATTGTATAATACTGTATACCATGAAACCAGTTATCATACCATGAAAATATCATAGCATTGCAACCCTAGCTAAGATTTATGAGCAGCTGTGCATTATTTGTGGACTTCTGATCCTGGGTTTTGCTTCTCAGGCAATGTAGAAGCTGTCATATCTTATTGCTGGATGTATTTAGGTCTATATGCAGTCAGAGAGGAAGACTGCAGAACTGCTCAGGGCTGAAATAAAACACAGCCATCTCATGTGCTTTTTAGACCAGCATTATAATGGAAAACACAATTATCAGTTTTATAATGTCATTTGCTAGATTGATCATCACTGTTGGTCTGGCTGGAGAGTTATCTCATCAGCCACATCGGATGAACTCAAAAGAGAAATCACCATCATCAGTGAAACCAGCTGCAGTGGTGATTAGATGAAAACACATACAGAGTCTCAATTTTATCGTCTCAAGTTTTACACTTCCTGTCATCAATCATCTGGTCTATTTTTCTTCCTATATTTACCTCTGCAAATGAGGTTATGTTGTTGATGCTAATTAGATGGATTTAGATGATGATTTTCTTGGATTATTACATAATAAGCTGTATAATCTTTGAAATCAAGATAAAAGTTGAAATAGAATTTTAAAAAAAATAGAAAGCTCTGGCATAGCTCTACATTTTTCTTTCTTTCTTAAGTAAGTAGTCCATGAGCTAATACTCCACGAAATTGCTTGATTGTAGTTTATTCAGTAGTTTTTTCAGATATTCTGCCAGCTGAAATGAAAACAAGCAGGAGGGAAAGAGGTAAAAAAAAATATAATAATCTTAAATCACTCTCAACTTTCTAGTCATTTCGGAGTACTTTAGGTTCTTAAATTTCTGTATTTTATCAGTTGTGTTGGGCAGGGCGAGAGTGGAAACAGTTTTTCACTTGACCTTTTTGACGATGACATTGGGTTGTTTGTTCTTTGAGAGAAAGAGAGAAAAAAAACGGATGCAGGTCACCAAAATATATTGAACTCCCTGAAAGGAAATACAGTGAGCATTTCTTCCAAAAAGGCAGTTCGCACCCTACCATGAATGAAGCCTAAGTTTTGCTGCATGTTGTAACTGACCGACCCCAACAAGGCCTACCGTTGTCTGCTTTAAGACTCTCTCTCTCTCTGGCTCTCTTAACTCACACACGGACACACTCCACACAAGTTCGATATTCTGTAACTCAACAGCACAACAACAGATAAGCGGGTTTGCAACAGAGAGGCACTTAGACTTTTTAAACAGTTAACAGTAAGCAAGTTAAAGTTAAAGGGATATTTCAACTTAATTGATTTCCTACCAGCAGCTAGATGAGGAGATTGATAAAACTCCCATGTTTGTGCAAGTCAGGGTATGTTTAGCACAGCGTAGCATTTAGTCTGGAAGCAGATGTATACCCAGATGTTTACTAAAATTGACAAGAATATTTGAGGATGCAGCTTTAGTTTATTGCACATACTCAACTGCCCTTAAAGATAATGCATCTTTTAGATTGCTCAATGGCAGACTGCAAGACAGACCCTTCTTCTTTTTACATATTTTCTATGCTATTTCATCTCTAAATTCACTTTTGGGAATACCTGAGGTGAGACTGCGTAGATTTGTATTATTATTAATGTTCCCCACAGACCAATACAGCCAACACAACACATACACTTTAGCAACATTGAATCAAATTGATTCTCTTTCTGTCCTTTTGGTTCTTTTGACTTGCAGTCGCCTCCTCAGCTCAGCAGCCTCCTTTTGATATACCGACGGTAGCTGCTAACATTGCCTGGTCCATCTTTGATCTTAATATACCTTAGATCTTTCTCCTTCTTTTAATCAAACATGAACCACAAACAGTACCCTTAACAGAGAGTGGTAATATTACGATCGTTACAGTCATGTGATGCAGAGGAGACATTGCTTCAGTGTTAACAATCTTCTGGTACAGGCGTATTTAAATATTCATTTAGAAGCCAGTATGCAGTAGTAGGCAGTACATTGTAGTACACACTTCATGACTATCAAACACGTGTAAGGCTCACTATTTAACATATTTTCTCTCATTTGTTTAACCCCTACATGAACATAGATAAAAAAAAATAGTGCAGCTTGCCAAAAGCAGGGTGTGAGCACAGGTTTAAATCTGATGCCAGTGTCAGAGCTGTTTTTAATGCAAGGCCATGTGCTCAGTCAGTCCAGGGAACCTTAAGGTGCAAGTCAAGAAAGTCACTCCTCAGGCACTTTTGGGGCAAAACAAAAAAAAAGGTTCAATAGTTAGCATAAAGCATTTAAACCAGTTGGTGTTTTGAGCATGCATGGCCTGTATAAATAATATTAACATTACCTCTTTTCTTTGCTCTTTTTCTTTCAGATGTTAAGCATTAAGATAATGCCAAAAGCTCCGAAAGCTCTTCCTTGTTGTTATCTTGATTATTTTTAATTCTTGTGGGATATTACAGAACCTGGTACTTTTTTGTTTTGTGTGACTGTGATGGTCCAAATCCAATCCATTTTTCTTTTTTTTTTTCTTCTTTTTTTGTTGATCGAATAATGAATGAATTGACTAATACTTTCAGCTCTGTGTCAGTGTTAAATGTTGCATAAACAGCTGTTAAAGCTGGTAAAGTTGCTCTAATGTGAGAAACATATACAAGATAGAGTAAATACAGGATCTGATCAGAAATTCAATGTCCTGTAATTCATTTTTCTTTGGGTTGTAGTTCTGGCCTTGATTTTTGTAAAATGAATATACTTTACTTACTTTATTTACATAAACAATTTACTGATACATTAAAACGTCAACATTTATTTCAGATTGAATACAAGGACAACAGATTCTAAATGAAAAAGAAAAAGCCCAGCACTCCTTGTCTTTCATTAGCATCCTGCTGAGAGATGACTTTTCAATATAGCCAGATTAATCACTTGTTATTGCTTGTAATTATGATTTGTTAATTGGTTTAAATATGCAACAGTTAATCCATAGTCAGATTGATGTGATATGAATTGATCTAGTATGCGGACATTAATGAGCAAGTGTTGCTCATTGACCTGATATGGAAACATATCATCATCACTCCTTGCTGGCTGAACTAAACACAGATTTCTGGTCCAAGCCAATACAAATGAAAGATTTTCTCATATTCTGAGCAAGTATTATATGAAAGACTTTTGCATCACTAAATAAACTACTCCTAATAATGAGATACTGCTCATGTTCATGGGGTCACAGCAAGAGAGCATTTAGGTAGTATATAATTTTACACAGCATCCACAGCAAAGATGGCTCTTAGAAGCACTGTATTTCATATCAAAGCTAACTCAAATTTCAATTTAGTACTCTGAAAACCCACTGCATACTGATCTTTTACTTTGGTAAAATCCTTCACTTTTCAACCTGACCTTTAACTCCCGTGGAGATGTTCATATTAAAACATGTAATTTTTCCCACCAAAGAGGCATGACTACAAGGATTCTAATCATAGAGCAGCTCATGGAGATGGCTTTGACTTTGATGTTAATTCCTCCAGCAGGTGGTTAAATTAAAATCAAATTTCACTACCTCATTAAATTTCAATGAGGTCCCATCCTTGTTTTACTACCATTTGCATTATAGCTTAAAGGTGCTTATATTTGCACATTGGAGGTTTAGATACAAACATTAGTTTGATGCAGAATTGATCCTGAGGCAACATAACAACAATAATACTACCACTAATAATAATAATGTTCTGATGTGTTACATGGGAAAATATTGCTACTGACTGACTCATGGCTTCTCTCCCCAGTGTGCTGCATTGGTGGATAACGAATGTGTCCCACTGACCTGCTGACCTTCCTCTCTTTCCCCACTGTTAAATAGAAATATAATCATACATTTTTATTAAAATATGAATTTCTAGAATATAAAAATAAAAATTACTCATATAACTACTTTGAACAGCCTTAATAATCCTGTGATGTTTTCATGAGTTGTAGTATTAATTGATTCTTTGGTCTCTTCGGAGCAGCAGAACAAGCTATAGACACAACATTGACTTATTATCCTCTTTAAAAGTTATTATGGTGAACGTGTGAACAAAGAGTTGTCAAAAAGTTGAATTTACATCGAGCTCACAGGAAGAGCCAGTTTGACACAGTGGTCAAACTGTGTACTGACCATAGACAGTATAAAACATGGACGTAGTATCCGTGACATCACAAATAGGTTTTTGAAGATTTGCTGTGAAGCTCAGAGTGTGGTGGCTCTGGCTGCTGCCATATTGGCAGTCTTGCCGCTGCCAAATCCCCATTGATCTAAAAATGTGCATAGATGTGGAGCATGGGTGGAGCTGAGGTAGACTGAACGAAGCATCAAACAAGCCACCTCTAATGGCACTCACCTGTCAGTTAAAGCAGCATGCTGTTAATTATGCATAATTTTAAGCATTAATATAATTTGAATGGGAGAGTTAAATATAAATTCAGATTCAGTACAGTTGTCATGAACGGGGAAATTAGCTATTAAGACCAAAACTGTTTTTTGTACCAGGCTGTAAACATGTTTATTTCTACTGTGAAGTTGGCCATTTTAACATGGGGGCTTATGGAGATTGGTTTGTATTCATGCCTGGAAAGAAATTGGCAAGTTAGTCCCAATATCCCATTCTTGTGTTTTTTCCTGTAATTTTACATGCTCTATTTATGACACTTTGGGCACTTTGATGTCATATGTGCTGTATGTACATATTGTATCTAAATATCAACATGAAAGACATGTTAAAATCATTTTATTCATCATTCCCATTTTCATACAGTATGTGCTGCAGCATTCTTCATGGTTAATGTGGGCAAAGGCATCTTAGACATGCTTTTTAAAGAACATTTCTATCACAAATGGTCCTTTACTTGTGCAATGAAAGGCTGTTTTTTTTTTTTTTTTTTCTTAGGCAATGCAGCCAAGACTTAGAAATCATTAGTAATGCTTTAATATAAGGCCCAGTGGGAGCAGGAGTGTTGGCTTCAATTTTATGCCTAAAACTCCCTGCGAGCCTGTTAATAGTGTTTCAGAAGCTTCGGGTGGGCCACAGAGAATGCACATAGACACAAATGCACCTTTTAAAATCTCCACCACACTTGAACACGGAACCACAAACCCGCATGGTGTCTCCACCATGTGAAATGCCTCGGCCAGCATCTTTTCTCCTGTTGCGGTGCGCTGCTGGTAATTAGGCTTCTGTTGTTGCTGCTGTCACCACTCATTTTCAACTCTATTGAGGCAGAGGGAAGAAAAAGGCTAAAACAATATTGCCTCAGTCATAAAATCCAGTGCAATTATCCTAGGTTTTATATGCCCTAGGGAGTCAAAAATTCCCTTACATGACAAGAAGTACATTGCCAGCACTAAATCAGCTGCAGTTTCAGAACACCTTGGTGCTGCAATCATCACGCTGCCAAATTGCTAAAGCTAGCATTTTATGGTAATTTTGTTTTCTATGAGATGTAAAGGTGGAATTCGGGGTCTTGTGCACATACTGAATTAGGGCACCTGACTTCATGGCATTATTCACCGACCCATATATTTATGAAACCCATATCCAGCTCTAAACAGAATGAAATTGTGCAGGAACAGCATGCGATTCTTTAAGGCTGCTGTAAAATGAGATGTCAACCAAGAAAGATTTGTGGCATTAATGGCTTTGGTCACACCTTGCTTTTTTTTTACAAAGTACTTTACAGAGCAGTAGACCCAACAAATTGACAGAATCAAAGAAAATAAAAGAAATGATAAAAGGACAATTAATAAACATAGAAAATGAATAGAGACAAATTAAAAATAGAGTAAAGATAAAAATAAAAAATAAAAATAACAGACAACATCACAAAAAGGCCAGTCTGTTTTAAGAAGTGATTTAAAAGAATTCACTGATTCAGCGAGCTTTATCTCCTCGGGCAGGTCGTTCCGGAGTCGAGGGGCCCTGATCGAAAAGGCACGATCACCTCTAGTTTTTAACCTCGACCCTGGAACAACCAGAAGTGACCCGCCCGAGGATCTAAGGCTGCGAGTTGGCTCATAGGGGGCTCATTGTCTGCAATATATTTAGGAGCCAGACCCTTGCGGGCTTTAAAAGTGATCAGTAAAATCTTAAAATCAATCCTAAAACACACAGGAATCCAGTGGAGTGAAGCTAAAATTGGTGAGATGTGATGTCATCTGTTAAAACCGGTTAGAAGCCTAGCTGCTGCATTCTGGACAAGTTGGAGGCGTGAGAGAGATTTTTTATTGATGCCGGAAAGGAGTGAATTACAGTAGTCCAGTTTTGAGAAAATGAAGGTATGGATTATTCTTTCTAGGTCGGATTGTGGGAGCATGGGTTTGACTCTGGATATGGTTTGTAATTGAAAAAAGCAGGCCTGGACAAGTTTATTAACATGTGGTTGAAAGGTGAGGTGAGAGTCAAACAGAATGCCTAGGTTTCTGGCAGATCACGTGATATTAGTGAAAAGTGGACCAAGGGTATTGTCTACAGGGAGGGAGGAATGTGGTGGGGAGAACAGTAAAACCTCAGTTTTGGAGTCATTGAGTAATAATAAAAAGTCATAAACAGCAGCTAGGCTTCCCGGGGTCATCAGGTCTCAGCGGGAGGTATATCTGTGTGTCGTCAATAAGTAAAATGATATATTGTGGCGACGAAAGATCTGACCTAATGGAAGCATATAAATGGAAAATAAAATCGGACCTAAAATTTAACCTTGCGGTACACCACAGGCAGCCACAGCTTTAGCGGATGTGTGACTGCCTATGGTGACTGCATAAGTTCTATCTAAAAGGTATGTTCTACACATAACTGTAATGAACAAAAAAACTGTTGTCAGTCAGTCCCAGTTTTCTAGGATGCTACGTTCTCCTGGTTTAAATAGCATATAATGAGAACGTGACAAATGGTCCTGTCTCTCGGCTCTGTGTTCCTCAAATATAGGGTGAGGGTTGGGGGATCACGGGGTGAGGGACCTTGCAACCCTGGGATTGTTAGTTGATTGCAGGTGTGTGATAGTGTGCTTGTGTTGCCAGGTTACTAACATTGTATTACCTGGACCGTTCTTGTAATAGGACAGGGAACATTATCTAATCTTTAGAAACCTGGTGTACTTTAAAGTTATATAAAGTCTGAACCCCAGGACAAAATCGAGACAACTGCTGAGGGTTTCTTAATAATGTAGGTAACATTTAGGCAAATTAGCTCCATTAGCTATTAGCAGTACCCATAGATGTACAGACCTCTATCCATAGATTACTTTGATACTGAATAAAACTACTGGCAGGTTTGTGTGTGGACATTTGTGATAATATTATCCCAGGAAAGTGTACACCATACTGAATCTAAAAATATATATGTCATGTCTGTGTGTTCAGATTTAACTGAATTTTGACTCAGAGAATTTTAGAGAGAGTTTGACCTTTTGAAGTTTTGAGGGGGTTTTTTTGCACCATGGACCGTTTTTATGTTGACAATATTCTTGTCCCCTGGCACAAATAAACTTTATTTCCCATACCTCCTCCAAAAAACTGACAGGAAACATTTTGTTTTGTTTTTTTATTCATATCGAGTAGCCAGCAGGGTTGTGACATAAACAAGATTTAGGAAAGTGAATCAGAATAGAGAATCTGTTTTTGCAAATCAACCCTTGTTCCTTGGGAGTACTGGTCTGTTGGGAATCACCAGTTTCCAACAGGTGTACCAGTTGGAAACAGGATTCATTAGATCAGAACAACCTTTCAACTGATCTACAATGTCACCTGTCCTTTTAGCCTAGACATTATTTGTTGTGGCCTAAGCCACCTGTCCTGTCATCAGATTATGAAATGTTTTGATGAGATGTCTTGTGTCCTGCTTCATTCACTAAACTCCTTTGAGATAACTTCCTTTGAAGAGCTCTAACACTCTCCTGGCGCCCATGTTGCTGCCTTTTTCACAGTCGGTTAGATCACACTGTAATCCAATTATCAGTTATCTGTTTACATGGGAAGCCATGTGTGAAAACGGAGCTGCATGGCCTGCACCTGCTTATGTTGTAGCATATGTGAATGGATCAAAAAATCCCCCTGTATGAGTATTTGCACTGCGTATATCTGATTGTTTTTCTAGAGTTCATGACAGAGATGATTCAGTGTTTCCTGGTCATAAGTCTGACATCACTCTTAACCTTTCTGACTGAGATGCAAACAGTGTCTCTTCTGATTGTTGAAGATTGTTGAATTGTCGAAGAGCACCATCAGCTCATCAGTCATTGTACAGAGATCAAGTCATTGAAAATAATTTCAACTGTGAAGCTTCTCATCAAGTATGAACTATCAGTGACACCCTTTCCAACTTTTCGAATGAAAAACAATTGCAGAAAAAAATATCCAGCTCCCTCGCTCGGTCTATTTGTCCCACTTTGTTTTATCCTAAACTAGTTATGACAAATTACTTTCAGCTCATACAGTAGAATTTCATGCATATTACTGTCTCCATTTTCAATGTGCATTTCCGTATGATTTCATACACTAGGCATAGTATGTAGGTCAATCCTGCAGCTCCACTTCATAGCACAAACAGATAAAAGGATTATAGCCCATATTTTAATGTGAAAATGCTCCTTTTTGTCGCTTTAATACCCTGGAAACTTGGCCACTTTTTCAAGAATTAAGATGTCATTGTTGTAACATTTATGATTAGAAATGTTTAATGTAGATTTGCATCACCAGAGGTGTACTATTTGTTTGTGTTTAAATTTAAATACTTTTCACCCAGTTTCTACATTACACAAGATATCATTCTGGCAACATATGGGTCCTTTCTCCCGATGGGGTTGCTTGAGTGTGAGTTTCTGTGAACAGTGGAGTGTGGATATCAATGCCGTCACAGCAGACACAGTAGATTTCCACTCTAGGATGATGGCGAGTTGCCTGTCGCCTACCTCTGTGCCATTTTTAGCCTGCGGTGGCTCTGGCTGGCCTTGTTACCACCTTTGCCTCACAGTGCCACGTGTGGGCAGTCACTGGCTGGGGGCCTCGCCCATCTTCTGGGCTGCTGCTGCTGCATGGTGGGGCTCCCATGGGACTGGGCTGTGGGCCTGGGGTGGGGGCAAGGCGGAGGAGGAGGAGAGGGGGGCTCGTCTCTGACTGAAGCACACTAGTGGTCTTAAGGAGCGCTGCTGAGGGGAAGTCCTGTGCGTTTGAAGTAGGGACCTCAGAAAGCCTGTTTACTCAGGAGGGGGAGGGGGGAGCTGGCCCGCAGCACAAGAATGCCTGTGTCATGACGGGAGCGGCGGAGAGGAGGAATGCACTCCACAATCCCAACACTGTCGGAGCCGGGCCAGGGCAGAGGTGGCAGCCATTTCTTCCTATTTATTTTAGCTCCCTCTCCACTCAATCACTGGCCCTGTCTGTGGCCCTAAGCATCCCTGGAAAAATGAAAAATGGCCTGCACTTTTATTTATGGCTTGAGATTTCCAAGTATTTGCTAGGGTAGTATCTTAACCCAATGTGGATGAAATACAAAAAAAAAACATTTAACTTCTTTGCTTTAATAATTTATTTATCGAGGGGAAGTTCACAAGGCACGGAGGAGCTATTTTTCATTTCTTCTGGTACAGACATTCATACTTTCACACTGAATATGAGTTCAGTCTGATTTCAACAGGGGAAAGCAACAAAAAACTGCACTGAGACGCCTGAGATTGTCTTTCTTTTCTTTGCAGGAGCACTGCACTGTGGGTCATTACCAAATACGACTTTGACTTTGAACGGTTATTCAGTAAATAAACAGTAAAGAAGACCACAGGGGGTTAATTCCAGTAGAGAGTGCAGACACGTCCATCAGGTTCAGCTAAATTCACAGCCACTGGAAGGAGATTTGTTTTGACTCACCCTGCTGCCAAATTTTCTAACACGGCAGGAGGAGGACTTACCAAAACGTCTTTAATACACAAACTACTTGTGAGTCCATGTGACCTTTGTTTACCGACCCTGGTTTGTTTGCAAATAGGCTGCGTGAACCTACACGAACCCAATTTTTAGTTCAAGGCCAGCAGTGTCTTGCTGGCAGACTACAGGCGGAGGTTTATGGACATTACCAAATGGAATATAAACTGAAGTCGAGGAACCCCCCCGGGACTTCAGTTTATATTCAGTTTGAGCATCAGAATGAAGGTGCTGGTGTGACGGACTCTAGTGGGCCGATCGCACACACCATTAGGGGGTCTGCAAAATGTTTTATTCCGAGAAAACTTGCAATTCTGAAAGTGGGGACTATTTGCACCAAACTGTGGCATACAAAACATGTACCATCGTGTGTACTTTAGGTCGCAGCATGGAGCTAACATTTTGTTCAATTGCTTTTTCTTTGCTCTAATAATTAATTGAGCACATTTGCAGATGGATCTTTGAATCTTTTATGACTCCTCACTTCACTTTGAGATTACAGTTTGTCAAACAAGATTAAAATGACCCAAATGCAAAACTAACAATAAAAATGCAATTTTCCACTTTGGTTAAGACAAAAGAAACAGTAGGCATCATAGCCGTACTCTGACTCAATCCAGACTGACTTAAAGGCACCCTGGTTATTCATTCACATCCCTGTCAAGATTTCCCCATCAGATTTTCTACCTGCAACTCCTGGCAACTCCTTGGCTGCTTTTTTTGCCCTAGGCTGAAGATTTTTTTGTCATTGTGGGGAATGTCATCTCCAGCGCTTTACTGTAAATAAGGCATATCTGTGGCCACTTCAGTTCTCAGAGTAGGCGTCATTTACTCTCGTCAGGATTACCAAGGGGGCCGTATGACGGATTTCATATCAGCAGTGCTTCCCGAGAGGTTTGACAGAGACGGCTTCAGCCTTCAGAGTGTAAAGCTAAGCAGTATTATGGGGACTTTAAGTACTGGCAGGCCATTCCGTCAAAATGGGAAGTATTAGCAATTTCATGGTCTGATTCAGCAAGTTCAGAGAGGACTGAAGACTGTCAAGTCAGATAATTCACACATTTTCATAGAGTGAAGACAAACATGCTTTGAAGTCAATTCTGATTTTTCCTGTTGTATGACCACATCCAATTGTCTGTGACTTTTGTGTGGCGTTTGCATGTTCTCTCCAGGTACTCTAGCTTCCTCCCACAGTCCAAAGACGTGGTCATGGACATAGTTCAACTGGTGACTCTAAATTGCCTGTAGGTGTGAATGATTGTTTGTCTCTATGTGGCTTGTGATGAACTGGTGACTTGTCCTCGGAGTATCTCGCCCTAAGTCGGTTGGGATAGGCTCCAGCACCCCGGCAACCATAATCAGGACAAGTGGTTACAGATAATGGATGGATGGATGGATGGATGGATACTTTGGTTTGTTTTGTGTTATACTAATTACATTTTTGTAATCAAATTAGAAAATAGTGAAGACATGCGTGTCACACTTTACCAGGGCCCAAAGCCCATTATGAGATTGCTTTATTTGTTCGACCAGCAGTCAAAAACTGACCTACCTATAACCTCCAACACACACAATATTTACATAATCTGAAGACCTGCAGCTACACAGCACACACATTAACATCAATCCTCTGACAGCTTGATAACAACTCTATCAGAGACTTGTATTATTCAGATAATTGCATGCCGTTTCTGATGTGCCTCATACCTAATATGATTTGATGTATTTAGCATTATTTGGGAAAATGACAGTAACAAATAAGTCTGAATTAAAAAAAGTTTTGCAACTTTCATGAATTCTGCTTTTTACACATCTACATTAACACTTGCATCTTCCCCTGTCTTGATCCCTGTACAGAACCAGAGCTGGATGTACCTGGTACTCTTGACTCTGTAGCCCAGCAGATCAATGAGACAGTCCACCGCCGTGGCCGCCGTGATGCCGGGGAGGATGATTACAACATTGAAATCCTGCTGGGTGTTGATGACTCTGTGGTTCGATTTCATGGCAAGGAGCATGTGCAGAATTACCTCCTCACTCTCATGAATATCGTAAGTCACTGCCTATATGTTTTCCTGCTTTGTTTTCCTGCTTTCCTTCCTTTCCTGGACTGAATTCAACAGGGATTTTAGTAACCATACTAGGAACTGTGGTTTTATTAGGCACAATAAGACTGTATTGATACTAATGAAAGAAGCTTGCTAGGATAAACACTGTGGGAATCCAGATATAGCAAGCCAAAATCCTCACACCACTTCCTGTCTGGCATCTGCTCCACTATCTTGTGTAAAGCAATAGAATCTCTTTCTGTTCCTGAGGAATACTATCCTTATTTTAAGATAAATTAGTGTCTACCATTTACAGTACGTGAGTGAAGAGAACTTCTTTGTAAAGTGAAGCCAACGTGGAAGTATCTGAAATCTGCATTCTTTCTAATGACCAGCAGGGGGGCAGCTCCATTGGCTGCAATACAGAGTTCTGATTGTATTTAGCCTTATGTTAAAATGACCCAAGTTCTCACTTGATTTATTACCTCAGTAAACAGTTTCCTCGTGTGTTTGTGCTCTCAATCCTAGTTTCAAGTCTTCTTCCGTAACACATGACGTTCATTTCGTAAATTATGGTCCCATTTAGGGTAAAATAGGTGATAGAACAGTGTATTCTTCAGGATGTGGCATTCTCAATGAATCCATCCATCGCAATACACAGGCCTCCTGATGCTCAGATGAAACTCTCAAATTAAGCAGTGTTGATCAAATATGAATCAAGATTCTGTCACTGCATTGCCTATTTCTCTCCCCAAATGTTTAGCGGTTGTTTAGCTGTAATACAAGAAAGTCTGTGACCCACCTCCTTTTTTGTTTTCATAAGCAAATACAGCCAGACTCATAGTGAGTCACCCACCAGTTCCACGTTCTGGTCCACATACGGTCACTTCTGGATCCAAAAAAGAACGTCGATAATGCTAACTTAAAATGGTCGTTCACAAATCAATGGTTGATGTCACACTAGGTTTACACTTGGTATTTACTGGAGCGATTGCTTAGTAGTTAACTCTTCATATTCTTAACATGGTTAAACAGCAGTCATTTTATTAGCATAATATCAAATACACCACCCATGATAGTATACCAGCACGACAGCACACACACACACCATAAAAATATATATTTCTTTTCTGTCCTGCTGTTAGCCATGTCTGCCAGTCACAGCCATTCATCTTGACCATTGATTTTCTTTAGTTTTATCAATCAGCATTTCTGTTATTAGCCTCTTTTAGGCAATAGTATAGTATCAAGACTGACATCTTCCCTGTTTTGAGCTACAGTCAACAGGTATGGTGAACACACTGTATCCTACCTGCCCTGCACAAAACAGCAAGCAGACAAAGTTAGTGACTAGTTGGTGAAGGAAGGGGAGCATTCAGCAGCTTCTCAGGACCTGATAGAGTTCAGAACAAGACAATGAGGAAAATGAGTATTGGACTTATATCTTCAGTTCACTGTTGGTTGAAAACTCCAAGGGAATCCTTTTCAGTGGTAACTACCTATCCAAATTTAGCATTCAGTCATATTGGATGAAAGTTACAACATGAATCAGCAACTAAACTTTTTTTAAATTCCCAGTTGTTTTTTTTTCCTGTCTTTTGAGAGCTGACTCAGTATTAGTAAGACCTCAGCTCTGTTTCCCCAGGCCAAAAACACTACAGAGGAGGTTACACCACCCTCTAATCTGCCATAACAATCACAGACTCTTAACCATAACCGGTCATGATCTGAATACATGAGTCGTCAGCATTAACAACAGCTACTCTCCTGTGAGTACTCTGCTGTGTTTCAGTGTCATGTCGACAGATCCAAGGTGATTATAGACATATCTAATGCATGAGTGTACAAATAGCACCTCTGTCTACACCAGGATGCCAATACAGCCTCTTTAGATAGCATTACACCATCAAATCTCATGAAGACATTATCACACCTACAATCTGTTTTGGATGTAGTTGCAACTTAGCAGGGTCATTTAAACAAGATACTCTACATTGGCATTTGGCAATCGGTTCTGACAGTTATTTGCCTCAGGAGCAGATTAGAATTGTAGTGTTTACTTATTAAGGATGACAAAGAAAAGCCTCGCTACTGGTGGAAGAAATTGAACTGATGTGCCACCATTTGCTGTCTACATGGTGAGGCATTCCTTTAATGAGACATTTTAATGCAGATGTCGTAGCAGGCAGAATACCTTCACCACATTGTATTCATGCTCTCTGTGGAGGGTAGTGCTGTTCCTCAGCAACAGGTCTGCTGATGATCAAAGCTTCGCCCCAGGGACTTGGACTGGGTTGAAGATGATTGTGTGTGACACAAATTCTGATAGGCGTCGGGTAATGTTGTGGGGGAGAAGAATTAGTCTCGAAACATGAAAGCAGAAAGCTGATGAAATCAAAGAAACAAAGCTAATAGCTGACAAGCATGTTATGGTTTTTGATGGAATGGTGCTTTTAATGTATCACCAGGAGATATATGAGCCAGCTATGAATGGGATGGTGCTGCCATCGATTTTATCTGGGTTATATCTAGTGTGTCACCCTCGTACACCAGCTATCTGTTGATTGCAGAAAGGACTGGCTGTATTCTCGATTGCTTGTCACACATTTCCTATGAAGGCATTGTCCAAGAAATATTTAAAAAATGTGTTTCAGAGCTGCGAAAAACAATCCTTTCAAATGCATATGTTGTGTTGTGATGTTATAATTGTGTTTACACGGTTTTCTGCATTCCTTTACCTTTTGTCTGCATTGTGTCCTGTAAACACAGGATTTATTTTTCTCTTGCCCTTACGAACTTATTCTTGATGACATGCTTCAATATGTATTGTTGAATTACAATTACAACCCTCACAGGCCCTGTTTTTATTGAGCATAACAGTCCTGTAATGTGTGTATTGTGTTTCTGAAATGAATGCAGTTTAGTTAAAAGCTCAAATGAAAAACATCCACAGCCACATCCTGACTGGCTTCCACCACTATTCAGATGAGGCGCATCTGCTGAGTGGACTGAGGCTTTCTGGATAAAAACGCTGCGAGCTGGACTGACAGGCAGGATTTCAGCAATTTGTTTGTGAATGGCAGCCAATCAGAGCCCCATCAGTCATGTGTTTCCCGGAGTTTGAGTCTGACAGTCTGTGAAAAAGAAAAATACTCGTGTAAACATTTTGATTATTTATCCTCATCTTACCTCACATACATCAAAATCTGACTGACAGTAATATATGAAATATGTGATATATTTAATATATAAAAATAAAATACTTTTTAACTTATATAAGTTTGACTCACTAAGATGTACGCAACATTGCATGTACAGGCACACAATACATTTTTGTAATTAATTAGTTATAATTGAGGCTAATTAATCATATTTCATATCTTATTTGATTTCATATCTTAAAATGTTGAGTTGCTATTTCAAACAATGTGTCTTAGGTGCCTTTAATTTTGTCTTGGTGTATCTCATAATTCTAACTTTGTAATTTTTTATTTAATAATTTGACTTTTTATCTCTATCGTGATTAACCATATATTTCTGTCATTCCATCTATCTTTTCTTTTCCTGGTGAAAATGGGCTCCCATACTTTAATTAACTCTCTCTGCTCTGTTGCTGAGAGACCCGGTGTTCTCTTGGTATCTTATTATATTAATGTTGACTTTTTATCTCAAGTTTGATATAATGGGTTATCCTTATGACTCTGTATTTTAGAATTTCCACATTTGGACTTATTAAGTTGAGTATCTTATAATTGAAAATGCTGTATAACTGGGGAGAAGGTTTAAGTTGTAGATGAAAAATTATATTTCTCCCTTCTTGCTAAATTCTCTCTCTCTCTGTGTGCCATCTCAATTTTGATTTCATAACTTTGACTTTGACTTAGCATTTGCCAATAGTATTTATAGTTTTGTTACTCCTAACCTTTTGTCTTTTCTTTTCCTGACATCAATGGGTTTTTTATAGTTTAAAAATAGACCAAATTTTTCTTATGGTTGAGGTGCACACCATGAATCATGACATTCCCGGTTTGTGTCTGTCTGAGGACCTATTGTTGCTTGTCATTCTCCATCTCTCATTCACTCTTCTAGTTTCCTGTCATCTCTCTACTGTCACAATCTGATAAAAGAAATACTAACCTGTAGCTGAAATTCCTCCTAACTGACCATTAGTTAAACTCACTCTTTGCTATTTTTATATACACTACACCCATAAAAGATGGATGAGAAAAATGTGATGCCATGTGTTTAATCACTCGCTCAATCACTTCATTGCTATGGCCAGCAGTGATGATATTATGAGGTTATGTATGGTGTTTTCTAGTAGAGGTCCCAACTGGCTTTGACTGGAGGCTGCTCATGTTTTGGCACCTCAACACTGATTACTATGATTGACAACAGTGTCTGGTTCCAGCTATGTCTGGTAATCTAGATCTCTGTTTCTCTGTCTGCCCCTATCTCTCTCGCCCTCTCTGGTTCTCTCACACTCCTGCAGATTTCACAGCAGTTGCTCTCAGCTACACTTTTCAGTACATTGCCCTCATCTCTTCCTCTTTTTTCTATCATCTCCTCTTCTCTCCTAAATTTCTTATCTGTTCTTCTCCTCTCCTCTCCTCTCCTCTCCTCTCCTCTCCTCTCCTCTCCTCTCCTCTCCTCTCCTCTCCTACCTTAGCTTCTCTAATCTCTTCTCCTTTTTCTCCCCCTTCCTTATTCTTCTTTTCTTCTTCTGTCCCTTTTCTTTGCTTTTATGTAAATATGTCTGGTTTTCTCCTGCTCATCAGAGCCAACACTCCTCACCATCCTCCAGAGAATAACTGATTGGAACATACAATGAGCTTATATGTATTTGTGTGTGTGTGTGTGTGTGTGTGTGTGTGTGTGTTTGTTTCTGCACATGTTGTCCACTGTCAACAACTTGATTAGCAACAATGTAGGTTTCAGGGAATCTTACACACACACACAGACACACAAACTTGTAGTACTGCTCCAATGTTACTTTTAGTCCCCAGTCAGTCTTTCATTGTCACATCCTTTGTCATTAATGAGACTCCATTAGCGATTGCAGCACAGCCTTTCATGCTTATCACCACTGCCAGGGGGGGGGGTCAAACAACTCAACAAGGGATCTAAGCGCCTGTCAGAGAAGCTGTCCTCTGTATTTATTCTCTTCTATTTGAGTTTTGGATGCTTTTGTCTTTCTGTGTGTCTATTTGCATCTCTCTCTCTCTCTCTCTCGCTCTCTCTCTCTCTCTCTCATCATGTTATGCAAGGTTAATATCAAATATTTGTGTGTGTGCACAATTTATATTTTAGAAGGTTCTTTTTTGTTACATTTTGACTTTTTTTGGTGGCATTTTTTGGCATATTGTTTAAACCTGTCAGGGTATTATAGTTAAGTGGATTTGTGCCTAGAAGGTCTCACACCATTCCTATTTTTGAATCTCAAACCTGGTGTCTTGATTGCGTCTGCTGCTGTAGGATCTGTTTCAGTCTTTGGTGTACACATAAAACGACACACAGGGGAATAAAACTGCTTCCCCAGTGTCAGGTTTTCCTTTCAGGCTGTCTCAGATCAATAAGGGTTCATATTTGCTTCACATTACTCTTGAAAGTGTTGGAAGGAAGCCATTACACATCGACTCATTCGCCTTAAAAAGGCTCCAATGAAAAGTTATGTCCTGTACAATGTGCTCACCTAACATCACAGAGGCAATTAAGAGTATGAGGCATTTTGTCAAGATGATAATCTGAATTTCTGTTTTCAGAATCAGTAGAAAACGTTACAAATTGTGTACATAAATGAATTTGATCGTGTCAAATGATCTAAATCAAACTCCACTGGATCCACAGCCATTAAAAATAAATTAAAAACTAAATATATAAATAGAAGAAACCACCCATGTGATGAAGAGAAGCTGAAGGCAGTGGTTCCATTTTCACTAATAATTCCTTTAAATGGGACATAAAGGAATGCATGACTTTTATGGACCTCTATTGGTGACATATTGGTACTGCAGCGACATGTACATATTAAATACTGAGTCACCAGTTTTTTGTGTTTGATTCTATATGTAGTGAAAGGTATTTTTCACATGTTTTGTTCACCATAACGGAGTAACTCTGTAAACCCAAGTACTCGATACTGTAACCTGGCTGCAGGGGTGCAGCTCCCATTGAGCTACATGATCATTAGGGAGGTCCAGGACTGATGTCAGGGGATAATACCTATCTCACAGTTGGAGGCTCCAGGTCATCACGAAGGTGTTGGATGGGGTTAATGCCAGGGCTCTGTGCAGTCAGTCATGTTCTTCAACACCAGAGTGAGAAAACCATTTCTTTAAGGATGTAGCCTTGTGGATTAGGGTGATGTCAGGTTGCCACAGTTGGAAGAATACTCTCATCTAAAAAAACACCAAACCATTAAAAAACAGCTGCAAGTTTAAAGTACTTTTGTCCACATTATAAATTCCTTCAGTAGTACATGCTTACAACTTGAATTTAATGAAAAACATAAAAGATAGAAGATAAATTCTTCATTTTTTTTAGGTGTGTATGATTTTTTAAGAGGACCACAAAGTCTGCACCAAGTTATCTCATAAATTGGCTCATTAGATATCACTTGATTGGTTGAGGCTGAAGATGATAAGTTTGAAAATGAAAAAAAATCTCAGCTGGCAGTGAGGTTACACTACTAGCATCGCATGACCAAATCCCCTGTGTGACTTCTGTGCATCGTATGGGCAAGAAAGACAGCAGGAGACAAACCTCAAAATGCCAATTTAGCTACGATGAAACACCAACTTGTAACTGAAAAATGTAATTATATTGTTATATCATTATTTGCTAATGCACCATGGATAGCAAGTGTATGTAAATATATTATGCTCTGTGTGCGCTATTACATTAATGTCTTGTTAACACTATAATCAGTATAAAGTTCCAGCAGTTGAGAGGACAACAGAAAAGTGCTATTGTTCCTGAACAGATTGTACACAAGAAAGTAAATTTTGACTTGGACATCTCCGCTGAGGAGGCAATCAAGTTAGTGGTATTGATCGATGACCCCATCAGCCCCCATGTCCCTGCAAAGAGATGGATTGTGGCCATCACGAGCTATTGAGAAGTTATGTGATAAAATGTGAGGCTTAACAGTGATTCTTACTGTAAATGTGTGGAGTAAGCTGTAAAGCAGTTGCTGTGATGCATAGTACACAATTGTGACACAACCTTCGAAAGCAAGCAGATCAGTGTGTTGGAAAACGATAACATATGCTGCAATTCTAGCCTGCCTTGAAGGGGAGGCTTGCAGTGTAGAGCACAGTAGCTTCAATAAGGCAAAAACAATTTAGCATGACTATTTTTCCACCTCCTCTATCGTGTGTGGGGAACACAGGCATATTGTTCAATGAGGTGGACAACCTCAGTGAGAAATCACTGGACCGAAGAAAATGAGACCCACTGTGACGCTGCCTGTCGCTTCAGTTCAAATGCTCCCTGCTAATGATGTCTTCTCATTTACAGTGTCAGAGAGCTGGACAAGATGTTGATTTGTTCACTGATTCGATTGGTACTTACTGTACGGTCAATCAGTTAGTGCCAAAACAACAGTTCTAGATTGTCCAATAGCGGTCCACACACGTCACACTGAGCCTTTTAAAGGTCAGCTGTCAATAGAAGGCATGTTGTAATTGTTTCTAGTGGTCATACAATGCCTACAACATACATACACACACACACGCACACACACATACAAATATATATTAAGGAGTTTGTCAAGGGTCCGATGCATCTGATGCTTTATTAAAGGAACAGTTTGTTGGTTCTTTTTTTGTTGTTTTTGTTTTTTTTCTGAGAGTGATTAGCTTAGCTTAGCATGAAGCTGTATCCAGTTCAAAAGCACCTCTACCAGTTACTCTAAAGCTCATTAACAGAAATGTAAAATGACATTTTGTGGTTTTAATGGAGTTAAATGCTTTCATATTGAATTTATAATCTTATCTCTTGGAAAGCAAAAAGTTATTTCCCACAGTATTAAACTATCCCTTGAACATCGCCCATATCTATTCAAGCCTCACCTAATTTTATCACCCTGTACTTATCCACTAAAATGATATCAGGTTTGTCTAACGTCTATCCATGAATATTAAGAGACAGGCTCATGTACTTTATATCTTCAAGTAGATAAGTGACCTTGCACATGGAAAATAATTTAACAGAAAATCCATCCGTGTATTTAATATGTCCCAGATACCTGCAGATACAGTCAGTGATGCTGATCCCTAAAGGGGAAATTTGATCCTTCTGGCTGATTAAAAACACACAACAGGTCTGCGAAAGATAATAGTGTTGAGAAAACGAGGTGTGATGACTGCTAAAATGGGGCCACAGCTGGAGCTTGTGTGCTTGGAAAAAAAGCTCACTGATTTTAAGCCGATGGAAAGCATGGGTCAGGCTACCTGGAGAGAGCTCTTCCCTGGCCAGGCTCCCTGAGTTACCCAATTCTCTTTGCATTACTTCAGAGACTGCAGGGAACATGAAATACTATGGTCTGAATACTAAAATTGCTTCTGTCATGCTCTTTCTGTTCCTCTCTTGTCTGTGTATTTTCTCTCTGCCATCTCTTATAATTTCAAAGCCATCTCTTATAATTTCAAAGATACTTTTTGTATGATGAAAAATCTCCTCTTGTTGTACGTAGATAAGTAAGGACAATTTTATATCTATGTACGAATATCACAAATCATAAATTTGCCTCAAGGGGCTTCACAATCTATACAGCATACACCCTCTGTCTATTCCTATATAGACCCTCGATTTGGAAAAAGGACCAATCCCATATTTTAACGGCGAGAAAATGGAAGAAATTTCAGGAAGAACAATAGAGGAGGGATTCCTTTACAGCATGTTTATATTTGTCACACTCTAGTTTCTGTAAGTGCAGACCTAACTATACATCTGTGCTCAGTGTAACATAACTACTCGTGAGTGCATATGCTCGTAACTGCAGGCACTAATGTTTAGATGCACACTTAGATTTAGATCAAAGAACATTATGATAGAACACCTCTCTCGCTGTATTCTCCGACTCACCCATTAAACCACAAAATAGTGCTTGGATAGATCTGTGATTATAGTTATTCATGAGGAGTGCTTCATAAAGAGTGGCTTGTTTCTTGCTCTCTTCCTCTCATGCGAGGTAAGTAGAAGGCCAGAATTAAGAAGATAGGGGGTGTAAAATGGCAATGATGATGCAGATGCCTTAAATTTGTGTGGGAAATGTATAGTTCTCTGACTGATAAAGACTCTTTTGTTTCTCAGGTCAATGAGATTTACCATGATGAGTCCCTGGGAGTCCACATCAACGTTGTCCTGGTGAGGATGATCATGCTGGGGTATGCCAAGGTGAGTTTAACAGTCTAGTCCTAATGATTAACCTGTTGTTGTTGAAATGCAGAAAAATTAGGGGAAATGAGAAGCTGCAGTTAATAGAGCTTTTGTCCTCCATGCTTGGATGGCGTTGGTTGGTTGCAATCTGCAACGTTACTGTAAGATGCCACTAAATCCTACACACTCAACCTTTAAGAGTCAAAACTACACATTCATGAGGTGCCCCCATAGCTCTCCTGGTAGGGCATGTGCCACATGTATCAAGGTTAAAAGTCCTTACCGCAATGACTTGGGTTCGACTCCAGCCTGGGTCCATTGCTGCATATCATACTTTCGCTCTCTCCCCTGAATTTCATGCCCAATACTCCAAAAACTATAAAACAAAAGATAAAAAAAGATGTCTCTTTTTAGAATTAGAATTATGCTGGACTGAGGTTAGTCAATTTGCAAAATTATTGAGAGTAGAGTTCAATTGATTCATCATTTTAGCACCAGTTAGGAGAATAAAGATACACAGTATCTCTTTAGAAGCTTGTATTCGTTTTTGAAAAGAAGATTCATATTACCTACACATTTGGTGAAGTTATCCTCAATTGTCAGTTCATATGTTTTGCCATTTCATGTTGAGCAGAACATTTCTCTGCTTTGCAAACCTGAGCCTAGATAACAGCTACATTGGCTGGACTCTCAGCTCAAATCACTTCAAACATTGGCCAAAATGTCCCAGCTCTGGCAAAGTAACAGCATGAGTAAAACACAAACACATTTTTGGTTACATGTTGGAGGTGTTGTGGTGGTGGGGCAGCACATTTGGTCCCATCTGCCTCCCCACACTGAAAGTTTGTGCACAAAAATGAGTTAGTGTTTGCTGTGGGGAAACAAAGGCTCTGACCCAGAGGTGAAGCATCAACCCATCATCACTGGCTGTATCAGCAAACAGAGAGAAAAAGAAAGTCAGAAACACTTCTGCCTCAGTGGGATAAGTCCATAATGCAATCGGAGTACACAAACAGAACCCCAAACAAACCAACAGTTCTACGGAAGAATAAACCATCTACTTCCAACGCTCAAGCTCATTTTAATTTATTTTGAATATTCTCATGCTCTGATGGTCTTGTGCATTATCTACTGTCCTTCATGTGCAAAATCGCAATGATGATTAGAAACACACAGCATTCAGTCTAAATATTTCATAATGTGGTTAGAATTGATGCCTTTTTGTCCTCATGCTTTTATATCAGTATGAAATATGTGTATAATTGCTTCAGAATAGTGGTTATTTCAACCTCATGAAGCATGCTGATGACACATCCATAGCCATTAATAATGGAGCAGAGATGCTAAATAGGGAAGAAAATGTATGCAGATTACAGGGGTCACTCACTCTCGCTCTCTTTCACACATGCTGTAAAAATGCACATGCACTTGCATGCAAAAAATTGCAAAGTAATTTGTAACGGCATATTGGATATGCATTTTTTCATAGATTGTAACGAGGAACTTCAGTATGATATCCACTTATTATCATCTCATGAACAATCTTTACTCATACCTGTAAGATTAATAATCTATGCAATTATGGGCTGCTGACAGAATACTAACATGTTCATTTGAGCTGTCAAGGTAGTAGTAAGTAGTAAGCATTTCTCTCGCATTCTCTCATTCTCTCTCTCTCTCTCTCTCTTGCCCATCAGTCCATCAGTCTCATTGAAAGAGGCAACCCGTCACGGAGCCTCGAGAATGTGTGCCGCTGGGCGTTTGTACAACAGAAAGGCGACCCTGATCACGCCGAACACCACGACCACGCAATTTTCCTCACTCGGCAGGGCTTTGGCCCCACAGGGATGCAGGGTAAGGCCCCAGAGGACTCACTGGTTCAAATAGAAATGTGCAGTTGCCTGCAGCATTTTGTCCTGCCAAGTGTGGCGGATCTGAATGAAGTTACAGGAGGTTATCCATCCTAATACACAGCAGTAAAATATCCTGTCTTGCAACATTTGTAACTTGTTAATCGGGACTGATTCTTTGGTTTATTCTTAACATTAAAGGTCGTGAAAGGCTACCGACTCGATCTTAAGAATTAAACTATTTTTCACCATTTTTCTCTTTTTTTTTATTTTGGAAATTTAACAAGCTATTAAACAAAGCTTCTGTCATTTGTGAACTCTCTCCAGATTCTCTCTGATTGCATTTGAGATGCAGCTATAACAATGCTTTGTGCCCCAAAAACAGCAGGCCTTGAAACACAGCACTGAACATTCAAAAAGCCCCTTTATCACCAATGTCAAGCACAAATAGCATGACAATCTTGCAAGGATAACACCCCAAAGAAAGCCCTTTGTGCTTCAGATTTGGCAACTTTCCTTAATTTCTACACTTGTGAATGCAGACCTGGAAAGGCTGGAGGCTCAAGGCAATTTACAATGTCTGCCTGATATTGACTTCTCATCCCCTTTCCTATTTTCTCCACAGCAGCCAAACTGAAACAATGAGAACAACTAAATGCCCAATGTCTGCACTACTAAAGGCCATTCAACTTGATTTATGCCTTTTTTACTTGCCCCTTACAACAACGGCTAAGTATATTTTTTACTCAGAGGTGAACATTTTGTGTTTTGGCCTTGGTGATTACACTAATTCCCTCCTTTTTGTGGAGACAAAGGGAAACAAATGTATAAGGTGCAGTATACAAGCAATGCACCAGACCTGTTTTAAATTACCTCACAAGCATTTGCAGACCTCAGTGATGGAGTGACATTATGTCAGAGTTATTGGGGTGCATTCCTAACATGGCATGTTTCGAGGAGTTTGTTTAAAATTCGGAGCATTACTACTGCTTTGTCTGGCCAGGTAGCTCTGGCAATAATCATAGCAATAAAAAAAATCTCTGTTTTTCAGGTCTGCAGTGCTTTTTGTTCAAAATGACAACATACTACTAAAGGCCATTCAACTTGATTCATGCCTTCTTTACTTGCCCCTTACAACATCAGCTAAGTATATTTATATAAGCATAAGTATATGCTATGACGACCTAATTTCCCGTCGGGGATAAATAAAGTCATCTATCTATCTATCTATCTATCTATCTATCTATCTATCTATCTATCTATCTATCTATCTATCTATCTATCTATCTATCTATCTATCTATCTATCTATCACTGTAGTTTGAGCCATTTAGAAGACAACTCTAAAAAAACAAAATATCAAGGGTGGAGTTGTATCTAAAATGAGTCCCAGAGGAGGTAACTTACTGCAGACAGTGTACATGAGTTTATTGTGATGTAATAAAGTTACACAGATTGGAATGTGATTTGTTTTGACCCAAGAAACAAAAACAGCTAGTTTTGCTGTGGTAAATCAGTGCAATAGGATGATAATGGTGTTTCATGTTTGTTGGTTACTGTTGTGTAGGGTGTGGTGGTCCTGATGTGGGTGTGTTATGAATGTTCCACTGACAGTGTTCAACTTTTTACGAGGCCAACTGGCTGACAAGTCTTTTCCACTTTTTTTGGAGAAACTCTAGACAGACTGAGTGACCTGCAAGAAATGCTAAGCATATTAGGAAATTCCATGAACTTACAGCTTAGCCCCCGTACAATTATTAAAACTTGGTCCAATAAACAAGCTATCTATAAGTTCATGACACTTCATTTACAAAGTCATTTGAATTGTGTCATGTAAAAGATAAAAAATTGCAGCAAATTATATTTTTTTCCACTGTGTTATGGACCATATAAAATATGCTGTGCAATACATGTGGTTACGCTTTCAGCTTGTTCAGGCAGAACATGGAGATAGTATCAGCTTAGTACACACAGTCCTGTGATGCAGCTGTGGCTAAAATGACCAGTGACCCGGTATACAGCGTCACGCTCTACCTGAGATGTGATCAACTTTAGCACCTTAATCCAGGATTTGGCTGTACTGGACTTGGTTTTTTGATTTTATTGTTGAAGCTGATTGTTATCCAGTGCTACTAGAATGTAGCAGACCTTCAGACATGTGGTTGTCATGGGAATAAGAGCCAAAGTACATGGACAGACCATCAGAAGCGTCTGGCAACAGAGATAGCATGAATCAATCTCTATGGCTGTGCAGGCTCAGACTTAGAGGGTTATTATTTTCTGGTGCGTTGATTCTTTTACAGCATAGGTATTTGTTGTTATGTGGGAATTAATTAATACTCCTTTAATAGCCTTGTGCCCATGCCAGCTTAACCTGACAGCACCAGATGGTTTGTTACAGAAAACCATCTGGGAAGTCGCTGTTGGAAACTGTTTGGAAAAGAGAAGGCACTTATTTATGAATATATTTGGCAGGTGATTGGATGTACCATCTGTCCATCATCGTCTACCAATCAACCAGTTCGATCAACAACTCATATAACAGAGCCAAACTCTTATTGAAGACAGCCGGGAGAAGAGTGCAAAGATCTTTTCCATTGAAAAAAGTCTTTAGCGCCAGTCTTGCCCTTCTTTCAATGATATAAGTGATGATAGCAGCATGCTAATCTTTTTAGCAGCCACCATTGTTGTTTTTGAGTCATCACTTCTCACAAACGTTATCACCAATCAGAAAACTCTGTGGGCTGTGAAGTGAAGCCAAAAACTGCAGTTCTTCAAATAGTCACTTGAGGCTGGCTACAGAATGAGCCAATCTCCATAAGTCCACATATTAAAATGTCCAGCTTCACAGCAGAAATGAACACTTTTGGTCTGTATAGCTAATTTCAACATTCATGATAGATGATTGACAGGTCAGTATTCAGTATAAAGAATGGACAGCGTATGCGTGACGTCACTCATAGGTTATTTGAAGTGCTGTTTTGACATATGCAGCTGTGTGAGCTAGCTCTTCAAAAACCTATGGGTGACGTCAGGGATACGTCCAAGTTTCATACTGTCCATGGTTGTGGACATGGATTCGTCACAGGACTTGTGTATCATCGTGATGAAGTACCATTGTTTAGGGTGACTATTTATTTCACTGGATCAACTTGAATTCATTTTTATTGCAATATGAATTAAATATACTGCAATTTTTTCTAAATCACTTACCACTAGCATAGTTGGCTCAGAATTAGTGAGGTCACCCTGTAGTAAAGGATTTTGTTTTCATTCCATGAGCAACACAGCGATTAATTATTAATTTTATTAATTAATAATCAGTGCATGCCTGCATACTACATACGTGTTATATTGTGGCGCTATACTTTCAATGCAGACAAAACCTTTTATCTTTTTCATCTTCACTTCACCATCGCCTCATATGTAAAGTGCTGCGTTAAGAAAAATACTAAAAGGATCCGTGAGTTATTTTCTCTCCCCTCTAAGCCTGCCGCAGATAGAAAAAAAAAAAAAGGTCAGTGTGTGTTCGTATTTTGATGTACAGCAAGCGATGCAGCAGTTTCACACTGTGCACAGGAGAATTGAAGCAGCAGTGACAGAGAAGATCAGCTGGTGACTCCGGCACTATAAAAAGCCAGGAGACACTGTATTTGAGTGGTCTGTTCCTTGTGGGGATGCCCTGAAATTGAACTGAGTTCAAAGCTGCATCAAAACATTTTGCCATTCAACCGACGTCTTCTCGCCTGCAGTCATTCACAGTACAGTGGGCTTGGTTTTTGACAGCAGCACCTGCGAATTCTGTCTGTCAGGTGCCTCACTGTTCCCACCAGTAACTTGAAAAACAAAAACAGCAAGCAAGCATTATTTAATTATTTAATAATTATATGAATCATTTGTAGGGTTATTTCACAGTTTAACAGTTGTGGTATCTATTTTATGGTATTGGTATTATATTATTTATTTTATATTGTATTGAACACATTGAGTCTTCTATACTTTTGTGCAGAAATACAGCATTTACTTCTTTTTTTTTTAACACCATTCTATCTTTTCATTGATTCATACAGAATTTTCGACAATCTTTAATAATCAAACTGGCTTCTCTGTCAATATTTCACATTTTAATTGAGATGTGGCCAGTAATTCTGGAGGTCTGGAATCACATTTTGAATCTTCTTATTAAATTAATCATTATAGTTCTCAATTAATTATTATATTAAATAAAAAACAAATCTAACATTCTTTTATATCTGCATGAAATTCGAATCTTTTGAAGCTCCTTTTCTTGTTTTTAAAAAAGACACAGGAGAGCAAATAAGAGCTACATCCACAGCTTGTTTCCAAAAAGTTGAGAGGATAAATGAATTATTGAATTGTTCTGTTTATTGGTACACTAACTGTCAGTTCATTTGTATTGCAGACTTATGAATGAATACAAGGGTAGTTTTAATGATATATACTCTAGCTACTGTGTTCCATTTTGAAGCTAAATTTATTTGAGAGAAATAGTTGAGGCCTTTTTGGTGTATATCAATCAAATTCCCAAACCGAGCTGATGCCATCAAGGACATTAAGACGTGATTGGCTTCATGGCTTCCTGTTGGACTCCTGTAGTCAAAGGCGGAATTATTTCATTGCTTTCTGGGGAAAACATCTTACAATCACTTCTCTACAGTCTTCCCTTGAGCCATTGTTAGATTTTGATAAGCACAGAGCCATGTTGTAAGCAAGATGTCATTTAGCTTCTGTTTGAGTGTGACATGTTTTGAAATCGAATCATTTTCACAGGCTGAAATAAACAAAGCAATTGACCACATTCCACCCCGTGGACAGTGAACAGACAATCAGAGGTTGATAGAAACAGTTGATGGTAAAGATGGAATGGCAATGCTTGCACTGCCTTCCCTAAATAGCAAATCTGATCCATCAAACACCATGGAAACAAACAAAACCTATCCCCATTGCATTATTCTGGATTCTCTGTCAAGGCTGTGATTTTGCATTTTCTAAGCCTTCAGTAAATCTGCGTATACACATAAGAAATAATGAGCCTTATTTACCAGATACATTACTTTGTTTTGATGAACAACATATTTCAAGTTACCTGACAAGACTTTCTAAATCTTTGCCATAAATGAATTTCATCATTCACTATCCTAGATATTCCTTAATTAAATTGTTTTTGATGACAAACTGTGAATTGGGGATTTTAATATGGGGGCTTATGGAGATTGACTTGTTCTGTAGCCAGCCTCAAGTGGCCGTTCGAGGAACTGCAGCAGGATGAAATATAGTTTTAGCAGTCTAGTTTATCAATGTTTATTATTAATACTATATTAACATCAATATGACAGACTTGTATGTAAACTGAGAGGCAGCCTGCAGGCTTAAGTTGCTCTCTGCTGCAGCCTTTGGTGTGAGTGCATGATGATGATCTAATCTGGATATTTATAAATTCTCATGAGAATTTTTTTAAAATAAATTATGGCAGCTGGAACGAAAGTGGGCACTATTCAGAGATTCACTCAAACTGTAAATGCAAGCTGGACAAAACTAGATTTTGAGAAGTTCACCTGTCTAATCCCCAGAGTAAATTAAACCCTGAGGAAAACATAATGCCCAAAGAATCAATTCTATTTCTCTGACGCAGCAGTGTGTAAGTGGATGTTTTTCCTCTTGGATGCCACAGAGAAGGATTATTTCAGGGTTTTTCCTTGCTATTTCATTCAAATTTTCTTTTATTGCATTCTTTCGTTCGTTCTTCTTTTAATATCAAGAGTTTTTTCATTTGAATCCAGTATCAGTTTAAATTGTTATTGGATTTAATTTTTAGGTGAGTTTGTTTGTTTTTAAATTTAATTTCCGCTGCAGTTTTTGTACTTCAGAATATTTTTTTTTGTTCAGCTGTTATCTGGTGTGGGAGTAATACAGTCATAAATTGGTAATGATGTTGATGGATTTTTCAACTAGACTGCAGAAAAACTCAACATGATGTCTCTTAGTCCCTATACACAGACAAGTTGAATTTAGCTTCAGTTGAACAATATGAGCACACCTTTACTTACACATCTTTACTTTACCAAGACAACAGATGAAACTTTTAAATCCAAATCATGGAGATGGGAGAAATCCATTAATTCAAGAAGTTCACTCAGAATGAAAATTAATGACAAGACTGGTTTGATTTGTGGTTTTGATGTCTACATGATCAATGATTTTATTTTAAAGTCCGGACACACCACTTTTAGTGGCACTGTACCAAATGTAATTTTAGCAAATCTATATCCCCTAATGTCCTTGCCTGGCAGTGTTTAGTTACTTATAAAATCTATCACCATTTGTTTCAAAGCCTAACAAAGTTCATCTCTATTCATTATGTTGCAGCTATAACAGTTACTGTCAATAGATTGACAAAATAACAGCACAGAGCATGGACTAAATGTTAAACATGTTTAACCAATATGTTCATAATTTTGGCATTGTGCTGCAATCTGTAGCTCCCATAATTTCATTTATTTATGTCAACAGTGTGTTTGCAGCAACTGATGCAACATCATGCAAATTACATATTGCAGGAAATAGGACGGTAAAAGTATGAATTTCAATCATTAATAATAATCGTGAAGCTGACAAACATGGAAACACTTCCTTCCTTCCATGGTAAATCCCCCACTGTGCCTTCACCGCGTGCTATATTTGTATAATCTGTTTCCTGTTTTGTTGCGGAGCTCATCATCGCATGTATCATCGCAATCCTGATGCACATGTGATACAACACACACAATACATACACAGACAGAAATACACATATCTGTCCTACTTAAAGGATAAGTCATAGCCATGTGGGTAGGGTGAGTTTTAATTGCCAGGGTTTTGACATACCTGTTTGTGAAACTCCTGCCTTCACACCACTGTACTGTAGGCAAATTGGATTTATTTTTTCAAGGGTCAAAGCTTTAAAAAGAAATTACATTTTAAAAAATAATGCAGCTACAGTGTATGAGTCCAGGCAGCTAGACTTTTGACGTGACCTTTTGTTCAAAACTGATTTGGCAAAGCAAATTAGCAATAACGTTTTTGTTGGGGATAGGTCTGCTGTAATGCACTTGTATCATGTGCATTAAGCAGCCATGCAAGAACCTTGCTTAAATAAAGCAGCGTAAAATTGTGAAAATCAACAAAAAAAAGTGTTTTAAAAAAAGTACAAAGATGAAAAGATTATTTAAAATAAACATTTTGACAATTTTCTTGATTGAAAAGAGGTCAATACAATTTGTCCTTTCTCATGTAATAATTGCTTACATTAACCTTCATACTTTCTCCTGATGTCCTTCAGGTTATGCTCCAGTCACAGGAATGTGCCACCCAGTCAGGAGCTGCACCCTCAACCATGAAGACGGCTTCTCTTCAGCCTTCGTTGTGGCTCACGAGACTGGACATGTGTAGGTTCTTATTATGTTCTTCCTTATTTGTCTTGCCAAGGTGAAACTGCTTTGTAGTTCCACATAATACCACAGTCGTGAATGTTAAGTGTGAACATTTTCCTGGGGCTTTTTTCCCATGATCTCTATGTTAAGTGACACGAAGGACCTTTTAGCAGATTGCCCTTTAGCACTCTGACAGTGAATGTGTCAGCCTTCTTTGAATAAGCACAAGGACTCAATCATTATTTGTTGTCATGCCCTCCACCCTTTTCCAACCACTGCATGCATTTTATACACATTCCACGCTTCCTGCAACACATTTCACTCCTGTACAGAAGTCCACACATACATAGACACCAGACACACTCAGAAATAAGCATATATTAAATGTCAATACCAAGCAACACACTGCCACAACAGGTGTATGTCATGTTTAGAGTCACGTTGTTAAGCAATCGCTTGATCCTGTGGAAATGCAGATCTTGTCCATGTGAATGAATACATGCAGGCTGAACATGAAGCAGGAAAGAATTTGGTGGAATTTGGAATGGATGAGGCGTGCATGTATTAATACGGGCTGTGTCTGAAATCACACGCTATATTTAAGCAATATTACACACGAGGATGTAATTTAACGTCATTATTGGCACGACAGTGATGTGATAGGTTAGCGTCACTGAAGTGCCAATAATAAGTTTTCAACAAAACCAAACAGGAATTCTCTTAGTATCTGCAAATAAATAGACCAAACTCAAGAATTCAAAGAACTCCCCAAATCAGACAAAACACAAATTTTCATATGTGACGCAAAATGACCAGTGACCAAAACAAACATCCATAAAAGAAAAAAAAAAAGCCACACGTCTTCTTTCTTTACCTTAGCTTGTTGAATAAGGCACCAAACAGACATTCACCGGGGAGAATAGCTAATTAGTTGCTCCGTTACAGCACATGAATAATGTCTGCAATATAATGCCTGCAATAAAAAAATTCGGTCTTGTTAGATGCTGGTTACTCTTCATTATCATCTACTACACTTGAGGCCATGCAAAGGACTATGTAAGGTGCTGATTTGTTTAAATATGTGAATGTTAAATATGTTTTTCGTTTCTTATGATTGGCACTATGCCAGCCTCCCAGCTGCTGTCAATCAAACACAGACAGGTTCATCTAGCTGGCTGAGATGAAAAGAAACATTTCTGATATTTCCATGAAGACCCTTTTTTTCTTTTTAGTAATAAAAATATTAACAATACATTTAAAACATTTTTTTAAACTATAAAAAGAGACTATATGTGGGATAATGTTCAGATTCAGCAGATTTGAACACCATCTGTAGGATGTAACCAAACCTACAAGACAACAAATACAAGTTCTCATTTGTTGCTGGGGTTTTATTTTTATCGTGGTGAAATGAAATGGCCTGGACAGGCAGAATGATGGTGTAGAGGAAAGAGAAGCTGTCTTTCAGCAGGAGCAGCAGCCGTTTGACAGAGTCAACCAGCTGAGACAGCAAGGATCTATCCTGCTGAAATATCCCAGAGCGAGACACCAAATCTTCGTCACTTCATGGTTGTTGCTCTGCGGCTAACCCTGGAGGCAAGTGAACATACGGTTACGTCTTCAGGGATCAATAGACTTCACGGGGAAAAAATAATCGTTTAAAAACAACTCGTTAACTAGGGGCTGCGCTGTACACACTCACAGCTTTGTGGTGCTGAGACCTAAATCTCAAGATTAAATCCTTAATTAGCCACTGTGAGAGCAATTCACAAATGCTGAGACAGCCTCTAAGCTGAAGAACAGCTTAAACGTGCTTCTTTAGCTGAAGAGGTAAATTGCTACAGGAACATACGGTTCGTCCTAAAATGTGGTTATTAAAGATTGCGTATAGATACGCACGTTTGTGGCAGAGTTTGTGCTCCGGGTACGATCACCTGTGAGAAGTATAAAAGGCTAAAAGACAGACTGGCTGTGCTAGCATAGCTGTTGACTTGCTAGTTTTTGTTCATAAGAAATATGATCATAACCAATACACGTGTACAACTGTCCATATTTACAACAGTGGTATTGCTCTCCGAAACTGGGGGCGCTAAATCGCAAAAGTACTCATTTCTATGTTGCGTTAAAGTTTACAGAGACTGCATATAATGTCTGCATTATTAAACTTAATTGCACCTTACTTCTTGTGAAATCAATCTCTGTACAGTGGGATTTATGATTTAGGTCAAGCGACTTTGAATCTAAGAGCACTAGTAATATAATGCAATTACAAACTTTTAGACCATGAATAATTATACTTAGTGATCCTAAAGCTTCAAAACAGCTCATCTCTTCACCTAAGAAAAGATAGTCTAAGAGCAGGCACATTCCCACTTTGTTTGTAATTAACCTGTTGCCATGGTTAGGACCTTTTATTTAATGTGACTACTTGAAATATGTTATGAAGTAGTGTCATATCATTATTTCCTCAGGCATACAGTGTTATTTTGATGGGGAGACTGAGTGTTTAATCAAGACATGCCACCACTTGTATCTAGGTAACCATACCATTAAATGAACCCTGTGATCATTGATGCAGGAGGAGTACATTTGTAAGATGTGACTCACAGCAAAGACCTGGCCTTATTAGTTTCAGTATGTTTATATACATAGATGTCTTATTTTGAATATTTTAAATAGCACTATATGAGGTTTCTGAGAATATACTAAATTTAAACACATATACAAAACGTCTTGATTATACCGTACAAAGTTTAAGCCATAGCCTCCTCAGATGATCTTTGGAGCACCCACACAAGAGCCTGAGGAGACATTGATTTAATCAGCAGCAGTCAGACATCAGACAGACAGGTTGACATTGAAGAGACCCACTGAGGAAACCAACAAAGAAGAAGTCATGAACAAGATGTGTCAAGATGTGTGTCCACACTGTGCATTTCGTTGACAACCTTTACCATCTAAGTGATAACACAATAATGGACGAGATAGAGGTTCTGGACCCCATGACCTGAAACAAGTTTGTTAATACAAGGATGTGTCACTTTCCGTGTGCGTCGCAGCCGCTTTATGCAGCCTAGTCAATGTTTCAGACCCCACCAGCAGTCACAGTCCATTTCAGAAGCATCCCAAAAGCGGGTCTCTGCTTGGCCCCGCAGGAATATGAGACTGTTGTATTTGTGACGGACGCCGCAAGCAGCCCGCGTTAATCTGCCCAGAGCAGCTCAAGCTGGCTGGAAGTCAGACACAGAAACGGCATAAAGAATCCGGTTGACATGCTGTGCAAACTAAAAACAGCCAAAAGGGAAACAATTTAACTACGTACGATATTTACACATTTAGAAGCATATTTTGAAGTTCCTAAACCAAGGAAAATTACCAAATCTGAGCAAAGTCTGGCGGGCAAACCGCTCCGCTTCTGAAACGCTCCCTGTGGGGTTTGAAATCGCATGGAGGACTGACCAAATTAGCGACACGGCTGTGACATGAGAGAGACGTGCCTGGTTGGGTTAGGGTATAAGTATGCTTCAAAGCAAGTTCTTGTCTGTTCTAACATCATCTGAACCTCCTGTGCCCAGACTTACTACTGATCTCAACAATTTTTTTGTAACTCTGAAACTGGTGGCACAGTGGCTACGAAACGAAGCGATAGTGGAAGTGCAAAAAAATTGCAGTTCCCTGAATGGACAGAACGTTTTTATCTCCATAAGTGCCCATATTAAAATGCGCAGTATCTAATTCATCACAACTGTACTGGGAAGATTTTTTTTATATAACTCCTTTCAAACTATATTAGGGTTTAAAGTTATGCATAATGAAGAGCCGCTTTGATTAACAAGTGGCTTGTTTGAGCAACCAGGCTTCCAGCCCACTTCAGTGCCAGGACTACTAAGATGCTGCTAAGATAGTCAGAGCCACCGCACTCTGAGCTTCACAGCAGCTCTTCAGAAACCGGTTATTGACATCACAGAGACAATGCACATCTTCATTCAAATAGCCGTTAGCAGCTAGTGTGCAGCAGAGTCCCGTGGTGTGTTAACAGCTAACTGAGCTAATAGAGCTAACATAGGTGGTGCTCACGTAAAAAGTACTACAATGGAGTGTAATCTGTTAGTCAGAGGCAGCGACCTTGTAATGACAATTGTCAACTCACAAAACAAACATTGTCGGTCCACATGACAAAAGTCATGGTATCTATGGTATCTGCAATACAGTGTATAGGTAGGCTACATACAGTAGTAAATACTAATACAGTAATAGGCTGAATTTGTGCCCTCAAAAAAAAAAAATTCTTGCTGCAGACAAAGTGGCCTTGCCCCTAAAATTATGAAATTCCAGGCCTGATTATAACAAGCACAAAACAGGAGAACTATGATTTTCTTTCGCAGAAATTAGTAGACCCTTGACACTGATTTAGATAAGCATTTGAATATTGATTCAGACTAGTTTTTTTAGCAGATATCTGCCAGCCAATCAAAAATGAGTGCTTTCCATTCCTATTGCTCAAGTGAACTGAATATCAGTATGGCTGATAAAATGTGGCTATATTAATGGAGAGAGATTGTCTGCTCTGACATCTGTGAAAGAACTGAAAGATATGTAACAAATTAAACAAATCCTACACACTATTCAATGTCCAATTAATTGTTAAAAATTGTTCATATTTGATCAGAAAAGTCCATTCTTGGAAATAGTAGTTTGACACAAAAATAAATAAATAATTCTTACTTAATTTATTAAAGTCTATTTACTTGCTTTTTCTTGCGAGCAGAAGTGAGCAGAACCAAGTCACTGCACTACATCTTTAGATACATCATGTGAAAAAAGAATGTACCTATTTACACAGATTTCAGTATGTCTGGATTATTTTATTTTTTTCTTATTCCTTGTGAAAATTTGCACCTCCAAACAAGGGATAATGTCAAGCTATTCACACAGCTGCAGAACCACTTTTTTTAACATTTGATTCATTTCTAAAAAATAACTGAATAGGAATTTGTGTTGGTGACATTGAAACACACGGTATTGATGTCGACATTGACGCTGACATGCGTATTTATTGATGCTCACTGTTGTAAATGGATAGTACAGGATGTACTGCAGTGCAGAATGAACACATCAGCTTCTGTGCACAGCTTCCTAGCTTACTCTCACTGTCCATTCTCGCTGTGTGGTATATTGTGGTTTAGAAAACAACAATGAATGCATCCTTAGTGTTAATTAATAACAGTTACATTAATGACTGCAAATTCACAAAATTAGGCCTGTTTGGTCCAATTACTTTTCATAACTCTCAACCCTACCTGCTGTAAATATCAGTACTAATCAGTACAATGTGTACATCAGTACATAGTTTCTTCAGAATCAGTTTGAAATACTCTTCTGTGGATTTTAATATCAAACATCTATGTGAAGGAGTTAGTTTCCATCAAAGCAGAGCAGAACATCAAGGAATTCATAGGAAATTTTCCCTCATTCAAAGTTGGCAAGTATTGATCTTTAGTTATACTGTATATTATTTATACTTTATCCATGTTTTATAACAAAATTTTGAAGTTTAAAAGTTCAGTCTTGACCTTTTGAAATAGTGTTTTGACAAACTATTCTCAAGTCAAGTCCTCAAACTAGCTTTTTCTGAAACATTCAACCATATCACGGTTGTCTTCAGTGAATGGAGTTTGCTCAGTTGTCAGTGAGATTGATGTGTTGACATATGAGCTTCAGGGGAAAAAAACTACTACTATTATGACTATTAACTGTAATGTCCCCAGTTGAGTTTGGATTGTTTCGTTGAACATTTTGAATATATATTTATCTTTGTTATAATGTCCCCCCAATGACATCTGAATAACAGGATGGTGCTTTGGTGGTTTTAAGGCACCGACCATTAGCCGTCCCTGGTGTCATGGTACTGGTAAAATAATTTGTTGTTTGGTGAAGGGCAGTGTCTCTCAAACTTTTTACACCACCTCAGAAACTAAATAAGAAAACCAACTAATCAGAAACTAAACCAAAATAGTTCATGTACTCAATCAAGGGTTATCATATGTCTGTCCTGAAAAATGTCTGGAAAAATGACACTTCCATAAGCGTAGTGTCAAACAAAACAAAACTGGGTTTAGAGACAGTCCTTCAGAGAAAAGAGGCTGGCCCACAAAGAGTTGTGTTTTTCAGTCTCTTCTTGCCACTCTTGTTTCTCTGACATCTTCCCTCTGGTAATATCATAGTAGGCAAGACCTGCCTTCTTCATCGTAAATGACAACCTGTGACTGTGACACTGGTTTGTCATTGCCTGTCTCTTTCCATCCATTCATCCATTCTCTGCTTATCCTTATCAGGGTTGTGGCTGTTGTGGATTGGAAGTGAATAAGACCATTTTCTGGTCTGGACTTCATAAACCACCAACAGCTCAGAGCTTCTGTGTTGCACTGCATCATTTGCCTCCATTTAAATGCTTGTCAATTTTTTTTTATTACTATTGAATTTTTCTCACTATCCACATGGCTAAACAGACATTTCAACTCAATTCTGTTTTGCAAGCCTCTATCAGGGGACAGCACATTTCCACCACCCTTTATGCTGTTGGTCCTTCCTTTTTGTTTCAACACAAAATTAGCTTATGTGCGTTTGCCCATTTGGTTTGGTTCAACTGGGCTACTGTGAAACATTTCATGTCTAATGTGAACCACCAAACAAACCCCATGTGGGTCCATGTAGCTCTGATGATGCAAGATGAAAATCACCTGTTGACAGGTTTAGGCCTCTCGAAGGAGTTTTCCTCAGTCCCGACAAACTGAACCAAACTAGACGAGTGAAAAACAACTTCAGTCGCACCAGCAACTTTGTCTGCACCAACGAAATATTAACAACAGGTGTAGTAATTGTCCATCAGGGTCACAGTAATGCTATCCCGCATCACAGCATGTTTATGATTCTGTCTGGTCATGTTATGTTCAAAATACCATCTGTATTATGAATTGCTTCAGATGTCTCATCTGGGCGTCTGTGGTGTTTCACACACTGAGCAAATATAACAGCTGACATCTCTATTATTAGTGCTGTATGATGAAGCCACTGGCAGGTGAGAGAACAATAAACCAGAACATCGCTTTGTGAGGGTAAAGAGAGTTTTGCTGGATGAGAATGTGTGTTTGCCTTTTAATGCCTCCAGTGAACAGTTTGATTTTTTTCAGTTCAGATGACTGACTGAAAGTGCCATTGTGCATGGATGAACACATATCTGATCTGTCATGGCAATACTAATCTAGAGAAGGAAAATCACTTGGGATGCATGATATGATTGGCTTATTAGTACAGGTCTTGTTGTGGATGATTGCAAATGAAAATGAATGTCAGGAAGAAGGAAGAAAAGAAATGAGGAAATGAAAGGGGAGATAATAATTAGGCATATTTACAAACAACTCATATAGCTCCTATAACGACACCTGTAAGTTACCACAATAGTAGCGGAGTTAAACTAAAAGTAAAACATCTCACCAAGCTGAAAAAGTGCCATAAATCATACTATAAATAAACTATTTGAATAAATATGTATTAAGTAACTTTCTATTTCTAGCTATTGAAAGCAAGTATGAGTAAAATCTTTGTTGCATGAAAGTCTGGGGGGATTTATCTTACTATCCTGCAGATTTCTAAATACTTGCTTGTCTCTCCCTGTGGGAGCAGGTTGGGCATGGAGCACGATGGTCAAGGCAACCGCTGCGGGGACGAAACAGCGATGGGAAGCGTAATGGCTCCTCTGGTGCAGGCGGCCTTCCATCGATACCACTGGTCCATGTGCAGCGGACAGGAGCTGAAGAGATACATCCAGTGAGTTCATGTTTACATTCACAGCAAAGTGGGTGATGTTACTATGACTATATTTGACTATATGACTCTTTACTATTTTAGCAGTGGTAGAAGATGGCAGAGCTGGAGCCAAAATGAACAACGCTGAAAGTAGCAGTAATAGTAATAGTAGGATATAATATAGTTTAAGAGTCAAGATTTATGTCAAACAAGTAATTTATCGAGTTGCTGTTGCGATTTGTATTTAAAATGGTAATATATTTTACAGGACTGTTGTCCTGTGTTGTCGATGTGTGCACCTGCCATCACAATTTGCAACTGCAAAATTTAACACATCTGTAAGAATTTCGCAGTCGACCAATTAAACCATTAAAACATATGCAAACTGGCTTTTGCAAGTACAGAATCTTGTGAAGACTGGACAAAATTTGTAGGTGGATCTGGACTACTAAGAGACAGTCTGTGGAAAAACCTTTTAGATATCCTGCTTACTAGCAGACACACAAATATACAGTATATATGTCAATAAAATAAATTCACACTACAGTATATTAACTAATGATTTTAAGTAAGGTGTGCTGAAAGTTTCATTCTTATTGTCATGGAAACTAACTTTGACTGCATCTTTTCTAATGGAAATGCACATTTTAACCCTAATGATGATGTAAAATATGTTCTTTCAATTGAAACATCATGCCATCTCCAAACAGGACACTGAAAGAGCCCGTATGAGCCTCAGCACATGCAGCGATGGCCTGTGTTCAGTTCATAAACATTGAGTTTTTCACTCAGCTGTAAAATAATCAATTTCTGACAGGGAAAGATCAGTAGAGCGTGGACACCAAACAAAACTGGAATGCATTAAAGGGTATGACAATGGCAATGTGCAATCAATCACTGCACAGTAGAGCAGCTGGAATCACTGCAGAGAAAAATCTCTGTACTGTATATAGTCTTGACTGCAGTATGACAATGTGGGATGGTAAACGTGAAAGCTTTGGTTCTGAAAGGGAAAGTGTGGAAAGGGGAAGTGAAATGTCTTGAAATGTTTAAAATCATTTTATACACACAAAAGGCACATATACCTTTGTCTGACTCTGAGCAGGCTTTAGCTGTCTCCCTCGCCTTGAAAAGAATTGAGAGAAATGTACTGCAGCTGAGACACTTTTCACCGTCTGGCCACATGTGGCTAAATCTGTCCGTAACCTGAAATAAAAATGCATAACTTACAGAAAAAAGAAACAGAACAAGTTGTCAAGAATTCCTTTGAAAGCTTTGTGTAGCAATCAGTTAAAAAATCCTCAGGTACTGTATCAAAGTGGCACATGTTCAAACAAGTGAGCAATTAGGAGCTGCATAAGAACAAAACACTAAATTGGAGGCTGTTTTGCTGCTCACGCAGATCTGAAATTAAATATTGAATCCAGGTTCATTCCATCTGTTTGTGAATCCATGTTGCTACATCTGCATGTGTTGGCTCATTAATTTGCTCATAAAGTGTGTGATGCAACCCCACACCTTATTAAACACTTTGTAATATGTAAATGTAATAATGAAAATTAGCAGCAAAGGGTTGACTCTATGTAGAAAGTATGACAGAGTGAATGACACAGTGAATAAAAGCAGTATTTTTTTGTTATATATAGACACATTACATTGTAATGAAAAATATTGAGTATGACAGCTCAGCCTTGTTGTTTCGATGCTGGTGATTTTATGTTGTGGAAATAATAAATGAGCAGGGGCCGTATTTATAAAACTTCTCAGTAAGAAGAGTTGTATAAAGTGATGAAATTCAAAGAAAATCCTTAGAATTGTGATGTTTTCTAAGAATTTCCCCTCAGAGTTAAGACTAGATCTTGTAAAGATAAGTTATTCACGAAGCATCCTAGCTCTTTAGAGAGCTCCTAAGGTGAAAAACTGTTGGAAGTAGAGTGGAGGACTTTTAAGAGCTTATGAGTTTTTTAAGCAGAGGAGAAAATGATGGAAAGTCCAAGTGGAAGGAGAAACATCCATCTGCTAAATGGCAGTGAAGTAATGAAACGCTACAGATTAGATTGTGCGGGGATCATTTTTAAAGGGTTGATCTCATTAGAGATGCGCTCACATCTCACACACGGTGCAATAAGTCTATATTGCCAGAAATGAAAGTGGAGATATTCCTAGAAAAATTAAACAGTGCAGCAGTGATGATTTGGGTCTGTCACAACTTTCCATCAGCAGAGTGATCACAGAAACTGTTTGACACAGTTCATTTCATTTTCACTGGATGTCCACAGCTTGCAGGCTCACAAAAGGGCATTCATGGTCATTAATTTCTGTTAATATCAAATAGATGAAATACTAAAATTACCAGGTAAATAAACATATGCAAATAAATATCAACTGTGAATAGGTTACTGCACAAGTAGGCCTGTTTTTTCAAACTATATGACTTATAATTGATTCAGCAATTAGTGATGTTCTTTAGTAAAATAGTATCATAATTACACCATGTTTTCAAACTAAATCATATGATTAGGCCCTTAGATTTTGCTGCTGCCCATTGTCACTAAGAGTGCCTTTTTATTTATTTATTTTGTTGTTTAATGGGGTCAACCACAATAGGTAAAAGTTTCTGTATCTTACTTGCTCAGAGTTGCTCAGAGATGTTTCCTAAATCACTCTTGAGCAAGGACTCTCAGAGCGTTTGTGAATGCAGCCCAAGGTCATGTATTGATTAGTTGGTCAACAAAATATTTATCAGCAACTGTGTTGATATTCAGTACATTTTTCGAAGTTATATTGGAAGCAAAAATAGCAAACATTCTCAGTTCCATACCACTGAAACTGGGTATGATTCCTTTTTAATTAAATGATTACATTTTTTTTTTCAATTTTAGGACTTAGCCTTGGGGTCAAAGAAATTCCATTTTACAGACTAAATTATTATCAATTAAAAGAGGAAACACTGAATCGCTAATGGAAATAATTGTGTTAATAATGTGAGTTGCAGCTCCACTCTGTTGTGTTATGGGGTAAACGCAGCAAATTGCAGCTATTGACTTTTAATTTACAGCAACACATTTCAATGGGAGTGGATCAAAAAAGGTGGGGGGCTCTTACTAAAATATGATGAGATGTACAAATATTGCTGGGGAATTAGGGATAAAGGTTTATGTCTAACGTAAGCCTATTTCAAAGCCTTGGTCTTTTTTATGATGGAAAAATTGAGTCTATGTTTAACTTTTTGACACCAGTGTCACCTCTTTTCATTTCCTGACAGCACATATGACTGTCTCTTGGATGACCCCTTTAAACATGACTGGCCGCAGCTTCCTGAACTTCCCGGCATCAACTACTCGATGGATGAGCAGTGTCGGTTTGACTTCGGAGTGGGCTATAAGATCTGCACTTCAGTGAGTACGACCCCCAGGTCTTTATTTATTTGAACAATGTGTACCCCATTCCAGAATATATGTCTGTAAGTGAATCTCAGCAGAGAAGAATGGAAAATAAAGAATTCATAGAAATTTAATTTACTCTCAAACAGCTAAGGAAAAATAAGATGTCTTTCAACTAGAACTTTATTTGGCTTTAGAAATGGTACTTGAGATGAGCCAAACAAAAGTTGGTCTGAGCTTTTTACAGAAAGACGTGCAGGAGATGATGATGATGATGGCAGCCTTCCGAGAAACTGGCTTTTAAAAATCAGCAGACATACAAGCAGAATCAGATTCTTCTTAGTGAGCACTTCAAATAGGCATCTGCTCACTTTACTGTAGTCACACCTGTTATTTGGCTAATTGTGTGCAGGTGGCAGGACAGTGTTCTGTCACCAATTTAACAACCAACATTTCTCTATTGTCTGTTTATCACCTCAATTTACACTAGTCTAAATGTTAAATTGCTAAATTTTCATTATTTTTAGATTTTTTTGGCAGACTTCTAATGAAGTTACAAATAGAGAAACAGCATACAGACTACAAAAGTGAGTTTAAAATTTCAGAAATCACAGCACCTGATGAGTACTTGGTTTGATGATGATTTTGATTGTAATATTCCAGGCACAAAACCTCATGCCCTTTCAGCGGACCTGTTTCTGACATTTATCAACTTCAAAAAACCTTTAAACCTGCCAAGGAATGAGTCATCTTGGATTTACTTTACTGGGCAGAGACCTTGGGGTAAATCTGACTGAGATCTTCAATTGATGTCGAAGGCCTTGACTTTAATCAAGGTCAAAACCCCTTAGGGATGAAGGGTGCATTGTTTGATTTGAATGTTTAAAAGAGTGAGGCGATCAGACCGCTCTGCTGTTTATTTTTATAGGAGACAGCACCAGAGCTAGCTAACAGCTAATTTGCACCTGCTGTCCCTGGACACAATAAATACCCTGCATAAAATACCACAGTACATGAAAATCCATCAATGTGAGATAATAAATAGAATCAGTATGATAAATATAAGGCAATCATTACTGCTGTCATTTTTGTCTTAGCCAAAGTTTGAGGGTAATTTTAAAATACAAATTGCAAATTGGCCATGCACCCTCTAAGAGGAATTATCAAAATTGAGGAAGCTGTATTAAGTCAACTGGTGTCTGATAAATTATTCAGATTCAATTTAACATTGTTGATGATCCTACTTGTTTTTTGAAGGACAGGATTGTGTCAATTATAGTGCCTATAATGGTATTTAACGCATGTCACAGATGTAATGACCTTGTAATGAAATACATGCAAATGTTGTTTGCATTAAGGGTCAAGCATGAATTAGCTAGCCAATCAGACGCCTTGTTCATTATATCTGTCAGTTTGGCTGCAGCATGTTCTTTAGAGCTTGCATGGGTAAAGATCACAGTATCATCAGCGTATATTTGGATACTAACATCTGGACATACTTGAGGATGATCGTGAAGATATACACTGAATAAAACTGGATAAAATAGATCCCTGAGGGACTCCATCTCTACAACTAGCAAATGAGGAACACCTATCACCCAACACAGTTCCTAAAAGCACAGCTCCGACAACATTTTTGATTTGTTCAACAAAAAGGTAATTTGCTGTCTCTGTCAAATGAATACAAATTAATATCTTACTGCTGTATCTTTCAAGTTAGAGCGTTTTGTTGCAGGTTGCTCTTTGCTAATTTTTCTGAAAGTTCGTTTTTGATCTGCATACATCAAAACTGCTAATACCAGCCACCAGCAGATTTGATCAAACCCCAGTAGTTATCTGTATTCAGAGTCATTACCAGTATTAAGATCCTTTATTTAAAGGGTGTCTGTGATTTTGTGACATTTTTTTTTTTAATGAGTCCAGTATCGAGTGAAAGCACTGCAGCCGCAGGCACAAAACAGGCTGCCACACAGAGAGACCTTTATATCAATCGTTATATTAAAGAGTAAGATCCTTTTCCTGTTGGTTCCTGACCAGAAACAGCTGTTATATTGCTCTGCTCAAAGTCACAGACTCTGGTAAAAACACAGGCACACATGGCACGTTCTGGTCTACTGCTGCCTCGATCAGTTAGTTCACCACCTGCCCACCACAAAATGGGAGAGAGATAAAGTTGGTAAACATAGTGGAACGTTGAGAAGCTAAACAGCAACATATTTACCTCAGAAGCTTCTGTATTGTATTGGAATTTAATGTGCCAAGTGGCTACAAAATCAATGCTAACATTGTTAAATTAGAAACACTTTTTATACATGATTTGTATGATTTTAATTTGTAAAGTCACTTTAATTATACAACTGGGATGAAAAGTGAAATATGTTCAAATGTAGTGGAGTAGAAATATATCAAAGCAAAACATTTAATATTCAAGTAAAGTACATTTACTCAGCTCCTGTTACTTTGTTACCTGAAATAAACACTCTTCACTGACTATTGATTAAACCACTGTAAAGAAGTCTGCTGGATCAATGTGGATCTATGCTGACAAAAGAACATGATATTTACTTCAAGTATGTTTACACTGTTCACCCAGACCTGCTGTCTGTAGCCAGTGGAACCAATGATGAGAAGGACCGATTTTTCTGAACATCGTATTTATCAAGGACATGTTGAATTGATTTACCTTTTTTAAAAAGGCTGTTGGCAAATTATGCACAGGCTCACTCTGTAGCCAGTAAATGTGCACTACCATGTAAATGCAATTAACATGTACAGAACTGGAAACACGATGAATGTTCAGAATGAATCGATTCACTTCTAGCACCTCAAATGAATTTGAGTCATTGCCAAGGTGAGCAGATGGCTCACTTTGTGTTTACAACTCCAGCCTCAGATAATGACCCAGCAGAAGTCTCAAGTCACTTATTGGCAAAGTGATTTAGCTTTCAAAACATTTGTCAGACACACAGTAGATCATATGATAGGACAAAAAATATTTTGAATGGTCTGAAAACAAGAGCGCAATTCAACCAAACACATTTACATACATGCACATGCTCTCTTACCAGACCCATGCATATATTAAAAAAAAATACACTACATGCCTCCTTGTTGTTTTGTTTGTTTCTTTTCTCTTTTTTTAAATATTAGGTATAATGAAGTCCATCTGATATTTGTAAAATGAAAGAACTGAGAATGAAATAGCACAGGCCAAAGAATTTCTGAATGTGTGTGTTCTCCGAGTTTGTGCCTCATGTTGATTACCTGAATGCCTGAAAGCAGACCTTATGTATTCAGGTGGTAACGGATATGTTGCAACCAAATTACTGCATTGGATTTGTTTAAAAATCCATCTTGAGTAGGTTGGGAAAAAAAAGAAGTGTTTTTCATGTAGGCACATCACAGAGGAGCTCAATATTTTGTGAAAAGAGAGATTCCCACACACTGAACCATTTCAGCAAATTAACTATTCAGTCCCTGCAGACTATCATTATACTTTGAGGATACATGTAGTGAATGCAAGAGCAGTGTGGGAAACCACTGTTTTTCCACTGTAATAAGCCATTTAGCCTGTTCAAGCTCCTTGTTTTCTAAACATGTGAAGGCTTTGCCAAACTAATGTCATAATTCTGTTTCTATTCACCTCTGGAATAAAGGGTTACTGTCTGAAAACTGAACAAAAGTTAAAACTATGCTGGAAACAATGATGGATGCTCACCCACAGATTTTTTTCTTTCAGGTGAAAAAAAACCCCAAACAAGGGTAAATGACTTGTTTAGGCAGGTATGGGTCTAACTCAATTATGTATTTATTTAATATTTATACATTACATTTAGATTCTTTGATTTCACATTTAACAAACATTGATTGTTCCTTTCAAAATAGCTGGAAATAAAACTCCAACCTGTGATCATTCATCACTGATCTGCTATGACAAGGCACAACCACACAATCCTCCTCTCCAAACTGTTGTTTTCTCCAAACACCACCCACCCGCATACACAAACACACTTTTAATGATCTCCAACAGGATGTCAGGACAAGCAGCTTTCATACTTTATTTTCACTGTCTCCTTTGTGTTTGATTACACCTCAGTCTTTTGTTTGACTGTGGAGTGATGGTGGTCCTGTAGCATCTGCAATTTTTGAACAATTGAGGCCAGCCTTCACAGTTAGCCTGAATTGTCCGACATGCACACATTGTTTGATCAGGCAGTCTCCCATACTCCTCTGTTTGCACCTCATGTAAACAAAACCGAGCCAGATTTACAACTGGAATAATGGGTGGCGCTGTACAGCAATTGTGCATCGCAGCCCGTTGGATTCCTTTCATGTCGCCAGCTAAAAAGGTTTTTGTTTGTTTAGAAAAAGTCATTAAATCCAGCTAATTGTCTTGTGTGCCTCTGCAAACAAAGAGCCACTCACTGGAAAAAGTCAAATTAATCTCAGTGTTCAAGTCTTTTAGTCCTTTCTATCAAGTCCTAATAAATGAGCTGGACAGAGGAAGTGGTTTTAAATCAGTGACCCCCTCATTTGTTAGTATGAACTGGTGTCATGCCAGAATTTTACTGCATAGATGGAGAGAAGTTTACTGGAAATGGAAGAAGCCACCGGACCACAGTAAATCTCGGAATGGCTTTTAGTTGTTGGAGAGGCTTTCGTGAAAGCTAGTCATGACTGTGTTAGCAAAGTCGTTAACTTTTTGATCTTAAGTAGTATCTTAAGTAAAAGAAATACATGTGTACACCTGCCCATATTTTATGCCAGTGGTATTGCACTATGAAACTGGGGATGTTAAATCTCAAAAATACCAATTTTTAGTTAACGTTGCTTTAAAGGTCAGTCTTCATCTAATACTGAATTTGTACCAATCTGAGTGATGACAGATAGAAAGCACAGAAATATCTCCAGCAAGGCATCAAATTACACCTAACAATAGACAATGACGCTGGTTGTCTGATGATGGGCAGGATTTTTAGAGAGTATTTAAAAACAGTAACAGATTTGCACAAGGGATGAATTGTGTGAACAGTGTGAGTGAGTCAGACTAGCTATGATAATTTAAAGATATCATTCTGCTACAGCAAAATATTAGTTAATTAAAAGAACATTAGGCCGGGGATGGAGACCATTTAACAGGAATTTCTCATGTCAGTCCAACAAGGAAAATAAGTACTTTATTCATTCTAAAAGTGGATTGCACATTTGCTTTTTTGAACCATAATTAGTCTTTCTCTAACCCTAATATGGTGTTTTATTTTTGTAACCCTAACCATACATTGAGCAGGGCTGGATTAACCTGTTAACAGGCTCCATTAACCACACATTCTTTACTTCTCTGTTCACTGTGCACTCTCAGAATAATAAATGGCCCCAGGTTTAATAGAGCAATGACATTATTGTTGGGTTAGTGGCACAGCTTAGTCTCTGTAGGTTCAGCAGGAAAACAATAGCAGGATAGAAGGCAATAACTACACAAATGGAGTGGAAAATAAGCACAACAATAAACAGGTAAGGTGATTATTGAAATTACTGTCTGAGTGTATAATGACTGTATACGCTCCCCAATTTCGACACCTAGCACAAGTTTTGAGAGTCAGAACTATGGAAATAATGCATGTATGGATTTAATATCAGTAATTACATAACTATGCTTCTGAAACTGGAGTTATATAAAGTCTCCTCTTGCCTCTGTGTAAAAAAGTGACAACTGTAATCTGAGTAAGATGAAGATGAGAAAAAACTTCATGATTTAGAGAACAGTGTCACCCAGTAAAGGGAAGAGACTGACCAGTTTGAGAGTTACATCTCAACCTGTTGAAAGGAACTGGTCTAAAAGGTAATTTTAGGGCTCATATTGTTCACAAAACCTCTTGGTATAGAGATGCTTCAGACAGCTGAGAGCCCCATTTTTGAGTTCTCTCAAATCAGTCTGATGATCTGTTCTAATCCTTGACGAAAACGTCAGACCACCCTCTCTGAAGAGGAGGTTAGCAATAAGCTGTTCCCCAAGAAAACCATGATAACACACTCTGCTTTAGTGCCTCTGATAGTGGAGCCCAAAACACCTGTGTACAACCGTTTGGTCTGTGGGGTGTCAGCTGTCTATTAGATTGTGACTGTGTGGAATAAATCTACCTCTTCTGTATTTGTATCAAACCCATCATCCTAATCTATATTACTGTGCATAGTGGGTAACAATGTTCAGTTCTAAGCATAGGCATTTTGAATATCACAGCTTGGTGTTTTCTTAGAAATCAGTGTTTTAACACAATGTCTCAGAGGCATTTCTCAGAAGGAATATTAATATTTTCTGCACACAGTCTGACTGTTAACCTGTGGGTTATGCATCACAATATGAGGGATGAAGCTATACATATGCTCGGCTTAAGTATGCATATACAGTACACCAGCTCACTTAGCTTAACACACGATTTTCCTCTTTTCTGCATTTCAGTTTCGCACATTTGATCCATGTAAACAGCTGTGGTGCAGTCATCCTGACAACCCTTACTTCTGCAAAACCAAGAAGGGGCCACCGCTTGATGGGACAGAGTGTGCCCCTGGAAAAGTAAGTTTGTCTATTACATATGGCACTGCATGGCCAACAATATGTAGACACCCACAAAAACTAGACACACAGGTGAACATGTTAATGAGATATTGTACAAGCATACATGTAGAAGTTTTTTCATCTGATCCCGGAACTTGGCTAAAGGGATTTTCTCCCATTCAGCTACAAGAACATTATTAAGATCCAACAAATATGTTGAGTGATGTGGTCTGGCTTCATCCCGAAGGGGTTGAGGTTAGGGCTCTGCCCAGGAAAACCATTTTTTGGACCTGGAATGTGCTCTACCAAAACTGTTAACAGAAAGTTGGAAGCATTCTATTGTCTAAAACACTGTTGTATTACGTAAAATTAAAATATCCCTTAACTAGAACTAAGGAGTATAGCCTAACCCTTAAAAAACAACCTCAGTACAGCCACATACATTCAGCCATATAGTGTACACACATTTCTTTCCTGTATTATCATTTACTGAGTCCGAAAAGGAGGCTTTTGTGTTTGGCTTACTTTTCCTCTCTGTCCAACCCTGTCATCCTCTGTAGTGGTGCTACAAAGGTCACTGCATGTGGAAAAACCCTAATCAGGTCAAGCAAGATGGAGCTTGGGGCGTCTGGAGCAAATATGGCTCATGCTCTCGATCCTGTGGAACTGGAGTTCGCTTCCGGACACGTCAGTGCAACAACCCAGCGTGAGTGGCAAAAGCAACAGTTACATGATGTGATACTGAGAGGCATCATGAATGATCAGTAATGAAGAAATTTCAGCTGATTCTAATTGGCAGTTATAATTGTATATACAGAAAGAAGAGTAGAGCAGTGTAAGTATGGGCATTTAATACACCTGACTTTCATGCAGGAGACTATAGTTCACATAATGTCACAGTTCAACAGTGAGCGGATCTGCTTTACCCATTGGGTACATTTCGAAACCTAACAGTCTTAACCTAACCTTTGCCTTATTATAACGACTGAAACATTGACAAATGACTTTTGTAGCCTGCAACAGTGAAACTAAATCTACCTACCAGAACCTCTTAAGTTTGTTTAGTCACTGATGCAGTTACACATCCCATAATCAATGAGATATAACGTGAGCTTTAGAGGTGCTGATAGGTGGATTTTGTCACCTTTGGGCAGATCCACGCTTAGCTAAGCTAACCTAAGTTAACAGCCTCCTTGCTGTCGCTTCATATTCATTTAACAGACATGAGAATGGTCTAATATCAATCTCAAGTTATTTCTGGAACAGTCATATGGGTCGTTTTTGGAAGGAATAGACAACCTAATCTCAGCTCCACAGCCCTAGATTTGTTTTCATTTTAAAATGTCTTAAGCCCCAACCAACGCTGACTCAAGTGACATCACTTGAGGCAAATTATCAGACTTTGTGCAACTCCCTCAAAAGGTTTTATTTACTCTTTTTACATCTGGATCAGTGGAATTCCCCTTTAATGCTATTTTGGGGGTTATAAATGGCTTTACAAAGAAAAACTTTGTAATTGAAATATAATTTCTTTTTTTTTTTTTTTTGAATATTGAAGATAATCCTTAAAGATTTATGGTGGTTATTGTTACATTGAGATGGTTGAACTAAATTAGGTTAAGCACCTTATACAAAATGGACATATAGTAAATGAATCACTACTTTAGTGGGTCATATTATTGCATGGTGTTAGTAATGGTCGACAACTCACATTATATGAGCTTATTTAAGCTCTTGGCATTTTAGCATCACTTTTCAAGCAGGATTTCTTTTCAGATTCTTGTCTTCAAGGAAGTGCGCACATATCTCCTCTGATGGCTCATCTGATATTCATCCATTTTCTTCCCCCAGACCTTCCAACGGTGGCCAGGACTGCCCAGGAGTAAATTATGAATATCAGCTGTGCAACACCGACGACTGCCCCAAGCACTTTGAAGATTTCCGAGCCCAGCAGTGCCAGCTTCGCAACTCCCACTTTGAGTTCCAGAATGCCAAACATCATTGGCTGCCCTACGAGCATCCCGACGGTAAGCCAGAAAAATGTCAACAGATTGTTTTGTTCCAGCAAGAGACTGGTGTGTTTTCTTTAAGCCAAAAAAGAACAGTGAATTTCGCCAAGAGCAAGTGATCTGGATTTTTACAGACAGAACTAAACAAAGATACATATAAAACATTGATGTTCCACACAGTTTTACACAGTTTCAACATACAACACTGACCACTCTTTTGTGCAAAATTAACATTTTCAAGTTTTGTCTTCTCTTTTCTTTTTTTGGTCTCATCACTGTACCATGATGCACAGTTTAAAACCATTCAAGCTCAAAATGTGTTCTTTCTGCAAAGGTGATAGACCTCGACAACACAGATAAAAAAAAAAAAAAACTGTATCCTATTTATTTGCCACTTATTGCCCCTAAGTTGGCCTGGCTTTGAAAGTCAGTCATGTGGAAAAGTAGAAAAACTGCAGTACAGTGAAGTGGTGACCCATTGTTCTATGAAAGGTAAAGAGCTTTCCTTGTTAATGTTTTAAATTAGTGTGCATACACACAATACAATCCCAAATGTACAAGACTGTTGTAGTAAAACATTTATTTTTCATTTGTCCCATGGCATAAAATAAATCACCATTTTCAGCACACTTGATTCCACTGTAACAGGGATGTGATAAAACATCAGTCATGTTTTCCAAAGATTTCCATGTGGGTTAAAAATGCAGATAGAGATAAAAGATGAGAATTCAACTTTAAAATAAAAAGATGAACTGAGCTGTATTTTTACATTTACATTTAGTCATTTAGCTGACGCTTTTATCCAAAGCAACTTAGCAATTTGGGGTTCAGTATCTTGCCCAAGGACACTTCGACATGCAGACTGAAGGAGCTGGGGATCGAACCGCCGATCATCTGATTAGTGGATGACCCGCTCTACCTCCTGAGCCACAGCTGCCCACAACATATGTATCCATGCATCACTGTGTTTGGCTACAGGTGTGACACCGTACAACTATACATGTAATCAATTACCACACTCTTTAAAAACTACAGAACCTAGCTCTTTAGTGCATGTCTCACTATGTTATTGTTACATAAATGAAAATGACAGAAGCCCACAGGTACATTTTCTGCAAGTTTTTGCATTTAATACACCACTTTTTATTGTTGGGAGGTCTCTCAAGCAAACTAGTGAGCAAAACAATTTTGGATGGGTGTTATTTCAAGCAGGTTATTATAATCCCTGCAGCAGCAGTGATGGAAAAGTGTATCAGTCTTTGGGGCGAAAAGATTACAAAGGGTCAAGGTCATTCTACCAGATACCAATTAAAAAATGCATGGGTTTAACAACATAAACTGCTTGGATCTGACCTGAGTGGGGGTAGGCTTACTGTTCTATTCTACTGTTCTGCAGGAGATGTTTTACGCAAGAAAGTATGTAAGAAAAAAAAAACGCATTTATAATCTATGAAATGTAAAAAAAATCCTTCATAATATTTTTGATTTTCCTTTTTGGATAATTCAATCACAATCTGATTATATGTTGTCTTGTAGCCAGCAAGAGATGCCACTTGTATTGCCAGTCAAAGGAGACAGGAGATGTGGCGTACATGAAGCAGCTGGTGCATGATGGGACACGATGCTCCTACAAAGATGCCTACAGTATCTGCGTGCGTGGAGAGTGTGTGGTAAGGACATGTTTAAACTACATGATTTTGACAGATTAAAAGCTGCATTCGATAAACACACACATTAGCAGCTGCAGGCTGATTGAATTTTAAATGTTGTCATTAAATTACACAGCGTGATGTTGGTAAACTGGATTAGAAGTATCAGGTTCAGCTTTGAATGTGCCTTGATAAAATGCTCACTCACTGCTGAAGCGTTATTATATAGCAGAAGTTTTATGATGTTTTTATTGGATTTCTCCCCTGATAGCAATAATTTATTAAGTGTCAATAAGTACAAATGCAGTCTGTTTTATGTAACTTGTGTTCCACAATATGTTCAAAGATTAGCCGTTTATGTGAAATATGTCACAGCTGAATTCAGCAACTAATAGCAGATGCATTTTGTAGGAGCAGTGGTGAAAACATGTAAAATCTCACAGTAGGAGAGTTAGGACTCAACATATAAAGAACCCTGGATCTATATGAGTTCATTGGCCATCATTAAACAAAGATATCATGTAAGAAAACAAACCAAACTAAAAATATCACCACCTTGGCCAAGGTGCCAGAGATTGACTCGATTTGTCTGAATGTCTGATTGAGGGTATGACTCATAACTCCTCTGACTCCTCAGACCGAATGAAACCTTGAGTGTGAACTTGCCCTCCAGCAGGCTGCTTCCTCCAGAAGCAATCTGATGAGTCAAGTTTGTGTCAAATCAGCACTGATAATCTGATATCTAATGAAGCCTTAGCGAAAGCATCTACAGGTTGACTTCTCATTAAAACTATGTTGTGACTTTTACAGTTTCAAGACCAAAAAGGATCTTAGCTTATCTGTCTAATTGTGTTCTTGGTTTCCAGAAAGTTGGCTGCGACAGAGAGATTGGCTCTTACAAAGTTGAGGACAAATGTGGTGTGTGTGGTGGGGACAACTCCCACTGTCGCACTGTTAAAGGAACCTTCACCCGAACACCAAAGAAAGCTGGTAAGAACACGATGTCTGCAGAGAATTCTTTCAAAAACAAAGTTTCAAAGGTTCATTTTTAACATTAACAGGTTCTCCCAATTCTTTTCCTGCATGTTTTCTCAACCAGTTTGTTCGTGGATGCAGATTGTAAATAATAATGAATGCTTATAATTCATTATACACTGTGAGTGAATGATAACTGTTAATAAGATGCTGCACTGTGCATTTACACGAGTTTATTTGGCAGACACTTTTGTCCAAAGAGAAATGTACACATTGGATTCACACATACATAGGATACATTCATTTCAGTATTCATTTATTTATTTACATACATTTTCAACAGAAATTACATCACAAAGAAGTATGAACAAATCATTACTATAGAAATTATTATCCACAGTGTAACTCGTGTTTCAGTTCAGTGTTTGGAGTAATATAGGATAAAGTATCAGGATTGTTGCTATGGTACACAATACACTCTGATTTAAATGGCAGAGACGTGGCAACGGAGATGGCCAAAGATGTAAATAGGCCACTTTTGGAGCTTCTCTGCTTATCCTCTAAGAAGGTAATCCGTGAAGAAATGCGTAACATGACTGTATTTGAAAATCCACTATGGGTGCTTTGCACTGAAGTGCAAGAGGACTGAAATTGAACTATGTATTTTCTCCTGAAATGAGAAATACTGAGGGAGTTGGCAGTTTACTCCGCATTCATACAGCTGAAGGCAAATACACACATGAACACATTCATTCTGATGACAGCAAATGAGCTTTAGGCAAAAATTAGAGAAAGACTATGACTAAATTAACATCACTCGATGCAGGAGGTGGATGCAACAAACAGACTACACCTGTGTATATTTTAGCTAAATTGGACACTGTACAAACAGTGTTTATTAATACAGTTTAACAGGCACTGGGTAGCAGATGTAATCTTCTGAAGTGTGAGCTGTGCTGTTGCAAAAGTAAAGCCAGAAAAAACTTTATTTATTTATTTATTTATTTATTTTTGTGTCTGAGCAATGGTCACTTGAATATTTTTTTGCAGCAGTGCCATTATTTCTTTGAAGAGGCTCTTCAACTAGAGTCCAATTTCTTACTGTGTACTAAGTCTAAGCAGGTTCTGAGTTGAACTTTATGGTTCAATCTTGACCTTTGAAATAATAGTTTGACAAAAATCTTCAGTCATATGTCTTTGCATATGTCATGTTAGTGGATGGAGATATCATCACCATAGTAAAGAACAAGTAGTAAAGTAATTTTTAGTATGTTGTGTGGTCACAGTGTACAGCTACTGCAACAGGATTAGGCTGTACTTAGGTGCAGTGGTGCTTTGAGCTAATGCTAGCAATCTCACAATAATAACGCTAAAGTACTGCTTTTTGGCAGGTCCAAATTTTGTTGTGTAAAGTATTTTGGCTGGTGAGTGAGGCAACCCTAGCAGCCACTTGTAGAATTTCTGCATTTGGCTGGTATGGTGCTAAATTCTATATTTGTGACTTGTCCCTGGCTTCAGAAAGATCTAGAAAAAAAACTAATTTAATCATTTGCCAAACTAGTTCACTTGGCAGTGGCATTCCAAGGTTACAGTTTGATTGACATCATTATTATTATAAACACTATTATTATGTATAAACAGGTGAATGCCACTGTATTTGTAGTTAGTACATACATGGAATTAAGACACAGTTTATGAAATGATGTTGATAATGTCTATAATCTTATTAATAACGCTTTATAAATGTAGTTTTTGTTAATGTGTTGAAGATTTGACTTACCAGTCATTTGGATTTTTAATTTGCATTTTTTTGTCATAATAATATGGAAGATAAAACATTTGGATAACTTGAGTCTTGCATAGTCTCACACACTTGTCAGTCTAACTGTGATGGGGACATCCATAAGTATTTTTTGAAAATGAAAACAACAGCTTTACAGGAATGTCATATACTGATTTGCATGTGAGCAAAGAGGCGTTTGTGACATTGCTTCCACCTCCTGTAGATCTCCATGTCATCTCTGTTGAACACGTGCAGAATTTGCATTCACAGCTAATAAATGAGTCTAACGGGAGGGTGCAGAGTGACATGGAAGTGTGCTGAGTATCTGACAGCTGTCACAGCCATCACACAGAACAGCTGGGTTCATTTGGATTAGGAATCTTATTAATTAGCAGAGAAATAAATGAATCTAATCTCTCTCTTTTTTTTCTTTTTTTTCAATTTCATTAACAAATTGAGCTTTCCTTTTATACCAACTTCTTTAATTCAAACTGTTTTCCTTGAGGTTTTCACCCCTCTCCACACACACACACACACACACCAATGCCAATACGAAACTCACCCACTGTGCAGTGTAAAATTGAATGAAGGAGTGTAAGTGGTTAATTTCCTTTTTGAGAAATGTGTCTTCACATTAACCGCCAGCATGAAGAGAATAACTCATAACAGTTTAACGGTTTCTTAATGCCATCACAATGTCTTTAAGTCAATAGAGAGTTTCAGACAAAAATGAAGCAATGGACTTTCTGAGACCCCGGACATGATGGCTTCATCAAACCTTTCCAGGAAATGCTATGTTGAAACTGTGATCATTCCTTTTTTTTTTTCTTAACATCTCACTCTCATTTAACCACTCACGTTTTTTAACAGGGAAACAGTTAAGCAAGAGAGCCCAAAAAGAAACCGCTTTGTTGGAAAACACAATATGCAAGTATCCAGTGTTACTGAATCCTTCACAACTGCTTTTCTAGCATTGTCTGTCCAGCTTGTAGTGCAGATGGATGCCTAACACTGTAGAGACCTAGAGACATGAGTGACATAAGCTGCTGTTTCTTCTGTTCCTTGTTAGTACTTAAGTGTCTATTTAGGTTTGACTCGACTGTCATGACTGTCACGGGTTCATTATCCAGTCAAGTCTCTAAAACCCTCTGTAAGACGTTGTTCTTGATATGTATGGTCTTTTAATGTAAATTTCTCTTGGGCAATTGCTTCAACAGCCTAACAAACTAACGTTAAAGTCTTTGTGCAGATAAAAATGTCACATTAAACAAACCTGCAGACTTTTGGAGGCAATCTGGGATGTTGTTGGCCATTTACAATCTGATTGATTGAACCTCAACTGGCATGCTGATGCTCGGTTCAACCCAAACATACACACCCGCAGGGTCTTCAGACAACTAGCTTGTGTGCCGTATTTCCCATCAGTCTGCCAAAAACTCTGTAATCAAATTGTAGTTTCTATCGAGCGGCTTGTGGCTCTGAAATTGGCTACCATCAGAGGATGTCCTCACAGAAGCGAGAGGGCATCTTTTGCCATTTTCCAAAAGTTAGATTGCAATTTATGTCTTCAAAATACTGTAGAGTGAGCAGCACCCTTTACTCTGCCACCTGTTGTAACCTTGTGTGAGCCCTGCGACAGTATGCCAGTTGCATTCATAATCACCCGTGTCAGGAGGCCCCGGGTGACGGACCTGCCTGTCAAATCTAAAGGCGAGTAATTACAAGGCTGCAGTTCAGTCCTGGTGATTGGCAAGCGCCACCCTGCCAGCAAAATAGTTTGCCTCCTCATCCGGTGTGAATTCCTCTGGTCCCTGCTATGCTAATTAAATATGCCTCCACTGTAGGTGATGTTGTTGCAGAGAAACAGTGACACGGTGAAATGGAGAAGAGAGGAAACACTGCAAGACTAACTAACTGATTCATTTCATTTTAAAGGGAAGACCAGAGGAGCTTTCTCTTTGCCCAAAGGAGCTCGAAATGTGTTTTTAAATGAAACTGAAGACTCTAAAAATGTACTTGGTGAGTCACGGTAGGTTTGCAAGTGGTGGACATCCAGACAGAAGGTGACTTTGCAGCCCTATAGTCTGAAGAACCTGTTACTAATGCCTTATTGAAACATGGCTCACAGCTATTTTCATTCGCATCCTGTTTGCACATAATCAATATGAACATAGAGGAAGGGAGTTCATTTGAGAGACTTTATGATTGTGTAGTAGTAGTAGTACAAGAACATATCGATGGCAGAACAGAGGATGTGAATGAACTGCCTGTTTCAATGAAATTTTTACCTGCAGGCTTCTACAGTGAGGAGGAAACCTGATGTAGACATTTTCTTTTCTTCTCAAACTCCTTCAATCAACTTTGTAGAGCAAAGTGAACAAAACTTCTGAAACATGCACAATGTCCACCACTGCAAATAAACAGATTATTTCTGTACCTGCTTAACTTACCTGTCTCTGTCTTATCTTTCCTAACCCCCATCTTTTGCTTCTGCTGCCGCTGCTACAAACTTGGCAAAGGTTACCTTAAGATGTTTCACATTCCTCCTGGAGCTAGACATGTGATCATCCAAGAACATGAGGCCTCCCCTCAAATTCTTGGTAAGTCTGACATCCTTACACAAACACATGGATGCCTAAAAATAGCTCTATCACCATCCTCCTCATGTTTTCCTGGAAGACTAATGGAAACATATAGGTTCTGTGAATTCATAGATAATAGACTTTGCATAATTTATTCCTTGTCACCTCCTAGACTGAAAAAAATTAGTCTTCATATTGCTCATTTATTATTCATCAAGCCATTAAAGAGAGATATCTAGATTAGTCGGTTCTCTCTGTGCTGGAAAAATGGGAATACATTTTTTTTTTTCAACTATGCAGAGGTAAATTCACAGTCATGGTCAAGCATATTTAAAAGGGATCAGCATTATTTATCACCAGGATAATAGAAATAGAACAGAATAAGTCCGTTTGAAATGTTATCTTATTCATATTTATTCATATTTTATTTAACCATTGCAAGGTCCTGTCTAGAACATTTTGAGGACTCAGAGGAGAGGAACACATCTATATGTACAACAGAGAAAAACAACAGTTGACTGCAAATGCCAGATATTCAGATATGTTTATGTTCAAGTGACAAATCACTAGTGGCTGTAGCAGCAGACTGCTGAGAGGTAGCTTTGCAAACTTGTTAACTTGTAGCATAAGAGAAGATACCCAGTGAAGCACATAACACCGCTGTCTTTGAAAAATCAATAAAACTGTGTAAGCTTTTTAATCAACCTGCCGAGTTTCTTTATTCTCTTAATCTATATTTAGATTGACATCTTGTGAGTTCATTCATGAAAAATGAAAAATTATAAAAGAACATTTTCAAGCTGACAGCATGTGTGCAGAACAGATAACACAGGTAATAGTGTAGTTTGTACAGTCATTAGTGCTCAGCAGGCAGTACAAGCAGTAGCAAATTAGTTTGCTAACGGTAGTACTAAACCCAGCTGGCTCCCTGTTGGTGACTTGACCCTGTATCTTACTGACCGTCAACATTGGTTTCTTTTATCCACAATAACAGTCATTCTTCATGTTATGATTTTTATCTTAATCAAGTCAATATTTTAACCTAAACCGTCATCTTTCCCTAACCCCATTTGAGTACATGTTGAGCCTAAACTTAATCAGACCTTAGCCAAAGCGGTGTCAGATCATTTTGTGAAGGCAAACAGATTTTGACATTTGATTTTGACTTATTGGTACAGTATATTCTCATATAGGTGTTCATATAGGGCTGCTTCTGACCATATATTGAAGACTGGGGAAAGGCACTAGCCTACTGTTGGCCAATCAAATTGTATTTGTATATGTTGGAATACATATTTAGGTAGGAAACAATCTAACAGACAGTCCTGACATATTTTAAAGTTGCAATGACTAGTGCTAGTCATTCATTTGGAATTATGAATATAACTCCAATATTAAGTATTTTAGCTCTGGCTTTGTCTTTGTAAAGTCCTATAAAAAAGGCTGCTTGATGCTCCACATTGTTGATCAATTTTGTTCTAAATTGGATGTTAATTCTTTATTATCAATTCATCCGATGCAAGTAAAAAGAATTTCCCCATTGAGGGATCAATAAAGTTAATCTTTTTTCTTCTACTGATTGATGCAGCTTTAAATTAACAAAAACGACTTCACATTTTATTTGTAACAAATCTATTATTGAGCACATCTGCATGCAACAAAACACAAACATGAAAGTTTGGAAAAAGAACATCAGAAAAATAGATTAAAAAATATTTATTCCTCATAAACAACGAGCTGTAGGATTCCCATAAAGACTTTGTGAGACAGATGATTGAAGGCATGGAAGAGGTAGAGCTAATCTTTTTGTTTCTTCTTGTGTGAGTGGCCCGAGGAAAGCATGATTTATTCAGCACAAGGGTGAAACGGGTCAACATCGATCTCCTCAGCCAGAGGCAGTGTTTTTTCAAAGAACTCTCTATAAGATTAACATTTATGCCCAACTTTTTTATCTGACACTCCAATCCTGGGATGTAGTTGAATGAGAAAAGGAGAGAAGTAAAGAAGCTAGCAGCCCTACAACAAAAAAAAAGAATATTAAGTAATAAGTAAGTCTTTAAAGTAAAAACAAGACGGTAAATGGCTTGCTTGAAAAAATTAAAGCAACAAATATGTATAATATCTTTATAATATATAAGTATATGGAAATAAGTATGAAAAAGCGAAGGAATTATTTCAAGTGAAATAAGTTTAAAAAATGAATAAAGCCCAGATCAACTTCTTTCAGTATTTGTTTGTCCTGAATTGATGGCATCTGAGTTTGCAATACACTTAAAAAATCATGATCTGAAGTCTACAGATCTACAAAATTCTTGACTGTTTGGCTTCATCTAAACTCAAGGTTGCAGTGAATAAGCCTTTAGGCATTTGTAGAAGATTCTTTTTTAGACAAAACAAAGTTTTTGATTTGGATTTGACACTTAAGTAGCCAAAACCAGGTTTCACATTTTAATTTGCTGATCACCAGTTTTGACTGACGATGACTGTGATTAGCTAGCTGATAACTACTAAATTTGTAAGCTGAATGAACACACCGTTTGAGATACTGAATATAATAATAATAATACCTTTATTTATATAGCACCTTTAAAAACAGCGTTTACGAAGTGCTTTGACAGACAAGCATGAACAAAATACTCAGGCAAAATAAGAAGAACCAACAACATTTAGAAGACAATAAAAAGCAATTCAAAAAAAAAAAAAAAAGTTAAGAAATGCATAAATTACATAAACAACCACATAACAAAAATAAAATAAAATAAAACACAGTGAAATAAAATGATTTAATTCAAGTTAAAAATATCAAAATATAAAAAAATATTGCCACAGCTTAAGCTTTTATAAGTGGACAATTGCTGTTCAGTGAAAGGGTTGAAAGTCAATTGTGCCCCGTCACAATATGTCTTTAAATTTCAAACAAAACCGTTAAAATTCACTATTGGTTACCTACTCTGAACTCTTGAGATACTGAATATCGCCCCATACACTCCGCTTTTGCAGTTCAGGGAAAGGGTGTAAAGTCAATTGTGTCTTGTCAGAATATGTCTTTGAAAGTCCTGCTTTAGATACAGACATTTTACCCCTCTCTTAGTATAACTGTCAAGTCAGTTTTTTTTATATAACCTAAAATCACAAATTTGCCTCAGGGGACTTGAACTGTTGTGAAATTGATTAGAAAACTAAAAGCATTCCTCGCATACCTAAAAATAGAAACAATCACTTTCTATTTTACATGCATGAGAGTGATGTAAGAAGTATGTCTGCCCCAAGCCAATGAGATTGTCTTTTTATTTCCTGCTCTGCGATCATTGTCTGATATGAACACTGGTGATTTCTCCCACTCTGTCACAACCGTTGTTAATCAACTGCCAAAGTATAGTGACATTCACCTTCCATTTTTCATATATGCAAAAAAATTCAACTTCAAAGCCTTATTACGAGGTGTTGACCCCTGCTGAATAGGATGAAAATGAGGATCAGAATAATTGGTCATTGCCCCTGATTTGTCTCCCCCTCACTGTGGGTTTGCTTGATAAGCGTTGACAGACAGGAGGCAGTTTTCCAGCTCAATCCCCAATCAGACTCAATCACAGATATTCAAGCTGGTAATTCTCGGGTGTACTGACATGTACAGAAGAGACTCTCATTTTGATGTCATATGATGAGAAGGATGATTTACGGAAAATGAAAGAGATTCATTCATAATACGTTTGAGTGTTTTCAGATATGCATGTACTGGTGTGTCTACAACTGCAATATGGGACTAAACCAGGAATGTTTGGTGTTTTTGTCCTTTTATGCAGGGATATTTATAACTTTGAACTATGTACCTCCATGTGAATTAGCATGCATATGGGCCATTTAAGCAATTAAGAGGAAATAATCATCACATTTGGTTGTTGAATATAAGAATATCCATCAATAACTAAGTTTTCTGTACAAACTGCTTTTGTTAGGTTTTCAATTTATTCCAAGATAACTGCGATAATAGTAATAACCTTTAGCATTAATGAAGGCTTTTAAATCACTCCTAAATCACATCAAAAAAGCTTGACCCCTTCAAAACAGCGTCATCAACTTCCACTATCTTTTTTTCTGTGCCTTTCAAAACCCCTGTTATCAAAAATCAATTGAGAAATACATTTTTTATGATGTGAAAACGTTGGATGGTTAAGGTCTGCTTAGATTTAGGCACAAAAAGTACTTCATTGTGGTTAGAGAAAAGATCATGGTTTGGGTTAAAATAAGGACTGTGCTAATGTTAGGAACAATTTGTCATTTTTATTTATTTACTTAACTACTGCATGAAGGTCAACAAATTTCATCTGTGAAATATTGGGAATATTGGCTCTGTGCTTCACAAGAGAACAGGACTGTACCAGATGAAAAATCCATCATTCACTGAGAAACATCTGTAAGACATGCCTTTATTTTGTCTAGCTCTGAAAGAAAAACAGGAAACTCTCCATTGCAGAAGCTGTTTTTTTAAGAAATGAGCAAGAGGGATTAAAAATACACAATATAACATCAATTACATTTTATAAACACTTAATCTAGAGTGCACATCTGGTTTTTGATGATGTGCGTTCCTTCGGGACCATTTTAACATCTTACGCTTGGTAAAAAATAGCTGTCAATTTTAGCCTCAGCATTATTCCTCTACTCTAGTTTTGTTAACAGCATCCATCCTTCCTGTGACTGTCATATTCTGTGCTGTTGATAGATCAGTGTGAAGATTTTTCTGACTCGCTTACATTTTTCCTGCTGTTTGTTCTGCATTTCGGTGTCAATATTTCATGTTTACTGTGGCAGCACAGAACCAGAGAATAATTAGAATGTATTCATGTAGCTGTATTTGAATCGGAAAAACCTAAGTTAGATGACAGGTTTTTGGGACTTTTGATAGGATGTTAAAATCCTATTTTCTGGTGCTCCAACTCTTTAGTCACTCATGATATGAGATAAAGATCATCACTAGAGAACTTGATGCAGATATACAGAAAGAAACAGTTAATAACGGTACTATTTTTAATGACATAAAAAAAAAAAATATCACACCTGACTTTTGCTCCTAAAAGACACACTTGATATCAGTCAGCATAATGCAGACGTAAGTGTCAGACTTGAGCATCAGGGGAGATGATCTGTAGCGGAGACATGTGGGTTGTTATAGCAACTCATTTTTCCCCATGGGATGCACTTAAATGTGTCAGATGTATTTAAAGCAGCTGACAAACATGCCCATTTTGATCTTCTCATTGATGACAACTTTCATTATATGCATAGTTTGGCAGCTTGTTTTGTATGATTTAGAAAATGAATCAGACTGTAATGTTCAGGCATAATCACTCTAAAGAGTGCCAAAATTCAGTGAATCACCCTTTTGGAGCACAATTTGAGCTTTTTTTTTTTTTCCAGTTAATAAGAACTTTTGTAATTGATAGGGTAAAGCCACTTACTCATAACAAATGACTGATTACAGCAATCAAGAACCAGGCAACGGGGCATTACATTCTCAACGGGAAGGGAGAGGAGGTCAAGTCCAGAAGCTTCATTGACTTGGGCGTGGAGTGGCACTACATCATCGAGGAGGACGTGGAGACACTACACACTGATGGACCTCTGCATGACCCAGTGGTGGTTCTGGTAATACTACCTCTTTCCCTGCCAAAGCTTATGTTTGAATTCATGTAAAAAGACTATTTGCTTAACAATGAGCACTGTACTGTATAAAAGAAGCAGTTCAGCCATACAGTTTAATCCCCCTCACTCCCCATTCTCCTCATTAATTTTCTATCACTATCTGTTAGATTATAATGAACGAAACTCATTCATTAACCAACAGAAAAGCAATTGTGTACTTTTTAAATTACTTTTTTCTTCAAGATGTCTGAGTATAAAACAGTAACAAAAGAACTGGAGTAAAACAGAAGAGAATGCCAAAAGATGAGAATGTATTTTAAAGAAACCTGAGTTAGCATGAAGTCTGTGAAGGTTCTCAGTCATCCAGGTCACCTTTGTTCGAGAAGGGATAAATCTGGGGCAACTGGCGATCCGTAAAGACATTTCACCTCTCATCCAAGAGGCTTCTCCAGTTCACCAGTCAGTCAGAACTAAGGAAGATCTACAACCAAGTCCAGTTGACCCAGATTTAATTAAAATGTATCATATACACTATGAAATAATACCTATATTTGATCTAAGATGAAGGTCTTTTATTCAACTTGATAATTCCACATACTGTTTTCTAAGAAAATGTGGAATATTCATTCATGTACAGCCTTCTTTAGTTATTACATAATTCAAGTAATCTCTCTCTTCCTGTCTCTCTCTTTGTCCCTCTCTCTGCATGTGTGTGTGTATGTGTGTAATCCCTCAAACTTAATACGCACACTAACACCTGTTTTCAAGTCTCTCCGTATCTGTACTCCTGCAGAGTATTTCATTCTGCCAGCAGTTTTGATTTGGAATTACTCTCTAATCCACTCTGCAACAACCCTGTAACACATACCTGATCCAGAGAAAAGATCAGAAACAGATGACGTTTCTGTAGACCATGCTATAGTGGGTTCACTCTAATCTTGTGCATGAACTCTCTTTTTTCTCTGTGGATTGCCTGCCATTTGTTCGACCAATTACCCTCCTGTATTAATGCCACGTAATAGTTTTCTCTGAACCTTGAGTTGATTTTATGGAACATGCTTTGCCAATTTTTCCCCTGTCTCTTGAAATTAAACATAATTCATTTATTTGCACAAATTTGCACTTTTATGTATTTTAATGCAAATACGCTACACAGAGGAAAATGCTATAATGGTAATATGTGGGGGTTTTTTTCTTCCTGTGATTTGCAGATTATACCCAAGGACAATGAAACACGGTCCACTTTAATGTACAAGTACATCATCCATGAAGATTCAGTGCCTGTCAACAACAACAATGTCATCCAGGAAGACACTTATGAATGGGCTCTGAAGAGCTGGTCTCCATGTTCCAAACCTTGTGCCGGAGGTAATGGATAAATTACCATCAAATTAGTAAAGAATAGAGAGGAATAATTTCTTTCTACTTCAGAAAATATGATTATCTGGATATTATACTATGTAGGCAGCCTTCAAATTCACAGTAATACAGTGCTGTTATATGTCAGACACAAACTTAGAGTGGCATTTTGTTTCAAGATAAAGTCACAGAACATGGAAAGTTTACAAAACCACTAGATGCAGAATAGATGGAAAATGGAGTCTGCACACTGGATAATGCTCCCGTGAACATTTATGAGTATACCACCGGAACTTTTCAGGCAAAGCCATTATTCAGATCCAAACACCTCCAAAGAGGTCACCTGACAGGCCATGCAATTACAAAATGGTGGACAAATAAAAGAAATCTATGAGATACATGAAATCATCATACTTTTATGGCTTATTGAGAGGAGAAAAATAAAAAGTCCCTATACCCCATTTATAGACATACTGTATATACACACAAGAAATGTATAAAGCTCCATAGTAAAGTTAAACATTTGACCAATTTGCCCGGTCAGTACAGAACCTGAATATTAATCAGAGCAACTTGAATATCACATGACTAGAGAATCAGTTATGAACCATCAACATATATTACAATAACAAAAAGAAAACAGAAATAGGAAAATGTGACTAATTTAGAGGTGCCTCTGCTTATCTAAAAAGGTAGTATATATACTGAATGCAGCACCTGCGCCTCACAGCAAAAAGGTTTCTGGTTTCAACTTCGGCTGGGGCCTTCCTGTGTGGAGTTGTTCTCCCTGTGTCTGTGTTGGTTCTCTCCAGGTACTCTGGCTTTCTCCTACAGTCCAAAGACATTAACTTAACAGGTTAATTGGTGACTCTATATTGTCCGTAGGTGTGAATGTGAGTGTGAATGGTTGTTTGCCTCTATGTGCCCTGTGATGAGCTGGCGACTGTACCCCTGACTTACGTCCAAAGTCTCCAGCCCCACCATGACCCTGAAGAGGATAAGCGGTTACAGATAATGGTTGGATGGATATATTGAATGCAATAGAGAGACAGGAAACAAAGCAAAAACAAGAGGTATATACAGTAACTTACAAGCCCGGGATATAATGTCAACATCAACATCAAAACAATCATTTTAAACCACGGCATATCATAAATCAATGCGCGCACACACAACTGATAAATAGAGGATACTGGCCAGAGAGAGCCTGCACAGAAGTCACTATAGATATGGCCAGTGGGTCCAAGATTCAAAATGCTTCCTTTCTGAGTAACAGTGAGTGATGGTTATGGTTATGTTTTACTGGTTTGATGCCCATGTATCTGAGAGAAGAAGCATTGTGTGCAACTTGCATGAAATGCACTGCCACTGAGTTTTTAATATCATGGTTTTCAGTGTTTGTTTTAGTGCTGATAGATACTTGCTTTAAAGGTCCAGTGTGTGATATTAATGGGGCTGTATTTACTGGCATAGCTATGTTTTCATTTGTATATAATCACCTGAAAATAAGAATTGTTATGCCTACATATCCACAGATTTCATAATGCTCACCGCATTAAACCACCAAGTTTCTACTGCAGCCCAGAATGGACTAGCCATTAGCCATCATAGATTCTCCTACACACTTGAAACCAGTGGGTGAATGCAATCATCACCACACCACTACGATGCCACTAAATCCTACACTCCTACACAGACTCAAGTGATCTGCTAGTTTTTTCTGATGAGGCCACGTGGGAATTGTAGCATATAGATTGGTGTTGTGACATCCTTGATGTTGAAAAGTTTTCCTTTTTGTCGGTGATTGAAGGTGTATTGATAGTGGGTTTGTGTGTGAAATTGCATTGTGGGCGGCAACATCTGCAATTGCCGTGAGGAATAGTCTGTAGAAAATGGGACGGACTCAGTGGTGGAATGTTGGCAGGTTTCTCAGATTGGGTTGTCTCTTATAGATAATGTGAGGTTGTTGAGTGCTGGATTCTATCATGTGCCAGTGTTTTCAAATGATACATTGAAATTCCCCGGCAAGGGGTGAGTATTGGTTCATACAATTGACTTTGGACTCAGCTGCTATAGATCTTGTGATACATTTCCAAAGCAGCTACGTGCCTGTGCAAACCATTGCCTTGTACTGTCTTTGTTCAAAAAGTTTCAGCAGCCTGGACTTGGAAGCCTACATCAGGACTACAGATGCGGTGAATGCGAGTGAACTGGGATATAGGCAGACTTCTCTTGAGTGGATGGGTGGATTGTCCTTTAAGAATAGAGATGAGATTCTGTCAGTGCTTTTATGCTACAAGTTAGAAATAAGCATATCGGAGTCCCCGTAAAGAACGATGTGTCCTTCATATGGCTGTGTCAAAATAAAGAAAATGTCATCAATTTACCTCTTCCAGTTGGAAATAAATGGCAGGTACAGGTTGTGTTGGTGACTAAAGGTGATTTTATGGTCAAAGTAGCCACAGCACTATAGAAAAAGAATACAAGTCGAATTGGGAGACATTTTATCCCCCATATTTGTGCCTAACACATGGAGGTAGAAATCACAGCCAAACAGAAGAAAATTAGATATGAGGACAATCTTGATGAGTTCCACAATGCAGTGGTACTGCTGATTTAAGAGAACCTGCAGCCTGTAGGCTAAATAAAAAAAAAATTTTTTTTTTTTTTTTTTTTTTTTTTTTTTCTTTCTCTTTTTTAAAAAAACTTTTTTTTTTTTTTTTTTCCTTAAAAAATATATCCGCAGAAAGTCTTGGGCTAGCACTTTTTTCATCCAACTGTTCAGCAGCACAGTGTTTCTTGCGAGACTGGTATGGATCCCTTATGGGTGGAGCCCCTCCCCTACCTGTATTTTGTCCTCTTCCTCCAGTAGGTGGTAGCTGGGGTCTGTCTCTCTGCCCAAAAGTCCCACCTTGGCACTTGAATTGGCACTGGATTCTGTTTTTTAAGTTTAATAAGGCCTCATTAATGTACTTCCATACCGCATTAAATTGCTTTGTTTTATGGTCCTCACCAGACAATGTCTTTCCTATGGTAAATATTTCATCAGTTGTTTCCAAATAAAGTAGGGTTTAAAATGAGCTTCTTATACACAATGGTGGAAAACATAATCTGTATTCTGTAGGATCTCTGCAAAATACCTTTTATCATTTATCCGATGACTATGTGGAATTTCTCCAGAGTCCCCCCTCCCCTCCCCATTGTTGGCTCTATGCCATATGCCAAACCTCAGTTGAAAACATAAAACAAGCTTGTGAATAAATACTTTTATAAGAGTGGTCTGAGTCAGTTGATGCCACCTTTGCAGTGTATTTCCATTTGATGACTCATCATTTAAAAGTATATAAAAAACTATGAGGGTGTTTATTTGAGCCTGTTTTTCAGAAGGAATTAATGCCAGTATCTTAATATAAAACAGATTTGTGTGTGTGTGTAGGTGTGTGTGTGTGTGTGTGTGTGAAACAAGGTATAAAAAAGAACAATTTTTTAATACTTTAAACTTAAAAATGTTTGTATATTTTTTCTAAACACAAGTCTAAAATTGTACCAAAAAATAAAATTAAAACAAAATAAAATAAAAAATACATAATAAATGGGTTATGCTTGTAACCGCCATGCCTTCAAAAATAGCTGTTGCCACGTGACATTATATTTTCTTGTGAACCCATTATTGGTATTTCTGATCATTTCTAGGTGGACATGACATGACCTCTTTAATCCATTGGCCATATGTTGATGAGAGAGAATCCTTTCATTTAGAGAAAATAAGTCTGCTGCCCAGCAGAGAGCAAGGCCATCATATTCATATTATGCTCATTAAAAGGAGCATCCACGAGGGCAAAACTAAACAAATTATTATGAAATTAATATACATGAATCTACTGCTTTCCCACATATTCTAGAAAAAGGTTTCCAAAATCGATTACCAAAATCTATACAGCTTTGGACATGACATGACAGAATATGTGATAATGTGCCAGGAGCTTGTTTGCATCGATGACCTGTAGGGTCAAAGTCTGCATTAATCTTAGATAAATATTTTGGAACAATGAAGACTGTGAACTTCTCTGTATTATACATATATATGACCAATCTTAAAAATCAGTGCCAGTTCTCCACAAAACAAAACCTCTCACTTGATCCAAAAGAACTCCACTACATTTAGTGTAACCAATAAACTCAAAAACTGTCAAGACAGGAAATATTCTTACATCTGTTGCAACTGTAAACCTTCTGAATTCAAGTTTCTACCTTTTACTGAACTGAGATTAGATTTGATGGATTACACAAACATTTTAAATAATTCATTTCTTTCACAGGGTTTCAATACACAAAGTATGGGTGTCGAAAGAAAGGAGACACCAAAATGGTCCATCGAGGCTACTGCGATGCCAACAAGAAGCCAAAACCCATCCACAGAATGTGTAATCTTCAGGACTGTACACAGCCTCAGTAAGTACAGACTTCCCAAAATGCTTCATAGGAAAATATATTGGTCAGTTTTTGCATGTGTTGATTAGACTCAAACTAGGACTCGGCTACAGCTTATTAAGATAAAAAATAAAAAAATGAAAAAAAAACTCATGATGTGTTGAATTTGAATTAGCTATTAACTGTAGTGGCTGTGGTAAAGTGGCAATGGAGAGAGAAAAAAAAATATTAAACTTATTTCTTGTTCTGGATTTCTTTGCTCTTCATAGGTCTATCAGTAAAGGTGACATATAAAGAGAAAAATTAAATCCTCAGTCAGCGCATATCTCACTATATATTGCAATATTGATGTGCATTGTGATATACATTTTCTGGAAAATCAGTTGAATAACTGTGAAAGGATACAATAACCAGACAAGAATATATTCTTTTGAAGGTGGCAAAGTATGACATCATGTATATTTTGGTCCACCTGAGATAGTGTACTTTGTGTGGTAATAATGTGGTTAATTGTCAGTGTAGTGGGAAAATTGCTGAAGTCAATGGTCAGTGGTGAGGTAAGGAGGGAAGAAAGTGTTCAGGAGCCTCTGATGTCTTATGCTGTAATATTTATTGACGCTTGGCCAAGGAGAATTAGAGACACTCTCAAAGTACATCAGGAGTGCCTGAGTCGGTCTCACATTCTGCAGAACTCATGCTGGTGGTCGGACTTTAAACCTCTACAGATAACAGATAATAGATAGATTGAAATGTTAAACTCATCAGAACAATTAACTTCTAATTTGCTACACGGAGTGGAGAAGTCAGTTAATCTTTAAAAATGAAATGAGTACGATTTAGAAATTGAATTATTCTAACTTAATGGAACTTAATGAAATCCTTAATTCAATATGTAGTGAAGTAGTTCAGATGCTTTGAGTGCTGCCAGGTTTCACCTTTTCTTTTAACACCCAGCTGACAAAAAAACAAAAGCTTCATGCCTTCAACACAAATTACAGTAGTTATCCCCTTCTGCTGTATCGCATTTGAGCAGCAGTATTAATCTGAATTTATACTTGTGTCTTAATGTTTGTTTTCCGCTTCTTTAAGTCTAAGATGGGCTCACGCAGTTGGAGACATAGGCCAAAGTCAATAAATCTCTACAATGTTTACACAGGGATGATTCTGCACTTTTTAGCTTTGAATCCCCTGTGCTAAGTGCGTGGGCAGGTCTACTTTTTATCAATACATCCTTTCATTGTGACTTGTTAGGAGAGTAATGAGTTTTGTCATGAGAGATCCATCATAGCAGCCTGTTTTAAGTTCTACCAAATGATGACTGGGCTGGGTAAGAAACAAGAGAACATCGATATTTAGATAGAGACTACAGATAGATAGAGAGAAGCCGACTATCTGACCACCGTGAATGACGAGAAACTGAGAAAGACGTTGGCGATGTACAGGCTCAGTGATCACAGCTTGGCCGTAGACTTGGCAGACACAGGCAGACCTGGCTGCCTAGAGGGGACAGCCAGGCTGTGTCAGCTCTGTCCACAGAGAGAGCTGGAGACAGAGCAGAATTTCCTCCTGCAGCACATCAGAACAAAGTTCTTCAATCAAAGTAAACACAAACCCCAAGATTTTGACTCACTCCGTGAGCAGAATAAAATGCAGCAAAAACTTGTCAGCACTATCGAGGCAGCTAGATATGTTAGAGCATGTCACAGCCTGAGGGACAACCAGCACAACACATGACAACTGTAGACAGTCTCCTCACAACACTCTGCCTTCTCATCTACATCTGATTTTATTTGAATATTTCTTTTTTTGTATTTGTAGATCACATTGATGTTTGATATTTAATCTTATATTAATATATTGTTATTATTTCTTTATTGGTGATATACACACACAATATTGACACATGATACATGATTCATGGTCCCTGTAGAATTTCCTTTTTTATTATTGTCGTGTGTAATCTGTTAGTTATTTGAAGGGAATAGGGCATTTTTTTATGTAAAAACAGCCATGCCAAATAAAAAAAAATTTCGGTGCTTTTTTATATAACACTGGCAAACTATTAGAGAATTTCTTCAGTAGTTTTATGAACTGCTGTGACTCTGGGAGATATATCCCATGATTGTCAGTTACTATACACAGTTATGCAGATCACGATTCATATGGACGTGAAAAGATTCTAAACATTTTCTATTATTGAAACAAAATGAAAGATTCAGATGATTATGCAGCCTTGGTGGAGTGATGTGCTCTTTGAGGACCTTCTCATTTTTTTCTACTTTCACTTTGACTGACTTTGTAATTTGGTCTCTAAGTTGGTCAGTGTTAGGAGACAGACCTTTGAAAAGAAAGGCGAATTCCCTCAATAGCTGGCCTGATTTTTTTTTTTTTTTTTTTTTTTCTTATCATTTTAGGCTCCCTACCTTGCTCCATAACTTTCCTTCCTTTAGTTCAGGAGAAGACCGAGATTTGAGGCAAACTTGAAAGGACTGAGCAGATAAGAAATGTCAAGGAAGAATTTGGGACAGTGTGCCTGAAAGAGTACAACAGATAATGTAGAGCGATATATAATCAGAAAAATGTATGTATTTTCCAGCTCAATCATTATGACAAACTGCTACTTCCTTTTCACAACAAACAAATGCAAATAGGCAGTGAGGAATGAAAGCTGGATACGCTCCACACTACAAATGTGTAACCCCTGTAGGTAAAAGAGGTTTAATTACTGTGCAATACATTAAAAACTTGCCATAGTAATTCAAATGGATCAAAAACTTAAGTACAAACATGTATAATCCTCTCTAACAACTAAGTACAATAGTTCAAAGATTTCTGCACAACATGCTTGTGGATCAAAGTAGACACTTTTCTTTTAGAATGAGCAGCAATGAACAAAGTGCAGACAGGTTTGTCAGTCTTAATGAAGAGTTCTGTAACTATTGTTTGCTGCACATACCTCTTAATGTTTAATGTAGGTGTGTATACAGCAGAAACAAAATCATATGACAGAATTGTTCAAAACTGGCCTGAATGCCTGACTGCTTGTGTTCATGCCCTGTCAGACTGAACAGATGAACACAAAGGTCGAAATCAAACCCAAACTACAAACATTAGTCAGTTTGTACTGAACTGGTATTTTCTTTTAAAGGGTCACCCAAATCACAAAATGTACTGTTCCCCTGATCTGATATAGATCTCTATCCAGTGGCATAGGTATCACCCATGAAATCAGTGCCATAAGCTGTCTGGGGCCCGTCCATGTCATATAAGCAAGTTTTAACTGAATTTGCAGCATGTACGTTGCATGGTGAGACTCCATGGCGACCTAGCAATTGTCTATGAGTGTTTCTGCGCACACAAGCATGCACTCAAAAAAAAAAAAAAATTCCCCTGGGGCCAATCACAGTTATGTTGCGCTGTTGTATCTATCACTAAGTTGTGATTTAAGTATATAGTCACACATACACATCATCTCATTATCCTGTTACACACACACAGTCTGGGTAAATGAAGAGAGAGAAGACAACAGTCATGCAGATTTCTGATGTTTACAAATGATTACAAATTAATGTAAATTTTGGTTTACTATAGACTTCTGAATAAAAAATAAAGTGTGTCAGTCAGTTAGCATGACAGCTTTCTGCAATAAGAAGTCTCTGTGGATGAGGCGTCAGCAGAAATGTGGCCTTCTTCTTTGCTGATTGGTGAGTCTCAATTTCTCTGAAGAAGTTTAGAAAGACTGCGTCTGCATTCATAGCACTCAGGCTTTGTTTCTCGCAAACATTTTCCAAACTGCATGCTTATTCTCCTCTGTAAGTAATTTCTATCCAAGGTCATTGACTGTTGTGTTCAAAGCTATTCACGTTTGTTCCTGAATTCCATACTTGATTCTTTGCTGCCCTGCAACAAAGCCTGAAATGTTTCACTCTCCATTGTGCATGTCTTTCTCCTCCATTCAAAACTCCCATTTACCATTTCAATAGAATTCAGGCCCAAATATTGTGAGGAATATTGTACTGTAGGAAAATAAAAAAAACATGTAGCAACATTGATTCCAATAGTTCTTATGAAAGTATACCGGTGAATATACATAATGTACCTCTTAAAACCTTAACCTAAGCCCTCAAAGGGGTTAGGGTTAGGGTTAGGAGTCTAACCCTGTATACAGTTTATAGTGTTTTTCTGTTGTTTATCCTAAAATACAAACACTCCTACACATTTTCCATATCTGCTTGCATGTACATATCTAGTCTGTTGGAGAACCAGAGAATTATTACGCCAACTGAAACATGGAGGACTGATCATAGGCCTGGTGAAAAGGATTATCTTGTTTGTTGACGGGTTCACAGATTCAGAACTGTATCAATCAGCTTGAAGACTGACCAATGTGAAAACACTGACATGTTTGTGCTCAATTTAAACTGAAGTAGATTATGCTTAGCTTTTACTGAAACTAGAAACTTATCAAAGAGGTATTGATATAAATGGATTTCATGGCATGTTTATTTTCCCATGCAGGAAAAAGTTGTTTCCTGCTGCCAGATGAGACTGTTCATTAGAGCTGCAATAATTAGTTGATTAATCAATTAGTCACTCAACAGAAAATGTAATCTTCTGTTGTTTGCACAAAGCATCAGCTGTCTGTGTGTGTGACAGACTTCCTCCCTCGTGTCCTTGGGAAAGGCTCTTTCTTAGAAACCATTTGATAACATGAACTTGAGCTTTGGGATATTGTGATAGGCTTAAGAGATCAGACAATTAGTCAAGAAAATAATCAGCAGATAAATCATTTGAGATAACTGTTAGCTGTAGCCGTACTGTTCAGCACAGTTTACAATAATTGGGCATCTCATTGCTTCAGTTCAGAGCTATTGAATTGCTTTACTGCACACAGTCGTGGGACCCACAGTAAGGACGCATTTAGACACGATCTGGCACTGTGGCAAAGTTATTTTATTTGGTTCACTCATACACTAATATGTACTCTCACATTAGCAGCTCGGTGTCTATTAGTACAGTATGGCTCATGCAGACTCTGTGAGCAACACACGGGTCCTTGGCTGTGACACTGGAGGACGTGCATGTCGTGCAGGAAATGTAAACAGTGTGCAGCATGTAGCCACGTCCAGCTGATATGCTTGTGTTTGTGTACTGTATGTGTTGTGTTTTTTGAACTTATGCACACCTGGACTTCCTTTCTTTGGTGGCCAAGTGTGCAACACAGTACAGGACATTTTTTGTCCAAATTCGTTGTCATGTTGATGTGAGGGTGCACAAACCACACAACTCAGTTGAGTTGGACTGACTAGAAGAAGATTCTTGATCAGTTTGACTGTGACTGGTGCAAATGACCATGATATTGAGAACTTGACTCCAGCTGAGACCACTGAGAATACAGTTTGTAGATATTTGGGCATAAACTTTTTTCCCTGATGGTGGCAAAGATGAAAAATGAAAAATTGTACTACTTAAAAAGTTATGTCAGTTCAGGTGCTGCGACTCAAAACCACAAATATCAACCTCATGGTGTGGCTATAGGAAAAGTTAGGTGATCACCGAAGTCAGCAGGGTTCATCGTCTGGGCACCATTAACATCTGGATTAAAGCTGTGGACCAACGTTGCCATCCCTAGAGCCATGCCATGGATAGAAATGTTAAAAACGTTGCAGATCTTTTTGATAATCATAAACACTGATAGCTTCTTTTATTATGTCTGCATGACATGTACAAAACATTTATAACGTGCCACATTACTATACAGAAATCAAAGAAGATAAGTAGATAGTAGATCATTTCTACTAGAGAGAAAAACAGTGAAATACAATAAAGATCAATATGACAGCACAACACTTGTTTCTGTCCCTGCGGTGGATGTACCAGACAAAAGGTGAATAATAATAATTATGAAACTGTCAGTAGCAGTATCATAACTCATTTGTTATGAGATACGGTGCTGCAGACTGGAGCCTGGCGGATGATTTTAAACATATATCATTGAAATACTTTGATGCAGCACTGAGTGAATTCCAAACTGGGTACTACTGTTCCCTGCTGTGAAGACTTTGAAAGGGAAGGAATGATAAGATTTTATAAAATTGTCATTGGTAGTGGCACATTGATAGTTTTGTCAGTCCTGCAAAACTAATCTGCATACATTTGTTTTTTATATGTTGTTTATCAAATTAAGACTTTGAGGACTCAAGAGGCCATCTAAAGAGAGGAATGAATATGTTTTTCACCCAAAGTGATTAATTGAGCTCTTGTCACCAACTGCTGATTGTTCAGGGATCTGCTCTCTGAATGAAGCGTTTATTTGATGTCTGTTTTTGTGTTGTTTGTAGTGTTTGTTTTGTTAGTTGATTGGTTCCTGCAGAGAACAAGTCCATTCAACAAATTAACCCAATGTGTGTCCAATGCTGATATGTAATTATTGTACGTAAAAGTCCCTGAAAATTATATTTTTTAGCCATGGTTGTGGACATTCCAGTCAGTCAGTCCACCACCACTTTGACCAAGACTCAAATATATATACAAATATAGGATGGGTTCATAATTTTTTTTGCTGCTGTCAGTAGTTCCTCAATCTTTTTAGTATGCAAACTGATTCATGCACTTTGGTTCAAACTGAAGTATCTCAACAATTATTGGATAGATCACCATGAAATTGAAAACTCACATTCATGTTTCCCTTTAAGAAGAACTGTTTATCTATGGTGATCCACTGACTTTTGCTCTAGCACCATCATCGGGTAAAAATTTCAATTTGTTTAGTACTCCGGTTTGGACAAATACCTGCAAAACTTAGGACATTACCATCAGCGTCTGCTGTACTTTGTATTTAGTGCTAATTAGCGAATATTAGCATGCTAACACACTAAACTATGATGGTGAACATGGAAAATATTGTACCTGCCTAACATCAGCCTGTCAGCGTCTTCATTGTGAGCATGTAAGCATGCAGATGTCAGTATTTAGCTCAAAGCACCAATGTGTATAGTACAGACTCAGAGCTGCAAGACTGGCTGCAGTAGTGTTAGACTTGTTTATAAGGGTATGCTTATACAAACAACATTGTTGGATGTAATATGTATATAACCATACTGGGCTCCATTTCTTTTTGTTCCATGTCTTTCCCATAGAAACAACATAGTCAGAAAACATTATCTACACAATACAAAATAATTATGAAAGAAGTATGAAAAATGGCAGCTCTCCACAGCAATTTCAGTTCCCACAGAAGATTTTCAACCATTTCCTCCCTCAGAAAACATTTGCAAAGGCTTCTTTGGAAATGGCTGTTTGTTCCCATAAGCTTGCTGTCTTCTCTTTTTTATTGTTACCTTTTATGGTACATTACCGCCACCAACTATTACTAACACCACCTACTGCATTTGAAACAAATGTATACCGTCTGATGCATGTGTTTGTGATGTGCATATGCACCTGTGTGCACACTGATAAAATGCATAATACACACAATTTCTGGATAGATTTAAAACTAGATTAAAAATGTTATTTCTGAGTGTCCTCTTTACCAGCTATGTTTGCATCTAATAAAGCCAAAACCAAATTTGTGATCAATGGGGATCCAATAATAACATCATATAATCACTATATATAGTATATTCACTTGCCTTTTGTCATACTGAACATTCTTTCACCACAGATTTATCTTCAGTGTTTGATGCAACCACTCGCACATACTGTGATTTTTTCCTATCATGTCTTGTGTGTATTTACTTCCTACCTTTGTTGTGTTATCTGTTCCACCCTCATTAGTTTTCACCTGTATCCTGTTGTCCTGTCTTGACTTGTGTATTTAGTCTGTCCTTGGTGTCAGTGTCAGGTCATCTGTGTATGTTCGCCAGTCCTATATCAGTTCCTCATTTCTGTTTAAGTTCCTCAGTCCTGTGTAAGTCTCCCAGTCCATTGTTTTGTCTCTGTGCTTCTCCCAGTGTTCTCTGTTCAGGATTTTGTCTGTTTGGATTTATCTTGGATTATTGGATTATTGGATGTTTTTGCCACGACTCATTAGCTACTTTTTTGATGTTTTGTTTTATTGAAATTATTTTTTGCTCACTTCTGCATTTGGGTTCACTTTTTGAACAAGCCGTGACACGTACTTATGCACTTATGCACTTATACCTTGCATGGCAGCCAATGCCATCAGTGTATGAATGTGTGTGAATGGGTGAATGAGATATGTCCTGTAAAAGCGCTTTGAGTGGTCGGAAGACTAGAAAGGCGCTATATAAGTACAGTCCATTTACCATTTATTTGTTCTTCTTTGAGTATTTACATTTTTTACATTTTATACTTCCACTCAACTACAATTAGAATAGAGAAAGATTAGAGAGAAATATACTTTGTATATATATATATATATATATATATATACTGTCATACATTAACTCACTGGGCCTCTCTCAGATTTCATATGTCAGAGTTATCAGTTCTACCAAAGAGTAATTCCACCTCAAAGTTTCTCAGTTTTATTTGAACAACCTTTTGAAGCCCAAAGGGGTAAAATTATTCAATAATTTACAAAAAAGAAATTTAATGAATACAGATGTGTAGCATAAATTTGTTTTACATTCCCATTAATCATCTTGCAACGCCTCAGATTTATATTGTGACCCTTTGGATGGGGCCCGACCCCTACTGAACTGTATATTAAGTAGTTAAAATTAGCGCCACGTCAACTACACACAGTGATAAATCAGTATTAACAATCTATCTTGTGTTGATACTGTTACTTTTGTTTTTGTTCTCCAACCATTGCTCTTCTTAAATGTGTATTTTTTTCTGATATAATCAACTAAACCTGCTGTATATTCTCAGTAATCTCGCCACTCTGATTTGTCCAGATGGATCTCAGAGGAATGGGAGCATTGCACCAAAACCTGTGGCAGCCTGGGCTTTCAGATCCGGACCGTTCGCTGTGTGCAATTCCTCCATGACAGCACCAACCGCTCCGTGCACAGCAAGTACTGCAGCGGGGAGAAGCCAGAGAGCCGGAGGCCCTGTAACAGAGTCCCATGTCCTGCCCAATGGAGGACCGGAGCGTGGTCAGAGGTTCAGTATCCAAATTATCTATTTAAAAGAGGCTGAATGACAGATTTTCTGTTAAACTCGTCTTTATTTTGGGTGTGGACAGTTTAGCAACAGATCCATCAGATTTTTTAACGGCAACTTGTTTCCTGTTAACTAATGTCAGCTTACTTGTTACCACCTCATCATTTACTTTATTTATTTATTTTCTTCCCTTTCCTCGACCCAAATGAGCTGTTTGAAACCATCGAAAATCCATTAAGTCAGACATCCAGCTGAGTGGTGAAGAGCAGATACAAGCTAATAAGATGCAATTCTAGATGCCAACAGTTAATTAATGCGAGTTGTGTTTGGATTTTTGATACGATGTAGCTCTTTATGTGCATATGTTTATTTGAGCTTGCAGGATAGTAGTGTGATAGTAAAATAATATTTTTATTTACAGAATTTTGCAGCTGCTGATAGAACCATGAATTGTGCATCACTTGCAACTGCCATCTGCCATCTGCCAACTGCCATCTCAATATTAAATGTCCATCTAAAATTTTCTGTAGTGATCTGTGAGGTTTTGATGATGATGAAGCCTTACAAACAGGATGAAAGCCTGACGTATAAATGAGTAGCATCAGTCAAGCAGGGATTTTTCTGATTCTTACTAGTGTCCATAGACAAGTTGTGAAAAGTTCTCTTACCAAAAATATACTGTAACAGACTGATGGATAAACAAAATATAAACAGTGCAGTTAATTGTGCATAACTTTAAGGCTTAATGTATTTGGAACAGTTCTCATGAACAGGGAAATTGCCACTTGCCATCTGCTCAAGTGGCTGCTTACTCACACGTGCTCTTAACAAAAATAACAAAACCGAACACTGGTGTTAGTTTAGTGTTAGTTTTAAAGTGTACTGAAGTAGCCTATCACATGACATAGTTAAGCGGCATTTGAGTCAAAAAAAAATGTTTTAAATGCAGGTGTAAGAACAAAACTTTCAATTTGAAAGATAACCTTTTATAATCATAACTATTCTAATTACCTATTAACTCCCCATGCTCTTTGATTTGTTTCTACAGGATGTCTCTTGTTCTTCTATGACTCACTCTGTATTGAGTGTTTTGTCAGACTGATTATAATTTGGGGTGCTTCAAATTTGCATTCTACCTCATGCCTCTGGGTGCACAGGGAGCTCTTTTCTCTGCTATTCTGCCTTCTGGTTGGCTGTTGCAGCGTGTAACCATCGTCTCCGTTTCTCACAGCTGTCTGTTTTGTGTAATTTTCCAGTTTCATTCCCTCATGGTCAATATCAGGTATTATAGGCTACTGACTGTGCCAAAGTCCGGGCATGACACCTTATAAGTGTGCTTCAGTGACTACCAACTCTCTGAAGACGCTAATAATTTTCACTCTGACTGCATGTGGCTATTAGCGCTGGCATTTGAGAATTGGACTTTGCAATGAGACTTATTCTCATAGAAAGCAAGGAGGGCCATATTTAAGCATACTACCTCATTTAAATGCATACATTTTCACCTTTTGTGGGTAGTTCTTATTTGTGCAGGTTTAGCAACAACAAAAGCAAACAAAAGCCGCATGATGCTTTTGTGAATTTTCCTGTGAGAGCGTATTCAACGTTTTAAGCTTTTTTTTATTAAAATACCAAAGCTGTAATTGCTGTTTCACAATCACTTTAATTGAAGTTTTCATTTAGAGCATTTTGGCTCCAGCTGTTGTCAATGTTATCTCATTTAGAAGTGAACAGATTCCAGACTGTCTGTATCTAAACAAGGCCAGGGTGTTGATGTAAAAAAAGTAGTTTGCACATCCTGTTGTCTGATCGTGAAAGCAAAAGAGCTTTTAACTGTCCTCAACACTTAAAAGCAGGCAAAAACTTTGCTGCCATTGAGAGACTTGATTACTCATTTAGAGGGCAGTGGGATAAATGTGGAAAGAAAAGTGTTAGAAAACTAAAAAAGGAGTGAAAGAGCCCTGCGTGCTGCCTCGCCTCACGTCTCTTGGCAAGTGTGAGGTCATACTTGTTGTTTTTGAAAAATTATAATAAATGTCAGTTGCAGTCCCCCAATTTCAATGTCAGAGAGGTGTGGTGGGAGGAGATCTCAGATGCTGTTTGATGATGCAACAATCACTTTTTTTCAAAGCATACTGACCCTTTTACTTCCACCTCTGAGACTCGTTTCTTCAAGTCCTGGGTCAGTTTTTGTAGCTGATAAATATGCAAGCTAATTTGCATATCTATCGGTGTAGGTCCATCCATTTCTGTCAGGGCACTTTTCATTACTTTCCTGCAAATGTTATTCAGTCTTCAGCGTATGAAGCATATACATGAAAATAATTCATAATTAATGTATTTTTTGAAACATAACTCTTGAATGCACATCTACAATGCACATCTATTCATCCAAGTCTAAACAATTTGCATTTGGCCAATAGGTGGGACTGGATTAAACGGGCTCAGTGGTCATGAGGATGTGACTTGCTAAAAATTTGCCACATCTCATCTTTCTGCCAAGCTTTAATTTTCCAAAATTAGATTTGCCTCAGCTACCAAATGGCTATTAGTATGTGTATTGCGAAGCTGCCAAATTGAGATAAAATATGTTTATATATATATTGTTACAATTATATAAACTGATTTAGAATTGTGCAGTGCTTTTTTAGTTAGGAATTAACTCACAAAAATGTATTCTGGTCTTGAAGCCTGATAGTCTGTCAGCTGTTTTGTATTTTACAGAGAACTTTACCAAAATATTGGAATTCATATTTGGGCTTCTAATCCAATTTGCTCTTTTGTACAAACCTGGTGAAAAAATAGGTTATAAAAAATAAAGTTGAAATATCCGCTCTTCAGAAAAGCAGAAAATCAATCTAGACACTGTAAAAAAAAAAAAACTTTGTAGGGCAAATCTGGTACAAAGCTTCCTGTTATCCAGGAGACAAAATGTTTTGGTTATTACTCCCTGCAGATTTCACTGTGCACCCTCACAGAGAAATCCAGTCTAAAAAAGGATAAAGAAAACTCTCCATCCTGATGTTTTTGCCAGGTCAACTGTGAGCGGGTTTCTTGGTGGAGACTAAACTTCAAGTTTGCTTATTATCCCAACAGTTATCCTGACATTTGTTGTTGTCTGTGTGACCTCCCTCCACTCATTTCAGCTCTGCCTCCTGTTCTTTCGCTGTATGTGCGTGAGCCCCTGTTTGTGCTCTTCCACAGTGCTCTGTAACTTGTGGAGAGGGGATGGAGAGGCGTCTTGTCACTTGCCGGATTGGAGATCAGTGTAACGGAGAAAAACCTGAAAATGTGAGACCCTGCAGACTGGGACCATGCCACGGTAAGCATTTTGTTTCTTAAGAACTGAAGGAAAACAAATATCTATTCTAGCCAAACACTTATAACACTGTTTCTTTTTAATTCTAAAGTTGGAACATTCAGAATAAAAGTCAATCACTAAGTATTTGTTCTGACCTTCCAGGTAGCCATTGGTCTTCATTGTTTTGCTATAGTATTAAAATCAATTGGCAGATCCTTGAAACCTGCTTGAGTTTCTGCTCTCACCTTACAATAATAATATAATAATACAACAGTGATATACAAAAATAATATTGCCATTCTCTGTGATGAGTTACACATTTCAAGCAGATATCAAGAGACAGCTATTGTCATGACCTTCAGCAAGTACTGGGGGAAAAAATGCTGCCTGGAAGGAAAAAAACATTTTTTTTCTTAAAGATATTTTTTTGGCCTTTTTCAAGCTTTATTTTTGACAGAGACAGCTGGAGAGTGATAGGAATGTGGGGAGAGAGAGATGGGGAATGACATGCAGCAAAGGGCCGCAGGTCGGACTCGAACCCTGGGCTGCTGTTGAGCCTTCGTACATGGGGACACCCCAGGAAAAATATTTCTAAACATTTAAAAAACATGATCTGCTGAATAGTCATCAATATATTATGCGATTTTTAGTGAAAGCCTCTCTAGTCATTATCGTTTAATGAAGCAAGACAATACAACCTCTGAAAAAAAGAAATAACAAAAAAATATTTTTTAAAGTTTATTTGAATACGTGCAAGTTTCGCTGCTAAAGAGTCAGCTTGGTTGGTCAGCTTTTTGTGCTACTGTTGCCCTACTTTTTAGGGTTTTACCACAAAACAGGGAGTAAACACAGCTGTACCTCACCAGGAGACATATTTATGGTTTACTACAGAATTGCCACCCTTCAGACGAGATCAGATGAGCAAAGTTACTATTTAGTTCAAATTAAATTATCTTTCCTAGGATTCATTTTAAGAAGAGCATATTCTATTGATAGTGTCAGTTAAAGTTGCTTATGTCATTCTTAAATGTCGACGTATGCCAGTTGCTTTCAATAAAACTTAAATGCCAAGTTGATATTTCGAGCCAAGATAGGAGGATAAACTAGGATGAAGATATAAAGCACCTTTTCTTCTGTGCAAAAGCACACGCTTTATATCTAATATTGATCTACAGTATAGGTGGCTGCTGTAGAATATAACTTGAAAGCTTCTCAAGAGCTTAAAATCAATATGTCATTCTGAATATGCAAAGTTAGATGTATGTATGTACCTAGTGTGGATATTTATTGATTTCATTGAGCTGAAGAGATATATGCACCATCTCCTGTATTGTATAGAGAGGTAACATTTTTACACTCAATGACTTAATCTGTAGTTTTTAGTTGTACATTTTTCTGTATATTGCACAATAAAAAAAACATTGTTGCCACTGGCTTCCATCTTTGGGTGGATTAGGAGTCACAGTTTATGGGTTAAAAGTCCTTTTTTTTCATCTAAATTATTAGAAGAATCTTCAGAACAGCAGTAAGCCTTTAAACATCTCCAGATATTAATCTTTTAGAGCAACAGATGATCAAAACCTGCTTAGAATTAGCTTGTACAGTCATATACGTCCAACAGCTCTCCACTCATGTCGAATTCAGTGGAATGAGCATCATTCTCCTGAATGTGCTGTGGAATGTTCTTGAAATGTTTTTTTGTGGCATAAACACAGTTGTAAGTGTTTATGTAATAGTAGTCAGTGCTCATCCACTTCCACTCAGCTTTTTTGATGTCTTTTCAAGACCACCTCTTACCACTTTTCAGTGCTGTATGACGTGCACTGAGCTCACACTGTACGCTCTTTGACTTTCAGATGAGCCATGTAATGGAGATAAATCCATCTTCTGCCAAATGGAGGTCCTTGCACGATACTGCTCTATTCCAGGGTACAACAAGCTGTGCTGCGACTCCTGCAGCAAGCGCAGTGGAGCTCTGTCTCTGTTCTCAGAGGCGGCTGAGACGGAGGAGCATGTCCGATTTGGATCAGCCTCCCAGCTGCTAGAGACACTAACAGCTTCTGTAGCAGCCAACAGCGTCCGCAACGGTAAACAAGGCTCAAGCAAAGGATCCACCACAACAGGAAATGCAGCGAAACATGTCACCACCCCTGCTCCACTTAAGAAAACCCCATCGAAGATCACTACTGCTCCAAGACGGGCTCCACAACATATGGGTGTCACTAACAGGAAGCCCGCTATGGCGACATCCCCCCTGGCAGATCGTACTGAGGGTCAAAGGTCACGTAGCTCGTCAGATAGTCGGTGGCCTACAGCATATTCTGAAGTGGGGAGATGAAAGTGACACCCTTTCCCTTCAGGACTCTTAATGTACAGTAGGTAATCCAGCTTCATCCTGAGTCTTCTCATGCCAAAAACACCACAGAGAGAAAGAAAGAAAAGTGCTGGTTCACTTTGTTGTTAAGAATTCCCCTTCCCTTTTGCCCCTGATATTGACTTTCATATTTTATATTGAGAGGAGAAAGTGATACAAAAATTTCAAGGTGAAGGGGCACATGGCCCGAAGGGAATTTTACATGCCAAATAAAAAGTTTAATGAAACACATCATCTGTACTTCACAGTGAATAATTTTTGGGATACAAAATAGCCAACAGACAGATTACTTAAATGAAAGAAGTGTCTATTTCGCTACACTGGCCCCAAACTTCAAACATCTCAGTACATATTACTAAGAAATGGTTGCTTAATTCCAGCCAAACTCTGACTGACTTTTTGACCCAACAAGTCTGGAAGCTTTACATTTCTGCTCTCATTGGTCTTTTCTCTGGTCTTTTTATTTAATGAATCAGGCCCCTGATGTCTGCAGAGCGTTGCGGCGGCAAACGCTCGGCAGACGGCAAGAGAGAAAATGTCAGCAGGTGCAGTCATTAAAGCTAATTCAATTTGTGAAAATTCATGCAGATTGAATTCATGATCTGATGCAGCTGAAAATCCCCTTTTACTTGAAGATTATGAACTGCCATTTTCTTGCCAAAAACTGTCCCAGTACATGAGGAGTCAGTGCATATACAATACCGATCACTGGACTGGCCACATATGGAATGTGGAGAGATGAACCAGTGAAAACCATGAGAAAATGGTTTTAGTTGTATAGATTTTTTATATCCAGCAATGTATGTTTAATGGCGCTCTACAGTTTCTATGGAAATGGGTATTTATAAAGGTTCCTGTAAATACTGTACATGAAAATATCAGTATTATTTTAATAAGCTGAGGATACTTTCAAAAACCCTTTTGATCAATTAGGATAACAATCATAATTCCTAATGTTTACCTTTTCAGCAGTGGCGGTAAATGGACCTTAACAGTACACTGTTACACTCGAAATGCTGGTGCAAGGTTCTCTGAGGAATATTTTAAATGGAATATTAAACATTTTGAGAAATCTGCTTATTTGTTTCCTTGCTGAGAATGAGATAAGATTGATACCACTTTCATATCTTTGCAGTAAATATGAAACGTCAGACAGGAGACGCTTAGCTTAGCATAAAGAATGGAAGCACTAGCTCAGTAGTTACTGTTATATTTTGTTTAATCCGTTCACAACAGAAGAGTAAAACCAACACTAATTAAATCCTGTTACCTTATGACAGAGCCAGGCTAGCTGTTTCCCCACTATGCTAAGTTAATATAATAGCTGTCAGTTCATGTTTGAAATAAGAGTGGTATCAATCTACTCCTCCAACTTTTAGCAGGAAAGTGAATAAACACATTCCCCAGAATGTGAAACAGCTCCTTTAAGAATGACATTATACACATTACTTCATCCCAGCCTTTACCTTTTTCTAAATCAGAGATTTGTATGGTGCTAGCTGGCAGCAATCTTTGTATTGCCCACCTTATCAAAGATTTTGCTCAGAAAGGTTGTAGTTGTTTGGTCAAAAAAAGGAACTAACATAATTATTTAACAAGGAAATATATGTTAAATATATCATATACAGCCTGCTCCTGTTCAGCTTGAACAGACTGAAAAAGGATGTGAAATTTTAACCATGCAACTGAAATGTGTTCTTCTGTTATTCTTTGATGTAACCATGAAATATGCAGACACTCAACTTGAAACGCTGTTTAGCATTGGATTCGCAGATTCTTTTTTTACATTCACATATATTATCATTTCCAAACACTTAAAGCTTCATTAAGCATTTTTTGACCACTAGGGGGCAGAAATACCCCCAAAACTAACTCACAGTACCACAGTCCTGAAGTACCTACTCAACTACTCACCTTCGCACCTTGCAAATCGACAGTTGTATGTTCACACATCTAGCAAAAACAGAGCAATATTGAATCTACCTGATGAATCTAAGTCCAATATTCACTCTCCTTTAACTCTGTTTTGGTCTTTACCAACTCCTGAGGGAAATATCTGTCTCTTTGGCACCTACGTGTTTCATTTTCTTCACCATATGTTTGTTTAATTCAGCTCTCTGCTGTTTGGTGCTTCAGAGTTGGGCATTGATTCTCAGTGGGTTCAGTACTGTGAGCAACCCTTTCACATTACAGAGTCATTTGATACAATTGCAATATCAACAATCTCGCTTAATGGAGCTTTAAGCTCATTACATCTTTTCACATTCAGTCTGAATAAGGTTTTATTGAACATTGTACGAGAACAAAGACTCATTGTAAGCACAAGAAGCTGGACATTCAAAAGGATATTACTGTATGTGGGACATGTTTTTCCATGTATTTCCCAAATGGCTTTTTTTTTTTCTTTTTTTTTTTCTTTACAGTGGAAGAAGATTCAGGAGAGAAAAAGCCATTTATTTACAAAAAAGAAAGTATTTCCTCACAACCACCATGCATCTGACTGCAATAGCAAAGACACAGTTTTGTGTTTTCAGCAAAGAAAGGGCTTGCAACTATTCACACTCACTCCTGTGTGCCAATGTATAGTACATGTATATAGCATTGAGTACATAAATATTTATTGAAAGTTAAAGGGTTCTGCTTTGTTTTTACATGTGCATTGCAGCTGGTCAATAAGCTGCAGCAGATAAACCATTGAAAACCCGTTCACATTCATTTTCTTTCAGCCTCATTTTAAAATTTTAAATGGATTTCTACTTAAAAAAAAAAACATGATAGACTAGAAATGACATTGTTTTTTGCAAACAATTAGATGTAAATATACATGCTCAATTTTGAGATATTTTACTTGTTGTCAGAAAGCTGTCTTTTCACAGCTGTTTTGTAGAAGTTATTAACAGAGCTGTCACGTCGCAGCGACATGTACTGACCAGACAAATGCTTTATTTTAACCAGTAAAACATAAATAGTATAGTACCAGTAAACCAGTAAAGTTGTTTTTTATGCTGTTTGTAGTTGTCAAAATTGTCTAACCATTTTACATTTTCCTCCTCTGTTCTTTTCACATCCTTTACTTGCTGCCTATACAACATTGCTGCTAATGTTATACAGTGCTTGTAATGATAAATAGGGTAGTTGTAGATGTTACATTGACAATCCCTGAGCCTCAGACAGATATTACAGGATTCTCCATGTACTGTATCAATACCCCTATGCTGTTTATGCATTGAAGTATTATGATTGTCATGACTGTCAGTCATTCTCTGCTCTCTTCGCTTTTCTATGTATTTGTGTAGATTGAAGTGTACACTACTGATGCTGTTTGTTGTAATGGGGAGCACATAGCAATAAAAGATTAACTACTCGGATTTCTTGCTTCTGGGTGGTCTCTAACATCATGTATGTTTCTGTGTGATTCAGTGTTGCATCATATACTCTGTAAGTGAGGTTAAGTTTGATTTCTAGTGCCCAAAATTACCAACAGCTGTGCAATCTGTGCAATTTAGGACACTGTCTATCTCTCACAACATACACAAAAAAAAAAAAAAAAATCTGTTTTCTGGCATTTGGATATCTTTTTCTCTTAAGGTCAAATGTACGTTCCCAACAGGAGAAAGAGTAAAGCATGTTTATTTTTTCAAAGTGTCTTAAACATTTTGTTTACGCATACATGAGCTGAATTTTATTTATTTAGTTCATGGATTTTATTATTCAAAATGAGCCCTCAGTTGTATATGGATGTCTGCAGTTCCTTGACTATGGCAAGACGAGATGGCAGCAAGCTAGCAGATACAATACTTACTGTTTACTACTGCAATAATACCTACTATACTTTCCCATCAAAAAGTATGTATTATGACATAAATAATTATGATATGCAAACTGTGTGTTGTCAGCAACCTCTGCTCCCTGACAGTTTGACACCCTGCTGCAGGCTTTTGAAGTACCACCAGTGGTACCATCATTACTAACTTTGATTTCACCACAATTTTCACCTTCCTACTTGGTTGTTGGGTTATTCAGGCATCACAGTCACAGGAATGGTTTGACACTGTAGGCAGTAAGGTATTCACTTTTTTTCAGTGTTAGATGAGATCAATACTACTATCATCGTCATGTGTGTCCAGTATGGAGTTACAGTCAGGGGGAAGTTAGCTTAGCATAGCATAAAGAACAGCAGCAGGGGAAAACAGCTATACTTGCTCTCTCCAATGTCAAAACTACACCTGCCAGCACCTCTGAAGTTTAACAGACATGGAAGTTGTATCAGTCTTGTCATCTAATTTTCACAAAACACAGCTTTAGTTGGCCTCTAAAGTTATTGTGTAGCATATAATGAGACTATATCTATCTTGTTTTGGAAAAGCTCCACAGAGTTCTGTTAGGTGGAAAAAATGCTCACATGCTGATCATTTGTTAGACAAAATAATTAAATTCAAATAAAAGAAGAAAGAAAATTGCAACCATATTACTGAATTGAGGTTGTTTTGAATCCAATGGTACAAAACATTTCATATAACTCCTTATAGTTTGGGCTTTTTTGGTTTTAGTCTTTTCTTTGGAGTTGCTGCCAGCAAGAAACAAATCAAATATTGCCAGGAAAGTAGCATTTACTGTAGGAATGACAGGTTTGCAGCAAATAAGCCACGTCTCAATTTGTCACTCAAAGCTGTTAAGATGGCTTGACAATCAAACCATATGGGCAGTCCTGTAACGCCTTCCTTGGATTGTTAATTAATTATCGTTACTACACTGTTTACATAATGTCCTTCTACTAAATTATACAGCCTGAAAAAGACATTCATGGTATCCTTATTTCCAGCAGTAGCACCAGGTTATTAGCTGAAGAAAAAGTCACTGCTTTAAACATAAATATTTGCGCCTGGATGATTGAGTGCTGGGAAAATTAATCAAAACAAGATCCTGTCATATGTCACGACAACAGGATCTATTTCCATTTGTGTGCAGCATATGTTTTTCCTTCCAAGCCCTTCCTGCGTCATTGGCAGTGCTTTGATTTAAATGTCTTCACAGCAATGCAGTTGTCTTTGAAGACAACATGCAGTGAAAATGCGACAGCAGGTTTCTAAATTAGACTTTAAAAAAGCATGATCTTTGGTTCCCTACCATATGGACTCATTTTGTGGGTTGCATGTGTATAGTGAACAGACAATTAAAATTATTGATCATTAAATCATTGAATATTACACATAATTACAATCATTCCCTCCCTTTTTTTTTTTTACTCAGTCACCTACTTCAAAATGAGGTTGACATTTGCTGCTCTAACATCTCTGACTAAATGAGTTTATTGATTTACAATAAATAATTACAGTTGGTAGGGCTAATTAACATTTAGACTCAAACAATGGTTTGTACTTCACTCTATGGCGTGCAGATACAGATTTCAAACAGACTATTGGCCAGCTTTAGTAGTTAAAGTGAAAGGTTTTCATTGCCTGACACACTATAGGACGCTTGATCTTAATTAAGGAAAGATGTAATCATACCACATGCTATATTTTAATTTGTGCTTCCATGTTTGTGGCAGTGGTTGGGTTTTGCCTTCACCAGTTTCAAGTAAAGAACATGCACAAAGCCAGGTCCATAAAGAAATGACACCCAACACCTTTGGGATGAAGTGGAAAGCCAACTGTGGGCCACACCTTTACAGCTGAACTTGCTGTGATAATTGAATCATCCACTACTTCAACTACTGTAAAAATACCCCATTTCAAGTTAAAGTCGTGTTTAAAATGTTGCTTGATGTTACTTAAGTAAAAGTATTGTAAGTATAATCAGAACGTTTTGTCTTTGTCGCGTTGCAGATATTTAATGTCAAAACATCGGAGAAAAAGACCACTCTTTAAAAAAGTGACAAAGAAAATACAACACAGCAACAAAATACAACCTGTGTACATCTTTCTATTTGTACGCCTTTCTGCAGTATTCAGTGCATCATACACCGTGATTCAGATTCTGGCTATTAAAATTCTAAACAGCAGCAACAAAACTGTCAACATTGGAGAGCAGTGAGTTATCTCCGTGGTTATTAATATCCTCTTACACTTCATGAAATTGCTTATATTGTAAGCCTATAAAAAGGATACAGCTAATGGGGACAACAATAATCCAATACTGGATTAGTCTGGTTAGCTATTTCAACCTTTTTTCCAACTACGATGTAATTCTCTCAAACACTTCACTGGTTACTTGCTACAGATGGCTATTTGGTATTGACTCAGCTCAATGGGATTAGCTGCAGAATGTATTTCTATATGACATGATTATGAGAAGTGAATATCTGGGAAGTAGTGTTGAAATACAAAAAAAGAAAAAAAAAATCGCATTCTGCTCAGTGGTGTGTCTTTTTTGAGAAGTGTAGGATAGATGAGCCACACTTCAAAAACTTCTCCATAGATAATAATAAAATCCCAGAGAAAGTCAGGTACCACTGCTGGAGACATCAGTGCGAGTAAACCTCTGAGCTCTCTTGAGGAATGTGATGAGACACCACAAACATAGAAGCAGAAAGAATGGAGGAAGAAATAGACTTGCTGGTGCAGTCATTGACTGTTCCAGAGTCGCTCTGTTGCGTGACAGTCAGAAAAACAGGAGGTGGGGAGGAGAGGCGGGGGGGATTATATGTGGAAGAATCTGAGAACACAGTGGCCACTCTGATTACAGCTACATAAAAGTGAATTAGTCTGACAGGGGGCTAGTGTAATTATGTTTCATGAAGACCACTATTTTTAATGAGCAACCAGCAAAGCATCATATGACTTACTTTTATTGTGTTGCTTTTCTAACGGCGCTCAGAGCTCAGCCGTCTGACACTTAGCCAGCAGCCACTGTGCATGACTGACGAGGGCTTATCCTCTGAGCTGACACACTATGAACTACTTTGCACTTGGGTGGCTGCTTTTGGCAATGCTGCAGAAATACTGCAGTGAAGCCACAGAGCTGTTTCTGTGTTTAACTTTCTTGACCTTAATTTCAATAACAGTATTCTGAAAAAGCAAAAGCAAAAACAGTTTAAATTAATAGAAATTTGTGTAGCATAAACTGTTTGTTTTTTTTCTTTTTCCCTGTCCTGTTCATCATCTCACGACGCCCCTGGATTTATCGTATGACCCCTTGGAGGTTACCCGACCTCTAGCTTCAAAACTACTTGATTATACAACCTAATTTTATGCAGAGTTGTTAAAAACTCTAAAAACTAGCTCAACCTTGACAAGTTAAGGCAGTAAAATACTGCTATCTTTATATTAGTATTATATATCATATACTGTATAATTAACATTGTGAGTACTTTAACTTTGAATTGCTTTATTTTAAATCTTTATTTATATCTTTATTTAAAAACGTATTTTAACATAGACTTTTCTGTCTATTGCCTCTCTGCATAGCAAAGTAAAAATGACATAGAAATAATATAGTGGTTACTTTCTGTCACTTCTGCCTCGCATTCAACAAATTCAAAGCGTGTTTGGCATGTTTTTCAGGTGCTAATGTGTTGACTGCTTTGAAAACCGAGAGCAGAATCTAAAAGTTCGCTCTGACAATGAAAGGACTTTGTCACAGGTGTTGATTCAATTCAGGGCTACACGTCACAGGGATATGTGCTATAAGATTGCCAAGAGAAAAAATTTACGGGTGATTTCATGGTTGCTGTGGTAACTGTATGCATCCAGTCAAGGAATGGATGAATGTTTTTCTGACGAACAGCTTTTGCAGCCAAAGCAGCAGTCCATCCCTGTGGCAGGCAGCCAAGTGGGCTCAGGCTGTGTGAACATTTGCATGACAGTGTCTCCAATTGTGCGAGCTCCTCTGAATTCCGGGTGATCTCATCAAAATGTTTTTGATGAGATGGCTCACTCAGAAGACACGCAAGGTTTTTTTTTTTTTTTGACAAACTCTTGGCAGAACGATGACCGTTGAAAACATCTGTGATTTGACAGATGACTGTTTGTCCTTTGTTAGCCAAGAGAACAGACTAAGAGCTCTCAGTTGTTGTAGGAGAGATGTCCATATGTCAAGAGAAAATGTTTGTTATTATCTGTTCATGTAGGCTGAAAGACCAATGACATATATAACACTTCCTTTTTTCATGCTCATGTTCACATAGAGTAAATCTTAACACGTGTTCACAAGATGCTTTATTAAATGTGTTAATTCACGTGATAACAGGCCCCAGTGTCGCATGAAAATATATAAAAAGCCTGAAAGCATGAAGCACCATGCTCCAAAAATAGAGGACTCTGCAAGTGTTGGTTGATAATGAAAACATATACAAGCTAAAGTTACACAGTGGTTAGGATAACATCTCTAAACTATTTTGCAACGATTTTACATTTTGTGACACTGAGCAGTAATCACACAGGAAGAAATCCTTCATGTAAGTAGCAAGGATGATATTCATTTCTCCAGTGTAGCCCCAGTGGACCATAATGCAATATATAAGATGTGGCTGCAACCACAAATGCCCCAGTGTTCATTAACTATTCATAACCTTGTGCGTCAACATTTTATTATAATGGACGTGTTTCTTTTCGTTCTGTGGGTGTTTCAAATTTCAATCAGGGTGATCAAGATGGGATCAGTAACTGACATAGTGGTCAGTAAAAATAAATGACAGCTCTTTATTCTGAGCTAAATATTAGGCGTGCTTGCGTGGATTTTCATCATAAAAACAAAGTTACGAGCTGTGAAAATGTGTCCTTTTGCCTTTCAGTGCTCAGGAGATTTAACTCTCATTCTATCTGAGATTACACTGTGTCTCACTTCATCCTTTCTGTGTGTTCAGTGCAATTTTTCAAGTTTTAAGGGTCCAGTCTGTATGATTTGTACAGAATATGGCGGATATAACAATATTACATAATAACTTGTGTTTCAATTAGTGTATAATCACCTGATAATAAGTATTGTGATAGTGTTCTAAACTTAGAATGAGCCTTTTGTGTATTTCTCTTCACTTTACAACAACAGGTCAGGTGCACATCTGAACATTAAAATAAGTTTTGCTTACTTTAACCTTTCCACATGTTAAGGCTGGTCAATTCCAGTAGATTCCAGTCATCAACAGGTGGCATTAGTGTATCAAGGTAACAAAATAATGTGCCAGAAAAGGCAGTAAAGAAGACTGTAAGTTAGTACCATTGAGTGCTGCTGCTAGACACACTTTGGTTATGAGGGAGCTAAGAGTGAACCTAAAAAAGTAAGGTTTTGTGCTGGATAGCTTAACAAGGAGCTGAAATTCTCTATATTTCATAAAGTAATTTGAAACATAATAATTATGCAGTCTATTATTGTAGAGTATAGCATATAGTCTACAATAATAATACACACACACACACACACACATATATATATATATATAAAAATGAAAATATATATATATGGTGAAAATGTAACTTTTTTTCAAACTTTGTTATGGATTCAAGTCATCGCTCTCTTTTCTCATTAAAATGTCTCATTAAATGGTTGAAATTAAATTGTTCTGGATTGGGCTGGGATTTTTTAGAAAGGTGTGTCATGATTTTATAATCATATTTATTTTGTATTCTGCACATTATGTCCAGGAAAAAGAGTGATTGACAGCAATGACTAAATAAAGGTTAGATCCATATTTTCAAAATACCTGGCTTTTTAGGTTAAAACAGGGCTTGATTTGGTTGGAAAGAAAAAAAGATGACATTTATGTTAATAAATGTTGTTGCCATAGCATTTAAATGACTATATTTCAATATGAGACAGGTCCTAGCTACATCAAAAATAGACATTAAAATGCTAACCTTTGCCAGAACATCTCTTTTGTGACATTGTTTGACATGCAAATCAACAATACAACACTTCTGTCATTTTTCACTCTACATTTTTTGTCCAAGCATTTGACCATTTTCATTGTGAACTGTGGCTCATCAAAGCTGAATGTGTATGTAAACTCCACTGGGCCAATACTACATTAAAGTATCAGCTGTGTTGTGAATCCTGTGTGCATGGCTGCTCTAACTTCACACCATTAGAGCTGGTGCGTATCCACCCAGTTCATTAATTCAGCCTCACTGCATCCCTCACTCCCCCCTGCAGCATATAGCTCCTCTTTAATCTGCATTATTAGACAAACTGTGGTGAGCCATGCCACTATACTGTATCTAAGTCTGTTATGAAGCTTGCTTGTAGTAGCAGGTGTTTTGTCGATAACCCAGTGGGGCACTCTTTCTTTGAACTTCTCTGAGAAAAAAAGTATTTTATTTATCTATTAAACTAAGTGGTCCACCTGCACATTATAATAATTAACTGGATTTAGGTTGCTATAATGCAATATATATCAAATTATCAAATTATACATAAGTGATAGAAAAAATACATACAATATAATACAATCAAATAAAATGGCCTCAGAAACTACTTTTTAATTTGATCGTTGTGAATCATTTATTCAGATATTTGAATGCATGCATAACAAATGTGTGCATGTGTGAAATTAATAGGATTAAGTGTGCATTTGCCATGTATTGATGTAGACCACCAAGGTGGAGCTGAGTGTAAAAGAACCAAATCCTGCCAGCGGTGGATCATGTGCTACGGGATAACCTGAGGCATTCAGAAAATAGGATAATATTATTTATGCAACATGGTGACAATTGATCATTTTTATCGAATTCAACAAAATATACCACTGTGCCAAAACCTCGACTTGATTAATAAAGCCTGAAACATATAGTTTGTCCTAGTTTGTCGAGAATATTGTAAACCTTCTGAAGGACACTGCTTCTCTCTGACCTTCTGTTTGTCCTACAAGCACGAGTGCCCAACTGTGCACCTCTCTTTTCTGTGCTGGACCTGGGACCTTTTTCTTTCCCCTGGCTGTCAGTGCCTCAATCCATGTGTTTTGTATATGGATCTCCTTCTCCTCTCTCTCTCTCTCTCTCTCTCTCTCTCTGTGACCCTCTCCTGGAAGAAAGATTTCTTCTGTGTTGCTATTTCTGAGGTTTCTTCCCCAGTGAAAGTTTTGTTTGGGGGGAGTTTCTCCTTATCTGAATTGAGAGTCTAAGGATAGACAGTGATGTACAGTATATAGATTGTCAAGCCCCTTAAGACAGATTTGTAATTTCTGATATCAGTTTATAAATAAAATAGACTTGCAGTATGAAATTGCACCTAAAACTCCAAAAATGCAAACATAACATACGTGACTACATTATTAAGTATTTATTTTGTTATAGAATTAGTGTCAAAGATTGAGAGTAAAAGCACTGACATGTAACAAATCATTAGTTCACACCTGAGCTGTTATATCATATGAAACATCTGTGCAGTCTTGGAAAAAACGCACATAGTTGTTTATCATTCACACATCGAGTGCTGACTCCGCCCATCCTGACGAGTTTCGGCGTACGCCATGTGAAATTGCAAGTGCGCGCATACACACGCACACAAACGCTGGAAGAACACCTACTGCGCATGTCAAAGAACAAAAACGTCACGCAAAGCAACCGAACCTAACTAACCTATCCTTCGGCTTTTGGATTATCTCAGCACTTTTGTGAGTATTTCCAAGGTTTATCATTACAGATTACTTAACTTGAGAATCTCAAGTGCAGTTAGAAAGAGTCAAAATGTGCCTTTCTTACTGGGTTACTTTGGTAGACCTAGCTTAAATTTGTTGGTAAAGAAATAAACCATGCAGGATTTTTTTTTTTTTTTTTTTTTGGCCGGTGGTGTTAGATGGCAGCTGGCATTAAAGCTACCTAACATCACCTAACATGCTCTTAATATTAATGTACCCTAGCTTCAGTCCAGTTCTGGAGCTAGAACAGAACTTTTTGACAGCAGCCATTTTGACATGAAATAGTAGGGTCAAAGCAGGTGTTTCCAATGATACTAATTAAATTTATTAAGGTGTTCCGCTGTTTGAGCTGAATGGAACTGAACCTTAATTAGTATCATTGGTAACACCTGTGTTTACCTACTATTTCATGTCAAAATGGCTGCTGTGACAAAGGTCTCTTGTCAGTGTTAGGTTAACTATATATAGTTAACATGATAGTTAAAGAGGGCAAAATGTAGATACAGATACAGACTGAGACAGTGAACCTTAAGTTGTAATGCCATTACACAGGGGTTAAAATACAGCCTACTGAGCTGCATACAACTAACATGGTCACACATGTGCTGAGTACAGATTTTTGATACCTGTCTAGTACCTACAGTAAGATACATTACTAGCAAGGCTGTGTTGCTATCTATCTTGATTGTTATCTTAAAGGGGACCTGTTATGCTTTTCCTTAATTTCTATCATAAATCTTACCATATTGGATGCTGATCTTAAACAAGGTCAAAATGTCAAATAACAGGGTAAACGTAAGTAATCCCTGTGAACAAAAAGCTCTTGTTTCAGATTGTAACCTTTTCAGTGTTATTTTCTAACATAACATAACATAACATAACATAACATAACATAAGATCATCATAGGGTTTTTTTTTTTGTCATCTGCTGCAGGCAAAACTGAATGTCCACAGAGTTCATGGATGTGCCCGTCGTCCTGCTCAGTCTAGAGCGTCTGCTTTGCTCAAGACCACTCTTTTTTGTGTGTAGGAGTAGTAGAAAGTGTTTTTTTTGGTTGTGAAGGAAATGCTGCATGTTTCAGACAGAGGATAAACTAATAGGGCTGCATGAAGGGCCAGTATAAGATAAAAGTGAGCTACTCTAGTGGAGAAAAGATTATAGAGCCGGAAATGAGCATAATAGATCCACTTTAAATGTGTGGAACGAGTGTGTGCCTGATCCGTTTCTCTTTTCGTCAGTGTTTTATTTTCAATTCATTTTATTTCAAAAAGAACTGTTCTTAATAATTATTTATTGTAAAATAAAAAAAAAAAAAAGATGACCTTTTGTGAACTTTATTACACTTTATTGCAGCTCTACTCAGGGACATTGTCAAGATGATATAATACTCGATCACAATCAATGCACAATTGATAATGGCTTTTAAAAATACCCACAAACACAATTCAAACGCACCCCATTAGCTACATCAGTATTATGGAATTCCGATGAGCCTTTTTCTGAACTCTTACCCTGGTCTCATCTTCGACTTACACTGCCACAACGGAACACATTGTTCCCTTGGTCATGTACTTTAGAGGTCCTTAATGTTTTATCTGTGAAGGAACACTGTGATATAATGATTATAGGTAGTCGCTTGGAGTGTCAGACAGTTGTCAGTTTACGGTGTGATGTTATGTCTTTAATGTCTTTACAGGCCAAATGCTTGCCAGGAGACTTGACTGACGTTCTTATGACCTGATCAAAACCACCTGCAGCACCAGAAGCTGTCCAGTGAAAGACCTTTAGCATCCAAGCTGTGTCAGATAAGGTATGAGTTGTTTTGGAAATCAATATGTGTTGGAAACAATAGGAAATCAAAATGTGTTGGAAAAATAAATATCCAGTATTCCAATTAGTTATTTATTTGAATAGTTTGAATAGAATAGTTGTCTAGTGAAATTCAGTTGTGTTTGTGGTTTGGCACTGTGGCTGCCAAAGGGTGGGGAAGTTTTTGTGGACAGACCACCCGGCCAGCCAATAACCTATAGAGCTGCTAGTCGCAGCTTAAAATTAATGATGAAATTATGTAATTTCCCGCTTGTTTGTGGGCTTTGTTCATGTTTGCTCTGTTGACAAACGTTTGATTATTTACAGTACATGGATTCCTTAATGGACTGCAAAACAAAACAGATTTTGAAATGATGAAATATGACTTTAATATTGTGACTGTTTTAAGGAATGAGGTTACATGGATTGCTGTCGCATTGAGATATCATGCGTCACTGTTTTGGGAATATGTGAAACTTTTCTACCCCTCAGTCTCAATAATTCATCATTTGGTGTAAAACAGCAGTGTAGAGCTGGAAATTGGTCCTTGAATGGTTCACACAAAAGTTGTTTTACTCCTCTTCCCAGGGCTATTGCCAATTAGCAGCAAAATCAGTGCATTCAGAATGGTGTCTATTCAGACTAAATCAGTAAATCAGACTGTACTTGAGAAAATAACTCAAGTGCAAAATGTTAGGAAGGTGTGGAATGGAGAAGATGAATGGAATTAAGAAACAAACAATGAACATCACTATCTCTGTAGGTAAAAATACAAACACATCTCCTATGCTGTATATTTATAGTGAGGCGAACAGCTGGGCACCTTACAGCCAATTATATTTCACTGCTATTCTTTGCAGGCTCATTTCGTTTAATGATTGTCTCCATGCTTAGCTCTTGTCATTGAATAAGCACCAAGGTTATTAATTATTTTTATCTGAGGGTTGAATAGATGTCTGAAATTAGAGAATTCATGGAAATAAAGCAGTGTGCTGCTCAAATGATGTCTTTGCAAAGGAGACCTTTATAATAAATATTTTACCAAAGTAAAAAACATTTTTTTACTCTTAAGGTATTGGGTACACTCAAAGGCTCTTTTTAGCTTTCAGAATTAATTTCTATCTGAAATCTAAACTTCAGGACACGTTCTGCACATCATTCGAACATCTGCACTGGAATCCAGTGTACTTTCACACAGACATGGACAAATGAGATTAGCTCGACACTGGCTTGACACTTGACATTTTGCATTGATTTTCATCTGCAGAACAGGTCAGAACAGCTCAATGTATCTCTCCATGACCATCCTCAACAAGGTCAAATGATGATAATGTAGGTCCATCACAGGTTTTGTGAAAGTTGTTGTTGCTTTTGTTTTTTAAATGCTTCATGCCAGGCCAGGTACAAATAGTGCAAATTTTAAAAGGACATTTCAAGAAAATGTGTGCAGAAGGATTTTGGGTTTGGAGAGACATGGCGCCATTTTTACCACCCACATGACCCAAATCTTTGTTAATCATTTTTTTGTCGGTTATCGAGCTCCAAGACAAGTCTCTAACCACGCTACCTGTGCTGTAAGGCTTGAATTTGAGACAAATGACTGTAAGAGCATGTCACGTGAAGTCAGCAGGCTTCTGTACATAATTCTTAACATAATTAGTATACACCTTTATTGTGTCAATACATATTGTTTATGCATTTCCTGTTATTTAATGCCTTGACACAATTTTTGACTATTTTTTTTCATCTTTCACTCATACAAAAAAACATGGTGGATACATAAACAGCAAGGTAGTATAACAGTATTGATGTTACTGATCATATCTAGACGTTCATATAGATACAGGACAAAACAAAAGGTTAGGCTTTGATATGGATGTGAGCCTACTACTGTTACAACAGTTTCTCAAAGCATGGCCTATCTAATATTTCATTTTATATTTATATCAATCAATTCAATCAATCCATGCAAGCTTTATTCAATTTAAATAGTTCAGCTTCCTTTCAAACAACTTTTCATTCTTATTGATTGTGTCAGTTTTTTTGTCCTGTTTCCAGCCACTTCTTTACATTGGGAAGTTCGCATTTTTCACTAGCAGACAACAAAAAGGAAAAACACAAGAATTTGAAGTCAACCACAGTCTATTATATAGCTCAATGCAAAATCCACAGTTTAACTAACAATGAGTGATTCCTCATCTCAACAAAAACATGGAAGTGAACAAAAATACCTTAATAGTGAGATTCAATACAATGAAAATAAGCCAGTGTGCTGCTGATGGTTCCAAGGAAAGACCAGCCTGGGAGCTGTTCTGTTTGATGGTGGCTCCACAGAGTAATTAGGTTAGAGGATGGGGTTGGAGAATAATCAGATTCTGTAGAACAGGCATATTCCTCCCAACAGGCTGACCTTATAGGAGAAAAAACTCTTCGAAGCCCTGATTCCACTTATCCCACTAGTTGTTTTCAGTTCCTTCTCCCAGTTATCTTTTGGCAATTACAGATCCACTCTAGGGGGTTTGTCAGAAAGTCTGATGAGTCAGGACTGTTAAAGGGACAGATGATTGTTAAAAACAGTCACTTGAAAGTCATGATGAAAGCTTGCAACATTTGCTGTGTCTAGTGGTATTATGTATAATAACCCTCGTCCCGTGAAAGGAATATATTATACAGTATAAGTACATGAGCAGTGTGTATATGTATGTGAAATTTTAATTACTGCGAGTAGAGTTTTTTTTTTTTTTTTTTGGCCAGTAGATTCTTGGCCCACTTGCAGTCACATTATTGTTGGACCTTGTATGTTAAATCAGAACTGAAGCAAGAGCTTCTTTTTTCATTTGATTCTTGCATTGCTTGTGTTTCACTAGTGCATTTAGTGCAGTGTATTTAATGACATTTGGCACAACTTGTGTATATAGTGCTAAAATTTCCTACATGGTTCTTAACTGGCACACAACCTTTTGACATAACCACTTTAAGTTATTGAACAAAACCAACAGCCTTAAAACAGACCAGGAACACAGATCACTCAAAATACATAAATTATGTGTAAATGGAAAAGCTCATTCTTCTTTCAACTCTGATTTGTGAACGCAATCTGGGGTTTGCAAGAGAGTATAATAGTGATTTTATGTACATGCTGTATACATTCTAGGAGGGTGAGGTCTTCCCTGATTATACATTCAGTGTGGCTTGATGTCGACAGTATAATCTCACAGCCAAGTAATTTGTGTCCCCCGAATGACTGAAAGCAAGCCACTAATTTTAGCCCAAAGAAAATGTATTCAGAGTTAATTGTTGAGGTACATGTTGGAGATAATTACACAGCAACTGAAGCTAAATCTGTGGCTGAATCCTCTTAAAGTTGTACAGTAGCTTGTGATATGTACTGTAATTCAGGCCAACTGTCTTTATAAGTGGCTCACATACAGTGATTATTTATTTTATATAAACACTCATGACAGATGCATAGAAATTTCTTAAACCACTCCTGCCAGATAATCCACTTCAATTTTGATTGATAGATTGTGTCCCAAATGTTTGCAAAAATCTAAAGACGGTCTTGGATTATGACAAATTTCCATTGTTTGATACAATGAAAGGTGTGACCCACCCTCTTCAATGGAATGAAATCTTTTCAGCCTGAGCCAGTTTGTTTACAGGTGCTGTATTGTGGTTTTATTGAGCTCTTGCAGATGGATTGATTTTCACTTGTAGCGAAATGCAATTACAGATATTTGGTAGTCATAGTTCAGATAATTTCTTGCAGGCGATTGTTAGAGGAAGTTCTGTGTAAAACTTTTCAAGTTAGATTTTTCAAAAGCTGAAAATGAATCCATCAATTTCCATATTTACCCTAAAGCAAATTTTAGGACTAGCCTTGACAATCATTTACCATATCCCAGCTCAGGTCTTTCTCCTGTTAGTTCTTCTGAAAAAAAGCTGATCTCTGTTATTCAGTGTATGCCATAGTTGTGTCTGACTCTCTTTTGTTGTGGCATCTCTGTGCAGTATCCGAAGACATGGCTGGGCAATATCACATCCAGCATGGTTAGCTTCTGCTTCTCCAGCTTTCTTTCCTCTTCAACACTGTGGTTTTGCTCATGCAGCATTGATGAGTGTTTGACTCTAATGTGTTGCAACAAAGACGGAAGATGTAGACCAATACATCCCATAGAGCACAGGTCCAAGGCAAAGGGCTCTGGGGCCATCACACAATTTAACTAATTGGCTGGGGTAACATTCTACCGCATGTTCTCAAAAAGAGGGATGTGGCGATATTGAACCATCAGAGAAAGAAAGAAAACTCTTCACTGTTTTTATTTTCCATTCGATTGCATAGCCACTTCAAGGTCAGCCTAAGGAACTGCCAATTAGATGTATGTTGTTTTGCTGCATTGCCGTTGTTTAACGCATACGCAAATCATGCTGAAACCTCTAGGGCAGCAGTAGTATTAATTAAGCAATGTTGTTGTTTAGACTAGCCTAACACTCAAACGCACAAAAAATCTAAGTATACTGATGCAATTATACAACCAGCTTTGTATTATCTTGTCCAAGGAGAGTAAGGTTGCTAGGCCCACCACTTTGGAGCAGACTTGGAATATTTGAACACTACTGGATTTCCATAAAATGTTGTACAAACAGTCATGGTTCCCAGAGAAGGAATCCAAACATTTGCTCTTCCTATTTGTGTTTTAAAAGTCCAGTGTGTAATTTTTATTGGTGATTTATTGGTAGAAATTGAATATAATGTGCATAACTATGTTTTCAGTGGTATATAATCACCTTATAAAACGAATTGTTATGTTTTTATTGCCTTATATTTAGCCTTTTTTTTTCACCCTTGCCTTCTCTCTCACTGGACACTTTACTGTTGTATAACAGTTTCCAGTTTGTCACACTTCCAGTTGAATCTGAACCATATAGTGTCTTCTGCCACCTGGTAGGAAGTCCCTGTAAACAAACAAGGTTAATCAGACTACAGACTACAGACACAGGCGTGTTTTTCTTGAATTGAGCAGTCTAAGCGCGGATTCACACAGGATCAGGGATTGCGGCAACTCGTAGCAGGGTTGTCTGGTGGTGGGGGGGGGTGAGGGGAGCTGAGGTGGGTTTCCGTGGGCGTGTCTATACCTGCTGAATGTAACCGCTGTGAAACAATCAGGAAATAACTTTATTTCTCTGATTAATCAGCTTTATCGAGGCCAGCGCTCACTCTCTGTTATTGTTACTCTCTGTCTCTCTCTCTCTCTCTCTCTCGCTCTGATCATCGGACACAAATCAAACTTCTTTGTGTCATTATTTTGCGGCATAAATTGCAAGTCGGACTCAGATTTAGAAGCTGGGTACATGTAATAAACAAAGTGAGAACACACACACAGGTAGATTATCAGAGTTTAGTCCATGAATCCACCTGGATAGTCTCTGCTTCAGAGACATTTCAGGCTGTCGGTAGAGGTTTGACCGATCTGAGTGTCTAATTGGCTTGCGGAGCGTGACGTCGGGCTCCGTTTCCCAAAGTTGGATCTGGCTCAACTTCTCTCCCGCACGCCAGTGCGTTTTTTTGCGGCAACCCCTGCATTGCGGACTGCCGGTGTGGAAACGCACGACCCCCACTGAAATGAACTGAAAGACCTCCGTTTTTCCTGCAGCGCCTGATCCTGTGTGAATCCACGCTTAGCCTTACATGTATGAACAGTTTAGAGATTTTAGTTCAGACTTGTCTTTGGACTATGAAAACCATATATTCTCCTGCTCTTGACAAATGGCAGCTGTCTTTGTTACGTGTCACAGGTTTTTAAATCCGCCAAAGCAGAATGGCAGAAAGGCTATTATGATAATTAGAGTGTAATGTCTCTATTCAACACAGCTTCCAAGCCCAGAAAGAAAGAAAAAATTTATCACAGCCTAACCCTATCACCTGCAAATGGCCATAAGCATCTATGTATAACCCCACATATTGTCCATATTGTATGAAAGAAATCACATATTCAGTGTAAAGGGATGAAAATGTATGTGTATGGCCTGTGTCAGTGTGTGGAGATGCTCAAAGTGAAGTAGTGAGTACAGAACCACATAAAGATCCACCATTGTCCATGTCCATTTTTATATGTGTATAACATGGCTATCACAGTGATATTGTTTGATGTTCCTAATCATGATAGCGATAATGTCAGCTGGTTGGTTCACCACGTTGGTTCAGACTGAAATATCTTAACAGCTATCAGATGGATTGCTATGTAAATTTGTACAGGTATTTATGGTATCTTAATGGCTTTGGTAATCCTCCGACTTTCCATCTAGTGCCATCTGGTGTTTTTGGTGTTTAGTGAAATGTCTTCATTGATTTCCATGAAATTTAACACACATGACACACATTCATGTCCATACCAATGTATGTTCACAGTCACCCCCTAGTGAGTCACCCCATATTTGCATACTAATATGCAAAATTTAAGATGGTGAACACTGTTAGCATCAAATATGGAGCTATGGTGAATGGAGGAAATGACTTGTCATTATCTTCACTGGGTTAGTGACAAAAATACCTATCACTACCTTTTGGAAAATCTTTCTAGACCGTTATAAATGCTTTTGGATTTTATTTGAAATGATAGAAAAGAAAGTCTCGCCCTTTTATGAAACTGTTTAAACTGGCATTACAGACCTTCCATTTTTAGCTCCATGAATAGCAGTGTAAAAACAACTATTTAAAGTTTTGAAATGCCCTGCAGATGAAAATTAAAAAAGAAATCTTGAAATGAAAAACGAAGTGGACTGTGGAGAAGGACATTAACCAGAACATGACTCACAAGATCATTCGTTTCCGATGACATCTTTTCCACATAGAGACTTGCGTTTTCTGCTTGCACCGGCTGTATTTTGCATCCGCTTTTCCTTCCTCCTTCATGTGATCCAGCTGGACTTGCCCTTGCTTGTTAAAAGTAATTCATTTATAGATTTCGGCAACTGTAAACTACAATGTGTTGCATAGTTTGTTCTTGTCTGAATCAATTACTGTGCCAAAAAGAGATTTTAGTATTTTATTGTGAATGAGTTAAAACCAATATCTTTATTAATGACCATTTGGACATTTTGCTGTTCACAAGGACACAGATGCACCCTCTCACAGTTTGGGCACATTGAAATATCTCTTGATACAAAGGCAAGACAGAAATAAGCTTGACATATTTTAAAAGCATTAATACAACTGCAGTTTTTTACAATTTTCACTACTCTTTATGTATTATCAAAAAGGATATTTACACTCAGTGACCAGAGAAATTGAACCTCTGCATAGTTGACATCTAGCCATGATTTCAACTTGTTAAGCAGCTGAATAAGGAATGCGATAAAATATGATACCTCTTTTAAAAAGACATCCTGTCTCATTTATGCATTATACCTTGATAACAATAGCATCAGCCTTGGCCATGGCATCACATGCTAAATCCTACATTTTTTTAACACCAGGATACAAGAGGAAGCTTGTTGTCTCCACCACAGCACTTGAGTGCTCTTGTAAGGGCCAGAATTGGTTTAAGGTGGTACTAAACAGGTGTTACTTTTTCTGGTCATTGAGTGTATATAGAACACAGAAAGACAAAAGGCAAACATCAAGCTTTTCAGCTTGGTAGAATAAGAATAAAGCAGAAAAGAACTCAAAGAATAGATAGTGTCCAAAATCTCTCACTACTCCCTACTCACAATACATAGTGTTGGTTGATCAATTTATAAGACGACATCAGACATTATTATTGGTCATGGCTCTGTGTTGAATGTCATTTCTGTTTTGGCACTTAGTGCTTTCATAGTAACCATCCCTTGGTCTCAAATTTTCATGGTATACTGTGGGATAGTTTTGGCACACTTAAAAGTACAAGGTAAACTAATTCTCACTGCACAACTTGACACCAACACAAATTAGCAGATTATCAATAGTGAATGATTTCAGACACAGCCTTATTGTTTAACTGGACATAAATGACACATTTGGATCTTTTCTCATAGACAAAATAATTAATAAATAGTGAAGAATAACCCTGTATTTTTGAAAACAAATAATGCACCAGTATGAATTATATGATGGACGAAAAAAAAACCATTTCAAGGAAGGGAAAACACCATGCCTGGATGTATTCCACACACAGATATTGCCCTTGTCCATTCTATCAACCTCATCATCACAGCAAAACAAAAATATTTTTCCCATTCACACTATGATAATTTACAATAAACATTAGGAATATTTATTTTGCTTATGCAAGATTTCAAATGATCTGAAAGCACAAATAGTGGCTGCTACATTGTCAAGAGAATAGTGTACATTCTTATAGTTAGTCATCCTCAAAATAGCCTTGATCCATTCATAAATGCTTTATTTGACAACTGAGTTCTCAAAGAGGATTTGGCTTGAATGAGTCACTATGAAGCATGGTACACTTTATTCTAACCTGCTTCCAAACAGCCTATGTCAATCATTCACTGACATTTACATGGAGTGTTAACCTTATTCTGTATCAAAACCTTTTTTTTTGATTCAGCTGTTTATGTTGGCTACTTTTAAATTATTCCATTAAAATGACTTCTTACACAACATGGAGCGATACATGAATTGTTTATTTATGATACTGGTGAACGGTTTAACTACTGGTCTGAATCAATGTGCAGGATATATTAAACTGCAGAGAACCAAAAGCTTTTCACTTTTCACTTTTCACTCCATAAATCAACTCTCACAAGTGCAACTAACAGTAATCCAACTACAAACACGCTTTAACAATGGGTGTCAATTTGAAAAATGTAACTTACTCTTTGGTCACTGGCCACTTTATAAAAGCAATAATCCACACAAAAATGTTCTGATACATGAACATATCAAGCCTTATAGACAAATAATCTTTACTTTGGAGCATCTTCACCTTTCCTGTTGTTTTCACATGAATCAGAACACCTCATTGTGCATTGCTTACATCATGGTCACTCTACATTTCAGTGGAAAGTCAGTTACCCTCCACTATTTTACTTCAAATGATCTTTCTTTTATGCTAGTTGTAAGTTAATTAAAGTGAGTCTTTCCTAATGAAACCACCACATCCACATCCAGACTGACCTGTGTGAAAAAACACAGCCCTTTCATTCATTTAAAAAGAGGCGTTTGGGTGCCAAAGCAAGGGGTTCCAAGCAAAGCAACACAGGGTTGTCCATCAAAAAAAGTTAAACCATGCTCAACTTTTGCTACTTTCGCTACTGTTTACCTTTGCTGGGTTATAAAATCCTTTCTGTGGGTAATACAAATTGTTGTGCTGTGTTTTGGCATGTGATTAGCTTTAAACACATTAAACTGTAACTTCACTTCCTGGACTGTACTAAATTGTTTCACCTGTACCTAAACAACAAGCTGCTGCCATCACAGCTACTTGCAGTGTTTTAACATGTCTATTTTCAGTCTGAATCCTCACTAGGTTAGAACTGTGAAGCAGTTACATTAAGATTAGTAACATAATCACAAACATAATCAGAAAATGCTTTGAGTACTACTCGTTTGTTCATATTCAGTTTATTGCCTCTATCAGGTGGACATAATGTTGTAGTTCATGTACGTGAATGTTGTCACAGGGCCAACTTTATATCCCATGGCATATCAAAGATTTGGCAAAATATCTGTGTTGAAATTTGATTTCATTATGGGAGTTTGCTTTCTCCCAGAGGCACAGCAGTTTTCATAATTTTAAATCTTCTAGTAATTAAATTCACAATCCCCTTTGTATATAATAAATTACAGCAGATGATGTGCAAAGGAAAGAGTCATTATATCACTAATGCCTCAAAGCAGCGGCATTAACAAGTATTTATTAATACTCAGAACCTTGACTATAAATATGGCAGTTTGTGCAGACAATCACAGAGGTAATAGATAATGTGATGAATAGCCCTTCACAATTAAATAGGACACCATTTACTTCCTCGCTTTATAGAAAAACCTATTATCCCACTTCCTGTAAAAACTGCAACCAGCCTTTGTGTCCGTAGAAATAAATGTTTAGAATTGTTGTTCAACATTATTTAAGAACATGTAGGTGGAGACACAAAAACCACACATGCTAGTACACAAGATATTCACATGCAGACTATACAAAGGTATCAGGAGTCTGTAAATCCCTCCCCAAAAAAGCAGTTCACAGTAACTATTCCACACTTGTTTGAAAATCGAAGCAGAAAGATTTTTTTTTTTTTTTTTTTCACCACAGGCACGAAAAAGTACAAATTCATTACATTCAATACTGAAGTCACACTTAACATCTTTGTGCCAAATGTTCGAATGCAAGCCACAAGTATTTAATTGTTTTTAGTTATTGTAGATACCCTTGACATCTTTGGCAAGAATAAATCAATACAAATGGCTGCTTAAAATCTCCCAAAAAATAAAATGTTGACAAATGTTTTTACATTTTAATACCTCTATTTTTTGTTCTACTAGGAAATGCTTAATTACAAGCTGAAGTTGTGAGTTCTAGAGCTGGGAATTTAACCTCAGTAGAGAATTGACATGTGTCTTTAGCACTGACTATCAAAAAGTATTGAAAGTGGCCATGGACATGGTTTGTTTGATTCTTGGGCTTGTTTACTTATTATATATTTTTTTCACTGATCTGAATCAGGACAATTAAGACTATATTTCTATGTGGGCAAAGTTTTTTTTTTGTTAAATGAGGAATAGCATTGAAATGTTTTCCCAAATATGATATTGTATTGTTTTGGGATTTGGGATCATGTTGCAATATACCCAGCTATAGCTGTGAGACTAAAAGGGCGACAAGCTGACATTACATTTTGATGTTTTTATTCTGTGCTTTAGTCCTAAATTAGACGTAAATGAGGCTGGATTTTTGACTTCTTGCCCCACCATGGGTATTTTACCGACTCAGAACCTGGATCCACATTTCTCAAGCTCAACTTAAAATTTCTGAAAATTATATCAAGCTACATTCAGTGGAATTTGAGAGTTCAGATACAGATTCAGATTCAATTAAATACTATCAAACTCCAGCTATGACCTATGGCCCACAGTGCTTTGCATTGTACATAACAATACTGCCAGATGCGCTCAGTATGTTTGGTAGCCTATAGGAATTGCATCTAATTATAAACCGGATACATGAACAAGGTTTGTAGATGGCCAGTCAGCCAGAAAATCACAGGGAGATGAAATCTGTCACAATGTATAATAGATAATGGCACTCACTCCGAGTAAGTTGCAGTATTCAGAACATGTGAACTGGCTCTTCAAAAAGGGGTCAAATTAAGGTTACAAAGGGGCCTCTACAACATGTATTAACACATCAGACAGCCATACTCAAAAGGGACATGAACCCCTTTCAGTGGAAAGGTCAAGGTCTTCGTGCTGAATGGATTAACATTGCATGGCAGAATGAGTTATGAGCACAAAAAGCAAGGGTGTCAGTACAGTTTAGAGACTAACAAGTGTTATAAAAACTCTTAGCAACTGCATCTGGTGCCATCTTGGAGGTCCTCTGTAGAAATACAACCAGGTGGTGATTATAAATGTACAGAATTTTATAAGACTCATTTGGTCTTGGTCTAACTATTCATAACCTATTCATGTGATGCTGATGAGTGTTGTATGATGGTATTTGACCACATCTCATGTGACACCAAAGTGTCTCACAGGGGTTAAAATCCCTGAGGGCCCATCAGTCAATGAAAGGGATGCAGCAGTATAAGTTGCGAAAGGTTTTCAGCAGGTCAAATGACCTGGGGGATTTTAGTGGATGACCTGTCAAGATTAAAGGTGTCCGCTCATGACAACTGTCAAAATATTTTAGTGCTGGCCATGTTTTTTTTTTCTCTGTGCAGTGGCAGTGATGTCAGTGCATAACATTTCTCTGCGGCTCAAACAACTAAAATCTGCTGTTGAAGCGCTCCACATGCTTCAGACAAGCAGACTAACGGCCCGTGTACACAGCATCTGGCTGCATCCAGCTCCTGTCCAGTCCCATGCCATGCTAGCTGATGTGTGTGTCCACTGAGTAAGTGACCAGACCAATTCACACCTGGGTCTTTTCCCCACTCAACTATCTTTACACACTTGGTCTATTTTTGCCAGAGCAGATCTCATCTCTGATGTGTGAAATTCTCTTGTGTATCCATATAAATACTTGCATTCACTAGCAATTCTCTTAGAAATTAATTTTTAATGGTACATTTACATTTGTATTACACATGCACTACAAAACTACTTTTTTGTTTTTTTATTTACTTGGAGAAACAGCAGGAGAAGAGCAAGGGACATAGACAGCCTGAACTTCTGTTCAGTCGCCGCCTGCTCTCTGTAAACACCTATACTGCGTGTTAATGCAGCTAAATTCACACTATAGTTATTCTGATTTACATATTTTTCTGTTTCTGTTGTCAGATTTTACGTATCTTGGCTAATAAATACTTTGTTAACCAGTGTTGTGGAGAAATTGCTGAAGTCAAAGGAGGTGAGGAGGGAAGAAAGTGTTCAGGAGCCTCTGATGTCTTATGCTGTAATATTTATTGACGCTTGGCCAAGGAGAATTAGAGACACTCTCATAGTGCATCAGAAGTGCCTGAGTCGGTCTCACATTCTGCAGAACTCATGCTGGTGTATAGACTTTAAACCTCAAGATAACACCACAAATACCATACGCCCAGAAATAGTCAAAGAGAATGTTTTTGTTTTTGTTTGTTATGTAGGTGTTATTGTCAGCATATTCTAGTCTGGAGACACAGATGTCTGTTACGCAGATTGGAACATCAACGGCAAGCATCTATTATGTCTAGGAATGCAGCAATAGGTCTCCTCGACCTTGGCCACCACAGTGTTGAGATAGACTGGCACCTACTGTTCCCAATCAAAGCCAAACAACTACTACTGCTGAGGACCTCAAGGCCCACACGTGACCTCGTGTAACCTAAGGACAGGAAATTCCATAACAACCAGCAGTCATTTACAAGCTGCTAATCTGCAGATACTCATTTTATAGTCATGAAAAATAAAGAAAATTACAGGTTAATGACAGCAGCTGTGCTGTGACGTCGGCTTTATTGACATTCAAAATGAGTGACCTCAGAGAAAATGAGACGCAACAAAATGTTGTCTTAATCAAGTCCGGCCGAAAAGCATCCGTTATCACATCTAAATGTACCACTGTATTTATGATTGTAATACAAAAATTGTCAGCAAAACATTGCTGATGAAGAACAGATGTTTGCCTTGTGGACACTGAAACTGAGTGCAGCAGGAACTAAATTCTTACTTGCTGTCAGTAAAATGCGTATTGTGTATGCTCGTGTATAGGGATGGCATATGGTAGCTTAGCCGATCTTCTTAGCCGTCTTTCACAACAGCTATCAACACACAAGGGATTTTCTGTCTGATTTGGCACTGATTTATGACACCACTGATGACTCAGCTGCTACACTGATAATTTGCCAAAAAAGAACAGAACTAAATAAGTTTCAAAATGTTTGATTGTATTTTGCCCTGCATCTTTGCACCCCTGAGGCTATTTCATCCTTATAATCTGTGGCAGGTTTCCACCAAAAATGACTTCCAGTTGCTTTGTGTCTTTCTGTAGTTGCATGCCCGAAACACACTTGATGTTTTGTTTAAACTGTGACCGTTAGGTGTTGCTTTTTTTCTGCTCATGCAAGTTGGTCTTGTTGCTCTTTAAAAACACTTTTTGCCAGAAAACATTGATCAGAATCTGGGGGAGAAAGTTCTTCTGAACTACTCAGGATCACTAAAACACTGCTATTGTACAGATACAGTTGAAGAGCTAAGGACCTCCAATATGGCTGCCAGTGAATATATCTTTTTAAATTTTATAAATGTACGGTATGTTTCTTTAGTTTTTTTGTTTTTTCACAATTTTTATGTCCTTGCTACACACATTTTAAAAACGGGCCTTTTTAAAGATTTAACAGACACCACCAACTATAAAGATTTAAAGTATGTAAAATACCTTTGAACCAAAGGTTGTTTAGTACACTAACCTCCACGGATTTCCTAATAGTCTGTTCACAAAGACAAATTCACATTATTACTTGTACTCTAAGCTTTACTCAGTAACATATACGTACAGCAGACAATACAAGTTTAGGGACAAATGCAGGCCCTCTGTTTTTCCCATACGCTATGGGTTAACTGCACAAGACTGTTCATAGAGAGATAAAAATTAAAATAACAGCAAAACACTTTATCTGAGTTTTACATGGCACATTCATAACAGGCTCATGAGATATTCATGAATATTCAATTTAGCATCATTACACCTTTTTATGTACTTGTTTAAAGAGGAGATTTCAGAATAAAAGCCTGGATAAAATGTTCATTTGTTAGATGGCTCACATCCAACAGCTTTCTTTCATCTGCACAAAAAGTATTTTTAAGGCTGATTTGAGAAGTAAAACAGTAATAAAACAGTGTTAATATGTGTGACCTGCAGAATTGACTGTTTCCATTTGTGTTTACAGTAAGTCCTGTTCCCTGACTAATAAAATTGTTATTAAATAGCTAATTTTAATGGCCATAGTGAAGTATTTTAACCTACTGAGAGAATCTAACTAACCCCATGGGTTACTCTATTTAAAGTAGCAGTTTTATAATTAAAGGTTCTTGCATTGTAAAGGAACAGTGTGTAGGATTTACTGGCATCTAGCAGTGTAGTTGCTGATTGCAACACCCTGTACTGTGGAATTGTGTAGGAGAAAGTAAGGTGGCTGTAAAATGTAAGTCAGTGTTCAGTTTGTCCTTTCTGGGCTGTAGAACTACAACATGTTGGATTCTAACAATTCATATTTAAATAGAGCCTCTTATATCTTACACACTGAACCGTTAACACCAACAAATCTTCGTCATATTAACTGTTAAACATTACTTTAATGAAAGCAAAGTATATTCCAAAAGCAAAGTAAACCAATGACAAGATCTTTCGTAGCTTCTGTCAGCCTCTATACTACATTTTACATTCTGAGCTACTAGGAAATTGTGTTTCTTTTAGCCTGGTTCCAACCAGCTTATCAATTCCTGCATGCTTTTATTTTGGTCTATTCAGATGGATCTGTTGTTTTTATTAATAGCTGTTTTCGCTGGTTCAAAACACAGTAAAGCCAGCCATGCTAGGGATTTAAATCAACATATTTCCTGAATCGACATTACAAATGTTAACTGCTACTAGTTACTGCTTTCACAGCTTCTGCTGCGTTCTCCAACATTAATTACACCAAGGGATAATTAACTCATTAATCAGTATAATGAGTCTTCACTATTGGCATGCTGTCAAAGCTTCATGTGCTGCAGTTGATAAATGCTAATAGGCAATTATTGTTAAAATGTCAACGTGTTTAACTCTTCTAGCTAATATAGGTAATGAAAGGACGGTGGCTGGCCAAACCGTCTTCAAAACTGGTACATTAAAAAAAAAAGATTAACTAACTCCTAAAATGGAACTGTTCAATACATATATGTTTGATGTAGTATAGCAATGTAAGCGGCCTAAAAAGCTGTTCAATAGTTTACTTTGCAAGCCGCAGACCCACCAAAGCCTTAGTTTCGAGCTGCTGAGACGACAATCTACCAGTAGAAAAAGTAAAAACCTTGATTGTTTGCTGAAGTTCAGCATCCCTCTGTAGAGTTTTGTTCTCTACAACACTTGTGGGTGCTGTATAACCACAACCAACTCACGTGAGACATTGTTACTTCAACTTCTGTTGCTGTTCTAAAGTCTTTGATTTTATGTGCGAGACCTTTGGCTTTCAAGCTGTTTTTAAAATTTTGTACAGCACTTTGCTTTTGAAACAAACTTGCTTTCTAAATTCGTTGACATGACTTAATTCTACAGGTCACAAAGATTTTTGTATTCAAGGTCTGAAAGTACTTTCAGTACTTCTGATTCTCAGTAGTGAATAATAATGAAGAGGGGAAAAAGTTGCTCCGTCCAACTTGCTAATCTACAAGGTCATTAAATGACTTTACTTTTGAAATCTGCTCTGCAAACATCACAGTACATGTGTTGATGCATCTTTATACATTTATACATACACATTTGATGGAGCAGGATAGTATCCTCTTAATGCAATATCAACTGATCTTAACTGCCAACAAGATTTGTTTTCCATTAGTTCATAACTACACTTCCAACAGCTCAACCTGCATCCATTTTTAACATGACAAAATATGTGCAACATACATTGTGTACCTTAAAGGTGATAAGTAAAGATTAACAACCAAAGTTAGTATTCTCTTTTCACATTGGTAATTTAAATCTTCATTTCAGATTTGTATTTGTTTCAGGAGCAAACCCTGTGAAGTAGCTTTCTGCCATTAGTTGATACAGGACAACTATAAATTACTGCTCTACTTGTCATTTCTGACAGTGTTGAAATTGTTTCAAATTATATAGAAATTTCAGCTTCTAAAACCTGTTCAGGTGAGCCCTGTGGTTTACTTACCCTCAGTGGGGGACCTAAGTTTGAATGATGACGGCAATTTACTTGAAGTGTAAACACCTTGACGTATCACCTAGAAGAATGTCTCTGTGCCTACCCCTCAAATAGATATTGCTGTCACACCTCCACTGCTGCAAGATGCCTTCTCCAGGTCCTCCATGACCAAGTCCTGTTCAGTGACATGGTTGAGTCGCCTAGAAGTGTTCTTATCCAGGCTGTTGAGAGAAATAGGCTCCAGGGAGGTTTGTGCATTATTAGCTGGGAGCACAGAGTTTCCCTGTAGCCTGTGCGAGTAGGTTTTCCTCCGCTGTCCGTCCGCTGTGCACAGACTGAACTTGAACACAGCTTGAAATCCTCTGCGGAAATTCTCATTGAAGAAACCGTAGATGATGGGGTTGACGCTGCTGTTGAAAAAGGCTAGCCAGTGGGCAAAGGGATATATGTAAATGTTGATGATTCTGTACTGCTGCTCAGTCAGGCTGGCATAGTCGCTCAACATCATGAGGGTCCATAGAGGAAGCCAGGAAAGGATGAAAAGCAAAGCAACTATTAGAAGCATTTTAATCACCCTTTGCTTTTTCTTTGATACAGTGTGGCGGTTGTCGTGGCCTGGCTTTCCTCCTGTTGGGACTGCTGTTTTGAAAAGCGTAATGCCAATCCGAGCATACATGATCACAATGAGGGAAAGAGGGGCAAGGTAGATATTTGCAAACAGGACAGTGGTGTAAATCTTCCTCATCTCCTGATTTGGCCAGTTCTCTCTGCACCAATAAAAAGGGCTTGTTTTGTTGTCATAGCCCAGTAATACCCGAATGGTTTGCTCCTTGGTCACTTGTAGCATCACCCCAGAGGGACACATGATGGATATGGCCAGAACCCAGATAATGACTATAATCAAGGTGGCTGTGGATATGGTCAGCTTTTGCTTGAATGGGTAGACAATGCATCTGAATCTGCAAAAAGATTTCAGAAAAGACTGGGTAAGAAAGATGCACGTATTAGAGACATTTATTCTGCTTTCAAAATTTTTTTTTACAGGAAATTCAGTGACAGTAAGGAACATTTACTTTAAATGGCATAACATTTTATAATTAGTTACTTTGATTAATAAATGGACAAATTCAGCCTCTAATTGCACGGTGGTGATGTTGTCTGGAACTTTGGGGTCGTAAGTATAAAGTGGTGTGCATGCAAACAATAGATGTGCCGTTTAGTACTTATGAAATAACAAAGAGCTACGTAATGAAAGCACATACACAAATGCTTCTGCTTCAGAATCACAAATATGTTTAAGAACACTGACATTAGTGTTTGTGCTGCAGTTTCATTTGTACTCTAGATCCATTTCAAAACAAAAGTGGCATAATTAATCCAGGTTCCCTTATTATCTTCTTTGCAATCAGTGACTATATTGGTATCTGTTAATAAAAGGCTTGTTATGTCCACGCCTTACTGTGTACAAAGGTGTGTACAAAAGACCACAGAGACCCAGCATGCTGACAAATAGTGATGAATAGCTCAGGGAATACTTTGAAGTTCTGTGATTGTTCTTTGAACAATACTGTTTTCTACTGCAAAGAAAGCAAACCAAAAAAAAACAAAAACTTAAAGGTTTGCACTCACATCAACCTCAAATGCACTTTAAATTAGCACAGAAATCTGTTGTACATGTTGATATTTATGCATCAGAGATTGGTGTACTTTGTTTTTGTCTTTATGTTATACTGTGCATGGACAGCACTGTTTTGCTGGAGGCAGTGACAGACTAGCCAGTAGCTGTGTGTCTGAGGATGGCAGCAACAATAAAGTGTGGGTCTGGTGACCTCCTCCAGTAGCTGTGACTCTGCTGTTGGGGTGGCTAATGTGCTTTTTGGCCTTCCTTTTGAAGTCAGATCCGTTTTTTCTTTATTTCTCTCACTGTGCAGTTTTGAAAACATGCATGACCAATCACAGCAGTGACCCTCTGGGCAGTCTTTTTTGTGTGTGTTTTTCTTTGAACCAAGGCTAAAGCCTTCAAAAATGGTACTACCCCCCTTCTTTAGTCACAAGCCTTGTCTGAGACATCTTACCTATTGATTTTACTTTACCATATGTATAGGTCAATATGGAGGTCAAAATGGAGTTGACACTCGCATGCTTGTGTGAACATTATTCCACATTAGTTTCAAATGGACACTGTTTTACAAACAAAAGCTTCTCTTAATCTGGAGAAACTGTCCTCATGTTGAAACACAGGAAAAATTAGTACATGGCTCCAAACTGTGACCATTTTCTGACGGTATGCAAATTAATATTTTATGTGGTCATGTGGCAGGTAGCCCACTCTGGGAGGAACATCGCCCTGCAGAGCCAGGCCGTTTCTAGTTTAACCAGTGTTGCTTTTCTAGCCTTTAGAGCACTGATTTAGCAGCCCAGGAAACAAACCAATTTGCATGTGTTGTAAAACCGATGATTGATTATGATAATGTATTCCAAGATTGTGGAAATTATTAACAGCAGCAATGTGAAGCCCTTTTAATTTCAAAACTAAACTGAAAAAACAGAATGTAAACCATCTAAGTATGATTGATCCACCAGAATTTTAGCGCATTCATTCACTGAATATCCTAACAATGTTCCTATAAATACTTTATCTATTCATATGTATGATGCTCAGAGATACAGATATTTCATATAACATGCCTCAATATTAAGATTACTTGAATAAATGAACTTAGTTACATTCCACCACTGAAAAGAAGGACGGTCATGAAGCTTTCAAAAACTAATATCATCAAATTTAATACTTAAAAAATGATATTCAATTGTATGACTGAAAAAGTCATTTTATGTAATTATTTGTAGCACTGGAAGGTTTTACTGTGAAGCATCTGCAGGCATTTGCAGTCCACTAAAACTTTATTTGAGTCTAGCTTTGCACATTTGGCACTTTTTTGCCAGCACATTAGTTCGAGACAATCCAGAGGATGGATGGAAATCATTCCAGCTTAGACTGAACTGCTGACTCCTATGTTAGGCAGGAGGTGGATTGAGTCAAGCTCTTCTTGTGATCTTGTGATTGTTAGTTTGAGAACAGAGGCATGCAGAGACATCCAGACCCATACATCAGTTTCTGAATGACTACAGTGTTGATGCTGATGTTATAAAATTGAGATTTTGTTGGCTACTGTGAGATGTCAAATCTATGTCATCTGAACATTGTTTTCAAAATAATGGTATAATCAATAATGGTATGACAGCAATGAAGTCACATTAGGATAAATACAGTTGTCAAGCCTCCAAAGTGATCTGGCTTATCTGTGCATAAACACACCGACCAAAAGGATAAGAAAGCTCTTCAACCATTCAAATCTAATTTGAATCATGTGTCTGATAGATATGTAAGGTGACTTTTAGATGTCAAACCATTTTATACATTATTTGTCCTTTCCAGAGGCACAGACTGGTACTAAATTTTGACAGAATGACATCACTGCAAGTCTAGTGTCTCAACACACAAAAATAAAATTCTAGCTTATTTTTACAGCTTAGAGAGTTGTTGTAACTCCCCTGGATGTGTGCACTCATTAGGCTTTCATGTCAACAAGCTTGTTCCAAACTGTGTGATTCTGCGGCTTTCTCTGAGGATTTATAGAGTGATTAAGTAGGATTTACATGCAACTGTTGGCTATTCAGCATGATCGTTCGAAAGAGGACAAGTACACGATAAAAATGAGAGAGCTGTACAATTCTGCTCATTTATCTTTCTTTATGCGTGGTGAAAAGTAAGGAAAAGGGGCCAAAGAACAATTGACATGACTTTAGTGCAGGTTTGCAGGACTTTGCAGGAGATTAAGAATGGACTGTCCATCTGACACTTTGTTGTTGAACAAAGCTCGAATCCTACAATGTATCTTCAGAATTAAATTAAATGTCTTTCTCTTTGTGTAAATGTGAGGACTAAATCATCTATTTTTTTTCTGGGAGTTTTCAACCTTATCTTCCATTATGCAACTTTTGTGGTAGGTTGTGCTCTCTGTGTAGTTTTATCTATTGTATCTTTTGCACACCACACTCTTTGAGGTGAAACTGAAGTGTGAAATTTGCTGGTATTGCTGATATAGTATGTAGCAGCAGCAGTAGTAGTAAAATTACAGCAACTGTACCTGTCAACAGCAATAGCGACCAGAGTGAAGACGGATGCAGACACGGAGATGCCTTGGACCATGCCACTCATTTTGCAGACCAGGCTTCCAAAAGGCCATCCTGTTGACAGGAAAGATGCATTCAGCTGACTTATTGCTCAGACACCAAGTTAAGAGGAGGAGAGGAGTGTATATTTGAATTCAGGTTTCCTCAAACAGATTCACACCCACATCAGAGCACGATAAGGCATTGGCCATAATATATCAATGTGTCCTGAGGGAGAACAATCCCTTTATTCGCGTTGCTGACAGTAGCTAACAATGGCAATATTCAGTCACTGTCAACAGATGGATTGGAGTAATTTAAATGTGTTTTGATAACTCCCCAGCATGATTTTACACAATTCTTGTTTATAAATCATGTAAATCATATGTTAATGTGTTGGCATTGAGTTCACTATCTCAGCGAATAACACAGCAAAGAGTGCAGCTCAGTCTGCTTGTCATAGGAAGTCTGGTAGAGGTCTTTTGTTATCTTTGTTCTCTTCATTGGGGTAATGTATGTAGAAGAGAATGAGGATGTAAGGTTGATATGACCAGGATTTTAAACTTCAATACAATACTAGTATTACAAAATGATACTCAATGCCTCTTACAATATTTATATATTTTAGTGTTTACTCACACCGGCTTGTCCCACCTCTCTCTCTTTCTCTCTCTCACTGTATCGTACAAGGACAGCAGTATTTTTCTAAAGATGCCCAAGTAAAGATTGTTTTCACAGCAGCAGGTAAGCTGCATGTGGAGAATGCCTGTTGTTATGATGATGTAGCCAGTCGAAATCAATGTGGTACCGAATGACATTGGCACCAACCAAGTGTGTCCACTGCTGCTTTATCTTGTCAGTATTGTGTTCACAATTGTCAGTAGACTGCATGAGAGGAGGAGGAGAGCGAGTTGGAGATTGTCCAGTACTACTAATCTGTCATGATGGCCTCGTTCTGATTCTGTGTTTGTAATAACTTTGGTACTTTACATAATATTGAATGTGTAAATAATGGAGATCATATTGTTTTAAAGACATGGGATCACAACAGTATCAAAGTATCAATGCTTTTGACAACCCTAATAGGATGGTGAAAGTAACAATGAACTGAAATATTGGCTCTTTAGTTTCATCTTTCACTGTTTTTTTACATACAGTACCATTTTTTTCCCCTTTTATCTTTATTATGTCGGAATGCAAACAGCTTCTTAATCCTGTGAAAAACCTGAAATCCTTTTAAAAAAGAAAAACTCTTTTTTGTTGTTGGCAGGAAACACTAATTACCATGGCCAAGGCTCTAACAGATTGAGCTGCCTGCCAATTGCATGTCAGGTATCACAACCCACACGGATGGTCCAGCTGTTACATTTCTGTCCACAGAAAAAAAAAAAAGCAATACAAAAGATTTTAAATGCAAATGGGTTAATGTGATACTAATACAAGTAATGTGTAATTTTAGAAGCTATACAGTGTAATATGTAGAACCATTACCCACAGTATCTTGTTAAAAAACAAATTGAACAACGTTGAGTGGATATGAAGAACACTTTTGAGTGATGTTGTCGCTATTACCTCCTCAATATGCTTATTTCATGTGGTTCACAAATTGCAAGAGGCCAATAAGCACTGGCACATGTGACAGAACCCCCATCATCATCAGTTAAACATGCGCTGCAAACATCCTAATGGTGTATCAGCTGAAAGCTTTCTTTGAAAGATAATGGCAGTTTGGTCTCTGACTGCTCAGTTAAGACAGAGCATCTAGCAAACAAGTCAAACCTATCACTGAAGCTGAGGACAAGTGTAAATCGGAAAAACCCCACATGGACGCAGAGAGACAAATAAGGCACATGAAAAACATGTTCAGTGGAGATTGGAATCCTCTGTGAAATCTCTTTTTAGTTGGCACTGAAGACTAGAAAACTTATTTTGAACACTTGTCTCTGTGACTGTAGCCAGTGTTCAGTACTAATTGTCCTATTAAAAGTATGATTCATCGCCCAGTCAAATGTCATTGGCTGTCTGAGTGCCCAGCTCCCTGCCGCTGAAAAGCTCTGCACAGCATGGGGCTGTCATCACAGCTTCCTGGTAGGGATGCTGCTAGACTTGTGATGAGGTCTGCCCAGTTTCTGATTGACACAGTGCTTCGTGTTACAGCCGAGTGACTTCAGTTTTCATCTCTGTGACAGCAGCGAGTCTTTCACCTCCTGCTCCTCCTGAGTCTTTCGTGTGCCTTTTTGCAAACTGCAGCCTGACTCGTCTTAACCCTCTTTTACAGGCATCACTCTCACTCTCTGTTACTCCTACAGAGATTTGAGAAGTACTCTGACTCTTCTCCCCGTGCAGCTAAATGGCGCTGTTGTTTTTCTTTTTGTCTGTGATCCTTCGCATCTCGGTCTCCTCCCTGAAGAAGATCTTCCATATCTATTGAATGCCAGTCAACTGGAATGACTGATAGTGCTCTCCCTTTCCCTCATGTGTCTGCTTCTCCACTAGGAGACATGGACAGTTGTGTAGACAGGCGCTACATGACATACTTGGATGGACAGAATGACAAATAAATGACCTAACAGTAGACTGTAGTAAATAGCAGTTTGGTAAAGCTCTTAATGTTCCATTAAACATATCCTCAAGACAAATATTAACATAAATATTATTTTTGAATAATAATTTCAAATTAATTAATTTCTCTCTCAATTCAAAAGCACATCTACTACTTCTTTCACGCAGTGAAAAAAGGTAAGACTGTTGGAAATACTTTTTTGGTTCCACATTAAAATGATTTCTGCAAGTTTTATGTTGCACCATGACTGACTTCCAAAGTGTTTGTAATCAGTCACAAAATCATTTTTCAAGCACACACCGTAAACTGAGATTTATGGTGAGCTGAGAGAAACTTCAGTAGATGAATGTGAGAACAGTGTTCTAGTGTCAAACTCTGCACAAACATCATTCTTCACAAGGAAGGTCAAAAATCCAAGTGAAGCAACAGTAAGAAATACGCATCTTTGAATGGGACTTCAAGTTTTTCTTGTTTGCTGCATGCTATTTTTCTAAATTACACATTCATTTTGTATATGCTTTTGTCCAAAGCAACCTAATATGAGTACATTAATCTTGATAAGAACATGCTTGCGGTAATAAAAACTCTGTCTCTCTCCAATAAACAACTAAAAGCATATTTTTGCATACATTTGATGCCTATTTGATTTTTTCTTGTCCCTTTGACCCCGGACTCACTTACTTTTGTTGCCCGTTGTGTAGAATGTGGTGAGTGGTGTTGTTATTTTGATTTAGTTTCTTTTATTCTACTAGTGGCATGGCCTCTAAGCAGTCAGTGGATAACAATCTGACTCTTTCAAGAATTCATTAAACTAATTATAAAGTAAAAACACCAAACACTTGATTACAGCTTTTCCGAGGGCTTTTCCTTCTTTGCTTCTCTATTTCGAGTCATTGCGAATTCATTACCTTTGGGTAGTGCTGTCCAGACATAATACACAGTTAATTAAGATCATTAAAAAGTCTTAAATTAAATTTACAGAAGTCTTAAATATTTTCTCTTGCCTTAGCATGCAAACATACAAAAACATTTAACCTAAAATTATTGTCTGTCAAGAGAAGCTATGAACCTCTTAAACTATATGACAATAGAGGTGGTGTCATCATGGTCTGAAATCTAGCTACATTAGATAGGAAGCTCTTCGCCTGTGTACATTTTTAGCAAAAACTGAAAATGAATTTTATTTTTTATTATAATTTCTGTTTTAATTGGTTAATTTTGTTTTTTTGTTTGTTTCTGTTGCTGAAAGATAGTGAAAAAATGTCTAGTTGCTATTGTTCGTACTGATTTTTCATCGTACTTTTGTACCTAACCCTGATGCAGTAAGCCATTGTAAGACCAAGATTGGAAGATTTTAGCTCTATTAAGATGTGATGGTCATTGGTCAGTATTGTCTGGCATTTCCTGGACTAGATTATCCAACATTGAGAATATTTGTCAGTTGCATCACTAGTTCAGTGCAAATTCTGTTGATGAGGTCTGGCCATAGTAACAATAAGGATCTCAGAGACAGCTACTTTAGTGTAAGTGAATCTTCACCTATTTTTTAACATCAGCAACAGGTCAATATATTACCTTTGCCAACACTTATCAATGGCTAACTGCAACTAATTGACAAAATGAGTAGTTTGTGATTACCTTCTAGAAGATGAGGATCTGATCTGACTGGATTACTGACATAGTAATACTCCAGAGGGGATGAGCCCTTTTGGTTTTAGTGACGTCATGGCCTCTCCTCGAGCACCCACCACAGTTTTTAAAAAAACAATTTCAGCCCTCTAGTGGTTGTAAAACTGGTGAAATCGGTAGTATTTTGTTAATTTTACTGTTATGTGTGTGCATCAAGGACAGTAGAAAATATTTTTTTTTATTTAATATACATTTCTGACCAAACAACATCTTGCCAAATTTTACTCTGTATATAATCAGGTATCATAAGTACCCACAACCTTATACATTATTTAGTGAATAGGTCGTGCCAAAGTGCAACGTAATTCAAAATACAAGAAAGCATGTGTTTCAAACCACATTGTAAATTGGGCTTTATTGATGTTTTTTTTTTCCATCAAAGAAAATGTTAGGTGATGTTCTAGGTGGAGATTTCAGAGCTTTCTAGTCTGTCAGATATGAACATATTTGATAAGATTTGACTGTAGGTCTTTTATTTGTGGGTAAAAAAAAAGAAAGAAAAGAAAACAGAAATCTATTCACAGAGCAGCAGATGTTGTTCACCAACATTTTTGAACAACTAAGAATAGATGCTTTCTGCCAAAAAGATTTTATAAAGATTTTGTATGATTCTAAATAGGATAATCTATTGCAGAACTAATATAACAAATGATGGGCAGCTTGCAGCTACCTAAAGTAAACGCGAAGTGAAGCATGTCATTACAGCAGGGATTTAGTCAACCAAAGCCAGCTGGATATTGCTAAAATCCATGTCAGTCTTTCATGTTCATGATTCAGACAATAATGACTGATTACACTATTTTTGCTGCCATAGACAATAATTGGAAAGTTGGTCTGTAATTATTTATTTAATCATAGTAGCTGCTACTAAAATAATCTCTGAAAGTGAAGGCAATTCAGTTGCCTTATTTGCTTCCAGAGACAGTCACTGCAATTGCAGAAAGTTCTATTGTCTTTCAATTGACATTCTTATGGCTATCAAAAGAGACATGCTTGCAGGGTTTATTTTGTTAATATTTTCATGCTGACTCTCCACACTAGGTTAGATCCAAATCGAACTCATTCAAAAAGCCATTTTTGTCCAAGTTCATCGTCTTCTGAAAAGTTCATGGTATTTTAAGGAAACTTAGACCATCCTGAATTATTAGTCTGGTTTTTATTGTTTTTTGTTCCTGCTTTAAAACTGAAAACAATAAGTCTTCTCTAAGAAAGCTCTGCAGCTAATGTAGACAGCCTATGTGAAGAAACAGAGCTTGGAACCACTATCACCCGCCTTAAGAATCACTCATTCGCGTGTCATTGAGAGCCGACTGTCACGTCCAATCAGCACAATGTGCAAAAAGCCCTGATCTTATTTATGCATGCAGGGAAGACTGTCGCCTCCATGATGAATCACAAAGTCAACTCCCTGAACTTCTTTACTTTTGATCACCACAGGCTGTTAAGAAAACAATAGGTCATTCCATAAAACAGGATTCATGCTGCGTGGGATAATCTCGGACACCTTGGTAGTTCATATTAATGTGAAACGAAGATTCTTTAAAACAAAGACAGCCCTGCAATGAATGAACTAATATCAATCATTAGGGATTAAGGATCAAAGTTAATCAAATGATTAACAGCCCTGTGAAGCTATGGGTGGTACCAGAAGAATATTAAAATGTCCTTTCTCTGAACAGCTAACATTGAGCCAAGTTAGGCTTGGATAGATCTAACCAAGCCTAACTTGGCTCAACTTTCATTGGTCAAAGCTTAACTTTGTCAAATTTACCTCAACATTGATTAACCTCAGTTGTACTCAGATTTAACTCTCACTAACATGCTAGTATACTAATGTTTATGGTATTTCAAATAGGAATATTACTTTGCTTATACAGTATGCATACAATAATGCTCAGATTCCCAATCCCCAATATGCATTTCTAAGGACTAGAGGAGGGTTCTGGTCCACACCCTCATTGCTGGCTGATGTTTGGCACAGAATATTCATCTTAACACTGAACTGCAATTGAGGCTGACAGCAATTAGATTATTAGTTCACTGGGTATCCTTTGAAGTGAAGTGTTGGACAAGTGGAAATGTTGAACTATGCATGATGAAAAGTCAAGGAATCATCTAAGTTCTTACAGTGCATCGATGAAACCAAGATTTCATGTCAATTCATTCTGGTAGATTTTGAGATATTTCTCTCAAAAAGACAAATGTCAGCCTGCCAGTGGCACCAGAAGAAAACTCAGAAGATCACAAAAGTCATACAGATTCATTCTCTGACTATGAATACGTATCTTGAAACAAATTTCATAGCAATCGATGTAAAGGTTAAGATTGGGTTACAGTTGTTGACGTATATTAAGAGCTGAACATGTGGAAATTTGGTCTGTTGGTGGCACTAGATGAAGTTTCAGGGGATTATCGTGAACATCTTAAATCCACACCAATCTGACAGTTGTTTCAGTGCAGACCAGTGTTAAAACAACCAATTGAATTGTAGCACTACCTCTATAACCATGCAGCCAGCTTGGCCAAACTCCTAGCTTTGCCAAAAAATAAAAAATAAATAACTTTTAAATACTCTCCTGCTCACCTGTAATTATGTTGTCAAGAAGAGTTGTGGGCATGCAGAAAATCCCAACCAGGAGGTCGCTCACAGCAAGGTTTAGGATGAACAAGTTTGTGACAGTCCGCATGTTTTTGCTCCTCAGCACAATGAAACACACTACTCCATTTCCCACCATGCACACGAGGAAGATCAGCAGGTAGGACACGATGAAGATGGCTGCTGTGGATGGCTGATGCAAGTAAAATCCTACATAGGTGATGTTGTTCCTGGGTATGACAGACTCCAAGGAGGAGTTGTAAAATGTCCAGTTGTCATACAGTTGAGTGAAATTGTTCTCAAGTCCTTCGTTCATTTTAAACCTGAAAAATGAAAAACAGACAGATGACCTCATGATGAATCAGCTGACTTTGTAGTTCAATTTAAAAGAATAAGAACTTATTGAAATCCTGATAAGCTTTTAAAAATGCTTATATAAAATGTTTTACATCCATTTCATCCATTGCGAAATATTGAGGATTGCAGCTTCATGTTTGAACTGGAAGCAATTTTTAGTTACATTATGACGCGGTGCCATCGTTTCCATTTATAGAGTGTGCATAATTCATCATAATGACAATGGCTGAGTTCACCAGCGCTTATGAAAATCACATACAGCCTCAGCTCCTCACACATTTCTTCTCTGTGAAACTACAGGTATCAGAACATTGATGAAAGTTGCCAATTGGTCACACCAAAGCACTCATTAAGATCCCTGACAGTATGACACGTTCTAAATTAATGTGTTCTGAAAAACAGGGGAGCTTCACTTGTTTGCTGCATACATGCAGGTGACAAAAGAGCAATAACAATAGCAGAGTGACGTTGTTTTTTCCCTTGAGAGAAAACTGGAAAGCTGAGCGTCAACAAAAGATGCTCAGACTAGAGCAAGGCTGCAGTACAGTTTGGTTTTTCTTCTGTCTATGGAGGTTTTTGGATTCATTTATTACAGTTTGATTGTTTAATTTCAATGCAGAATGGCAAATTTAGACATTTATCATTGATGAATCATTTGCCCTACAAAATGTCTAAAAAAAAGTCTCAAAGCCCAAAGTGATAACTCCAGTTGTTTGATATTCTGTTTATGATCATGTAAAATATAATCAAGGGATTGTTTGGCATCTTTGCGTGAAGAAAATACTTAAAATAGTTGCAAATACTGTACATCAATTGATTGACAAGGACTACATAGTTAATTGATGAATGCATTAGTTGATCCATAGAAAATTTAATAATGTTTGAAATTATTTATTAAGCAAAAACGCCAATCATTCACTGCTTCTTTCTTCAGAAATGTGAGTTTTTTAAAATGTTTTATTTAAATCTGTTACAGTCCTTAGTCCTAACTAACTCATTTGACCAATAGACTACTTTAGCCATTCTCTTTTGTTGTTAATTTTATTTTATTTAATAGTTTATTGTTATTGTTTTACTGTTTTGATGTTATAGACCATAACGTCACTTTGTCACTTTGATTTAATGGGTTTCTGTTTATCACTTGTGGATTTAGTATTCAACGTCAAGCAGTCAAACTGCACTACATGAACAAAAATCCGTAAAAAATTCCATTAGACTCATACTTATACCAAAATTTCCTTTTAGCAATGTCACTAAAATATTGACAAGTAATCAACATGAAGTCTTATTCATGAATCTGAAAATACTGTTTAGATAGTCATTTCTTTTTTCCCAGTTTTGTCTGTAGTCCTTGTGAACATTATGTGCTGTCTGACTCCATTGTTGCTCCACTGGAAACTGACACATCCAGAGAAAGAAGAAAATTACTGTTGGCTTAGAAATACCATGTCTGTGTCCAACAGCAGTTTCTCAGGTGCACAGGTGATTATTTCCTCCAAGTCAACAGCAGATAAACAGTAACAGTATCTGCCTGTCGAAGTATTGAGATTTGCATCAAACGAATGTAGCTGTTAATGAGCAGGAATAATAATCGTTATGTCTAAATATAACTATGTAGAATCATAATTAGATGTTACTTATGTGGCAATGTTTGAAGACCGTAGAATATTTAGATGGAAGAAAATGTTTTTCTTACTGTCACGCTGACCTTTTTCGCATCACTGACAGTGATTAACCTCACAGTTGATAAAATTGCACTATAGGCTTACTATTACTTTTTGTGTGTGAATGAGTTGAATAAAAAATAAGTGTGAATAAATCATAGACGGAAAAATAGAGGATGTGTTGCTAGGGGCCCGAGGAAGTATATACTTTGAAAGCTATTTAATGGGCACCCAACTCTGCAGATTTAATGACTTATTTATAGAGGCGTAGATGTGTCCTGGTAGTCTTCAAGCAGGATGTATATCTCTTAATTTCACCTTTTATTAGAAGGAAATGGGGATGGGTCCAACCAGCAATGTTGCGAAGGCTATGCTGCATGCACAGTAACTATTTGGCTACCAAGGTGCTCCGACCTAACTATGGCAAAATAATAGACTTTCTGAGAATTTGATCACAGTCCTTTTTCCTCTGAAACTGCTTGCAATCCTGTAGACACTAATTCATGGTGTTTTCCTGTGTTATACACTTGTACATGTACAAAGTGTGTACAAAATAGACATAATCTAAAAATCTAGTATGATCACAAATGTGATCAGATGACCTCACAAATAAGCACCTAAGTGACAAATAGATGTTTTTTTTTATTAGTTTCCAAGGTGTACAATGACTCCAGAGACTTGCAAAATGCTTTTTGACTTTCTACTGCATAAAAGGCCACAAGTAGAATAATGCTCTAAAAACAATATTGTGCAGAAAAGCTGGTTTCGTGTCGAGACAAGCAAATTTTACCACAAAGAAGAAAAAGCTCATGCATCAGTCATTTTGGAATGGATGTGATTTGTGCACACCCCAAGGATGTGGTAGGTTCACAATATTCCTCTGGATCAGATTTTTTTTAAATATGATGAGTGTCACATTTTGGGATTTCAACCTCATTTCACCTATTTCTCTTCATCTTTGGCCTAAATCTGATATTAGGTATCTGATATCTGGGGTGACAGATGGCTTCAGATGACATCTTCCTGATTAAGCATCAAAATCTGTTGATTTAATACTTAATCCTCCTCCTAGTCCTTACACAGGCTTAAACTCTGTAAAACTGAAACGGATTTGCTTTACTTGTATGTTTCTAAGGGTTTAAATAAGTTAAATCTAATAAAGTTAGTGCACCTATGGATGCCTGAGCTGCTATTTATAAATTTAGAGAGAGAGATACATAGTGTCAGATTAGTGATTTTGGAGTTCGAGGAAATGGCAAAGCATTGTGATGTGAAATTCAATAAATCTACCAATATCTCGTATTACTTTCACACTACTTCTGGTCTGTTTCTATAATGTGCAGACATATAATGAGCTTAACCAAATAACATCTATAGAGCACAATCTTGATAACGTTGAACTCAAAATCTGTGCGTTGATTGCAAAAGCCTTGATTGCTGCAGACAAAGAAGTGGCGTCTTTGTCCTTATGCATTTTTTATGAGATAAGATCCAGTGAATTGCTTCCACTGCCCATATAACAGAAATTCTTTTCTTTTTCCACCCATAGCTAGTGATTATAAATTACAATTTTTTAATCAGAGAGGAATCATTAATAGTAGGTTTCTTATAGGGTCGTTCTTGTTCTCTCACAATGTCATTCTCTGTGCTATTCATTACACAGCTTTTAATGGAAATCATTAGTTTCCAGTAAAAGGTTTTAAAGGTGTTTGTAGAGGCTTTTTCCACCCTGGAAGGAATAACATTCTCAGGAGACACTTAATAAGTCTACTTTATAGCCTTGTTCATGCTAAAGCTGAAAGCTTTGACACACTTGTCCAGATTCAATGATTGCCATAAGTCTGGAGGTGGAATCTTAAAATACAAACAGTTCAAAGATCCACTGAAACCACGTTTTGCGCAGTATCACAAAATATGACATTTTATGTTGTTGTTGTTGTTGTAGATTAAAATGCTTTGGTAGTCTACAAACCTGCACAGGAAACTCTAAAGGGAGCTATCATAACCTTCTACTTCAGTTTAACCTCCTTCAGCAGCCATGATAGTGTGTCCATTAACATTCATAAGACCAACTTTACCCTAAGCAGGACTGCCGGCCTGAGAGGCCTACCTTCTGTCTCTTCTGTCTCTGTGGAATTAGCAGAGGATCTGTCTGTCAGCTACAAGCTTCTCATTATGCCACGTTTCCCTGATTTTATCACGCTACTTGAGTCTCACTAATATTAGCGGGATACAGTATAACTACAACTGGGCTGTCCCAGGGGTGAAAAAAACATGGTTTTCTGTCACTGTTCATTCATACCATGAATAATTTAAACCGTCTCCCAAAGACACCTAATAACATGATAAATCCATCACCTGTCTTCTCTGAGTATTGGAAAATTCTGCTTCAAATAGACTGTGCATGTTTACAGACCCCCTGCAATCTTCATCCCACTTCATTTCTTTGTTGAGTCACTTTCCTCCACTGTGAGTAAAAAAATAACCACTGATTACAGTTCTTGTATCTGTGTGTATTTTTCAATCCTACTCTGAGCATGCTTGTTCTGTATGTTGAGCCTGAATGGCACTGGCACATGGCAATGGCAATGGTCCGAAGAGGCCAGCAGGTGTTCAGAGGCTTAATGCATGGTCAGTTTTCTTAAAAGTTACCACAAGATGTATTTAAGTAGTATTTTTTAACTGTACTGCTGTTCATGTCCCCAGACTCTCTTCAGCCAGGTTTAGCCCCCAGCCCCTCCATGACCAACGCGTACTGGAGCTACGCTCCTCATTTCCTCTCAGCAGCACCAAGAGGAATGCGCGCAAACGCGTGTTCTTGATTCACTTTTACCAGCAGCAAACTGTGAACAACCTGCACCAGTGGGTCAGGGCTAAAGAATATGCGGACGTACATTTTTACGCCAATATTGGCAGTCTCTGCACTTCACCTGCACTGATAGAAAATGACTTTTTTGCTTCTGATTGTGCGCAATTGCGCAAACGTGGTCAGAGTCCAAAACTTGAGAAAAAGAAAAAGAAAACACGCGTGCATGACTGACCACTTTTGGACAAAGAGGTTTCTGTGGAGATTGCTGCGTCAAAGCTGAGGAAACTGGCAGGACAAGAGAGCAGGATGGAGAGTAGGACGGGCGCGAAACACTTGATTCACTGACCTGAAAACCCTGCGACTCATTCGCCTAAATTGCTTCATGAGCTTTGGCTGCAGTGACTGCGATTCAAACTTTGTGAACTCAGTGCAAAAAAATAATTTCACAGATAAATATGCACCTGTAGGTACACCTGTGGCACCTCGCGTTTCATACTTTGTACTGTTTTGGCAGTGAATAACGGGTGAATCAACTTGCCTTACCTTGGTTTATTTCAAATCAAGCTGACGACGGGTTGTGTGCTCTGAGGAAAAGAAAGTAAAAAAAAAAAAAGGTCCACTTTCCTCTGAATAAGACATACGTAAATCAATGAGAACGACAATACTCTGACAGGCATGGAGAAAAAAATCGAGAGTAACGCTCCGTCCTCCCGCGGTGTTTACCACTGTATCACCCGTGCGTCGCTGGGAAGCGCTTCGTGTGGCACAGGATGCGCTCAGCCAGCCGCTCACAGCGCAAGTGGAGGATTTACGGGCGGATCCGTCCGTATTTGATGCGGTGACGTCGGGAGTGAAGGGGGTGGGGATGAGAGATGGATGAACAGGCTAATGGTTCAGTGATATCCCACCCCTCCACCCCCCCTCCACCTCTCATCTCTGCCAGCTGCTGTCTCTGAAATGTCAAGAGTCTGCTATTAAAAAAAAAATGTCTATGCTGATAGTGAAGAGGGCAGGTCACATATGGTGACACCGCTGCTGCACATTTGACTGTAAACATCACCTGAACTAACACGGCTACTGAGGACACACACAGACACACACACACACACACACACACACACACACACACACACACACACTAGTGTCTGAAATGTACAAATAAATCCAATTTGAAGCATGTGAGAGTCAATGCTGACCCCAAACCTGTGAAAACCCAAGGTGCCAGAACAATCGGTAACACTTAGCCCGCCTACAGATAGCTCATAGAGCAGCTTAATAAAACCATTTTCTGATATCACAGCACTGTGGTTGAGGTTTGGTTGGTTTAGCTCAAAAAACAGTTTGATTATGTTCATCAATTGTCACATATACTCTATATGATATGATAATATGTTACATATACTTATAATGAACTATCTGTAGGTGTACTAAACAAAAGTATTACTGAATAATTAAATGACAAATGAAATTAGGTTCCAAATGAATCAAACACATTTTTCTTTCTAGTTTTGTGTGACTGACAATACACTCCTGTATCAATTTTAAAGCAGGCTACATTAATATAAAATATAGCCTGCAGCAAATGAAAATAATATCTTGAATTTATATGATCATATTATGTTTCATTTGTCTAACTCAGAATGCATCGTGTAAAACTGTATCATGATGGCCTTGGTAATTGATTTGTAAATAAAACACTGGGATTAATACAATGTTTGAAAGGCGTTGTACTAATCCCAGAGTTTAAATTGTTAAGCAGAACTATATCTGTAGGTAGTTCAGAACAAAGCTTTGATAGCAGCTGCAGCAGCTGTCATGTTTACTACACCTCAAAGAACACCACAGAGGCCAGAGCGGTGGAAAGAGACTTTAAGTTGGGGGCAACACACAAATAGGCTATACTTCATTCATACATATAAATTGGTTCTTATTTAACAAAATATTTGCAGCAAAGGTGTGAAATTTCTGTTTAATAATAATGTGAAACTGCCCGGTGGCAGCACATAATAAACCAAGCACTTACCTTGAGCTGAGGTCTCCAGTTATGTTACTCCAAATGTGGCTTGGCGCTTAAGGGTTGAGGAAATAATGTCCCTTAAGAGGGCATTGATGTCCAAAGAGTTTAAAATGTCTGTGTGTAGGCATGTTTTTTAATTGCCACAAGGCAGAAGATGATAGCTCGGATGAGGCCACTGATATAGGTAAAGTCGGACATTGTTTTTTGCTTCAGGTTGGAGCTTCGTTAGACATGATGCTACATCTTTTGCTGTGCTGCACCAAGACTCTCTGGTGACGATGCCAAGCTCCCAAGGAGCTCCTGAGGGCTGTTACTGCAGTTGTTGTCAGCGATCTCTGAGGCAGGATGCTTTCCTGGATCTGCTGGTCTTCAGTTGTGCTCTTTTTAGAAGCTGGGGTTTGCCAAAGAAATCTGAAATTCTTTTCTCTGCCATTGTTATAGCTAGCTCCCTTGAGTGATGCTTCTAGAGCTATGTAATGTTCTTTTACCCTGATGCTTTTCATTATTTTATTGTTTTTGAAACAAGTGTTCAGTATAGCTAATTATCTCTCAAAACACCACTTCAATTTTATCCAATTTTTAAGTAAGTAACAACAGGAGAAAATGTTTTTATACTTTTTATTTTGCATCTGGCAGAGTCCTGCAGCACCCACAGCACCCCCTCTTCCCACAATCTCAACAGATGCTTCAAACCTCAATATGAAACCAAACAAAGAGATGACGACAGGAGTTGTGAGGTCCGAAGGGTGCAAAGATGCAGAAATCTCATAATGGCTGCAGGCAGCATCTGGCTGCACACGGCACCCTTTGCTTAAAGTTACCTCGCCGTCAAGTCAACTTTTGGTGCTTTTGGCTACATTTCACTGATTCCTGTCTCACTGAGAGATTGTTCGACTGAACCTAACACTGTTCACCCAACCCATCCACTTTATTAACTGTGACTGTCAAGGTCCAGTGTGAGGTGAGGAGTTTGAAATCAATAACTACACCACTAGATGCCACTAAATTCTACACACCGCTCCTTTATTGAGGCCAGCTCTCTCTCTCTCTCTCTCTCTCTCTCTCTCTCTCTCTAACCATCGGACGCCAAATGAATTAAGCTTCTCTGTGTTTTGCAGCCTAAATTGCCAGCCAGACTCAGATTTAGAAGCTGGGTCCATGAAATTAACAAAGCCAGAACAAAATAGGTAGAGTATCAGAGTTTAGTCCATGAATCCAGCTTGAGTTTCAAAGACATTCCAGGCTGACTGTGTGCGTGACGTCTGGCGCGTTTTTCCAAAAGTTGGATTCGGCTCAACTTGTCTGCCGCAGGATGCTGCATTTTTTGGTTGACACACCTGCGGCCCGGACGGTCACAGCCAAATTTGACAACCCCCACTCAAAGTAATGGAAAAACCTGTGTTTTGCTACAGCGACTGTCAGGGTCAGGTTGTATCAACCAAAGCCCACAGTAGGAGACTGTCTGATAGATGATTCATATTAGGGTCAATAGACCTTACTCTTATTACTTACTCTTATTTAACCCACATGGCTCAAGGCTCTTGAAGAGCACTCTGAGCTGCCACTTCACACCCCAACTCTGAACTGAACTGTGATGCTTCAGATTACCACAGCAGCACTTAAATGAGCACTGCTGCTTGACAATGCTTCGATGCTGCTTCCAAGAATCCAACTCAGCTAAGTTTTGCAGTTTCCAGGAGAGCCAACTGGAACATGGATCTTGTGTTCCTTTCTCAGCTTGCCAGCGGCATGCCAAGAGCAAATCTGCAAGAAATCTTCAGAGAAACTGAAAACAACTCAAACTCTACCTTCTTCCTAGGAAAGATGGAGAGACTAGACTCAAAGAAGAGATAGAAACCTAGTTGTTCTCAGTGGAGGAGGCCTCCTCGGGTAATGTTTTAGAGAAAATGAGGACTCTCTCTAGGAAAACATGCATAGTGATAGCGATGTGTGTAAGCTTCAAACTTTACCAGAAAGAGTTACTGGTGGTGAAAGTGGGTGTGGACCCAGTAACTGCATGCACATCATGTCAATGTTTATATACAGTAAAGGACTGTAGGATTATAAAACACATTTGACATTTCCAAGAGTGGGTACATTTTTTTTTTATTCATCTGTCAAATGGTCAGTGCAGTACAATTTATTACCTGGGTGCTTTCTTTCTGGTGTAGCTACAGTATACACATTTTCTAATTTTCCCATCTGCCATGTGTCAGCATTGTATTATTCTGCAAACATCCAGCTTTAATATTCTTGCCAGCAGTCAGCTTTACTCTGCTTAAGGATCGTCTGTGTCAGTGTCGTGTCATAAATCTCTTCTCTTTTGTGGAGATTCACATAATTTGGTTTAATATGCTGTATTTCCCATTGAATCTTTCTTTCAGCCATGTTTTATTTTTGTTTAGTTTATTCTCTAGCCAGTGTCACGTCATTATTTGTATTCTCAGTAAACGTATAATTGTCATTACTTATTTAGCCAACAAAAAGAGCAAAGAAAAATTAAAACCATTTCCAGAACAGAACAGAATAAACACACAGGTGTAGCATAACCTTTCTTTAAACTTGTTTCTTCTTCTGTTTCTCTTTTTCTTGTGGTTGGTGAGCTTAACATACAAATCCACAAAAAAAATGATTCATAAAAGATCATGTGGTAACTAGACCCTGTGTACAGTAATACAGGTAGAGTTGATAAAGTATTGACATGTCTTAGGTAGTCTAAACAAATCTTAAACTTCATCTCAAATTTCAAGACCTTTCACAAGTAAAAACAAGACTTTTTAGTGAGCTGAAGCTGAAATTCAGTAATTTCATACATTCTGCTGACGAGGTGAGTAACAGTTTTCCCCTCAGAGGTGATAAGCTCACAAATCATTTTCAACGTTTGATCTTAGGTTTAAAACTTTATAACAATAGATTTTTCATTTTCGACTACTGCAATCGATTCTCTGTCTACCTTATTCCCCAAAACAAACATTTTACCTAATAAATACTACAGTTTAACAGCTCCAAGAAATAACACATAACTTCTTTGAAAGATTCTTTAAATAAACTTTACAAAAGATCAAGTTTCTTTTGGCCCTGAACTGAGTTTTATTCAGTACCTGCTCAGAGCAAACCCCAACTCATACTTGTAGTTCAAATTATACAGCTACACACCCAAAACTACTATATGATAAAAAAATCATTTTGACCAAACTTATTAAAATATTTTTGTAAATTGCAGCACAACATATGCAGTGTTGATTAAATCTGTATTGGGCATATTGAAAGAACAGATGCAACCTGCTTAATCTGGCACTCGTTATTTTTCAGGAACTATAAACACTGGTGGTCCTGGTTCAAAAGATTATGCTTAAATAGAGAGATAGATATTAATATTAGTCTACCTGCAGATTGATTGTACTTAATTTAACTTACGTTTAATTTTACTAGAGAAGACGTTAGAGTTGTTGGAGCTACAGAAAATGATGTCCACTTGTTGCTTGTACCGGAGAGTGTACACAAATGATCTTTGGCTGAGACTTGACTTGCAGAGAACTCTTTAACCAGACATCAGGCACTTTGGTTACATTTCCATTTGGCTTACATCAAGTACTCAAAGAATTAACATTAATTAGCGGCAGTTGCTTTCATTTGCTTTGATCATTTTTAGCTGGGGAGGTGACAGCCAGTCTTGGCTAAAAATGAAAAGCTGCTACCCGACCGTTTTGTACACTCTTCACAAATGAAAACGAGAGAGACGAGCAAATCCATTAGCATCAGAGCCAAGTGAATCCATGTATTTTGCCGACTGGGTGTCTGAACTCACTTCAGAGTCACTTAATCTGACTGCGTCAGATGGTTTGTTACACAGAACCATTTGGGTAGTTTGAAAGTGAATGCGTGACTTCACCCACAGGTTTCTGTAGAGCTGTTTTGAAGCTCAGAGTGCCGTGGCTCTGGCCGTCGCCGTGTTGGCAGTCCTGCCTCTGATGCCTACTGGCTGATCTAAAAATGAGCAGAGATGTGGATCATCGGCAGACCTGAGGTGACAGTATAATTCCTAGGTGCTCAAACAAGGCACCTGTAATGGCACACACACCTGTCAATCAAAGTTGCCATGCTGTTAATTATGCATAGCTTTAAGCCTTAATATCATTTGAACAGGTGAGTTAAATAGAAATTCAGCTCAGTACAGTTGTCATGAACGGGGAAGACCACACCTGTTTTTTATACCAGGCTGTAAACATGTTCACGTCACACTTTATGTTGCACTCAGTGTAGAGCTTTGTAAATATTTATTTATGCATGTAGAATTTATACAATAAATGCACCATAATCTGTGTTCTCAACAGAAAGTGCAGTTAACGTTGGAATTTTCTGTAAATAATGATAAAGCTGTGATGCATTTTGTTAGATTTGTCTTTATCTTTGATGATTAAATAAAAGCCTTCTTTGGCAACAATATAATTTCATCAGAAGACTTTCAGCAAATCACAGCAGGATGTCCTCTTACAAAGTCTGGCTGAAAATGCTCTCTTTTTATCGTCTTTTTGTTGTTGTTTTTAGAACAGCTTTTGCCCACAGCTGGATCTACTAATATGCGCTCAGTATCATTTGCTTCATAAGACTCATCTTAGTTCAGTTTTTAAAACCATGAGAATTTGATATGAATTTTTGCGGTTTCATAACATAGCCCCACAACCTTGAAGAACTTCATTACTTACAACAGGATTTTAGTTGACTCAGTTCTCTCGTGAATTACTTTGCTGATGTTGACATCTTATAGAGAACTGCAGTGAACTCTTGAGGCTCAAGTGCAGATGGAGGACCCTGTCCTGCCTCTATTAACATTGTGTTATTTCACACCTGAAAAGAGCTTGAAAACTAATCCCAGTGACCCACAGGGAACAGGGCAGAGCAAGTTATTAGGTGTGTTCTCTGAACTGTAAAGGGTAAAAGCCTCTGAAAACACCTTCACCTGAAGGAGGCAAGTCAAGCACAAAGCTCAGTAGATAAATAGCTCTGGTATTTGGCTGTGATCAACATGATGCATTCATATTCATGTGTTTTATGTTGTTCTCAGTAACAGTGTGGTGTTAGAGAAAGGGTTGAGTTTTCAAACTTTCTCCATGGATTAGAATACAAATTTGAGTGTGGCGAAGCGGGTGCATGCACATTTGTTTTTTCTCCTGCTCCTTTTGTCTCGTCTTACGGAGTCGGGGTAAGAGATAAAACAGAACTCGGCTCTTCAGAGTGCAAGAGGAAAAACAGACGTGTAGCCAGATTTAGGTTTGGCTGAGCTCCAACTTCATGCTTGCCTTCTTCTTCTTCTTCATTTACAGAATTCATTGGTTCATTTTCTCGACCTGCTTAATGTCATCTTTAAACCTGCATATTATTTCATGGTCCTTAAACTGCATTCTTTTATGCTCTGTTGCCTTTATTACAGTACATACTTGCTCTTTTCTCTTCCTAAGTGGTACTTTTTTTTTCTGCCTCCTTTTTATTCCAATTTTTCGTTTTAAAAGATTTTAGTACATCAAGGTCATATTTGACCTTGATGGTCCAGTGTCACGATATCGTTACAACACAGATGCACCACAGGGGTAAGTGTTGTTTGTTCCACCAGGTAGTGTCGGATTTGTTTTGTTTTCTTTGCACTGAGGAGATAAATTTGACTTGAATTCATTCGAAGTTCACGGGGTGCTGGAGGCTGAAGGGAAACGCATCAGACAGGCTACCAGGCTTCCATAAAGGGCTAAAACATAAACAAACACACAGACACTCACTTCTGCAGTAGACTATAGAGTCTCCACTGCACCTGAGTTTCATGTTGTTTGATTGAAACCCACGCAAAAAAAACCCCACCACAACTGACAGATCCAGAGCTGGGTAGTGTTCTGCTAATAACAGTGCAAATGAGTAACTGCTCCCCCTGGTAGAAAATTATAACAGGGTGTTGTTTACTATAATTATTTGCACAGCATGACATGTTGGAGAAATAACAATAAAGGAAAAATAACTAAAAATGAGTAGTTCCACTTTCATTTTTTTTTTGAGCTGCTTTACAAATTGCCACGAGTTTGACTTGAGTGGAGGAACTCTTTGCAGCTGTTGGCTCAGGGTCTTAACCTAATTAATAATTTCTTGTGATTATCATTCACTGAATAAGCCATCTTTCCACTGCCTTGTTTTCCTCTCTCTTCAGCTTAAATATAAAACGAAAAACAACAACAACATGAGAGTAAAATGCAGGAACAGCAATCAGATAAACTTGTGTTCTCTTCAAGTTGGATGTTAATAAAAAAGAGTTACTTTAAGTTACCTGTGCGGCTTCTAGTACATCCTCTCTCTGTCTTAACTTTAACTTTAGCTCAGCAGTACATCGTTTGTTCTGTCTGTGTGGGCTGTGTTCTTTGACTTTGTGCCTGACGATTAACACCAACAGGCAACGGTGTTCATAAACCGCAGCTCAGAAAAGATAATCACGTCATGTGTGAACATGAGTTCATATGCAAGTACACAAAATTAAACTCAGCCTCTGTGGGGACCAGTTCAGACAATATATGAATGTGATTGCATTTCTCATAGGTGCACATCATTTTAAAACATCACAATGATTATAAAGCCTCTTCGTAAAGGTTTGTTTACAACTCTAGGCTAATGGATGGAAAGATGGAAAGCAATGGATGGCATTGATAGCATTGTTTTTGATAGCATTTTAGTGGTCAAAGTGTGTTTTATTTACGGTTTGTCAAATGATATCAATCACATTTTGCAGTAGTTATGTACAGACGTGCACATGGCAACCCTGAAACCAAAGAGCCCCTCGATGTAACAAAACTCAATTCAATCCCTGGTTTTTACTGCGTCACACTCTATTTTGTGAGTACATGTAATTGAAGAGATTAGTGTGTACTTAAGGCATCAGTGTGCTTGTCAGATGGCTGAGCAGTGTTTAAAACCCTGTCCCAGCACGTCCTTCTGAGGTCAGCGCTGGTCAACATTGACCTCTTGATTTCTTTTTTTAAAATTTCCATACCTATTAATTTATCAATCACTCATGGTCAGTTTAGGGAGGAGCGTTGTGGATTGTCAGGTTCTCAAAGACTGAGGCTCATGTCCAGTTTCCTACTTGCAGTCAACTGTAACTAACTTAACCAACCTTTACAATCGAGGAAGCATAGGTTTATTATGATTTATGTTTATCCTAAATAAATATGAACACATTAGAAAATGTCCATGATTAATTTCTGAGGGCGCTCAAAGACTAAACACCTATTTGTCAACAAAATAATCTCACCACAAGGTCCACATAGGAGGTGTTCTGAAGATTTTGATTATAAGTGTCTATTTTTTTAAATCCATTTCGTCCATGTTTGCTGTAATCATCATACAGTTCTAATTAGTAGCACTGGAGTGTTTGATCATTATCTTCGTATTATAGACGTTTTTTTTAAATTCATCTGCTTACCATTACTTCTTAATTACTATTATTACGATAACATTATTATAACTCCTCTATCAGGTTTGATTGTTCCTTTTTTTTTATATAATATGCCTTATCTGATCATTAAAATGTACACGGTACATGGCATTAACTCTGTGTTAATGCGCCTGTGTGTTTATATGTATTAATTTATTTTTACAGTACATTAGCTACATAAAGGAACAAAATTAAATCTTTTAATCCATTTTCCACAAAACAAAACGCAAATATTCATTTTTAAAAAGTGAGGATTAGACATCAGATGTGAAATTTTAAATTAGAGTTTTTGTGTATACTAAAGGTTTAGTGTTTGGAAATGACAAACTAATCTTAATCCCACAAGCTGCTCATTTATCTAATCTAAGTGAGATAAAAACCTCCGAAAGCAGTGTGCGTTGTGCAAGCTCCTGGTTTAAACACTCAAATCTTGTTTTTCTTCCAGTTCAAGTACTTATGAAAGTCACCATGGTAACAAGAAGGAAGTATGGCATCACAGATGACAGACATCCCGCAATGCCGATAGGTACGACTTTGGCATCTTTTTCATTCCAGTGTCAACACAGCATGAGAATAGTAGTGTTTTGTATGCACCAAACAGAAGAGAGAGAAGGGATGATCTTGAAAAGACTACGCTACACCTCCTGTGGCTCTGTGTGTGTATATGTGCTAGAGAGAGAGAGACTTCTTGGCCAAAAGTTAAAAGTTAAAATATTTTAATCCTTTGACCCTTCCCAACATCAAATGCACAGGAGAACCTCATTAAAGCATTGCTTAACCTTCATTTGTCACTGTCCACTATAACCCTTGTATTCCCAAAATGTAAGGAATGTATCATAAATCCAGAGTGTAATCCATGCAAGAGCAGGATATCAAGATTTTTTTTTTTTTTAAATCAATTTCGCTTACTGAATATTTAGTCTGTGCCATCAATCCTCAGCACACAGATAATGACCTGGTCTCTAATTATAGCCACAATAATTTTCTTTTGGAACAAATAAAAGTTAAAATTTAATTACAGGCTGCGAAATAAACAAAACTTTACATAGGGAAATTGGAAATAGAATGTCTGTCCCTAATAGTAAACCATTTCAGAATAAGGGCCTGATTTTCTCTTCAGCTGTTGTAAAGAAAGCAAAACCGTCTATAAGAAACATGATTATCGTCTCAACAGCAACCATCTATTCTTGACTCTGTGAAAACGAATCTAGACCCAGCTGCACTGAATTACTTCCAATTCATCTTAAAGCTATCTTCTCTGGCTTTATCTCACTGTTAGTCTGCAACATTGTTTTGGACAAATTCCAGCCTGGGATTTTGGATGCACCAAAACATTCAGTATACTCTCATAGGATCAATCGATTAATCGGTTTTTGATAAGTTGATCATCAGAAAATGAATTGGCAACAAATTACATTACAATCTATTTATTGTTTAAGGCAATTTTTATACAAACTAAAAAAAATCTAGTTCTAAAGTTGTAGTTTTTTGTTGTTGTTGTTGTGAATGTTCTCTGGTTTCCTTGTTTTTTGATGATAGATTTGATATAACCGTGGATGTGAAATAACCACAACTGTTGAGCAACTGAATTTGTATATAAGGCAAGAATGGAAAAGAATTTCACTTTTATAACTTCAGCAATTAGTATCCTCAGTTTCCTCACAGGGTTGTTTAAAGAAAAGCTGATGTAACACAGTGGTAAACATGATCCTGTCCCGACTTTATTTGGAGCATGTAGCAGCCATCAAATACAGGATGAGGTTTTTCAGTTTGAACATTAAATATCTTGTACTGTATTCAATTGAATATAATTATTAATAATAATTGAATATAAAGTAAACTTTTTTGTATCATTGCATTTTGTTGTTTGGAATCAGAGTTGTACATGGTACATGACATGTACTGGGTAAGACTTTGAGTTGAATGAACTGAATGAACCTTACACAACTCATTACCTATGTGGTAGATTTCAGGATACCTATGATTAGGTGTACACCCACTCATGATGTGTTCTCAGCATATTTTAAGTGAGTCAGTTGATGGGGTTCATTTGACTTGATTACAAGTCCAAACAAGTCAAAAGCATAACTACTCTTAACTCCACTTCAGATGGTAGTCATAGCAATAATGAATGGCGTAGCAGTCATGACTCAGAGAGGTCAGCGGGAAAGCTAATTAACTAACATATATAGCTATAGGCTAGTATGATTTATGACTGAGGAAGATCAGCGGGATAGCTAAATAACTAGCCTACCTACTGAGCAGTGAGATGACCTCTCATTCACCGAAGGGCAGTGACTCCGGAAGGTCTTAGACTTTAGGGAAGACAGATTCAAGCTGCTTGAGTTACAAAAGATTATGGAAGCTTTTCCAGTGACTTATGACATCCTAACATACTGCACACATCTTACATGGCAGTGCTTCCGTTGCTTTAAAGAGACCTCTTTTCGTTTTACATCTCACCCAGCACTACCAGACATCACATATGAATCACAGCTAACACCGGATACCTTCAGGTGTGTTCGCACTGAACTGGAAGCTGATTTTTATCTCACTTAATTAGCACAAATTTGTCTGCGTACCAGTACAACATACATTAAACTTTATGTTGCTTTTTTCCTTGCCGAGAGGTAGAAAAACAAACTTTCTGCTTTTGGTCTGAATTATTCTTCTGTTCTATACAATTTGCCTAATTAGTGAATAAAATTGGACAGCATTCATTTAGTAGTATTTATTTAGTCCTATCCATCCCTATATGCTGCATTTCTGGAACCTTTGAGATAGATTTTCTGCTTTTTGACCATGCAGAGGATGTTGTTGACTGGTTTGGGAAAGTAATTTTTCTTATTTCTTTTATGCCACAATCATTTATTATTTGTAGAAAGACATTTAGTCCTATCTTACAGGGATGATAAGAATGTCTGAAAGTTTCCTCGGGGTGGTAGAAGGGTTGAAGCATCTGTTAGTCCCTCTGAAGTATTGTACACGGCACAGTGTTTGTCTCCAGACCAGGCAGATACGATGCTCGGATGCTGAGTGACTGGGGATTGATTTAAAAATCCCCATGTCTGGCTGGATAGTGTCAACACAGGTTTCACACGATTTAAGTGACAGGCAGCAAGAGTTCACACACAGGAAGGAGTAACCTATAGCCTTGTTAGGGTTAGGGCAATGTCTTTGAATGAATTCATTTGCTCAGTGTCGCATGACAAGTAAGTCATCAGCGCTGGAAGACTCTACTGATCAAAACTATCAAATCATTTAGTTTTATTATAATTGTAGATTTTTTTTTCATTAATTTGAACAGTTTTTGTTCATGAAGCAGTTATACTGTATTGTTGACCCTGGTGTGAGTGTGTGACTTTAGAGTTTACAGGCCTCCTTAACAGGCGACCATTACACCAAATTCGCAGCGTTCAAGCTTGAAATCACTAATGTGGAATTATTTTATCAATCACTCATTTTGACATGTTACATAAATCAAAGCAAACGTCCACACTTGCAACCTATGCAAGAGCCTTGCAGGGCGTGAAGATTAATCAAATTGCGAGCAACAATCATTTGAGCACAATATAGCAGTGACATGTGACCCTACTACCATTTTCCATTTGCTTGTAAGTAGGGAACACAAATTGCTTTTGTGAAACAGTATCGAAAAAATAACACAATTATTTCCCATGGGACTTTGTCTTCAGTTCACCAAGACATAAAATACATATAGAAAAAAATAACATTCTATATATGGTGCATGCATTATGAAATACTAAAACCAGCCTTAACATTAAGACTGAATATTTTAGAGCAGGTCTTTCAGTATCAGTGTCAGATTTGACACTGACAGTAAAATGGCAGTTAGAGCGCCTTTATCTTCCATAATGTGATGTATTTTGCAGTAAGGCTGAATGTGCGTGTGGGGTATAGTTATGAGAGGGATTTGAATCAAGTCTTTCAGATTTGACTGGATTGTTCAAATGCGGAACGGGTTTGCCAAAAATGCGGCTTTAGGCTACTGCCTCACATATGCTAAATAAACCTCAACAAAGATTCACCTCCCATTCACTTCCATTCTATGCGAGCAAATAAAACCTCAGATCAGGGCGGCAACGTAGCTTCACATTGCCAGTTTGGAGTTCAACGTTAGTGAATTTTGACAGCTGAGGTCACAGCCTCAACCAACAGCAAATGCATAAGTGGTTGACCCCTGATAGACATTTCACATTTCCCTCACTGTATCCCACATCACTGTCCCCCATGCTGTTAGATCCAGAGGAGGAAAATGATGGCGAAATGAGTAAATTAGACCACAGCCATTCAAGGTTTTTACCAGCTGACATCCCCTGACCCATCACACTGCTCTACATAATTATACTTATATATTTAGAATTAGAACATGATGGCAGATGGCACCCAGAATAAAAAGCTTTTTATGAATAATAAAACGCACAATAGCCGCTCTGTGTCATTCTTCAAATTTATGACAAGGTTGACAACTGTCAGGATGTGAATGGCTTTATTTCTTCTTCTTCTCTTTTACCAGCCGAACCAAACTACCAGCTGAAACGAAGTGAGTCTGCGGTGGATGGGTGCTCTGCGGAAGAGCAGAGTTAATGATTGTGGGATAAATGCACAGTGGGGTGCCGGCAGGAATAAAGCCTGGATCGTGATTGGCACAGACATGAGGTCGAGTTCAGCCGACTGACAACTGACAAGTCTGTCTCTCACCACCCGAAAGGCTCAGGGCTACAGGTTCATTAGAATCGCAAATTTTGGTTCTATCTATATCTGCTCATGCATGCTTTTGGACATTTACACCCAAGCTCCCCAAGCAACCCATTTCAAAAAGCCTGTGATGTGACTTATTTTATTTATGATGGGCAGTGTTGTCTGGATTCAGTAACCACCCAGCCAGGTAAAAATGAGCAGCTCAGCTCCAGGACTGTGGGGTCGTGTCCGCTGAATGCGCTGAAGCCACGCCCACTTGTGGGAGCAGTCAAGCAGCAATTTTGAAGCAACTGAAACGTGTCAGATGAGTTCAGAATATGACATGACTAACTTTGAAACACTCTGAGCAAGATGAATTAATCTCGATCTCTCTGCTAGGGGTGCAGTGGTATGCTCAGGGTGGCCTCAGCGTGTCATCGAGCCACCCTTTAAGGACCGGCCCAAAAAATCCTGGACTGAAAACTGGTGAAAACTGTTTTAACTATTTTCCAACATATTTAATGTATTTTGAAAGAAATCTCAGAATTGCCTTCACACAGACTTTAAATAGCTGTAAATAGACAAACAGGAGCACATAGTGTTTGTTGGGGACTATTTTTAGCTGTAGATGATTCCACATTTGGTGTTGTGGTGAGTGTTTCTGGCAACAGAACAGCGTATGTGGGGCTCTATGGCACACAGGAAGGAATAAGACATTTCCAGCTTTAGATGAGGTAATAATAATCGTTAGGAGGATTCTTTCATGACATTTGTTGACAAGCCTGACTACTTTTTGACAGAAAGTTAGGGCTGCTTTTCAGATTCCTTTTTAAGAAGCCTTCTTGAGTGTGCTCAAGCAAATCACAATCACCTGAGAATTGATTTCCCCAAACACTGCCGCATTGTTATCAGACCAGAAAGATAATATTTATTACTTTGTCTTGCACACAAAAAAACAAATACGAAAATGGAACTGCACTATGTTCAAATCATATTTACAGAGTGCATATCTTTCAATGTATCAAAAAGCATTGTGGCTACATGAATAGTATGGCATGGAAAAGACTGTACATGTATGATAAGTAAATGGAGACAGCTAGGGCTCAGGAGTGTCTGGTTTGATTCCCAGGTCCCTCAGTCTAGTCAAATTGTCAAGATACTGAACCCCAAATTGCTCCTGATGTCTGTGATATATTTGTGTGTGTGTGAGCTCTGCTTATGAACAGTTGGCACCCTGCCATTGGTGTATGAATGTGTGGGTGAATGTGACAAGTGTTGTAAAAAACACAACAAGTGGTAGGTAGATCACAAAGGTGCTATATAAATACAGGTCTATTTGCCATGTAGAACAATATAATAAGGTGTATGAAATGCACTTTTCTGAATCTGCAATGAACACAGTTACATGTCATTTGGACACTGAAAATGACATGTAACTGTTGTTGATAGAATTATACTGTAGGTAGGTAAACTGTGCTACTGGTAATCAGCTTACATGTTGTTGTGAGGTACAGCTGCTATCTCTGCATCTGACACAGGCTTACTTTTTATCTGAAGCCAAACTGAAAAAGCGAAGGTGTGAAGTACTCACGGCAGCAGATTTAACGGCTGCCCAGCTGCAACCAGGTGATCTTCCGGCAGGAATCGGGAGCTGCTGGGAAGCTTTGAAATGGAAATATCAGTGTAAAAACAGGAGGCCAATTAATAAATAAGACCTGATTCACATGAGGCACGGTCCCACTGGAAGTTCCCCTTTTCTCTGATTTCTGTACTCACCTCTGATCCTCACAGGAGGGTTATTCATCAGCGTCTTCTTTAAGATTTATCTTGGATTCAGTAAGCAAACATGCAAGAAATAACTTGAAGAAATTGTTTTTCAGTCTTACAAAATCGCTGTATACAAAAGTTTCTTGCTGAAATAATAAATGCCACTTTTGAATGAAGCTGGTTACGTAACAGTTAGCTCCATACAAATAGTTTCAACAAAATTCAGAAGCGAGGCCATTCGGAACATAACACAAATACAAACATTGTTCCATATTCCAAAAATCTAGACAGCACAATCAAAAGTCACAATCACCTTGTGATTTTGAGTCTAGACATTTTGGGGACAACCAACATGTCCTTGCTTGAGGATTTAAGACTGAAGAGACAGCTCAGTTCCCCTGAATGTGTTTCTTTCTGAATACATGTTCTCAGTAGTGACATTGACCTCAGGTTGCATAAATTTAGCTGGGAGAAATTTTGGGGCAATGTTGGATCTAGTGCAAAAACTGTTTCTGATGAATTGTTGGTTTAAAGGAAATTGCTTTAAAAATGATCATTATCAACAAAATGATCAACATACTTTATTATATATATGAGCAACATTTTATTCTACAGTACACATTAAAAAAAGTCAATGATTTTCTCTGCAGATACTTTCACCAACATTTTCCAAGCAACTTTTAGATAAACTCAAGCTTCTTGCATAAAAATAATAATTGGTCTAAATGAAGGACACCATTCCTGACTCTGGAAATACAGTAGTCTAGTTTTCTCCTTAAAAGGAAATGTGGAAATTAATATGCTGTCTATGTTCCACTCAGTATGCCTTTGTAGTTCTTCCAAGTGACAGCAACATTTCATCAGAAAATCTTATTCTACTAACCCCTGAAATACACCCCTATGACTTTGACAGGGTAAGCAAATTTATATTTTACATACATCTGTGGATAACGAAGCTCTGCTATGCCTTTTGCAAGCTAACAAACACCTGAAGGTCATAGTTTGTTTCCAGGAAAACTTCAACAATTATTGATCATTATCAACTATGAAATCTAAAAACGTCTCATATACAGTATACAGTAGGTGCAAACATATTCAATCAAACCTTAGCAATGTGTGTACACACAGCAAAGTGCAGAGCGCAGTTTCACCAACAATTCGTCAAAATTAAAGAAGTAGAAATGACTTCTATATCATAATAAATTGTTTTCCAATTACATTGTGCTGACAAACAGTATCACTGCCTGGATTATGTTCATGTTTATTACATTTACCACCTCAAAAATTAGGTGGTCTGAATGTCTGAAACCCAGAGTCTGGGTTTTTTGCATCCTGTGGCCTGTGTGTGCTTCAGTTTAGGCAGGAAAAGCACTTTGGTTAATGTTAGGGAAAGGCTGTGGTTAGATGTTAAAGGTCCAGAGTTTAAGATTTAGGGGAATTTATTGGTTAAATTTGGATTATACTAGTCAGAACTATGTTTTTTTGTGTGTACAATCACCTAAAAAAACCCCAAAAAAACAAGAATTATGTTTTTGGGGTCCTCTTCTACGCAGTAGCTGAGAATGGACAAGCACAAGCACAAGCTCTCCATAGGGCCTTTTACGTTTTTCACAAGTTTCATACCCACTTCAGGTTCTCCTACAAGCTTGGAAGGGGTGAGGGGTGACGTGAGGGTTGTTCAGTTGGTTGCAATCTGCAAGTTCACTGCTAGATGCCACCAAGTCTTACACACTTGACCTTGTTGTGTGGTGATTCGAGTCACTGCTGACTTTTTCTGTTAAGCCAAGATCACAATCTTTCCCTGACCTTAACCAAGTGCTTAAACATAAAGTTAAACTATAAAATACGTATAATAATAATAATAATAATAATAATAATAATAATAATAATAATAATAATAATGGTAGTCGCAACTGATTTTGTTTTGCAAGATCAGATATTCTGGTGGAAACCATAAACAAACTGAAGTACCACCCAGATGAAGTCAAAATTTCAAAAGAATTGCAGTGGGTAAATTATATGGGGTTACATATATATAAGTTACAGAGTTGATGGCTTTGAACGCAAAATAGAAAATTAGGTTCACCCTTAATATTTCAATGTAGGTAATGTTCATAGTGTACAATGCAGCCAAGATGACAAAGGATTTGTTTCTTGTCGCATCTTGAAATCTAATTTGGTGGTTTCATTTGCCTATAATTAGAATTGTGGCATAATATTTCCCCTAAAATGATTTTTTTTTTCCTTTTCAGAATTTCTGCAAATGAAGTCAAAGATTTGTAGAAGGTGTAGGTGTATACTTGAACTTAATCAATGAAACAGGTGAAACGAGACTACAATAGTAAATGAATAAATGGTCTTTGACAGAAACCCATGTTTTATCTCATGTTGAACATGAAAGAAAATGATTTGCAGGCTGTCAGGCTGCTCGAGGCTGAAACTTATTTTCTGTCGCACAGTGTTTATTCAGTCTCTGTAATTAGGTTGTATTATTTATTACGTAATGTCTCTGATCCTCCTGTTGTTGTTTACTGTGAAAAACTTACAAAGAATACAATACACGCTTTTCAGAGTTCTCTCCTTCCTTCCTTCCTTCCTTTTTACAGAATATTAAATTATGTAAATAAGTTAACAAAATCATACATAGCTTAAATAGAAAGGTGGTTTTAACATACCTTGCTTATCATCTTATATCCTTTTAATTGTAAAATGCAACATACATTACTTACATAAGCTTTTTTTTGTTATGTATGGCTGGGATCAGGAAGTTGACCTTAAGTGTGTAAAAAAACAAAATCATAGTGGAAGAAAACAACAAGCTAATGGCAAAATGTGCTGGGAGGGAGAGAGAGGCCAAAGCCGTGAGTCACCTGAGTTCATACTCCTCCAGCTCCTTCTGTAGTTTACGGTTCATGTTGCCCTCATCTGTCCATTTGCCATCCGATTGAAATTTATCATTTTTCCTCTGCATAAATTGGCTTGGCTTTTTGTTATATAATTCATGTTATCACTGGATTTTAGCAGTTGCCATTGTTTTAATTATTTCTTTTTTTATCATTGCTGTTATTATGCACTGTATTTGCCAGGTCATTAAAACAGTGTTGAAATTTATATTCGACTTAAATTCTCTTTGGACAACGTTTGAGGTGGCTGTCACTACTTATGTCTCTAAATGGGTCTATCTATTGATTGTCAACTCCTAAAAGATAGGCCTGACCCTAATCATCTACAAAGTGCATGTGCATGGAAGAAAAACATGGAAAACACTGCTGAAATCTGGTTAAGAGCTCATCTCTACATTTTATTCCCAAATTAACAAACTGTTTCTAAACAATAATGTAGACATGAATAATGAAAAAAAAAAACCGTCTGTTTCTTTCTTTTCCTTCAGATCTTTCACTATCTGCTGTCAGTTCCAATGGTTTGTATCACAGTTACCCATCGCAACCATGGTGTGTTTGTCATACCACTCTGTGGGTGCTAAGAGAGATGTTATCATGTCATACCATGTGATTTCTTTTCAAAATGAAAACCAGCACATGTTTTCTGGGAACAAGCTTTAACACAAAGACAATCTCAAAAACACAAAATACGTCTGCTGAAAGCCCCATATGTGAACTATCTATAGATTAAATTACCACTGTGCTATGTCAGCTGAAAAGAAAGGACAGATGTACAGCACAAGGTCACAGTGAACAGTTCTGTAGAAATGAATGGTAACAAATCACTCTTTTTCTTTGTCGTTTCACTCCAGTCCTATATGTCTTCTTATTGTTTAGCAGCTCTGTCTGTATGTGCATTAAGAGTTCAGCTGCATTATAGTGGTGCTTTCACACAGCTGAAAGCCTTTTGATATTGATGGATGATGAATATGGAGATGCAGCTCTGCTTCCTGCCTCTTGATTCTCTCACAGCAGTTTGCAATACAGCTTGTGCAAAGCTGCAAAGCACAATGAGATGTGCTGACTGTCGATAAGTTATTTCAGTGTAATTAAAGCACGGCAGTTTAATCTTCCTTGCTTCATCGGTGTTCATTTTAAAATAACAAAAGATGTAGTCTTTTTTACTGAATAAAGTAGTAAAAATGCATCCTTTTTCAGAGTAAAGTGCTGGATTGGACAACATAGCAGCAGAGATAAAATTAATTTTATAACAACAAGACCACAATTGTTTGTCACTTTGCTAGACTAGATAAAACAACCATCAAGTTAAAAACTCCAGGGGAAAGTAGTAGTAAAAAGATCCCATTTACTCAAGATCCCACATCTTTAAACAAGATGTCAGGACTTCCGTAAAAGTTGTGATGATCTTTTTTAGTTACTTAAAACCACAAATATATTTTCTTTTCTCAGCTGTAACTGACAAATAGCTTTCACCAGACAAAAGAGTGTTCTATAGACCAGCCTGAGATAAAAGCATGTATTTTTCTGTCTTTTCGGTCTGCTTGGTAGTCTGGCAATGTTCTTCAAATGATAGAAGGACATTTAAGTCACGCTTCTAATGCGACATTCAAAATTTAGATCAGAGGGCTTAAGAGCACCAAAGTTTTTGTCCTGTCCATTGGTGTTGGAGTAGTTAGAGAGTTTTTCCTCATTCACCTTTTGAAGTAAAGTGACGTTTTAAAGTCACTACTGTTGCTGACAGTGAGATGATTGCTTGTTTGTCATGTCAGCTATTGTTTAGTGACTATCCTTTATGTTTTTATTGATGTGATGTATTTAGGAGTGAGGTTGGATGTTGTCTCTTATTATTTGTAGCTTTTGAACTAAGTTTGGTTGGTTGTCATGTCAAATATTGTTATTGACTATCCTTCATGTTTTTATTAATGTGATGTGTTTTCATAAGATGGATATTGCTGTCTGTTATATTCCGTAGCTTTTGAATGAAGTTTGTCAGAGATACAGTAAAAAAAAGAAAAAAGGTAAAATTCTCAATGGGACCTTTCCTGGTTAAATAAAGGTTTAATAAAAAAAAAAAAAAAAGGAACTTGGCCATGAGTAAAATTGGCTCCTGTAATGAATTCCGCTATGCATTGTCTGTGGTTAACACAGGTATGTAGGAAGTTGCAGCAGCAAGCTAAAAAAACTTCTTCCATCAAATACACGGAGCAGCCACTTACTGTCTGAAAGTACCCTCAGTAGTTATGCTTTCATCCAAATTTAATACATTTTTCAATCCACTCCTGAAATATAAATATTGAAGTTGCCAATAAACAATTACAGAAGATGAAATGAAATAATTAAAAAAGTGTCAGTCAAACCTCAGAAGAATGAAACCTCAGCCAACACTTTTTAGCAATATTCAGACATCATGTTGGATTTCTGGAATTTCCAATCAGGTTTTTTAATGCATTGACTGATTCGTCCACGTTCCTGCATGATTAAGGAAGAAATTACCGGTGCACAACAATAAGAGAACCAATCCCAGCAAAAATGAAAATAAGGACTCCACAACTAATATTTGAAATCTAATGTGTGAATTTCAACTTCGTTCAGTTGAGAAGAAAACAAAGTAACAATTTCTCAGCCAGCACTGTAACCTGTAGTGAAAATCACCACTCGGTTCATTCATAACCATTTTTTTCTAGTTCCAGCTTTTAAATAAATCAGACCTGATGATGTCCGGTTTGATACAGGAGAGTGGTGAAGTGACACATTGGCTTTGTCACAGCCTTTGTGATGAACAGGCTGACGCAGGTGGATCAAATTGCACAAAATTTTCCACACAAGCCAAGCATAAGCTCAAGCATTCATGTCACCCATTACATTACAGCTGAATGAACAAGAACACATTACTGTATCAGCTCTGCGAGGGTGTAATAGTGTTTAATTTATTTGCGCTTTCTTGGCAGATCAGTCACAATACCTAATCAGCTGTATGCATGTTCCCTCTTCTAACAGTTGTCTTGACAGATCTGACTCATCTGTAATTGGCCCTTTGTTGCGCAACATTAATTCACATATTAATTCATTTTACAGTGAAAGAGAAAGGATGCCAGATATTTATCTCAAAAAAACTGGGGGGGTTGACCTCGGGCCAAGCAAAATATTTAGTTGCTTTCTTTAGAACGGCAAGACGTGTCCAAGCAGCAACAATTTTAATAACTCCCTCTGAAAAAGATGATGAACACATGGCATGGATAGATGCTTTCCTTAACCAAAGGACTTTACCCTAAATTTGATAAAATTGTTGGTAATTGTAGCAATACACGTTAGAATGTATCTGAGAGAAAGGCATTTCAAGGTAAAATTACAATGAAATGGATTTTTTGCCAGTAAATGGCACACAGAAATGAAAGCTTAATCCGAGTGAAATTGAAAGAGCCAGCGGTTCACAGCGTGTTACATTTCATATATAAGTAGACACTGATTTTCCAAAGGCCACGACGTTATTGTCTCATGAGTACCCTCCAATGCCACATCCAGAACTTGAAATGTCTTTAAAAGCCAAATTTTCTAGGGGAATATTGGCTTTTATTGACCAGGGGACGACACACATGCACTTTGCATTTAAAGAGAAACAACGTTACATAAAATCACTTCCACACAGCAAGACTGTGATGTATGCTAATGAGGCTGCTAACATCTCATCTATAAACAAGGTTTTTTCCCAGAGGAGAGGTGCTGGTCATAACGCTAGACTGATGCACATCTGCAGCACTTTAAATATTTTACATATGACAAAGCTTCTGTTGGATGTCTCTATCAGGGTGAAGCTTCCTCTGGTCCATGGGAGTCTGAATATGTTGCTGATTTATTTAAAGTCAATCACACATTTTATTCTTCCGACACTAGCGACCCAACTGAACCATTTCCTCTTGTTGGTTTGGTTTCAGGCAGCACTGTGTGGGTGTAAAGCTACAGTGGTGTTACAGAAGAGACAATCAGTCAATTGTAAGCCACTGAGACTGTGTCTGCTGTAGCACTAATACGCTGAGTCAGTCATAATTCTTTTTTGGACATTGCATGGCATTAGATAATATGTACAACTAGGGGCTGATTTTCTTTCTTCCATTATTTTAACTGGATAGTGATGATTGTACCTTTTCTCACACTCAAGAAGGGCTGGTTAATATTTACAAAATTACAGGGAAAAAATTACATTGGAAACTAAATATCTTCACAGTCGATTAATCTGCCCGTTATTTTATAGATTTTCTGTTTTTGTATATCCAAATTGTATAAAATGCCCATCCAAGTCCCACAGGCCAAGTTTACATGTTCAGATTGCTTGTTTATTCCAACCAACAGTTCAAACCCCCCAAAATAATCCAGGTGACTCAAAATAGTCATTCAGTTTATCATAATATAAAATGTATTTGCATAAAGCAGTCACCGTTCTAGTGTTGGCAGGTTTTTAGGCTAATTTTCAGACAGCAGCCTGCTGCTCTACACTAAAACAGCCTCAGGCTTTGAACTAGAAGCAACCATAAACACGTCTTGTTTTGAATCTTTTCTCAACAAGCTGCCCAACATCCGAAAATACACCAGCGGGAAACTGAATTTAAAGGATAGGTAGCTAATTAACTAGTCAGCTGTAGCACATGAAAACTTAATTGCAAATGCCAACATCTGTAAGTTTAAGTGTTGAATTGTTTGGTCCCTATACTTCAGCGGCAGTTCTGACACTAGTGTCAGTCCTTACCTTGTAAACTTTCATTAAAAACTCAGTTTATATTGTGCCTTTATGCACACCCACTCACGAAGAAATAAATACCCCCAAGGCTATTGCGTATGAAACATACAACAAGTAACACAGAGGTAGACATAACATGTATTTAAACCATATAGTGCTTTAAAGACACTTAATAGTAGAGTTAATAGTAGAGTTGCTTAGTTATCTTTTAGTCTTCGCTTCAACTGTGTGCGGAAACCATTTGATGAAACCATTACATCCAAAAATAAGAGTGTTGTTTTATTTTTAGTAATTGTTGTTTTTGGATGTCATATTTCTAGGAAGTGTGACTTAAGAGCACCCTGGTGTGATATGCCTTGTTTTACAATCCTTTACCTTCAATGTAATTGGGCCAGTTGCATGTGTCACAGCTGATAATATTTTGAAATCACATCAAAACCTCTCCATCTCATTCACTCTCATTCAAAGGCTGTTTGTTTGGTTTTTTTAAATCAATATGTTTGATTTTACTGAGTAGATTCACTCCATCAGTGTGAAGGACAGAAAGGTCGTCAGAAGAGATACCTCCACCGAGGCCACATAGTCCTCTAAACTGAGACTAGAGAAAGAATCATGCAGATTTTGGTAGCGTGCCTAAATCCCATCAAGGATATTTTGTAAGGTGTTCAAAATTTCAAGTGAGTCAGACTAATGAGTTGAAGCATTTTAAATCCAAGTTGAATGCCAGCAAATTCTGGAGGATGTTCAAAGTATGGATGCTTCTCTAATTAAATTGCAGTTGCCAATGTACAATGTGTTCAGAATGATCTGGGTTTAAATATTTTGACACTTATATGACATACCAGATGTATATTTTTAAAAATAAAATATTGGAAGCAGGAGTGTTGAAAAGCAAAAACAAATACTCTATGTGGAACTGATGTACGGGACAACATGCAGCAAAGGGCAATTAAAACCCATGGCCACTGTGGTAAGGATTGTCCCTTTGTACATGGGGCACACACTACCAGTTGAGCTATCAGGACACCCCTCAAAATTTTAATTTGTTCCCAATTTCTGCAAAACTAATAAAACTAACTTTCCTCTTATACTTACACAGGACGTGTATCAGTTGATTTCTTCCATTGCACCCTTCTCGTATCTGCCGTGAGTGTGTGGTGGGCTCTGAGCGCTGACAAAAACACAGGTGGCCTTCACTCAGCACTGTCTGAATGCATCCTAGGGACACAGGCACACTGAAGGTGCAGCTGTTGATCTGCTAATATAATGCTTTTGCTATACCCCAACTGACACGTTAGTCTTGTTTATCTGTAACGAGAAAGAAACTGCAAAAACATCACCATAACTTTCAAATCCTAATCAGATTCTGGACACCTTATTTAATTGTGGAACTGTTAACCTCTTATTTATTGTCGGCTTCTTGGGTGAAGTAGCATCTAGGAGAAGGAATAAGTAATTATTTGGTTTTGACAATGAAATGAAATAAAAAAAAACAAAAACAAACAGCCTTTGAGCATATCGGAGCACGGAGGGTGTTGAGAAAGCATTGTTTTGGTCCTCTCTCCCTCATCCTCAGGGCCCCATCTGGGTTCAGTGGATAAGCTGAATATATGTGCATCCAGCCAGACTCTAATTTTGTCACAGCGTGCTTTCACATAGTCACAGCTATGAAGGGTATGAACAGAAAAAAAAGGCTTGTGTCAGGCAAAGTTTTTTCATAAATGCAGTGACTGAGGAATCAGAATCAATGTTTTTTTTGTTTTGTTTTTTTTTTACAGGTGAGCAGACAAAGTGTAAAAATCACTCCATCTGTCCCAGATTACACTAGCGTACTTTTTTTCTGACTGAAATGTTGACCTGAGCACATCAGAGGTGGAGTTATGTAACATTTCTCAGGGGCAGAACTGCTCTAATCTGATTAGCTGAGCCAAATATTAGTGGGAGCTGAGAAAATGTAAGATTTTTTTTTTTTTTAACAAAATAATTCCTGAGTGAAATCCAACATGTTGATGATTAACATCTTAACGCTGGTATAGAAGATGGTCTGTAGCAGAGCTGAAATGATTTGATCCTGGGTGAAGCGGTGCTCTAATTGAGTCTACATTTGACCACGTCAAACATCATCTTGACTTCAAGGTTAAAAACTGGCAAAATTGTAGATGCTGAGGTTATATTGAAACAAAAATTCCACCAGTGTTTAAGGCATTGGACTGGCGAAAGTCTAGATTTGTATTATTGTTAACCTAAAACTTTAAAAAGACTGACACCACAGGGGCGGCATTTAGCTCAGTTGGTAGAGCAGCCGCCCCATGTTCGAAGGCCCAGTCCTTGCTGCGGAAGCCCAGGGTTCAAATCCGACCTGTGGCTCTTTCCCGCATATCATTCCCCGTCTCTCTCTCTCTCCCCACATTCCTGTCACTCTTCAGCTGTCTCTATCAAAAAATAAAAAAGCTTGAAAAGGCCAAAAAAAGCCCATTCACACCGAGTCACTTCATGCATCTTGCAAAGATCAGATAACCATCTGATTTCAAGGGAGACAAGTGTAAATGCATCAGACGGAAATTTGATTGAGACACTTTCTAGCCAGATGAAGAAAAAATGTAAAGATCCATCCATCTCTCAAAGACGTAATCTTTACTTCTCCCATAGTGTAACTACATCAGTAAGAAGCCTGTGGAAACATTCACTTTTTAAAACAACCCCGGTCTGTCTCCTCTGTCCTCGTCATAACACTGATGTTAGCCATTTGTTCTTTTTTCATCAAAGCTCCAGCGATTTCTTCACAGTCAAATACAATGTGCGCCGAGCTGCTGGAGCATTTATCAGATCCCCGATCAGTTCCACTGGATGATCTGTATGGATGAGAGAGCGACGTGAGGTAGATGAAGGTCATAGATAGTTGCTATCTAACGCATGCCAAATCAGTATTGTTGTACTTCTGCAGTTAATTACAACTGCCTCTTCTTGTCAGTTACCAGACAGTTCATGAGCATCACCACCTCCTTCTGAAGTGGACGGGAAAAGAAAGATCGATTGTAATCAGATATATTGTATGTGGCTCATCTGGATGTTATCTGGATACAAGAGGCCTAACAACTGTAAATGCATCTGCAGCCTGTCTGTGGCACGGAGCCCCAGTCAATCCTGCTGAAGACGTAATTCTTGCAACTGTATAGTTCCTTTTTTGCGCAGACTATACTCATAAGTAGAGTAATTCCACCGTTGGTTGAGCTCTGCACATGGAATTTGTTGATAGGAAAAATATCAAATACCAACAGGCTTTTCAAATCAACCTGCACCATAATCCACTTCTCCTCTGTCCACCTCTAGGCTCAATGTGTTCCCCTGAAATACTCACTTTTTTTTTTTTTTGCAAGAATATGCCACAACATACTGACTCAGTCCTCTGTGAGCCTGCCAAGTTCTTTTTCAAAGAAAATAGGTGCCATTTCTTGCAGCAACTGAGTTGAAAACGTTTTTTTTCCCACGACATCTTCTTTCATTCTTTGTCCATTAATGAAGACTGTAAACTGAGTCGCAGTGAAACTGATTTACTCTGCAGTTTTGCAGAGTTCTGATTGAATATTTGCCTGAGCCCATGGTAGGGCTGGGCGATATCGATATTTTAATCAATATCGATATATTTTCAAACACGATATAGCACAAGACCATATCGTTAATATCGATATAGTTTATTTTGCGTTAAAATGACTATACATTTCTTCCCTTGAGCCGCCAGTTAGCTTTTATTTCTCCTCTCCCTATGTCCAGGTCTCCCGCTGCTCGTTGACGTCGTCACGTCAGAGTCTCCAATAACTCCAGAAAAAGTCGCTAGATTTGTCGCTAGTCGCTTTTTGGGAAAAAACAAATCGCTAGAGGGTCTGAAAAGTCGCTAAATATAGCGACAAAGTCGCTAAGTTGTCAACACCGACCACTGATTAGTGTGTCAATAAACAACCGAAGCAGCGGGGTTAGAGATGGTGCACAGCTCTTGACCTGTGTGTCAGCTGTTGCAGTGCATTGTGGGATTTGTAGTATGAGTGGTGGGAGTGCGATTTACCGGCGGGCCATTAATAGACGTATGAAGTTATCCGGCCACAGAAAAAATATCGATATATATCGAGTATCGCCATTCAGCTAAAAAATATCGAGATATGACTTTTGGTCCATATCGCCCAGCCCTAGGCCATGGTCATGTGATTGTTTTCTTCTGAACTGGTACCTACGGGCAAGCTAATGTAGAGAATACTAAGTAAGGAGTAAATTAACTTTGGGGGTTGCATTGTAGTTTATTTCTTGTTAGCCTGGAAACCTTGTGTACTGTCTTGAATTCGGGATCAATAAGGTATCTATCTATCTATCTATCTATCTATCTATCTATCTATCTATCTATCTATCTATCTATCTATTACTGCAGAGTAAAAGTAACTTAAGGTCATCAACAAAGCAAGTTTATCTGGTCTTTACTGAACACCACCACAAGGACTACAGCCTGTGTATGTAGTATGACTGAAAGGCAAAAGTACCTTGAGGTTGTTCTAGTGCACTTATAGAGGAGGTTTGGATGAATGGTCACGTGTACAAAATGTCTGGCTTTTACACCAGCAATCATTGCTGCCGTCTGCAACTATAAAATCAATTAATCATTGTGGCCATTTTTAAGGCACAGATTTTCTGGTTCTGGCTTCTCAAATGTGTCCATGTGCTGCTTTTCTCAGTTTTATACCACCGGAGGTTGAATATCTTTGGGATAGTGAGACAGAACAAGCTATTTGAAGATGTCTTTGTGAGTTCTGGGAACTTTTAGTGTCAATTTTTCTTTTCTTTTTTTTTTCCTACATTTATTTTAGAAATTAAAAGACTAACAGAGAAAATAATCAGCAGATTTATATGTAATAGATAGTTAAACACTCAAATGGGGTGTTAACATATCTATTAAATATCAATTTCTTTCACTTTTATTTTGCCAGTATCCCTATTTCATCGAAAACACATCTACAACACGTGAGTAATGTCTCATGTCATTACACAGCAATGAGGAAATATTAAAGAATCTAATATTACTAACCTCATATTGGTAATATCAGCGTTCAAAAATGAATTCCAACAAGAATAATTAAAACTAATTATATTAGTAAGATTATATGACAGCGTATAAAATAGCTTTTTCCCACACAGACATGCAAGATGATAAAGAAAGAAAGATGACGTCCATTAATGTAGAAACTAATTTTATCATTCAATATCTTCCTGCTTTATTACTCTAATAAGTTCATTGTTGAGCTGAGGTTAATGTAGTTTTGTAAATGAAGCCCCATATTGCATATTGTGCGTTGCAAGTTGTTTACAGTGGCAGAGCCGACAGTGGCAGAGAGCTGAGGGAGGAAAATAAAGAAAGCAAAGCTGCTCTCAAGACACCACCTGAATCTTTATGACTGAAATACTCCCCACACACTTTATCTCCAGTATTTGTGTCAGCTGTTAAAGCTGATTCTTGGCTTGTTCTTATCTATGTGAGAAAAAAACATCTGCAACACAACTGAGCAACACAGACAGTGCTTATAACATTGTGTACACACAACACTTTGATGTCGACATCTAGAGAGTGATGATCAGTGAATTTGTTGGTTGTACTCACCTGTCTGGATGTCATGAGCTTTGTGCACCTGCATGAAGTTCAGCACCTCTGATCATTCATTCTCAAAGCTCAGCCTCTCCGTCCCACTAGAACCAGCGTACTCAGTCTCACTGCACTTCTTAAATCTTCAATCGTTTTGATCTGAATGTGGCTCTGTAGTAACATCAGGGATTATTGTCACAAACAGCAGACCCAGCTTGCATCCAAAAGTAACCCAGCATCAAGAGTGTTCACCAGGTTGTGCATTAAATCTGTGATTTATCACGGTAAACACAACCTTTTTTTACCAGTACAATAAAGCTAACCGAACCCATAATAATGTCATTTGATATTTAACGTTAGCTATCATTACCACTGTCAATCATTGTAAAACAGCCTCCCGATCAAAATAAAAGCAGTGAAGAATACAGATTTGGTTAACAAATTCCTTTGTCTTAAGTCAATATTTTCAAGTGGCTTTTTTTTTTATTTGCAATGGAGAGAATCTTAATTTGACTCCATCATGAGTCCTGTGATGTATGCTTATAATCATCTTTATTTCATTTATTAATAAATGAATGCACACATTTGGAAAAATCTACTCTCATTTCTTCATCAAAGGCCATATGACAGTCAAATTTCTTAGTGTGCTTCTCCATGCATCTGCAGGCTTCAATAGAACTGGCACCACATTCTGTCACCAAGCAGAGAGTTAAGCATTGATGTAAGGACCTGCCCTTTTTTTTTTTAAAGTTTCCTTGAACTAAACTAAACTCAGTTGAAAACCAGAAGAGAACCTCTAAAGAATCATATGGGGGCTTTGAGGTTTCCAGATAGACAGGTTCTTTGTATAGCAGCGTCCACCGCCTCTCTTTGTGTGCAGAGCTCTCTGGAGCACTGCTCTCCCATGGCTGTAGTTTAGGCTCCTTTCTTGTTCTTTTTCAAGTTCACAGTTTTTCATGTGAGCTGTGTTTCTCTCTGTAACGGATGTGACTTGAGCTTATTGTAGAATATATTTCGCCCAGCTGCCTGTCAGTGTGCTCTTACAGTGCTGATGTCACATGACGTCAGTAAGCTAACGTATGCTGCAGCACTGTGATTAATCACACGCTTAGCAGGGACACAACAGCTTAATGATACGGTTCAAATCTGTAGAGTTTATATTTATCCCGTCAGCGTGAATCCTCCTTGTGTGTTCTATTCTTTCCTTTCTGTTCTTCTACTCCTGAAGACCTTTATTGATAAAATACACTCTCTAGCCAGTGATGGCTCAACCAAACAGCTCTTAAGTACAAAGATTGTGTCATGTTTCCCCACAAAATCTGTAGTTTGAAAACTGTTTTTCACTCGAGAAGGTTTAAAATGAAACAGTCTAGTTTTAACCCCCATAGAACCTAATCCTAACCTAAATCTAAAATAAAACCTCAGCCCTAAAGCCAAGTCCAAACCCTGAACACTTTTTTATAAAGAAGTGAGGAGCAGAAAAAATGACCTCGTTCTCCAAAAGTCTCCTAAAGTCGAACTAGTTCCAACAAAGTACAAGAAATTACACACATACACACACACACACACACACACACACACACACACACACACACAAATCTCTCTTCCACAGCTCTTGTTAGCCCTCTAGTGGAAACATTCATATCTGTGTGAATGTGGTTCTGTGTTCAGGTCATTAATGCTACCATAAAATCGAGCTTTTCAAGTCATTTTGTGATCTGTGTTTATCTGCTAATTAGCTGAATGCTCCTGATTAGACAGAGCAGGAAGTGAAATAATGAACTAATCTACCATCGCTTATTTATGCTTTTTATGCTGTCATAAATGTTACGTGTTGCGACATTTGGACTATTTTCTATTTACCAATTAGTTTTCATTTGATTTTTTTGAACTCATCATTTACTCACAATTACTCTGTAGGCTACGCACCGATTGACTGACACCTCCTTTAGTTTAGGTTAGTTTTAGGATGATAGAGGAGATGTCTGATCAGCCACAATAACTGAAAACACGTCAGTAGTTTTTCTTAAAGAGTTCTGAAAATTTGAACTTAAATATTTGAAGCAAGCACTGTAGCTTTCTGTAAACGTGCAAAAGAAGCAGGCAGGCAGACAAATAACAACAGAGTTTTGAAAGTATGTCCCCAAAACTCACATTTGCCTGTATAGTATGTAATTCAAGGGGATTTGAGGCCTAATGAGGACCGCCTTATGCATCATGAATCCTGTTGGTGTAGGTTGTAATGCAGCTGTAGAGACACTAGAGGGTGCTACTGAATCGGTAATCTGTGGGACCTGATCTGTTGATTAAGAGATTATAAAACGGTCTGTTTATTATGTTCAGTAGATGAGATGGATTAAAAAAATAAAGTGTGTGAGTTAAACACATAATTTTGTAAAGCTGCTGACAATTAAAAACAAAAAAGTTTCAACATCGACCATTTTTTACTGCTGTCAGTTGCTCTTCAGTTTCCTATACAGTCCATCAACAGCATCAGTCTGCCTGGTGACCCACTGTATTTTAGTTATTCTATATTTCATTTCCTGTGTGAACCCGTAAAATACTCAAAACTTGTATGTGTGTAGAATTCAACTGGGACAGAACAAATTAGGTCTGCAACTAATGATTATTAGATGAATCTGGAACCAACAAATATTTAGATTTTTCTTTTTTTAATTGATAAAAAATTTAACTGCTTTATTAAATATTAAAGTAGTTGACTAAAACAGCAAATCTTCAAAATTAAATAGTTCTTACTACAGATTTGATATTAAGTACTTGATAAATAATAATAATAAATAATAAATAAATCAATTATCAAGATAGTTCCACCGACTAATCCTGTCAGCTTTATATGACATCACACTGCAACACAATAACAGGTTATAGCAGGTTATATAATTGACACAGCAATTTCAGTAAGACCCATTTTTTGTAATTCTAATTGCAGCATAAGATAATCAGAACAACCGTAAATATGACACAAAGTTTTAACTGTAATTTAAAGATTAGTTCACGATATCTGTCTCAGTGTTGACTCAAAGTTGTTCCAGGTAATTTAGTGACAGCTCTTATTTGATATAAACTCCACGCAAATTGAAAAGCAGCACACCGTCACGGCTTGATCATTCTGTTTATTTTCAATATACATTTCATTTGAAAAATATAAATTCTAAAATAAACCATTTCACCTGTTCTAAAAAGTCACAAAAAGTTAATCAAAAACAAACAAACAAAAAAAAAATCCCCAAAACATATCAGTATTCTGTGCGCTAAAATTAACAGGTTTTTCATTTCTTGATGCAGATTTTTGTCCAACATGCTTATACAGTACAACACACTTTAAACTAACTCCACACATAATATGTCTCAGACATTAAGTCACACTTGTTTCCTGTCGACGGTTACAAACACTGATGTGGAGTATAAATGACATTGTTACTTCGGGTGATGAACTGAAACAAAGTGACAAAAGGAAATTAAACACGACGACTGTGATGGTACAATAACTTGTTGCATTTTGGTTGGAGCCGATGTGCCTTCACTTGAGTTGCAGAGGAGGAAGACAGCTCATTTATCACATAGTTTCAATTTGTTTGTATAGTGGTGATGTAGACAGAGAGGACTTCCAGCTTATAATTAAATCTGTGACCCACTTAGACTTAAAAATCCAAGTGAGAAAGTGCTTCAGTGTGTCCTTTAGAGCTAATATGGGGGTACTGTAATGACAGTACTCAAGAAGCCATTTTGGCTTGTAGTCCTGTACAGTAGGTAATACTGGCCAATAAAAGTCAAGTTGTTAGATCTGAGAGGTTCAATTCTCTCTGTACGTGACAGTGGATTCACTGGCCACTCTATAAGGAATGCCGTCAAGTAGAAAAATTAAGTGAAACAACTGCTTTTAAGGATGAGTTTGGATTCTATGGAAGTCTATCTTTACATAACACTCACATGCTCACTCATATGTACACTGAGAGAAAGTTATTGGTGACAAATATACTATGTGTCAAAAAGGAAATGTCCTGGAGGGCATCTATGTGTAATAAACCTACACATAACTACCAGGACGAAGATGCCCTCTTGACTCAAAACACTAGAAACCAACTAGATCCCATCAATTGCAAACTGGACTTGGAAAACACACTTCACAGGCATCGCCCACTGACACTTTAAGACTCAAGGTGCCCAGTTGTGACTTTGGGAAATTGTAAGAGGTTCAAAATGATCCAAAAGCATCAACCTGATTGTGGTTGTTTTGATTCTCTTGTGAAATGAAAGCACATGATTGTTTTCTGCACTAAACTATGTAAAAACACTTGAAAGAAGTGCTAACATGCTGAAAAACACACAGCGTGTGCCAATACAATTTATCATAACATATTCATTGAAAACAAGCTGCAAACTTCGGGCTTGTACAGTAAGAGAAGGCTAACCTCTTTGTATCTGCATCTGTGAATGTATTATCACGTTATCTTTACATTTTTGCTTAAGACTGTGGATTTTGTCCCCCATAACTTTCAACACAGTGACTCTACAAATGGATTATGTCACAGCCTCTATGGACAAGACTGAGCAGCAAACAATAACTCCCTCAATGTACATACAGTATGCATGAGTATTATATTATGATAGACTTGGAGAAAGATCAACTATTTTAGTGTATGAAACAAACAAACCAGAACAAAATATATATATATATATATATATATATATGATCCCATTTCCACATCAGATAATCTCACCAGCAGCGAGAGAGACAGAAACAAATTAACCTGCTGTGGACTGAAGCTGTTCCACCACATGGAGCTTACATGGATTTGATTTCCTTCTCATTTGTCATATCGTTACCATGAAATTTCATGTCTGGTTCAATCTCTTATAAGCCACTTTAGGTAAAGGAGTTTGTGTAGCACAAGCAATTACACGATATGCACTCCTAGTTAGCGTTTAAGTTTGGCTGAGGAAAATCGGATGCTTACGTTTAGCTGAACTGTTTTCTACCCACAAAGAAAGAAAAATGAAGGACACAAGAAAAGGTTACCAAGATACACAAAATATGATCATAAAAAAATAAAAAAAAAAAAAAAAAAAAGATAAAGAAACATTTGATTTAATTTAAACAAGTAACAAAAACATTGAAGTGAAGCCTTGAAAGAAAGATTCAGAAAATTAGGAAGAGAATGTGAAGCAATCAAAAGTGACAATAAAAATATTTACCTCATCTGCAGATAAAAATATGCATTAATTAACTGTTTAATTAACTTAAAAGATCTATTTGCACACGTTTCCTTCACACACTATAAGACAGTGAATCTCTTGAATCATTTCAACTCTACAAGAGGACAGAGAGAAAATATCAAAACCCCATGCTGTGTCAAAAATCAACATGTTGCATTTGTTTAAAATAAGATTGATCTAAAACAAGAGGTAGAGCTATAAAAACATAATTTTCCTGCTACAGGAAAATATTATTAGAGTAATTTATATATATAAAAAAATCAAGACAGATGATATTTATATATTTATATAAAAAGAGCAGGAAGGGTGTTCCATGCGTGGTCAGAAAGAGCTGCAGCATTTACTGTTGATCAGCGATATGTGGGATGAGTTGCATAGAAGAGTAGTAAGGAGTTACATTAAACAGTGTTTGAGTCAGAAAACAAAGACCATTGACTGTATGGCTGTGAGAAAAATACCAAGACAAGACTGCAAAGAAATGGTTTTAGTGCCTGGTGGTGGTTCGCTGCTCTACAGAGACGTTTCAGATCCTCTGCTCTTCCAGTAGAATGAGTTATCATCGTCTGGGTCCATTTCTATTCTAATCTGAGGCACAGACTTCAGCGGACTCATCTCAGGGCTGAAACATAAAGACATCTATTGTTAGGACATGTGCTTGGTTTGGGAAGCAGCGGCTCGTTAGCTTAGCTTAGCATAACGACTAGAAACAGCTGTAGCATGGCTCTGTCCCAAAGGTAAAATCTGCCCACCAGTGGAAAGCTTACTTCTTGGCCAGCCAGTGGAAACTTAAGGAAGTCACTGCTTCTGGCTAAGAAATAGACCTCCCGTAAAAACACAAACAAACAACAAAACATGTTTCAACACTTTGTATCTTGATGTTCAGATTAAATCAGTAAGTGGATTTTGTCACCATTTGACAGAACCAGGCTAGCTTTTTCCACCTGCTTCCAGTCTTTGCGCTAAGCGAAGCTAACTGGTTTGCCGGCTAGAGCTACAAGTCATTTACTGTACAAAAATGAGAGTTAAATTAGATTATATAGTCTTCTGTCTCTGTAATGTGGGATGAGTGAAATCCCTGAGAAAAATATATCTCCCTTTGTATTTTTAATATGATGGCTGAAGGCCGGTTGGTGTGAAATCCTCTGCTTGTGTGATTGATGTATTGTAGATAACTGTTTTTTCAATATGAAAGAAGAGAATCAGTTCAGAGCTTATTAGATCTACAAACATGTCTGTGACTGCTGCGTGTATAGTCATTTAGTCTCACTGATTAAGGTAAACCTCAGGGGTGGAGCATTTGGATGTTAAATTGAATTGAATGTAGCGTGTTGCAGGGTGTTTGTGATAATTCCGCTGTGCGGTATTTATGCTTTATTGAGAGCAGTCATTACATCATTGTGTTTTGGTCTCTCATTGCAGAAATACAACCAGAAATGCAGCAGTTTGATGGTTCCTGAGGTCATCTGAGCTCAAAGCAATTTGGCTTCAGTCTTAGTGGGGACAAGATTAGTTTTAGTCTGGGTGGGGGCAGTGTAAAGTCATCACTACCAGAGCAACACTGCCCTGTCCGATATCACTGACTCTAATGGACACGTGCCCAACCCACTGAAAGGCATGAGGCCTTTAAAGTAACATGAAGTCAACGTATTCCAGTCGTTTTATAAGCATTGTCAGTCAGGAGAGGAGTTAAAAGCCCTTTTTACCACCAGCATTAAACCAATTGAAGAAGCGTTTATCAGTAAGTTCATATAAGCAGCTACTTTCCACTAATGTCTACTGACAGAACTTAACTGTAGTTTTAATTTACCCATACTTTACTTGGAGTATTTCCATTTTAAGCTACCTTATACTTCTATTCCACTACATTTATCTGATAACTTATGTTACAACAGTTGTATTGCACACTGAAACCGGGAGCAATTAATTGCAAATCAAAAATCCCAACTTTTATGATATGTTGCTTTTAGGCTTAAACTACCAAATAGTAACATTGTCGAACATGTTTGTAGTTAGTTACCAGCCATGTGAACTGCCTGCTCTTTACAGCTGAAGACCATTTAGCAAAATAAATCTTGTAAGTTGTTGTTGGCATCACAGATGTGCTGTGATCATGGCTGCTTTTCGCACATTGTCCCAAACACTAATCCTCTTCCGACAGCAGATGGGATAATACAGGAACAAAATGTGACCATGTGCATACAACCCGTGGATTCTGGTCATCAAGAGAGGTTGCGGGCACGATTAAGAAACGTAATCTCTTCTTGAGCATCATAATCATCGCTCTAAATATTTTCCTCAAAAACAAGGCTTGTACTTCCTGTTTGATTGCTTTGATCATCTCCTCGAAAGCTATTGTATTTATCACGCAACATACACTCGCCACATAGATATAGACAGGCTTAGTTTTAGACCAATAGTGCTACTCTAAATGTGTCTCACTGTTCATCTTTTTGTCTTGAGTGACATTTAAGATTGCAATAAATGTAAAGATGACTTTCAAAAAAAGTTTCAATATTAAGTTAAAGTCAAATAGAGGCGAATATAATTTTGAGCATTGAGTTGTTTGTATTAATCAACAACATGTAACAATTCAGGAGAAATAAACATGATGGAACATTTTAAACACATATGCAATTCATTTTTGTAATTCAGCATGCGATATACGGCTAAAGAGACAGATGTTTTGACTGGTAGAGAAACAACACAGACCTAAAAGAGAGTGAATACTGGATTTATATTCATCAGCTAGCGAGAAACACGACTCCAATGGATGATAATGTCACTGCTGAATCCAACCTCTTTTTTTTCAGCTGTTTATTATAGTTATTGCAGTGCAGAGAGAGAAGCAAGACCTGAGAGAAGAAGCCTACGCTGATATGTGGCTCCTCTGTTAGCCATTGGAAAAAAAAAATGCATTTCTGCTATTGGTAAGCTAATTAGCCTAGCTGACCTTTAAAGTTCAGACCAACATTATATGTTAGCTAGTTAGCTTGCCTTCTAACCTTTTTGTGACCTTTGATGTCACAGTCATGAATGAATTCAAAAAGAAAATCAGTGCCAGTTATATTTATTTCCGTTCCCTCTTTGCCATTTAATTTGTCCTGCTGGATGAATAGATTCATTGGCTGTCAGGTTCTGAACCCCAAACTACACACCAACTCTCTCTCACACACACACACACACACACACACACACACACACACTCACATCTCACCTGGACAAACAGTTGGCCTGGTAGTAGCGAAGCTGCTCAGCACGATGTGTGTGATTCAAGGAATGATGGGGACTTCTCTCCTGCAGAAAAAAGAAAAGTCATCAGTGTGCACGCAGATGAGATAATATGTTGAATCCTCTCTGACGCATGCTTTAAAGTTTGCATTTAATCAGGACAGCAGCTGATTTCACTAACAAACCCATAAACCATGTGGAAAAAAATTAGCTGCTAGCTAGCTTGGATGGATTGACAACCTGCATCAATGTGCAATATCAATATATGTTTTTGACAATACAGTTTAAATTTAGTACAAAGTGATGAATAAAATGTATTTTAGAGACAAAAATTATCAAACATATTGTCAGTACCACTTCCTGATACTAGATAATACACTGTAAGCCAGTGAGCTGGAAAAATGGAAATTGGAAATGAATGAAAATCTTAACAGACTACCTAATTCTATATTAAGGTAAAAGTTAGATGTAGGTTGCAAATCATCTGTAGTGCAAGCTTTTTTTCCGTAAAGCTGAAATAACTTTATCTTTGTTTTAAACAAGCTCAGTGCCTACAACAAAGTCGAAATTCAGCAAAAGCCCTTGGGAAAAAAATCCAGATGAAAGAAGAATTAAAGAAGTAGGTTTAAATTTTAAAAGAAGAAAAAAAAATGGTTAGGGTTCAGAGGGGAAATAAAAAATAAAAATCAATATTACTGGAGGACATCATAATCCAAGAGAAAAGTGCAAAAGGAGAAGAAAGCCAGTTAATTTCATGCATGTTTAGGAACACAGAAACCCAAAGGAGGAAAATGTTAATATCATGCAGTGAGTGAAAGGCAACAGGCAACACAACATCCACTCTTATCAACAGAAGAAGTCGTCAGAGACATAAGTGGAGTGGGAGAGTCGGGCAGGATCAGTAGGAAGAAGTAGTTTCCCTTCCTCCGGTGCTGCAGGTAGTTTGAGTCTACTCACTGTCAGAGGCTTTATCACCTAAGAAGGGCTCCTGCTCCATCATTTCCATGGGGATTTTAATGCTGGGAACATTGTCATTGTAAGGACAGTCGGACTGTTGGAGAGAGGAAACACACATCCTGAGACAGGACTTCTGGGTGGTGTTGGTGAGTTGGCGTCAGCACCCACACACACACGCCTTCATTACTAAAGCTGTGACGACCTTCACTGTCAAGTCATTCCACAACCCCTTCTTTGAAGGAAAAATATACAAACAGCAAGTGTGATATATCCCGAATCCTTGGGTTCATTTTATACTCCCCACAGGTAAAAGTGACAATGTCACATAGCATCTCTGGTGGAGAATTGAGTTGGAAACTCAGACGTCTGATAAAGCTTTCTGCCTGTCTGTAAGCACAGATGAGGAGGAGGATTAAGGAGTCATTTCAACTAGACTGTACAGGATATATACACAACTGACAGCTTTACACCAGAACTGCACAAATGCATCGCTCACTGGGCTGTCAGTCACTTGTCAGTCAGACAAGTGACTTCCAGTGGCCAAAACACAAGCCAGAATTTGCAGGATGTTTATTGTTTCCACCTATCAGGCATTCATGTCTCATTATTCATTGAAAATGAGACAGTGGCACTTGCACCATTTATATATAATACTTAGATTTATATATACTACCTAGATTTTAGAACTTACTTATCGGGGAAACTACTTTATACCAACTGAACATGAGGGAAACAAAACTCTTCAAAACCTTCAAATGGTTCATGCTGCTGCAAAAGAAGAATAATGGGGAGTTGGGAGCAGGACTGGAGGTTGTTGGTGAGGTTGATAAACTTGGGAATGGGCGGTCATGTAAAACAAATAAGAAACTGCAGAAATATAAGGCATTTGCTTGTTTCTGCAAAGATACACACTTTTTGCATTCAAATGGGGTTCAAACTGTGAACTGAAAACCCTTACGTCTTCAGCGTCGCTGTCTATGCTGCCTCGCTTTTTCTTTTTCTTCTTCTCGTCCTCTTTCTTCTTCTTGTCCTTCTCTGGGATGACATCGTCGAGGAAGCTGAGATCATGCTGGGAGAACATGTAGTCCATCGCTTTTCTGACGGCTACCAGAGCAAGGATCTAAAAGCAGAAGGACAAGATGATTAGAGTGGATTGGGAGGCGACTGGTTTGTTGAGTTGGTGAATTAAGAAAATAATCAGCTTGGTCTATGAAATCCTTCCCATTAAACAGGGTTAAAATTCACTACAATATATTGTGAATTTTTCTATCATATAAATACATTATTTAAATGTAACAAAAGCCAATATAAGATATATAGATAGATAGATGACTTTATTCATCCCCGAAGGGAAATTAGGTATATATAGGTATATATATATATATATATATATATATAAATATGATATATAAACTGATTTACTTTGTTCCTTAATTACCTCTTTTTTAATTGAGGAAAAAATCTACTGGCAATGACTAATATACTAAATATACTTTGTACTTAAAATAATCAGACGTTTTTAAAATGGTAACAGTCACTTCCGTCCAAACAACAATATAACACAAAGTACACTTACAAGTACAATAAATCACATAAAGTCTTGAGGACTGCATTTGTGACCCTGAACTGTAATTATGTAAAACAACATGACAACCATCTCTGTCATATCATAATAACAGTCCCGAGTACAAACGATACGCTTCAGTCAGTCTGAGTCTAATGTCAAGCTGACTGGATCGAGCTGTTTTTATCTCTGGTCGCTCACACTCATCTGACTCCATTGTCACACTCAAGTTGACTGACTGATTATAAATTGGAAAATGGATTAATCCATATAAATGGATTGACTGCTGGTTACAGTTACAAATATGCCAAGATTTATGTTCTTTTCTGTTTCCATGTCATTATGAAATAATAATTATTTTTATGCTTTATTATTGACAAAAATCCAGCTCAACACTTAAACAGCTGCAGCATTTATGGCCTACATTAACACATATGCACCTGTTACATTAAAGTCACGTGATAACAACTGAACCTGCATGAATCTACAACAACTTAGTGAACACCTTCTGCTGATGAAGGCCACTAGAAGCAGCTGAAAGTCCAGGAAGTAAAAAACTTAATACAAGTCTCACTGTCTGAATCGTAATATTTAAGTCTCTTACCATGACAGGGAATATAATAGCAGCCACAGTGGACTTGAGGATCCAGAGCATAGCCAAGCAAAGGACCTGCAAGAAGGTGAAAAGGTGGACCTTCCTGAGGGGAACGTGTCGCAGGTAAATCAGGTCCGGCTGATGCTTTGCTGGCATGAGAAGCAGCTTGAGACGATCCATAAACTACAGACAGATAAGGGGTATAAACACAGAATGGATGTATGAATGCATCAAACAGCTGGTCACTGCTTTGCTTCATTGTTACTTGGATACACAAAGGTTCCTTACAATAAAGGTCAGGAGGTCAGCCTCAAAATTTGACCCGCAAATGCAACTAACAAATGTCTTAGAGGATAATCGTAATCATTTGTATTAACATTTACCTGCACTCCATTGAGAGAGGCAACTCCCATGTATAGGAAGACTCCATAGAGCACTGGCATGGGGATAAACTAAGTAAAAACAGAGAGAACGAGTAAATAAATGCATCTTTTCATTTTTTTTAATATGATTAACAAACAGATACAAATCAGAAGACCACCTCTGTTTGATTACCTTTAAAATAGGAGCCATAAATACAGACAGTCCTGTCAGAAGGAACACACACACACCAGTGACCCTCTGCTCTCTGCAAAAATAAAAAAGAGGGGAAAAGAACAGTTATCACAAAACAACTGTTTGGTATAATTTTGCCTCTTTAAAAAAAACAGCTGATCGCTTGAGAAGCTCAGTCATTTCACAGGTCCCATTCAGTTTAGCTAAAGCAAAGATCCCAACATTTGTAGGAAGTTCAAAGTTGGTGTAGATGTTTCAGTGTCTTGCAAGACGAGACTTTGTTAGTTCAGCTTACAGCTGACATGTAAGAAGTCTCTGGAGGACGTCACCAAGCACACATGAAAACAAACCATAAAAGAGATAACCTCTAAAAACAAGGAAGCAAACCACAAAGTGTCTTTACCGTCTTTTAATGAACCCAAAAGACAAAACCTGGCATGTGTAGAAAATGTTTTAACCACCAATTGTGGAGTCACTAATGGACAGCAGAGAGATTTTATTTTTTTTAAAGAAGCTCAAGTGGATCTAAAGACAAGGTTATTTGGTAGTTTTCTTGCCTTAAATACAGTTAATACAAGAGATATAAGAGACTGACTGTAATAAACAAATTTATTGACGGTGCTCCTAACTTTTCCGAGCAACTCTGTGACATTTGTTGGCATCTCACCTACAGATGGCGCTACAGCAACAGGGTGAATTTAATTTACTGTGAATCAGTGCCCATGAATCTCACTCCTTCATAATACTCTAATATTCCCGGACAGGATTTTGGTATTCTCTAAAATATTATAACTGCCATCAGCATCATTGTTTGTCATTATATATGTGTATTTTTATGTGAATCCAGATGCAGATATAAAATGTAAGCATCATCCATTAATAAAATGTTCAGTTTATGATTTACTCGTTGTAATGTATTGTAGTGGTCTCACCTCACACCCAGGAACTTTGGCAGCTCTCCAGGAGCCGATGTTTCGGTTTCCATCTTCAGACTGTCGATGTGAGCGATCGAGATGACGGTGGCGGCCACGTACCACGGCAGGCCCATGAAAGAGCAAATCGCCAGCAGAATGGCCACCCAGAACAGATCCAGATGGTAACCTGCCCCTTTCTGGTACAGACCACAAACACATGGTCAAAGGTCATGTATGTGTGTGATCAGGCATGGACAGTATGCACAGCTGCAGACACAGGCAACCTAAAACCCAGCAAACCGCTCTTATATGGTTTGATTGTATAATATGCTCATTTTTACTCATTTCTTATGCAAATGTTGAAATGATTCACCAGTTATCTTTAAAGGGAACGCCGCTGAACTTTAGCAGACTCTCTGAACATCTCAAGTAGCTTTTTGAACTGAACTGTGTTCAGTCACTGCCATGAAACATCTCTCACTCCCGTGAGAAGAATGAAAACAATATTTAACTACAGTGTGAAGGTAGCCAGTGTCCTGTACAACCTGGAGTTTGTTGTGGGAAATTCATGAAAATCCTCACGTCACATAAATCAGGTAAGGCAAATGGAAAGAAAAGGTAAAAAACCAAAAGCTTCACTCTTTAACCACAATGAAAAGTTTCTAATTTAAACCCATTACATTTAACATTGTGAAAAATGTAGATTCAAGCATTTCACAGCAATTTATTTTTGTTTTGATTTTGCTGTAAAATCCTCCAATAAATATTCTGGTCATGTTCTGAGACACAAATGCTCTCCTCTGTAGTACAAGAACTCAACAGAAATGACTCCCAACCCTCTGCTGCCTCACTCACAAGCAGACTTTTAGCTCATGGGTCACAGTTCGCCACCTGGCTTTGAAAGGTTTCTTATTTACCTTCAGCTTGTGCTCCTTCCTGTTGACAATCACAGCAGTAATCTGTTGGTCCATGAAGATCAGTATAGTAACCAGCAGGGCAGGAAGAGCCGACGCCAGGTAAACCCACCAGGGGTTTCCTCCGAACGGGGGCACGAACCAGCCCCGGTTAGGACTTGTTGGCTATGAGGGAAGAAGACAGAAGCTTTAACACATCGGTCAACTTGACAAAGCCACATTTGTTACTTTAAAAGGGCTTGAGAAAAATGATGTTTGCTTTTGATAAACACAGTCACTCTCCTCTTTAAACTATAAATCACTTTATGGATGGATATGTAGATGGGCAGAGCAGGGATACCAACAACCCTACATTTTATTGTCATTCCCTCCACCATCTAAGCTACTGTTGCTGTTCCGTACCTTCAAAAGAATCACTGCTTTGAGTTACTTTATAGCATTTATGTTGTAAATGACTTAAAACTGCAGGATGGATTGAAATCTATTGCAGTTATATTTTATTTTATGAATCAATACAGCAAAACAAAATGCACTTGAGTTGCGTATTCAGCATCAACACTTACAGAGCAGGGAAGGCCTCACCTTAAATTCAGTTGGCACAATGAGTTTGGGAGTATCGACTCCTACAAGCATATCAACTCCACAGAAGATGAGGATGGCTAGGATGATGGCAAAGTCACTGATGAGTTTCCTCACCTGGGTAAAAGTTAACACAAACACTTCTCTGTGACGTGCTGTTCAAACATTTGGACACCTATTTCTTCAAAGATGACCTGTTGGTTTAAATTAGCTCAGCGTGGCTGGCTGTGACTCACGGTCGTGGGGAAGAACCGGCTGGTCTTGAACTTCTTCAGACACATGGAGGTCGTGTAAGTGCCAAAGAACAGGATGAAGGACATGAGTGTGATGTCTGGGACAAATTCGCAGGCATTTCCCACCAGCTCGCCTTTGTACTTCAGACACTCCGACTTTGTGAGCGACGACCATGTGGTGTTCATTGGCTTCACATTGGAAACAAAGATCATTATGATTATAAAGAAACAGTTATTCATGCAAATTAGTGTCCCAATAAAGCTGTGACAGATACAATAGATGGCTTTCAGGTACTGAATGATGTAACAGCTCTTGATAACTGTCTCAGACTTTCAGTGTTTTTAAAAGAAAGAGAGATAAAGACAAGCCAACTCACAGTGTCACAGTAACCTCAAAATGGAAACAATGTGCTTATCAGACTGTTCTATTTTCCTTCTAACACTGTTGAACTGACAAACACAACACAACTGTCTGTTTCAATTTTCTCTTTATCTCGCCACTTGTGGCTGGTATGTGAAGATTGTCAGACCAAAGCCCTTCAGTTTGAACACTGACTGAGGTAAATCAGTGAAATATATTCCATGTACTACAGTATATTACTCCTATGGTTGAGCGTATCATAGAGTAGCATAGATGAAGTATCCCATAAACTATCAATAAGGACGATTTTGCGTTCAAATAACGTACAACTTACCAGATCAGTGTTGTTCCAGTACCAGATTGAAGTACCTTCTAAAGGATCACCGATGTCTGTACTGTTCTCTGCGAAAACACAAGAAACATCCTCTCAGCACACACGTTTTAACACATTGCACACTTCATCCTCTGGGTTTTTTAATTAATTATCATACATATCACGCTCACATTTAGCATGTTAGCTAATCTTAGTACCACCAATGTATGTAGCAAATTTCCAGTTGCTGTCAAGAGATTACACTTTGGGGACGTCCGTGTAGCTTAGTGCTTACTGTCAGTGTTAAACCAGCACGTTTCTGTTGATGTGTCAGCCGCTCACTCAACAAACGTAAGCATCTGTCATTTCCTCTTCCCTCTGTACTCTCTTTAGTGTGACATGAGGAATAGCTTATGTCTGTGTGTGAGAGTTACTTTTGACAGCAGCAGAGGATTACCAGTAATTCAGGGCTGCCCCCTCTTCATCTCCAAGCGTCCATCAGAAAACAAAATAAAGAGGCTGTATCGTATTAAAGTCAACAGCACCGGTATACCGATATTCTGTTGCTCCTTCCTTGTATTGTTACAGTTACAATTACAATTACAATTACAATACAAACTGGGATAGTTTTTAGAGAGACAATGTCATAGACAGGATGTCAAACTTGGACAGCCAATTGGTTAATTATTAGTGAAGTGTCTTATTGGCATCTGCGAGTTAAACACATGCACGCACACCAATGTCAGCTACATGCCTCAGAATTAAACAACATCTCACCTAGAACAGGAGGGGCCATACAGAGGCAGTCATATTGTGTGACATAATCCATCTTAAATTCAGAGTTGATGGGATAGTGGTGAGCTAATTTGATCATCTTCTTGAAGGCATCGTAGATGAAGATGAAGCTGATGAGACAGGAGAAGCCCTCCTCAGTGAACCGGGTGAAGTACTGAACCAAGAAGCTGGCGTCGGTGGCCACGAGCATCAGGCAGAAGAACGCCGACCACAGCCCGATCCACAGACGGAACTCCAGGTAGTCAAATTGATTATCTCTGTATGAAAAAAACAACAAAGTATTAGAGAACCACTTGTAGAAATAAAGAAAAGGTTTTAAGATTGCAGTAATAGTATGCAAGTAGAAGTCATAACATTATCAGAATAAAGGTGTAACTTGTTTTTCAGAAAGAACGTCTAAACGTGTATCTGTCTTAAAATACGACTTTGCACTTTAAAGAATTAATGTCAACTTTATTCTCAAAAAATCTAATTTATTTTTTCCAGTGAAAATATAATACTCTGCACCAGCATGACTGACATTATAAATATTTTTGTGGAAACTGGATTGGTTCATATGGTACAGTTGTTAGGAACAATCATAATAAGCATGTTTGGAGTTTCTCAATCAAAGTTTGGTGTGATAATAAAATACTTTTCAAGCTCTAAATCATCTATGATTAGTAACCGGGCCTCTGAAAAACTGAGAAAATGGAGAACGTACCGGCTGAAATTGAAGAGCAACCGTTCAAACACGAGAACAGGACCAGTGCTGCTGAGGATGGTGAGAGGCTGGCCAGCCAGCAGGCAGAAAACAGCCCCGGTGATCGCTGTGCCCAGAAAACTCTCCAACACACCCTGCACACATGGAGGAGAGCAGTTAGGGAATAATTCAGAGCATTCTGCAAACTGTTAAAAGGTTAAAATCTCAGTCTGACCTGCATGTTTTCTGTAGCATCTCCCAGCAGACCACCGAAAGTGATGGCGTTTGTCACAGTTCCCAGGTAAATAAACAAAATGGCCGACAAGGCCTGAATGTGAAATGCATCTGTGAAGTCACTGACAAAGAAAGGCGCTTTTCTTTTGATGTCAAGTATGAGACCCCCACAAAACCTGAAAATAGAGACACAAAAAGTGACATTTTCTACCAAAACAAAAACACAAAAACTTGAAAAATATGTGGCCTTGATCATGATTTCTTACCTTCCAGTCTTCTTTAGCTCGTCCCCTACAGCATGTCCCCCTCCTCCGTGACCTCCATCATGGGGCATATCTCCATTCATCTGAGAGTCGCCTCCTGCATACATGTTTTTCCTAAAATACACACAGTTTTGTTCAGTCTGACAGGGTCTTTACCTCTGATTAACAGTATATTAAATAAAAATAATGAAGCAGGTCATAAATTTGAACATCTCACAGATGTGCTGATGTTGACACAGCATGCCGTCCTTGAAAATAGTGCTTTAAGTGGCAGCAGGTTGTGCAGCTTTTCATGTGTTGTCAGTTACTGTTACGTGATTAAATAGCCTGATTGATCAGGGCTCCCGTGAACAGCTGAAATGTTCCTGCTTCACTGAGTAAAACCGCAGCTTTAAATAAAACCCACTGCTGCTCTTTCATAATTGAACACTGCGCTGTACACCTGCACACACTTCAGTGATTTTGCAACTCCTGCTCTTCTATAACATAATGTAGTTCGTGCACACACAGCATTCGGAACAGGTGCAGATCTTAAATGTTTAATGCAAGGTGGTGACGTAGTCTATTATTTTCTCCATTTTCATAATTTTCTTCCGCAGCAAAGTTATTTTTAAAAGTACTTTTCCAATGACTGAATCCTGTTACAGATGCTGCTAAAACAGGCATGTTTTTATTGCAGTGTTTTCTGTGTGTGTGTGTGTGTAAATGGCTTTAATAATTGACCAGCAATATAACGCCCGAGGTCCTTGTAGAATCAGTGAACACTTGTGGTTTCAGATAAGATCACAACAAGGAAATCTCTCGGGGGGTTTCACCTTTGGGTGTGTACATGAAATGTTTTTAAAATGATTAGACATGCCAGTTATGAAAATACATCCACAGAAAGTGAAATGAAGTGAAGTTCCTCTCACGAGGAACGTGCTGGAGGGAATATTAAGTGCTGTATGCATGCTCTAGTAGTGTCCTTGAAACCTTTTGTTGGAGGAAGGGAGTGTTTTCGGAGGCTCTATCCTGATGGCCGGATCCCACTCCCCAGGAGGAAGCACGATCACCTCATCCAGGAACTCATTGATACCGGCCAGCAGGTCTTGTCTGTCCTTGGCCTTATACGCAATGTCATGAAAGACCTGAACAGAGATAGACAAGGGATGAGGCATTCAAGTGTGAAAGAGACCTCTTAAAGCATACAAACTGTAAAATCAGATCTGAGCATTAATATTTAGGATAAAAAGTAAGCTCTTACACACAACAGCAAAACAATCAGGTATAAATGCACCGATCTAGATCTAATCACACCCTAAAGTCTCTGAAGATGGACAGAGATGCATCTTATCAATAAAATATGAATGTGCTGTGCAGCAGCAGCTCACAGGCCTTTAGAGTTTTCTAACTTTTTATAGAAGTAAACAAAGCAGGAGGCAAAATACTAGTAGGCAACTTGAACGAGACATGTGGTGTACAAAATGATGTGATGTTATAAATACAACAGCTTAAAAAAACCCCAAAGAATCAGAAAAAAGTATCAAATAATAATGAGTTGACAAACATAGTATGTACAGTTTGGATAGTATTCTGGATGGCATTGCGGTGTGAGATGTTCCCCTCATATTGTCTACTCTGTACTTGTTGGTAGCTAATAATACGTTGCGTTACATGAAAATCTAATTTTGATGTGTGTGAGCCAGAGTTTCACTGTCAGGATTCAAATACAACACAGATGATGTGCGTCAATGGAAGTCCAACCTCATCTGACATCAGCGTGGCGATCGCTCTTCCGATCTCATGGTACGACTTCCCTTTGCCTTTGGGACCAAGCAAGATGAATAAAAATCTGCAAGTGGAGCACAATCATTTGTATTAATAACCTTGTCCGTGTGCACTTTTCAGTAACGGATAAACCTTTGAATTAAAGATTATAAATCAACAATAAAACAAGATAACAGAATTACTGCATGAAACACAGTGCAGAGTTCAGTTTTTATATTTACATCCGATCAGGTGTCTGGTTTGATAGTGTGACCGTTAAGGTTTACAGCATCTTTAATTCTGTTTTGACTGCAGCCTGCTGCATATACCAGCCTTCCATTCAAGTACCTGACAAGTACTTTCAAAGCGATATTACAACAATAAAACTTTCAGGTTATATAAAGTATTTTTTAAGATTTTTGTCAGGACTGATGCATCTTCCTACATTAAACTTTGAATTCCAGGAATTCATATATAGGAGCTAGACATGAATCTCACACACCTTGTGGGAAGAGGAACCTCTGTTAAGGCTCCCAGCATCACAGCTTGCTGCAGACGAACAAACGCCACAAACGGCGCGTCCAGGAAGTCCACCTCCCCCACCAGCACGTTGGAGGCCTCCGCGTCTCTCGGCAACTTCTTCATGAACTTGTTCCTCAGCTAAAAAGCACAAAAGAGAAGAAAAGGATGAGACGTTAAATGTTGAGTTCACACCAGCAAGCTACCCGGTGCAGTCCACGGCGAATTAAACAACCTATTTCAAAAGGGGACAATCCCATTCAGCTTAAATACCAAACCAGGAGACACCCGTGGTATCTAAATAAGGCTGTATTTCTTTCTGTCATGAAGATGTTGAGATGTGTAAAGATGGAGGTCAGACACCTGCTGAGCTTCACAGGTTCAACATTTTACCTCCAAAGTCCTGCAGCTGTGTCTCTGGGAAGCTGTTTGCCAGTTTCAGCTCTTTATCTGATGATTCAAATGTGTTTTAACACCTTTCGTATCAACACTGACTCATTCACACTTTGACAATTTGAAATTCTGTTGTGCAGTTGCGTTAGTTAACAGTGTAAGTATGAATCCAAAGAATTAAGATACAGTGTTTGCTCTAAGAAAACTAAAAAGCAGGTTCTTTGTTTTACCTACAGCTCTCTGACACTACAGGGATCAGAATTAGAGAAACATACCAGTGTTTTTCATGTTTTAGCCTTTGAGCTACTAAATAATGTTTAAGCTAATAATTTTATAGGTCACCTTTTTTTATATTTTTTATATTTCTGAGTGTTCTGGCAGTCATCTGTTTCTGTTCTTGGTGTAAAAATCTAATTGAAAAGATAGATCTTAATGTGATGGTTAATCCTTCACATAATCATCTTTATTGGAGCACATGAGGCAATCTGAAGATGCCGATATGCTATGATTTCTCTGTGTTTGAGTCTGGTGCTGTGTTGGAAGGGAGGAATATGAAGAGTATGTGGCACAAAATTTGCTCTGTGTGTTTGTGCTTGCAATTAAAATTTCGAGCATCGAGCATTTTATTACAAAACGAGCAGGAAAATTTCAATGAACAAAATTCAAACCTGTGAGGGAAACACATTTACTTTAATTCTTAACTATTCTTTGCACAATATTAATGTCTCCGTTTGATTTGTATGACTGTTTATCCTTTATTAATGCTAGATAAAACTTAATGTAAAATCTTGTGAAGTGAAATTCAAAATTCTGAAACAACAGTTGAGTGTAGCACCCAGAGAAAGCTGCCAGGGTTTGAGATTGTTTGTTAAATATTGCAATCAAAATCCCATCAGCTGCCATTTCATGCCCATCCATACTCCATACACATACTTTAACCTAGGTGGAACAACAAAGTCTATTTCAGTTTTCAATCCAGGAGCCATTTGCGCACATTATAATCATGCCATGATCAAGTCTACTTTATAAGGTGTTTCTTATAATAAAGAAGTGGCATGCTTGTGAGCAGATTGGGGTTATTAATAAATAAAACTTCAAAGACAATTATTCATAAACATCCAGATAAGATTGTCATGGAAAACTACTGTGTTATTTATTAACTTGAAAACAACAGAGAGCAAGTAGGAAACATTTACTAAGACACAGCCAGTGACTGTTCATAGGACCTCTGTGCTTTGGATATCACATAAAAGTCACTTTAAATTATTCTGTTGTCTTAAATAAATTTCAGCTCTTTTTTTTAAACTGATTAATTAAAAAACAGAAATTTAAGTCTGTTGACAATGCTCTCATCCCCCCATTACACAAAAACATTTTTTAAAGGTTTAAAATAAATTCTCACCCCTTGATCCCCTCAACACACAGTCCATTCACATCAGCTACAGCAACTGAACACCAGAAAGATCAACAACCATCAACTGTCTGCTGTTATGAATTTATAATCATCTCAAAAGTATTCAAAACATTCCTCAACTAGGTGTCCTGTCTGCACAAAGCTCTTCGTGTACTGCGTTTCACCACATCAAAAAACGGATATTTTCTGTGGCTCTTTCCGGCATGTCATTCCCCGTCTCTCTCTCCCCACATTCCTGTCACTGTTCAAGCTGTCTCTGTCAAATAAAAAGCTCAAAAAGGCCAAAAACATGCCTTCATCCAGCCAAAGCAAAGCCGAAGCCAAAAAGTTGACATTTTGAAGATACAATAGATACAATTTTACTTAACTATATGCAGGCTCAACTCACCCATTCGGTCAGTTACTACATTTTCTGACACAGATTCTTTATCATATTTATGAAATAATATAGCATTCCACATCACAAGGGGGTTAATTAAATATTTTTAAATATAAACTTAATCTGAGGTCAGATTTATTTCTATTACATATTGATTCACTCCCTTCACTCACCACTGGCACACCACGTATGCTTCTCAAACCACGTATATGTGCACAATGTTTTTTTTCACTCTTAAAGGTGCAGTGTGTAAGATTTGGGGACTTTATTTTCAGAATGAGACAGACATGGAATATAATATTCATAACTATGTTTTCATGCATGTATAATCACCTTAAAATAAGTCTTGAATCTTTTTGTTTTTGTTGCTTAAAAATTAACCTTCTATATCTACAGTGGGAGTGGGTCCTCTTCCATGGAGGCCGCCATATTGAAATACCGTGTTCCTACGGTAGCCCAGAACAGAAAAACCAAATTGTGACTCTAAACAGAGTCCTTAAAGTGTTATCTGTCCTTTACACTAGGAAGGTGAGGGTGATGTGAGGAGATTGCAATGCAGTGATTAGTCCACTAGATGCAACTAAATTCTACACACTGGACCTTTAATTCTCTAACAACTCTCCCTCATTGAGATAAGCACAATCCTCTGATTCCTAGAAGGCTATTTAAGATTTTGTCTCACTATAAAAGCTGGTGACTTATATCTGGTTTTATGTTGCTTCCGTTTCCCTAAATGACCTGGGTCATATCAATCAGGCTATAATATACATTTTCTTTCAGTGTCTACAGCAACATAAAGTAAAAAAAAATAAGTCGTTTTTTTTTTATCCTCTTTGGTACCAACAGTCAGATAATAAAATTGAAAACATCAAGTACAACCAGGTTCAAAAGACTAAAATGGAGACCAGCTGGCTGTCTATCACTTGTCATCATGCCCGCCGTACCCAGATCATGTACTGGCAGGACTGCAGCCTTCAACCTCTGAGGACTGAAGTCCCATAAACTTGTGACATTCCTCTGGTGAAATCCAAACAGATCCAATCAGAGGCTGTTGAGCTGTCTTGGCAGTGGGTTTGTCTGTAAATGATTGAGTCAAGAGGTTAAACCTGCTTAACCGCACACCTTGTCCTGTGTCCGATCACTGCTAATCCACACCACACTGCCCTCATTAACTACGTACATCTGAGTCAGTTCAGGCCCTGTTTGATTCTCAAACGGCATGAGGCACAAATTCAATTATCTCAGACATGAAACCTGCTTGTTTTTTTGTTTTTTTTGGCTTTCCACACCTGAGATGTAAAACTTACATTTGACCAGGTTTGAGGGTTTGTCCCTATACATTGTCACCAACTTTCAAAGGTTAAAAAAGATTATTTCTCTGGTAAAAAAGTAGTTCCAATGAAAACTGGTTGTTGTTCTGTGAATCATCAGAATTACATTATTTCCTGATTTATCTTTTAATAGTTAAACCTGGGCAAATAAAGCTATCTACATGGTTACATACCAAAAGCAAGTTTTTTTTAAACGAACTAGAACAGTGTCACCTGTGACTTGAATACATGTGACTTTACAGTGTTTGTAATTCAGCTATGCACCTAATCTTACTCCAGACTTTGAATGTGAATCTGCCCGGCTCTTGTCTCTATCTTGACCTCCATCTTATCTCTATGATTAAAGACTAAGCTATCAGACATGTGGCTAGTGTGGAAATGATTTCTTGTCCACAGAGGAAACTTCTGAATGATATTTATAGGCTGAGTGCGTGTGGAAGAGCTTCAGTTTAGGAGATGTGCTTCCTGTCCAGTTGTCCAGTTCTTTCCTACTCTAGCTGTCCCACAGGAGGACTTACTGGATCGGTCTGACCTAATTCTGGTCTCCCAGAGGCCTGGTCTGGGATGAGACCATATAAACAAATGGCTGATTTGAACGGTGGCACTGTAATCTAACTATTCCACTGTCAGAATCGACAGTGTGATGTAATCAGTCTGAAAAACACAGACGCAAACAGACTACTTTGTGATCACCGGTTGCGACAACTCACAACGGCAGCTTTCTGCGAAGGAAAAAGTGGTCGATAAATCATTTGCCACTGCTCCAAAAGCCATAAATCCACTCATCTAAAATGACCCACTCGCTTAATATGTTGTAGAAGCTACAGTATTTAAACTGCTAAGCAGCTGATGTTGTGATATTCTTTTAGAAACATACTGACCTATAAGCAGGACAGATAAGATAGTGAGAGTCAAACAATACCCGTGGGCAAAAGGAGTAGTAAACCTGTTGCAAATGACCCAAATTTATCGATAAACACAGTGAGAAAAACACTCTGATATCTCCTTTGGGTGTGACAGATAATCAGTGTGGCGTATTGTAAAGCTGCAGTGGAAGTGGGATTCAAGAGTACAAGTATGTGTGTGTATTTCCATTGTCACTTAATCATTGATAAATTTTCTCTCCTTCTCTTCCCATTATTCAGTGTAACAGAGATTCTCAGCCTAAGCATCATCCTCAGCCGCAACAAAATCTCCACACGCCTTTAAAGGAAAAGTTTATTCATTCACATTTTTCTACGGACTCAATAAAATGTTCAGCTGAGTAGCGGTATTACATAAGCAACATGAATATAGTTTTACAGACTTGGCTGAGGCAGGTTCAGAGCAGCTGCAGCAGGCTGGGTGATGACAACATTGGCTGGAACAATGTACTTTAGATGAATAAATGTTATTTTGGCTCTGAACCAGCGACCACAGTCTGCTCTGACTGGTTTCTCCAGCACTACAGTCGATGAAGCTACATCAGGCTAACAATTTAGCCTTACAATGCCAGCCTGCAACTCTGCCCTCGTGGTTGCGGTGGACTAGAAATGACAATTGCTCGAGACAAACTTGAAACAAAACAAGAAAGCATTCCAGAGATGCTGTAAATGTCAGATTATCCCTAAAAATCTGTTTCAGGAAAATCGGCTATGCAGTGCCTGAATAAAATTTAATGTTACACCTATAACACCTGGTTAAATAGTTGTTAATGAGCCAAAAATCCCACTTGAATGCCACCAGTGAAGGCAACTTCATTTAGTTAAAACATGGAGATCTTGTGTCATGATCTCAATAATTCACTGATGTATCTGACTGAAATTTAGTGAAAACTAAACTTCTGAACTTTTTCCCCCAGTTCATAAAACATTTTCTGTGCATTTTAAAGATTGGCACATAATCTCAGCAGATTATGATAACAAAAAGAGAGGTTGACTTACCTGGTCTTTTTCCGGTTTGTCGGAAATGTCGCTCAGGCTTCTGGAGGCCAGGTTCCGGTGAGTTGTGGCGGGACTATCTGTTAAAAACATATCAACCCTGAACGGTTAGATCTGCTTCACCTTCACCGGGATATAAGAATGGATAAGGAGGCAGAGGCTCGAGAAAAGACAGTGGCTCGGACAGTTTGCTCAACATGCAGCGACGGAAAGCATAATAACATGCAAACCAAAGACAGAAACATAAAGAGATTTTATATGTATCCACAAAGGGTCTTTGATAAATGCTATAATTCAAACTTTAGGTACGTTACTCAGTATCTGATCAGAGTTTTTTCCTCATCTGAAGCAGGTGGACAATAGACTCTGAATAGTGCTCTGCTGACTCTTGTTTTCAGCTTGTCAACTCCAGCGATTTTAGAGACTTGACAGCAGAACGTGACCTTACTTCAGTCCTGGAGCTGTCAGAGATAAGAGGCGGTGTCCAGAGAGGTACGAATCTCAACAAGAGCAAATTCTGATGCCACTGTAGCCTTTCATACATCTGCCCCCTGAGTATTGTGGGTAATAACATGGTTGTCAGTATGATGCAGCCAGTATAAATGATGGCACTAAAGAGGGGATAAATTAAAAAAAAAAGAACAACTAAACTTAAGGGAAATACATAAGGGATGAAATATCAAATCTAGGCCAAATATTGCTGTAAAAAAATTTTTTTGGGGGGGACACCTTAAAGCAAATAAACTGGGTTTGAAGGACAGGTGGGGTAACATTTTACACTACAGTTTGGATACGACTACATTCAAACTGCAGTTTTCTAGTTCTGAGCCAAACGTGCAAGCTACTTGGTATCTTTAAAGATGCCTCAGTTTAGTCAAAATTCAAAGTAATAATTGAGCAGTGATTAAGAACTGATCAGTGGTCTGCAGTGTGAACATAGCAGGGTCCAGTGAACTTACTAAGCCAGTCCATGCTGGTACTCTTTTGGGACTGCAAGTCCTCCATTGATATGTGACCCGACAGGCAAGTCACAGAGTTGCCAAGAGGACTGCGAGCTTTTAGTAGCAGCAGCAGGTTATTAGACCCAATCCAGGGAAGCAAAACAGGAGGGAAAAAAAGATGGAAGGGAGAGAGTTGAAAGACAAGCCCACTGAGCCAAAGAGATTTGTTAGAACAAAATCAAGTGGCTGTTAAATCATCTGTTATTTTATCTGTATTTTTACAAGCTGTGTCATTAAATCATGGCACCATGGGTCACTGGACAGGAATACTTCAACAGGATTCAAACTGGGTTTTTAATAAACTGGATGATGTACTTTATCCTTGCAAAGCTGTAATAAATTAATGATTACTAGTGAAGCTTTTTTATGTCAGTACAGCGGTCTAGATAAGATGCTTGGGCTTTTATTTGATGAGTTTCCATTTGAACACTGCAACAGAGCTTTTCTTTTGATAGACTCATAAACCAGTTTCATAAATCTAATTGCAGGTGATAAATAACTTCACTTTCCAATGACCCATGGGCAGTAACAGATTAATTACATTGTTCACACTGTGAAACATTTGGTTACTCAATGTGTTACAATCAAAGCAAAGCACACGTGTTGTTAATAGCAGTTAGACATCAGTGTGCGTTAGAGGCGTCACTTTGCTCACACTTAAAAAAAAAAAAAATGAAATCTCACTACTTAAGAGACTGACTGATTTTATTTTTATTTTTTTTTGCTGTTTTACTTGCAGCTCTGTGCTGCTGCCTGAGGAACATTTCACACAACACAATCATTGCCAATGAGCTCTGCATGCAGAATACACCAGATTGATGTTAAATGTTTTGCATGAATCTGAATTCAGCTGTCTTTGTAATAATTTGTCTGGGATAACGTTCAGTGAAGCGAAGTGACAGCCCGCCCTGTGTGGTGAAAAAGTTGTTACATTCTGCTGTAAATAACACATGAATTTTCATAAATTTCACTGAACATATACAGTATCATCAGCTTCAGAGATGGCTGCTGTAAATGATATCTCTCAAGTTCTCTATTAGCTCATATCCTGTCAAATTACTAGGTCAAGTTTTATGATTTCTCATGGCCCTGAACTTTTGTCACCAGTGTCATAAATTCATGCACTAACTCAATGTTGAAATTTCCAGCTGAAGTCAATTTAAAAAGAGCTCCACCTGCTCTTACAGGTGCTGATATGATTTGCCTCTGATCAGTTAAGTCTTCTGCATCTGTCAGTTAGTACAGTATCCTACGGTGAGTACATTAAATGTGTTGTTAGAGTGCGATACCAAACACCAAATGTTTGTGATGAATTAGAGCAAGACATCTACAAAATGTAGTTTCACGAGTTAAGTGAGAGCTTTAGTGAGCAAGTATTAGAACTACAGTAGCACTAATCAAATGGCTTTGGAGTTAACACCAAACTTTCTGATGAGGCCACCGATAGAAAAATGTTTTTCAGCATCTATTAAGGAGAAACTTGTACTTATTTGGGACTATTAAGTGCCCCATTAGTGGGTTCATACAGAGGAGGGCGCTAGTGTGTCCTTCATCACACAACGTGGCACTCAAAACTCACTACACACCTCAGGTCCTAACTTGAGGTGACAAGAAGAAAATTTAAATCAAACCCAGTAATGCAGATATGTACAGCTAAACTTATTCTAGAGTAAAATAGTTGATTTAGACTGCACCAAACTGGCATCAGTATTACCGTTTTCCTGGTTGGAAAACAGCCTACTTGCACAGGAGACCGTCTTTCCGATGTCAGCCAGAGAGCGCAGGTTGGACTTTTTGGTCTGATGAGAATGTTTCCGTAGCAACGTGTACATCACTTTCTCCTTCAGTTCTGGTTTCAGCTGGCCGATCTCTATCTGGTTGTCGGTGATCAACTCTGAAGGTGCAGAGAGAGGGGAGAGAAGGAAAAGAGAGGATGAAGGAAGACGATTTCAGTCTTTTCCTGGAGAGAAGAAAGTTTTGTAGCTTCACCACAATACATTTAAATATTCAGTTTAAATATTATTCAACTTACAGTGACATGACCAGAAAAGAAAAAGCCAGCAAAGTCTCTATGTCAACATGCTAAGATGAATAAATTCTTGGTATTTTTACTTTATGTGCAATTTGAACAATTTAATAATTAATCATAATTGTTTTCTGTAGGTGTTCATGTTCATGATAAATCAACAGTACTAAACCATTTAAAATAAATGATAAAACTGACCCGTAATGTGAAACACGCACATTGCCCTGAGTTAAATTCTCCTGTTCTTTCAAATGATGTTTTCATTTTGGATCTATTCTTTCCCTTTATGCAATATTTTACCCAACAGCCTTAAGATAGTAGCAACATCACTGCAGTCAAAGCACCATAAAAAGTCTCTTCATACTTGTAAGGACTCAATTAGTGCCTCCCAGACTGTAATGCTCCTGTATGAAAGTCTTCATGGCATCATGAAATAGCTCAATCAAAAAGGTCTAGCCTATTTTTAAAAAGAAGGTCAGGAGCCTGAATGCTGACAGATAGCAGCCTCAGGGAGTTTCTCCTCTTGTGGAGGGGTAGTGCTGTTAATGGCCCATCAGTCAAGTCGGGTGGCCTCAAAGCAAGAGGCCCAGCTCCACTCGGTCTGTACACTCCATGCAGCACAGTCAATTACTTCACATTAATCATTCCAAGTGGTAAGTCTTCCTCCCTCTCCCTCATGCAGACAAAAAGGAAGATGGTTGGCTGTCCTCAAATTAGGAAGTTTTTGTGTGACCATTTACAAACTACTATTTGAGTCCCTCACTGTTCTAATATACATCTAAGTACAGTACAGGCAGGACTTGACAGAGCGGTGGCTAAAGCAAAGAAGGGAAAGGAAGAAAACCTCTGAGGCCTGTGTGCAGGATGCATCAATCTATAAACCTGCGTGCAACAGAGCAGCTCTGAATGTCCTGTACTGTACATCACAGAGCAGATCAAATCAAAATGACAGATGTGTTCTTGGAACACAGGCAGGAAGGTGACTTCAATCAATGTCATTATATTCCAACAATAAAAAAGACTTACACACATTAAAAACACCTAAAACTGATTGTGTACAATGACAACAATATTCACTGGAATCGGAGAAATTCAATGGCATCAAATAAAAATCTTTAAATTGAGCAACGAACAATGAAACAACACAATATTTTGATGTAATGTATTTTTATCATTCACCTATTAGCAATTAAAGCGTCATTGTTGTGATTATGTTTAAACACCTCAAAGCAATTGGTTGAGAAAAGGGAAAGACCATGATCATATTTGACATAGCATTATACAAAGTACAGGATGCAAGTACAGTTAAATCAAATAAATAACACTAAATTTGAGCATTATATGTGACAAGTTGAAGCCAACTTACCAACAACCTGAGGCAGAGTGGAAGCTTCCATGTCCAGCATGATGGTGCCCTTCTCTATGTACGTCCGCAGTTCAAAAAGGCTATGTAAGGACAGGGTGGCCACGTGGGGTTTACTCCAGCGTTCACCTCCTTTCTCTACCTTCTCCTCAAACTTGATCCACCTGGGGGAAGAAAATAGACTGGATTAAACTTGGAACTTAGACAGCTACATGCAATACGAGAACTTAATTAATACTAGGACTTCAAAACTGTGTAATTCATTTCATGTTGTTTAAAGCCACATTAAGTTTTGTCTAATGCACAACTGGTGGATGCATGATGAGAAAAATGAAGAAGGTACAGTATATGCCCGGGCAGAATGCAATTCTTTCTTTTGTTTATAGTTATGGTAACATAATTGGTTCCTAAATTCAGAAGCAGTATTGTCATTTCTATTTTCTCTGTGTATTTCTTTAATTACTCCCCGTTCCCCCCTCCTTCAGAGTTAGGGAGATGAGAAACTGAACTGGTACTGAGCAGTTGTTTTTTATACCAGGGTTTTATTTAGCCATTTTGGCTGCCAAAATTGCACTTGGCAGACAACCAGCACTACCCAGCACTTGTGAGATCTTTTATTCATTTTGAGTGCACTTGGTGAGGCATTGGAACGGGTCTTAATGTCTGCAGTGATTTGCAGAATAATACGTTTGACATTAAAGATGCAGGACTTAAAAAATGCGTAACAGACACTTTTTTGAAGAGACGGGAACCGTAGTCGTCTTTTAACCTTTCTTAACCCTGCTGATCCTCTTGTGTTGACTCCCAATATTTTTGTGGTACTTCAATTAAAGTTTTGACTGTAGGGACGACTGTCCTCATGCGAAGAGTGTGTGTGAGATCTTCATGGTAGTTTGGATGAAATTAATGTTTGTACATCTATCTTTGTGAAAAAACATTTTTTCTTTTCTTTCACCATCACATTGTGTATCAAACTGAAGAAACGCGTAAACTAATATTGTATATTGAGAGAATGACAATAAATTCTACCTTGTCCCTTGAAAACAAACGCAAGTAGATAAAGTTTTTGTCTGTTTTTGATCATTAGGCGTTTTTCTTTTTTTTTTTTTTTTCCCCAGGTGGTTAAGATGACAAGATCAGACACATAATTACCAAGTCAATAATGCACTCACATTTCATTTGCATTTTGAATGACGCACATTTGGTCCAATCAGGTTAAATTCAGGTTTAATCATGCCTCCTAATGGATAGATTTCTTCAGGACTGACGAGCTTTAGTGTGACCTTTTGAACTTTGACATGATGATTCAGTTACAGCCCATTTGTGCTAATTCTTCACAATCTAATAACCATAATGTCCTATGTGCATCAGGCTACATATCAATGCTTGGGGAAGACATGATTTTTAATTTTTTTTTGACTTGAATAAAAACTCACAAAGCCTTCCTGAGTTTAAGTAAATGCACTTTTGAAGAATACTGAAAGACTCTGACAGCGGAGTTCTTCAGTAGAGTTCCTCTGAAAATCATTCAACCAACTGTGAACCAAAATGTAACTTCTATCTGCGGTACAATTGGTCAGAGGTTAGGATAACAAATCAACTCATTTAGATCCTCAAACAGCAGCCCAGGGATCCAGTTTCCCCCTGAGAGAGCTTCACTCATCCAATGCTAATGATGTATAAACAATCATCCCATCTCTATCCTATTCCATCCCACTAGTGGGCCACACAGGAGAAACCTGTGTGCACCCTTTTTATACTTCCCTTAGCAGTTTTTGAAGTGAACTTGAAGAAACACATTTGTCCTCAAATTAAAAATAACAAAGTTTTGCTGTGCAAATGACTTTTCAAAGTCAACTGTATTACATTTTTGAATGGTTGAGTGAAAGTCCATGGATTCTACATATGCAGAATCAAAAAGCTGCACATAAACAGAAACATTGAGAGGAAGCCCCACATCTTAGACTGAGTTCCTTACCTGGCCATCTCCTTCCACTCCATCTCCTGTCCATCCACCGAAAGAAGCTCATCCAACTCAGTGAAGAGTTGTGGTGGCGCTGGGCCGTCATCTTCTTCCCCAAGGATGTAGCGGACCCTCTCAGCTGCCGGCGAGACTGTGTAGAGAGGAAAAATACTGTGGTTTGTAGGCTGGCAATGATGCCCGTTGGGCAAAGATTTGGACACCGGCTCCCCCTCCTCAGCTGGACCCTTGCAGTTGACCTCAGGAGGAGGTGGAGGTGGTGGGATTTTCACCATGGCCTCCTCTCCTTTCTCCTCAGTGTCCTCTTCCTTTTCCTCTTTCTCCTCTTGGTTATTGTTGTTGTTGGACATCTTTAAAAACTCAGTGACCCCCCCTTTGCTCTCCAAATCAGCTGACCCAGGGTTTGCTCCTCAGATAGCAGACAGCAAGCTAGAGTCCCAAAGCTGTAGCTACACCCTCATTAAAGTCTCGGGTGGAAGTGACAGGAGCTCTCAGCTGCTTGCTCCAGCACTTTGTGAACCAGGTAGGAGGGGGCTGATGGGGTTTAGGGGTCCCCTCAATGACAGTGTCCCCACAGCTAGCCCCTTCTCTCTGCCCCCTCTGTTCAAACAGGCCTTCACCATTGGCCCTCCAGCCTTGGCAAGTTGCCCTGGAACCCCTCATTAACAATTAGGAAATGGTTCACAAGCTGGCCTATTCTTTTGCAGAAGCTTGGCTTTCTTTCCCTCGTCTTCTCATTTGAATATTTAGAGAGCAACACAAACAGAATTTCAACAGGACTGATACATAAATTATACCTTTCAATACTATTCAAACATGCTGTAAATGGCCGACACCATCATAGCTTGTTCCAACAAGTGGAAACAATATTTGAACGTTGAATGAGAACCCACAAACAATGACTGCGCTCTTTTATGAGAGACGGCCCCTGCATGTAGAAAACTGTACACAAAGATTATTTTCATGAGCAAACAACTTAACAAGACCGGTGCTTGGTGCATCATTAGAGCTACAGCGTGTTTCTGGAAAGCTCACATGAATGAACAGAGCCTCAATTTCATTTTGAACTGAAGTGGAGTCCTTTGAAGAACAAATACTGCTCAATCAAACTTTAGCCAATAGACATTTTTAGAGCAAATGACTTATAATAGCGAGAATAGCACAGGCGTAACTAATAACATTAATGATGGCCATCTCAATTTAAAAAGGCCTGGATTGGGTTGCACCAGCTATTCATAAATCCATTAGTTTTTAGCAACTAGTGAGGTTCAAACTAGTGATTTACTAAATCAGGTTGCACCATTAAAACATTACATCTTTACACATAAAGACTTAAGTAATGTAATGTAATCAGTGGCTAGGAACCAACTGTAGCATTGTCGAATCAAGAACTATGAACTTTGTTAACAAGAAGTCAAGCCGGTTTAAAGGCTCAATTATGTCCTCTGTAATATAACTTCAAATTTTCCATATCAATATAAATCCAATTGGATTGTCAGCAAATCGAAAATCAATTCCGTGATTCAAGATTCCATGTTAATTAGTAATCATGATTTTCATACATCTTAATGGCAGTTTGGATGAAATAAATATGTTTGCACATCTATCTCTGTGAGGACCACTTTTAAGTTAGGGCATTTTGTCTGGTCTTCATTTCTTTAAAGGGTTAAGGCTTGTTTTTAGGGATGGGGTTAAAATAACTTTTGGGTTAAGGGCACGTGCATGTAATTGTGATGGTCAAGGTCAGTGTTAAGTAATGCATTATGCCACTGAGGGTCTTCACAAGTACAGAAACACAAGTGTATGTGTGTGGGAGAGAGAGAGAGTGAGTGATAATAACAAAGCTGTCTGGTCTGATTGCATAACAGCTTGCTAATACTGTTGCACCAGAGTGTTGACTATAGATACTGAATATATTTGAAATTTTACAATTTTTAATTACTAGAAATGCAGTTAGGCTCTTAATCATATCAGTCTAGAAAACACTGTCTGTCATGAACCCAAAAATTTGACAAAGAAATCCAGAGGAATTAAATGGTTAGCAGGCTCTGGCAGACTAAGAGGAGAAACTACTATGCTGCTCTTAGATGACGAATTCATGACAATATTTGCATCACAGAGAAAGCACAATAATACAGGCTAACCTAAGTGATGAGCCTTTAGCTGGACTGTCCTTTGCAGATGAAAATTTACACACATACAACACTTAAAATTACATCACCCACCACAATGAGTCATTAATTCATTCATTCAGTAAGTCAGTCAGCAGTAAGTGGCCAAACGGTAAATGAGGTGAAGACTTGAAGTTTCCCCCCCCCCATTGTGTTGTCTGCGGCACAATAACAACAACAGCAGGTACGAGCCAGCCAAGCAGCTGTAAGATTACTAGGTGGGGGATAAACTGTCTGCTGGCGCACACACAGACACACTCACACATTTCCACAAGCTGCAACTAGCTTAAGTCACCACAACCTGTTTAATAACACCTTAGGTGGAATAATTTACATGTGCGTTTCACACATTTAGCTGACACTTATATCCACAGCGATTTACGCTGATTACAGTAAACACTTAAAACAAGCTTTAAATACCTATATGGACGAAATTACATGCAAACAATGGCAAGCAGTGCAAGGCGACAGTCAAAGCTTCAGGGATGAAGACTCTTACAGCGGCCCTACTCTACTGCTGTACTCCTTAAATGTCCATAGGGTTCATAAGAAAGAAACGGTACAGAAATACAATAAGAGCAGGGCAGTAAGGGTGATTTCTCTCAAAATAGCAGCATATTTTATGATGAAGGAATGAGAAAGAAACAAGTTTTCATGGTGAATCTCCTGGCACATCCAAAATATGTGAATATTTAAAATTGTCTTATTCCCACCCTTAAAGAATAGAAATTAAAAACTGAACACAGGTAGGTATCTAAAAATGATTTTACCAGTAAGAGATTTTCTGATTCTTCATGAGAAACTGATGCTGCCTATCCATGCCATCCTACAGAAACTCAAGCTGGTAACAAGCACGGTGTTGGTGTCAGTGCAACACTGTCCCACTCGAGTAGTTGCTAAGAGAGAGGAGAAAGGTGGGAGGGTGGGTGAGAAGGGTTAGGGGGTGAGGGTCAGTGTAGAGTGAAAGCAAAGAGGGGTGAGAGCGAGCACGAAAAGGAGGGATAGAAATGAAAATCCCATCGTTCAAACGCAATTTCAAAGCTCTGTGTGCTCTAGCCAAGAGCCATGGGCATACAAAGAAGACTTTGTCCCAGCAGCAAAGGCTCATGGGATAGGAGATGGAGGAAGAATGCCCGCTGCCCGGCAGAAAGCTTAGTGTGGCTGCCACTAAAGGCCTGTTTAGTCCCACTCTTGACATGCATCCTACACAAATACCTTCCATCTCCTCTGACCTTTTTGAAAAACTCCGCACAGTAAATGGCTACATGGGATCTAATAGCACGTTCATTGTTTGTGACTGTACATGCAGTGATAATACAACTCTGTGTCACCTCATTCAAAGAGAGGATCACTGAGACTACAGGAAATGTTTTCCATGTCACAAAAGTCTGACATTCAGTATGCAGGGCAGCTTGCACACAGGCAGCGCACGGGGATTGGGTTGAATGCAGAGTAACACCCAGAGGGTGATTCATTGAAATCCCAGTATTTATACCAAGACCATCAAGCTCTGGTATTTTGTTGTGGTAGCCGAGGTGGGCATGTTATGAAGTGAATGTAACAAATACCTGCTGGGGGAATCTGCAATGAAATGACTACTGCTCTGTCTGCAGGTATACTGAACATACATTCACATATTCTCTGTGATTTCTCTATAAACTGCACATCTCCCAAGATTGTCATGATTCACTTGCTTCAGTGATACAAAATATCTTTTAGCAAGGCACTGTGTGTTTACTTGGTACTCTACTTTTGTGATGTTTACTTCGAACATGCTAAAATGTAGCACAACAGTTATGGCAAAAATCCTGACAGTAATGAACTAAGGGACATCACAAGTCGCGAAGACGCTTATTATCATTAGAGGGATAATGCAATGAATTACAGTAGGATCAAAGGTGTAAGCAGAGATACAGCTATGCTGAGATCTAAATCAGATCAAAATGCATTTATCAATTAAAATAAGATAATTCAATTCAATTTTCAGTTCAATTTTATTTATATAGTGCCATATCATAACAAAAGTTATCTCATGACACTTTTCATACAGAGCAGGTCTAGACCGTGCTCTTTATAATATTATTTACAGAGACCCAACAACTCCACCATGAGCAAGCACTTGGCGACGGTGGCAAGGAAAACTTCCTTTTAACAGGCAGAAACCTCAGGCAGACCCAAGCTCATTGGTAGATGGTCATCCACCGTGACCGAGATATTTAAAACTCTACTAGTTGGGGAATTGTTGCTTTTTCAGACTGAAGATTAAATGAGATATACTTTGTGTCAGGTAATTTGTCTTTGCCGTGTATTGCTATGTATACCAGATAATGTCGGTAGACTCAATAGAGCTGAATATATATATGTTTAATGATAATAAAATCAAAGCGTGCACTGACTGAAGAAAGTGAATCTGGTGAATGAAAAGGGGTCACCATTGACTGTGACTTCTTGTTTGCAGTTGGCAAGAGGAGGAGATGATTGAAGAGAAGAGGTGCTCAAAGACAGTTCACAGACTAAAAGAGTCAACCAAAGTCTTGACAGCTCTGCAAAGACAGTTCAGAAATAGCAGAATTGTGTACATTCAAACAGCAACACCTTCTTTGCAGATTCACTTTTTTACGACAACAATCTTACAAAAATCCACCACGCTAACCATGAAACCACCCTCAACTGATGGCAACAAACTCGTGTCCACTCATATCCAGTCTGACTAATCTCAAATGGCATTATGACAAGTAAGTTATCATTTACTGAGACAAATCAGATGAGGCAGGTCCAGAACAAACAAAATTTATAGCTAGCTGTGCATGCATACCCTAAAATATTCATGTATCTTGTTTTTTTTGCAGCAGAAAATAAAGCGAGAAGACTTACATGTACACTATAACTTTAACAAAGTGGTTAAAGAAACCTAGAAATTGTGCCTTATGCGGGAAGCAATATATGAACATATCCACAGTTTGTTTGTATTTTGTTAGTACACACTGATGTCTGGGATTCACCACTGTTTTCTTTATTATTTTTGCTCTTGTCTTAGATCTATTTGATGAGAGGAAGAATCCCTGCTGAGCTGTGTCAGATTGCCAAGAGCTCTGCTTTTAGATGTGTGCAGTACTCTGGAGCCTCAGCTTAGGCATTTGTCTTGAACTATTTTGATGTATATATATTTATGTATATTGTTCCTGTGCAATGACAAGATAACCTGCTTCAAAACAAATAATTTCTCACTTAAAGGTCCAGTGTGTCAGATTTAGGGGACTCTATTTACAGACAACCATGTTGAACCGCTATGAAAAGTAGCCCAGAACGCACAATGGCTCTAAAGGACATTTAGCATTATATACACAGCCAGCCACACAGTAGTTACTCCATCACTCTAGGAAGAAAAGGGTGAGGGGAGGGTTATGCAATCAGCAACCACTAAATACTCCACATTGGTCCTTTAAGGTACATCGATTTTCATCTAATTCATCTAGCCTTTTTTCTTGTGGCATATCGCTAATTCTTGGAAATGTTTATGTATGTGTATGGGAATGAGTATTAACACGTGACCTTATATAGTGTTTAGAGCTCATTAACCTAATACATAATGCTGAATATAAAAAAAATCTGCCACACGCTTTTCATTTATGATCAAGTGGAATTCATCTTTCAGCACACCCGGATAAGAGCAGATTTGGAAGGTTAAAAATGTTTGGTGCATCTGGAGTTAGAAAATATAAGAAATTTATAAGAATGCTGCTGTATGAGGCCCATTGTTGATCTGAGTAACAGATAACAATAACTCATGATGGCTTTTTAAGGGTTTAGGTAGTTTATTCAATCAATATCCAGAGACCTTTTCTACTGATAGAATTAATTTTCCTGTCTGCTCTGTAGACATCCTCCTCTCACAACTCTAGACCTATTTCTACAATGTTTGCACTGTGTGAGCACAGTCCACAGGCCCACAAGCTTTGTCATATGTGAAAAATAACTAAGGGAAGGCCATAGCATTGTGTAAAAGCTTTCAGAAGGGTTATAATAGCATTCAAGTAAGTGATGTTTAGAGATGCAACATATATTACTGATGCCATGTGAAAGCCGGGTAGCTCCAAAATGTCAGCTTTTCAGGAAGCAGAAGAAAAACAGACAGGTTTCTACCTCGACCTTTGCATTATCTAATCAGTTTTGAAAGTCTTCATAGATCTCAGGATCGGACCTTCAATTCTGAGAGAAGCTATCCTTCCAGTGGAGCAAGCATTACATTACACTGACTTATTCACACACAAAAAAAAATGAATACAATCACAGCAGTCTTAGCTTGCTCTCTCTCTCTCTGACTTTGGAAAATTAAACCCATTTGTATAATATCCAAATTTCTAATCTTTGTAATCCACTTTGAGAGAACATGATCCCCTAAAAAGAGGGGGGTGGGCGGGTTGTGCTTTGAAAAAAACGTGCTCACCAAAAGCAGCAAAGGTCAATTGGCCCTGCAGTGGACACACATGTAACCAAGAGGATGGACTTGCAGTCCCTGCAGCGTCCATCTGACCAAACAAGAGGATTTCAGTCCAGACAACAGACGAGGGTCTTCCCCTGGGGCGGCCATAATTCCCAGAGTAACACAGAGGAGAGCAGTGAATAACAGTAGGACATTAGGTATACTGCATGCCTGACAGTTTTTTGCGTGGCTGACAGATGCCTGTAGATTTGAGTTCTAATGTACAAACATCTCTCAAAGGCAGAGCTGCTCCAGAGTCACAAATAGCCAAAGTACACAATTAAACAACTAGGTTTTTTTTATTCTAGCAAAGGCTGGGTAACTGCAAAAAACTGACTAGAATTCATATACTATGGTAATGACTGTGACATTAATGTTAGAAGGTCAGTAGGCTACCTCACTAGCTTTACCAGATAACTTGTCTGACCCAGTCAGGTCAGCTAGGCCAGACAGCTAAACAAGATACCAAGTATGAAAATTATGCAAGTCATACAGTATGCTCTGGCCTCCACAGTAGCTAGATATCAACTCAACTGAATACCTATGGGAAATTTTGGAGTGCTGTTCCTACTGTTATTAAAACATCATGTGGGGAAGCATCTTTTTTAAGATTGCAGGTACACTACAATTCATAATTCTGGTGGCTTGTGGTGGCCAACCACTAACTAAGACACTTTGTATTGATTTTTCCTTTCATCTCTAACGTATATAAGGCTTGGTTTTAATATTTCAATTTGTCATAAAGGTATTTTTGATTAGCTTCATTCTCTCTAACCATTAGCCTTTTGCATCACAGCTTCAGTCCAGTGTTTTATAGTGTCTTTACAATAGGTTTTCTATTATTTTGATAAAATCTATATTGTACCTAATACCCTCCATGACCAACTCTGCCTACCATAATGTTAAAATCATTCAGTTGATAAATTGCACTTGTTATTAGTAACAATGAAATGTGTCATCTTGTGTTGCCAAGTGACATGTACGCTTGCAGGTCATAAAAAAGCATTGAAATCTGTGCCATCCTACATGAAGCAAATGCATCTAACTGTAACTTTGTTTTTATAATCTCTGCCCTCTTTGGTTTAACTCAGCCAATAAAATTATTTCTGTCTCTTCCTCTGAGAAATGTTTGTCTTAACTAAAACTCCAATCTGTCCCAGCACACTGCAGGTGGGCTCAGACACATACTTGGCCTTCCTTATAAGTATTTGTCTTTTAGAGGATTTGTTTATATTTTTCTAGAACTGCAAAAAGACAGAAAATATCCCTGATGCTGCTTAGCTTCACAGATGTGTTTTTTTTTTTTTTTTTATGTGACGTGTGCATTACAGTGGTTTCTCTTTATCTGCTAATACAAGTATGGCTGAAGTCTTATTCACACATAGAGCATGCTAAAATCTTTGAGGCACTTTGTGGTATTCAATTAAAATGTTTTTTTTTTCTGATTAGGAAAATTATTGTTAGAAAAAAACACCAAAACATCAAATGGAAATAAATGGTCAGATATTTTGTAAAAAGCTTTGTTTACGCACAATAAAGTAAATGAACTGCTAACTGTATGATACCTATTGTACTGTCTGCTCTCTGTATGAAACCGTTTCACTTCACACTTGAACTTAATTCCATAACAGACTTTTACAAAACAGTGTTTACGCTATGTCACCCGTATAAACCAGCAGAATATCACAGTGTTGACTGTTAACAAAACGTCAATGCTCACATTCTCCAACCAACGTAGTCGCATTTTCCATGAATGGAGAATTACCAATGTTGCTGTAAACAAACCGAGGTGCGTAGGGTTTCTCATGTTACACAGTCTGACTTACACATTCTGGGTTTTTTTCATATGACAGATATGTTTTCCCCTTTGACACAGTATATTTATTTGGTATTATGCAACGCATGTTTCAATAAGGCTAACTAAAAATAAGAAAGGTATATTGAATGCAAAGGTAAATACTTGATGCAGCCATGATGGTGATTGGTTTTGAAGGGGAATCAGCTATGGCAAAAAAGATGGAGTAAAATGAAAAAGAATATATTTCCCATCATCCACACACTCCTTAAAATCTACTTATACATCACCGGGTTGTTGTTCTACATTTGTTTCTTCATCTAGGTAGAGTGAAAAAAGGATATTTGGATGATATGTATTTCTCCTTGACTGCAAGTCTCTTGGTTTATCACATCTGTAAAGATTAATGGAGTGCAAATCTAAAAGTAGGTAAGAAGTTTACTAGTCAATCTTGATCACCCAATCATCATTAAAATATGCACTTAATACCTTGAACAAAAATATGCACTTGAATGAAAGACCCCAGCAGAAAGGTCACAATTCGCAATCACGTAACCACCAGCACGATAGAACAACAACATCTAAACACTCCTCGACAACGCTGTTCAGGCTATGATCCGTTACATCTCCAAATACAGGCAGCAGTTTCAATCTTGTTAAACCAAGTGTGAGCAAATGTACCAGCAAGTAACTGGGACGCTGTTTACTCACAGCAGCTTGGAATATTTACCCCACCCAAAAATGCAGTCTTCTTGGCCCCACGGACATGATCCATTAGCTTTGGCGAGTACAACTGCATTTCTGCCAGGTCAGTATAAATGCTCAATAACCACCATGGTTTAGGGTTAGTGATGGGGCTAGACCTCAGCCTCTACAGAGTACACATTTCTAAACATAAAGTCTTTGTATCAAAAACTATTTGTATTGTAGCTCCAGATCTGTAGTTGAGATCCACTAGGGGTTTGCAGGAGAAAAATGAGGGGTCACAAGGCTAATAGCAAATAAGATTAAATTATAAATAAAAAATTATTAAGGTGAAACAATGTGAGAAGTGAACATCACCCTGGATGTACTGCTTGTAGCTCGTGGGCATGATCAACCTGTGGCAATGGGTCAAATGTGGGCACTGCTTGTACAGGCACTGTATCACTCTGTACATAGGGTCATGGTAAGACTAAACCTGAATAGGTTCATTAGAATCAGCAACAGAAAAGCTCAGATTACACTCCTCTTCTGCTTCCCATTCCAAACAGCGAGCAACATGATATCTGAAACACAGACATAACACCAATAATCACGTCTTCAGCTGCTTTCGAAGCTTATTACTGTCCGCTATGTGCCCAAGAGGATGAACATTTCTGACTGTGATCACTGTAATTGTGAACATATCTAAAATCTATAAACTCACCGTTTTTGCTAGATATGCATCATCATAGTCAGTAGCAACAACCAGATAGGCTGGCTGTAATCTTTTCTCTGATTGGATTTATGTCCTGAAGAAAATCCATCACATCAAGTGTACACATTATAAAATCCAGTTCTGCCGTGTTTCGGTCCTGTTGTCACTTCATGTGAAAGCAGGCATGTGTGAAATGACTTCATTCTCTAGAAATGACAGTAGCCTGCCTCATTAGTGGATTTTATAGAAAGCAAGGACATTTTAAGCCTCATTCACAGAGGACTACTGTTACACATGAATCACATGTAATAAGAGATTTTCCCCTTTATCCTCTGATTTTCTGCCAGATGACTGCATGTTATTGTTATCAGAAGACACTTGTCTTCACCAAAATACAGAATACTTAATATCTTTGAGGACATATTTATGAACTGTAAGCATTTTAACCACAGTGTGATGTTCTCATATTGTTTAATCTGGATAGATTATAGAGGCAAAACTCCAGACTTTATTATTGTAATATTATTATTAGAAAATATTTGAAAAACACCTAAAAAAATCAAAACATATTTTTCTTTATTAGTAATATAAAGAGTAATATATGACAGATTGCTGTCATACAGTACATTGTATAGAAGTTTAAATGACATTATAAACACTGGATGTCTATTTCATGAATGCAAATAGTGCTTTACCCCTAACCCTGACCCTAACCTTAACCCTTACACCAATTCAAATTGTAACTTGAGAATGTCAGACAAAAAAAATGCTGACATTACAAGCTGGGCTTACACTTGAACTTGTACCTTAAGTCACCCACTGTAACCTTTCCCTCCTCCCTTTCTTTCCGAAGTTTTCTGAGAACTGGCCAGAGCTCATTGTCCAAGCATCCACAGATCACAGGAGCTGTGCCTGAGGGCACATCATACTTTACACTCCAGCCAACCAACAACACAAGCCCTAACACATATAGATGCTAACACACCCACACGCACACAAAGACAGATACACTTATGTCTACAACCAAGGACAAAAACACAGGAAGGCATGCACTTACACTCTGTACTCAAGAGACTCACGTCAGCACTCGTACAGTTATATCTGAGGAGCCATTACTTCCAATGAAAATTTACTCTGCTCTGTCAAAACAGACTTGTCATTTAGCAGGACATGCACAGCTATTTCTGGCCACTAACTGGACTCAGCAACTTCTTTAGGGTCATGGGGAGTTACAGGGGCTTTTTTCTGGAAAAGAGAGCAGCCTTCAGCAAAGACAGACATGAGCCCTAACCAGCCCTGACATGGAGTCCATCAGAACTTACAGAGAGGTTTGAGGAGGCTGTTGCTGGCCTCATCGTTGTTTTCTGTGTCCGACTTGTCATAGACGTTCTCCATCAATCTCTCCTTTCTGTCCTTGTGGCTGGTTCGCCGACGGTGACGCCTCCATCGCCGGTAGCTCTTGGGCACCTGCATGCCAATGTAAATGGTGTGGTGACCTGCAAAAAGCAAAACAGCAGATGAACATTCTGACAAATTCAGACTACTACGATGAAAGCAAAACCCTTATCAGGTAGTGCAAAATCAGCAAACATGTAGGAAATCATGTTGTGACCACCAGAGTGTTGCAAAATACACCATCACCCTAACCATATCTTGACCCCTTGTCAATTCAGTTATACAGGGAACATTCTAACGTCCTCCAGACAACGTAACAGAGCAGGGTTATAGGGGTTGCAGTACACTGTCAAAACAAATATTTGTACAGACAAAGATGTAGGACGTAGCGGTGAAGACGCCAAGACTGCTTGCACGACTACATCCTTGTTAGGCATGTTGGCACAATACCAACCGAACGTGCAGTTCTACATGTAGTGGGTTTAGGGTCAATAATGACAAGTAGACCAGACTGTTTGCTAATAACATGCCCCTCAGATGGATGCAGATTTGATGCCAACATGCTATAAATCTGTATTCAGAAATTCTGGTCAATTGGCTGATGGTAGATGGTGTCTGTTACACATTTTACTGTGTATATGAAGTTTGCAGGTGTAGCACTTTGTATCTCAACAATGAGTGATGTTGAGCAATGCAAATTCTGTCCAGCAAGTTCCTGGACCATCAGAAAGTACTAACTCCAGATCAGGGGCTTCTTTATCATGAACCATTGCTGAGATACTAAATCTAAACCGTGGTTCCTCCAGTTGAAACAAAGGTTATAGATTTCTACAAATGGTTCCTGGGCCTGTTCTGGTGATTGAAATGGGCTCCTAGATTAATTTTTGTTACGTGTACCTAATAAAGTTGCAAAGTGTATACTCTGTAAGTAAATATTTACAAAGGATGACCTTGAGCAGAGTATCACTTTCTATTTTCAATGCTGGTGTTCTGTACAAACTGTATGGTATATGCCAATGTAGAGTTTTCCTTCCCACAACAATTCAAAACGGACACTGGGGTCAATACAATCAATAGTTTGTAAGCTGACTATTGTTTGCTCTTCAGTTCCAGGGTTTTTAGGCTCTTAGTTTTATTGAAACCTACAACAAAACCTACAACCTTGACCACGTTTGTAGTAGTTTATCCTTCCTATGCAGAGGAAGACTATAGAAAGCAACCTTTCAGAGTAAACATCAAACGTCCTTCGGAAACAAAAGCCTCTATGCAATCAGTGTCAAACATCGCCTTTTGGTGCACGCCGGGTAACACTGAGCCAAGCACTGCGCATGACCCAACCAGGAAGTGGCTGAACCCCTCAACACAACAAACAATGATCTCTCTTGCAGAACAACAGTTTTCATTATTCACTTGTACCACAATGCCTTGTTTTTTAAAAGGGTTCATCTAAATTCACTGACACCGACGGTTCAGCATACCAAGCTAATCCTGAGCACCAAGACGAGGAAGATCTCAAATGATTTGAACTGTCTTACCTAAAATGTGAAGGGTTGTCAATAGGCCTGTAGTTGCTTATATTACTGTTGTTAATGTGCCTGAACTTTCTTCCAAAACTACAGAAAAACAGACTAAAAACTGTAAAAAAAAAAAAAAAAAAAGTCACCAGTTTAAAATAAGTGAAAGATTTAAGAAAGATTTAGATAGATAACAATATATATAAAGACATATTTGATGAGAATACTGTTGTACAATTCCTTATGTCCATGAGTGTGTTTCAGTAACTTTCCCCCTCATATGACACAGGAACATTGTCATATGAGGAGGAACTCTCCCGAAGAAAACAGACAAATAGTTGGAGACAGACCCGCATCACCCACACCAGAGCTGCTGCCCACTAGGCTTTTGGTTCAACAAACATGGTACCAGTCCTGTGTTTATGGGATAACATAAAAACACTAGATCAATCAACCGGCATTGTTGGCCAAAAGGGGGGAAAAAAGAAAAACAGAATTCATCTACCCTAGGAAACAAAACTCTAAGTTGCAGAAAGTTCAGTCAGAAGAGTATAGCAGATCAAACTGAAGATTAGATTGGTAGCAGATGTTGTACTGATTTGTGTATTTTGACTTTTTTTTTTTTACTGAAACTGCTGATTTTGTGCTATTTTTAATATCTGTAAATTTTCATGAAACATTATTATATATTTATAATATTCGAAGATTATAAATGTCAGAATCCCAGTAGAGAAAAACACATTAACACAATTACATGGCATCAAAACACACTTAAAATAATTAAACTAATTACTAAAGATGTTCTTAGCACCTTGTCAGGGCAGAATGACCCAACTCACCCATTCATTATAGGGTTAAGTTACACTTTTATAGGTGTTTTCACTTATTTTTACTGATTACACCCGGCTCAGGTTGAAAGCTTCCTGGAGCTGCTGTATTGCTTTTTTTCCAGCTCCTCCATTTCCTTTGTGCACTGCACTGTGGAAGAAGTACATCGACAGCAAATAAAGTGTTTTTTAGTATGCATCCTGACTATTTGTAGAATATTTTATTTTTCCACTTTTCCAGTGTAAACACGACAACTTGAAACCTGCTTGAAATTTATATGAAGTGTGGAATTGAGTCACACTAGGATTGAGCTGCATTCTAGCTTCCTGTGCCAATGCTAGTTACATAGTGGCAACAATGAGGAAACCCACTCACTGGCAGTGGAGCGCATGCCTATGAGACTGCAGGTTTGATGCTAAAACCTAGCCATTAGTCAAAAAGCAGCAAGTCCTGGGGGGGTGGTATTGACCTTTAATGCTTTAATGCTTTTATTCAAGTCAGCATATGAAGCATGAGCCATTTTGGGTGCCAAACTGGGTCCTGACATGCAGCCAGTTATGAAGGAGCAAGTTGTCCTGCCTTATCAAATGCAATACAAATAACAAGAGAGTGTGTTTAAGGACAATGAGCCGATATGAAACAGCAAATCCAGTCTGACACCAACTTCATAAACACCAGAGTCCTTGTTGTCTTTATCATGACATGATTTTGCTCAGCTCCTCGTTTTAGATTTGGGATTTACCGTATCATAGTGCTCATGTTCATCATGACCACCTTAACAGTTTACCAGAGAAGCTAATGAAGGTTATCCCTCCTTTCTTTCCACTAGAAAGATGAACAAATTTGAAGCAATATAAACTTAGATGTTATGGAATAAAAATTGCTTCACATAAATGCTCTGTATTATTCGTTTTACCTTTTACCTTCACACTGATTCAACATTAGAGGCAACCAAAGATTTGCCATGCAGCAAGCTGGCATTACAACAAGAGCCAGAGGCAGATGGCTGGACACATTCAATAAAAGAGAACAGAGACACAGACAGACAGACAGAAAGAAATAAAGACCACAGTGCTATTAGTGCAGATAGATGGGCAATAATGCACAGCATGAAGACGTTTGCACAGGCTGAACAACAAGTAGAAAGGAGGTGAGAGAATGAGAGGAGAGTGATGGAGGAGACAGAATAAAAAAAATAGTCAAGTCAAGGAGCTGGAAAGGAAGATTTGCACGCTGCCAGAACAGCTTTGTGTTACGACTTCCTCCTCTTTTTTTGTGTGGAAGAAGAAGTTCTTTTGGAGCTGCCCGTAAGCACACACTGAATGAAATAAAATCCTTGTGTGTGCTGGGAGGTTTGTTTAGCTCACTAGATTTCTGAGGAGAGGCAACGCCACCGCCAGTTTCCCCAGAAACCGCACCGCTGGGACCTGCCCAGACCAGTGGGGAGGATGGCAATACACCACACAGCACTGACAGCATGCTAATAGAAAACAGCTTTAAAAAATATGCTCTTGGATTAGGGGGGGGGGTCATTACTCTTCCTCTTTATTTCTGACTCAGCTGTAGAAGTATATATCTTGAAACTTTGAATTATATCACAGGAATGCAGACATGCATCAGTGTAATATAAAGGTCACACCAGATGTAAGTGTTTAGGTGCATGGGAGCTCGGGCTGCGTAACTGAATCATCTATCTTGAGCTTGAATACCGTCTGTGACGCAGAGTTCAGATACCAAATGTTTTGTTTGAGACTAATCAGCGTCAGATAAAGATAATTTGGCCACTGAACATAAAAAACTCCACTTATGGACTTTTATCTTGTATAATGTGACAAATGTCAAGCTACCTCATTCCTTTCTGTTCTTTTTAATCAGTCAGTCTTTGAGTCAGGCTGTCGGCTCTGAGTGAGCAGCGGGGAGGTGACTGAGCTCAGTGGAAACTCCAAAAAGAGATTTAGCCAGCAGACGAGGACACACGCAGACACAGCTGAGAAGCTGGTTACGCACAGGAAGTTAGAGACTGAAACAGGGTTCAAGCTGAGGTGACACCTGACAAAATGTTGAACTCATGGAGGACACTGCTGTGCAAATTCCATTGTCGACTCTATTGTTTTAAACCTGTTTACAACAAAGTTACAAATTAAATATACCCTACATCTGCCCGACCATTGTTTAATTTCATTACTGTGCAGAATGAAAATCAAATATCAGATTTCTGAAGCAGTGTTCACCCACTTTGAATTGATTTTGAAAACCTGCATTTTTGCAATATCTGGTACTGATAATGTTACTTAAAAAAAGAATAAATGGAGTTGATGTGATCGATTCACAGTCTTGAATCTGGGTTTTTGTTCTCAAACATAAAAAAAACTTAAACACCAATAACAAATGGCTGATGCTGGAACCCTTTTGAGTACTTCCACCCAAAAAAAAAAAAAAATCAAAACAAAACATGAGGTTCTTGCATGATACAATTGGCCCCATGCCAGGTCTTTTAATCTGCTGGACTAGAACCAAGGAACCCGTGATGTTGGGTGCTAATGTCATCACTATGTAAACCTAACCTTGCTCCTAGGCAACAAGAAGCATCATCAGGAGCGAGTTAAAAAAAAAATAGACTAAGAATCAATTTGCAGTTAGCTGGCTCTATGCCAGCTGGGTCCAAAATGATAGAAATGAAGATTACAAGGAAAGACTATAATAAATTGTCCTCTATAACAATCGGATTGAAAAAAATAACCACTTCACACGTCGATTGTGTTATTAATAAGGGAGAAACTTTGACATATTTAATTGTCTGATAGATTCAGACAACCTAGTACAAAACAGATTTTTTAAATTCATTTGTCAAATAAAAACAAAATCAGTTCACTGTGATGAGAAATTCAAATGTTTGTAGTTCAATTACGGTTCAATTGCTTTCCCTGTTGGCATTAAGCCATTTAAATACAAGCCAATAAAAATGATAATTAGAATATTTACATACTAGTTTTATGACTTGGGAATTATTAGCAGGCTCTTGTTAAAGACATTTTAGCATAGTGGAAGGTTTTCTTTCCGTTCTCTTTGTTGTCCTGCAGGTCTTTGAGGGGATTAGTGAGTGAACACAGGACAACATGCTCGGTGTTCTACATCTTTCCTGTGCCAGCTACGTAAACATGTGAGCGTCACAGTGTACGAGCAGGATGTGCGTGAAATCTGGCAGTCTCTAAAAGGCTAACTGACACCTCCCCAGTTTCTCTAAATGACTGGCATTGCTTTGAAAAAAAAAAAAAAAAACAGTTCAGAAGGACTGAGTTGTTTAAGAAAAGGGGCTGGTTTTGGTTTAGTGTAGTTTTAAGACAAACACCTCTTAAAATAGCCTCTTAAAAAGTTAAACCTTGGAGAAATATTTAAAAGTGCATCATGTTTGATGGTTCCTGTTCGTGTTGCTCTGTGGTCCACATGACATGGGAGCTAAGATGAGACTTTGTGTAGTGTACAGGAACAGGTAAACTTACCCTCTACCTCCTCCTCGTCACAGATGTGCTTGAGTAAGGACGCCCCTTGGTCCACCACCGCCTCATCCTCCATCCTGTAGTAGTAAAAAAGGAAAAAAGACTTCTCACACTTCTCTTCTAGTGACAACGTGGAGCCATAGCGCTTTGGTTCGTTCACCTGCAGTAAGTTCGGACTGGGACTCAGTCTGGTGCTGCTGGTGGCAGTCATGTCCACCCATTAAAGACTCATTGACAAACACACTATATGAATTCCTTGGAGCTCTCAGGTAGCAACTTAAGAGATCTAAACTACCTTCAAGTGTGAGAATGCGTGCCGTCCTTGAGGAGGGCAAAGTGCGCAGTCGGTAGGTACGATGTAATGGTTTTAATCTTGTGGAGGGGGTTGAGGGAGAGGACAGGAAGTCTTTGCTAATTGAGAGTGATGGTCAGAAGGCTACTGCACATGCGCAAAAAACACTGAGATTTGAACCCATCAAAATCTGGATCTGGCTCCACCTATGCTTCACCTTTTAGACACTGAATCTAGGTGTTGTTGGGAATAAAAAAAAAACATCTGAAAAAGTATCAGTTAGCATTAATCTAATCAGTCAGACGCCCACACACACTACAAAGCCTGTCCATCTGGTCGGTAATGCCTGCCAGCCCCCTCTTCTCCACCACCCTCCACCTCAGAAACAAGTGGGCCATCACATGTCTGTCTACTCATCCGCCCTTACAGGATTACGCCAGCTTTACTTAAGTGACAAGACACACACAAGCCCATGACAGGCCAGCGTGCTGGAGCCACCGCTGCTCTCCAAGACAACTCCACACGCGTTCATCCTCATCTTCTACTGTTTCCCAACAAACATCGATGTGAAAAGGGGGAAAATGTTTCATTCAGACTCACTCAGTAGCATTTCTTGTTTGTTTTTGTGGTGGGAGCAATACAGCATATAGTCAACAGTATAGTCAGCTACCTGCATGCGGGGTGAGAAGCTGCCATGGGTTCAAACACATAAACATAAAATGCATTAAATCTATGATCATAAACAAAATAAGTAACACATTTAAACAATTCAATTATTGTAGAAGAAGAACATTAAGTCAAAGTTAAAAATGAATTTGAAGTTGTTTTAGTTATAATACTAAAAATAAAGAAATGTTGCGCTCTTGCACACACACACACACACACACACACACACACACGTCATGAACTGAGAGATGTTTTAATTTAAATGTTACATGTTCTAGTGTCATAATTGTCTAAATAAAATAAAATAATGAATGATTATTCAATAATGATATTAGTTATAATTCTTTTTAACATCAGTAGTAATAGCAGTGGGGGAGGGAGCAGTGGTAGATGTACTGAGATTCGTTTTGTTAAGTGTTGTTTGTTGACTCATTCATTTTTATTCTTTTTTTTCACAAGGCAGTAATTTAATATCGGGTCTAGTACTGAGGAGATATATGATATTTGATGTGATAATGTCATTAATGCTTTCAGTGATGTTCTCCAGCAACTTAGTCCATTCTAGGTCAAAGTGGACTAGACAGCATAGCTGGGAGATACCCTGGACTCAATGGCCTCAAAGGTCAAAGGTCAGCTGCAGAACAATGCCCTTCCAGCTGGTTGGGATTCAGCGTCCTGCTCAGCATGAGAAGACGTCCTCTGCTCACTGCATCATGCCGCATAATCTTCATGTCACACAAAACAGGAAGTAAAGTGTGTTTGCTACAGTCCTACAGCTGCCAAATCATCAGTGTTATTTTAACTCTGAAGAACTCTGGTTCTATGTTGCTGTTTTTACACTCATGCTGATCGTTTTGACCAGACACCATGTGACCAAATCATTTCTGTGTTTATCCAAATTCTTGAGCTCTTGGAGCTTTTGAACTCTCAAACTACAATGCTAAAAGAAAGCTGTTCAGTGTTTGTTTTTTTTTGCCATTTTCAGAGCACAGAGACACTAACAGTACAATGTATGAGTAGCTTGGTCACTTTAATAAGGACCTAAAATTCAGACACAGTTATCAAGTGTTAGTTTTGACATCTACTCTGGCTTATCTCTGGCTTTTACAACAGTCAAAAGCTTTCCTAATACAGGCCTTCCTCCAATGCCACCTATGGAACAATCATGGACATAACAGGCCAAACTCCTCAGGCTGCCCTGAGCTGACCACCCACACACGTCTGCACCCCAACTTCTATTTCTGCACTAACATATTATCAGAGAAGGAGAAGACAATAACATGATTTAATGAATTCAGCAAAAAAAAAAGATAATGCTGGATATGATGTGTGGCTGAAAGTTTAAACCCACTGTGATTATGTGTGATGTTCAGTGCCTTCCAGTTCTTTTGTGATGGAAAGAAATTGTTCTTCATTTGTTAAATTTATCTTGCCCCTGTTGCCCTGCTATGTCTGTTGGATAAAACAGTTTCCTAGGAAGCTTTTACCCAAACACTACGCAACAGATAATTTACAACTTGCTTTTACCTGCAGGGTGTTATGATTTTCCCTGATGATCATGTGATCTTCTTTGTTCCTGGAATTAATTTTAGTTTGAGGCAAAACAATCAACCAACACATAAAATAAACCCTGACAGGGAATGTATGGGGGCTGTTTTAATAGCAGAAGAGTAATATAAATTATTGGACAGAATTTCTGGGTTTGGTTTTTGCAGTTTCAGATTAAGCAATAAGGACTACAAAAACTGTGATGGTGTCAGATCATATCTTTCAATGCTTGTGTACAAGCTGCTGATATTGACTTGTACTTTGCAGCACAAAGCATCAGTTCAGAAATATATTGTGCCACAAAATGTGTTGTTCTTTTTTAATCTGTGACTCATCTCTAAAATCAGCAGAGTAACTTTTATTTGTGACGGACTGACTTGATTCAAGATGAACTGACTTTGTTTACTTGTGATGTAGAAAACATAGAAAACACATTTTAATTTAACATCATGATATTTGTCCATTTACCAGGAATCAATGAAAAAATAAAAATTGGGGACCAAGGAATGCAAATTATTTAGAGTTCCTTTAATCAATATTTTAAGTCATGTATGTATTGATGATTAATAGCTAAACCGTCAAACAACCTCATTACAAGCTGTACAAGCAATCAAAACTTAACAAGCTGTTACTTTGCACTCATGATAACATATCAGTCTCCCTGTCCTTGTAGGACCTACAGTAATCTGCATGTATCCTACATTCACTATCTATTTGGAGAGGAGAGTGTGTTCTCTGTACCTGAACTGATGCAACTGTCGACTGTGTGTCCAAACCATGGAAACATCAAACAGCCTGAAGGCATCCAGACTCTGTTATAGTATACAGTATCTGCTGTAGTCCTCGCTTGAGATATGAATAAATGTGTCCAGGTCATGTATCTAGTATCCTGTACTCCAATCAAGTTTGCAAAAGTCAAATCCCTCGTGCAATAAAGGCAAAATGTCATTAGATATCACATTCCCCTGAACCTCAACAGGTTTCTGCACACAATGAAAAGATACGTACAGTTTTTGTTAAACGATAGCCCCGCTGGGACAGTAGTTTTCAGTGTGCATGAGGCTGAAAGCTTTGTTTCTTGTCATATAAACCACACCAAAGAAAAAATTTCCACTGCTTGCTCGAAATAAATTGGGGGGGGGGGTCACATGGGAAATAGAAAGCAGGATTCAGCTGGGATTTAGCATCCTGTAAGCGTGGTTCCAATACCATCATTATACATGTAAAATATCTATCAGAATCATTTAATTGATGCTATTCTGACTGTGTTTTTAATAGTTTTTCCTTAATTTTACCATCTGCTTTCTCCTCATTTTGCGTAACAGCGCCTGATTTGTGCATTTCAGAATCAGAAAAATTAGCCTACAAATGATCCGGATGTTTGAATTAATGCCAGTACATTATTTTCTTATCAGCAAAGTTTTGGTGATGTTTAAAGATCTAACCAACAGAGGCATAAATAAATCAAATGCAGCCTGTTTTAATCAAAGATCCAATATATATAAGGGTCATGCTCCTAAATAACATCTGTGTTGCGCAGCGTTTAAGGTCACTCAGGTTTACACAATTCTTACCAGAGGTACATTTTTCTCCAGGGCTAGTATCCTTGCAAAGCAATTACATGGCTGTTCATGTTTTGGCGCTTAAACTTTAACATATTCAAAATTTAACTCCCAACCCTGCATAGTTTCACTGTACAGAGCATGTTATGCTATGTTATGCTACAGGCAGGTATATAGCTCACAATTAAGTCAGATATTATTTAAATTTGTGTCAGCAACAGCTCATCCTGTAATGGAAAATATCCATTTAACTGTCAGAGCACATTTTGCAGCTGGCAAGCCTCATTACCAGACCACTTGTTCCTGAAGTGTACCAGATCTATACCCATTTATTCCTCTTTATATTAAAAACCAGTAGCTGCCAATAGGCTCATCTACAACAAGGGTTGGCTTATTCCATTTAAGGTCAAGTAGCTCTGCGTTGAGTGAAAATCACTCATGAAAAGCTTGTTGAAGTCACTTACTTCTTGCTCATCTCTTCAGGTTTGCGTGTGAGAAATCTCCTGACTGAATGTGCAGAGCGGATCACTGGAGCGGCTGCTGATGTTTGACCTGACAGAGAAACACATGGGGAGGTCATTTCTCTGCTCTCTGTGGACATAATGCACCCTCACAAAATCTCTCATACATCCTAAGGGCTTGATTGACAGGAATGCTGCAATAACACCATGAAGAAAAGTTTGATGGATATTATACAGCACAGGAATCACAGTAAGACTTATTATGGGCAGTCTGTGGCACCAGCAACATACAGCAAAATATAATCACAGTACCACAAGCAGTCCCTTCATGCAATATTGCAAGAACTGATAGATTTCAGGATACTTTATAACATTAGACAAAAATGTGACAGTAAACAACAGAGAGTATAAAATAGCATTAACAATCACGACCAAAACAAACCACACTCCTGCTGCGCATTTACGCACAAGTCACCCAAGTGTTTCAATAAAACTTGAGACAGCAGATAGCGTGACTAGAAATAGATGGCATAATAGATGGCATAAAGCACGATGAGGTGAGGTTGCTAAAGTCCTGGAGGCAGCAGTGACACGCTGTAAAAACAAACAAACGTGAATATTCTGGTGATTTATGTCCAAGACGCCTCCTGACACACACACCCAAGGCCTGAAGAAATGAAAAGCTTCAAGATTGGAAGTTAAGAACTCACCCCTTGTTGATCTTTGGCTCTGTGTGTCTGCCTCTCGTTGTCACCAATGCGGTGGCATGAAGGTAAAGAAGTCTCCTTCTACCGCTCGGGTGAGTTTGTATATGGCATTGTGCGGCGGCTGCGCTCAGCATGCTGCCGCCTCTATCTGCTGGACCATCCTTCTGTCAACGCCACTCCTCCGGTGGGAGGTCAAACTGCTCCACACACTGCTGCGCCATCATCACTCCTCTTCATCAGAAAGTGTGCGGCTATGCGCAGGCAGGGTCAAGGCTTGAAGGCACGCAGTTCCGCATGAAGTCAGCAATATGTGCAAAACATTAACAATGTAAAAATATTTTTACTCTTGTTATAATCAATCATAAAATCAGGCTGTTAAAATACCAATTAAGCATACATACAACAATAAGATAAACACACCTAATTAAATAACCCTAATAAATAGTCTGAAACTTGTGTTTCTTTAAATACCACTGATTTGTGGAACTACAGTGAAATAAATTCCTGGTTATGTATTTGTTTCTACCTGGACCAGTAAAAAAAAAAAAAAAAAAAAATAATAGTAATAATAATAATAATAATAATAATAATAATAATAAAGACTGTATCATTTGGTCATAAATCTGTGGCTCTGCTAAAGCTGTGTTTAGTGAGATATATACGTATATAGTTTAGATATTACTTTATTTAACACAAACTTATACAGATAAAATTTCCCTGTAATATTGCACTAGCATCATTCTCCAGGGATATTTGTCCAGCATCTCCCTACCATGTCTTGCAGGTTTACTGCGAGTGTCTTCATATGAAACACTCGCTGAGGTTGTTTTATTTATTTCAGCTGTGGATTATGTATTTTAAATCTACAACGCCCTCTGTTGGAGACAAGATGGAAAGCTGCCATTACCTTGATATTATACATTAATTCTGCACCAAATAGTGGTCTGTTATATCAGCTTAGATTCAACAGATGAAACAGCAGTCCAGTGACAATAAGTGATTTTGCTGATTCTTTAATTGTGTGTCATGATTCAAGACAACCTAAGAAATTATTGTTGCATCATGAATCATTTTAACCTAACATGTTTCATGCTGTGTCACTATAGTCTTGTTTTCACTATTAAGCCCACTATCACATCATAAATCATTTAAGGATTAAGGCTTTCAGTAGCTGTTATGGCTGATATAACTATGCCTCCCAGAAGCTAAAAACCAGCCATCTTTTTAGATCCACCAAGTCCCTTTTGAGAGTATGCATGCATAAAGACCAGTCATTAACTCATGTCTTTCAGATGAAGTTATATTGCAACACAGAAAACAGGAAAATTCAATTAAATGATGAAAAAGTTACCATGTTTTCATCATTTATCTGTCTGACCTCAGGGTAGATCCTGCCAGAGAAAGTTAAAAGTTTATTTTCCTTGGAAAGAGAAAACACACCATACTGCAGGTAAATGAATTGCTCCAGCCAAGCCCGGGCATCTGTCAGAAAAACAGTTTATTTATTGAGCATTGCCATATGTTAGCAATGCTATGCTATAGGCAAGCTAGCCTAGCAAGGGTATGCCATGTAATGACACTCAACCATTGTTTAGTCTTGACATCATTGACTGACTGCATTCAAACAAAATAAGATCAGCCCTACTGACAATTTTTCACAAAAAAGTAACTCAGACGATTATGAATATTGATCAAAATGTGTGTCTGGAAAACTTTTCTGCAAAGCTTTGTTGCAGACAGTACACTCATGCATGCTTCAATAATGTGTGCCTCTTCAGAAAGAGTAGCATCTCAGTATGTGTACACATTAGGGCTATCATGTTATCCTATTTTCACTACATGATTATCATGGGCAAAATAACTCACGTAACGAAATATCGCAATATTGATAGAAGAGATATCAACCATAACTGCAAAAAAGCAACAATTGTACTTAGTTAGAACAACAAAGCGAAAAACAGAAAGAAATGAAAATGATTTAGGAGGCGCTGAATTATTTACATGATAACAACATTGTATGCTCTCAGTGTACTTACACACAGTAACAAGAACCATTTTCAGGAAGATAGAAATAGACATACAGCTAAAAACAAGGACAGCAAACCTGAACAGAGAAGTAAGAATAAACATGGAACTACATAATGTGCATAGAAAATAATGTATATATAAATATGAAAGCAACAAACAACAATATACAATGTCTGTATGAAAGTCAAACTGTAAATTGTAAACAAGAATACAATACTGAAAGGGTGCAGAGAGCAAAGAGGGTTGGAATTGTGTTTCTGACAACTACAAGTGTAATTTTCCCTTAGGCCTGTCTTTTAGCTCTGGTTTTATCTCCACCAACTCCATAGAAGTTTCTTTAGCTGCTAGATTTTTCACTTTCACCGTTCGCTAAATTTGGTTCCGGTAAACCCACTGAACTCAACTTAATGTGTCTATCGCAGCTTGTTTGCTGAAAACAGCTGCTTGCTGGTACCAGCGAGATTGAAAATACAGTAAATGAGCCATAAAACCAAAACAATGAGCTAAAAGACAGAGTGGCACTAACTCTTTGGTTTTGTCACTATGAACAATCCCCTTTACATTATAGATAGTCATTTGAGCTTATCAGTATTAGAATATTGATTAGTGAAGCAATAGAAGAAATATTACATGGTTTTTAACAGGGCTGGGCCTGGGCTATAATAATATGACTGTTTATCGATTTGAGTCATACTGTAGTTATTGGTTTTATATGTCTTAAAAGTCCAGTATAGGATTTAGTGGCATCTAGGGGTGTAGTTGCTGATTACAACCCTGTCAAAGTCCCTATCTAGATCCAGTGTTAAGTTTGTCCATTCTGGGCTACTGTAGAAACATGGCGGTTCAACATGGCAGACTGTGGAAGAGGACCTGCTGCACCTGTAGCTATAAAAGGTTAATTTAACGGTAACAAGACATGACAGTTCTTATTTTCAAGTTATTATACACTAATGAAAACATAGTTATGAATATTATGTTCCTTTTCCGCCATATTCTGTAAATAGAGCTGTCTAAATCTGACACACAGGACCTATTTTTTTTAATTCATAATGAATAGAAGCTGGAACAATTTCCATATCTTCAGAAGAGAAAAAATGTTGTATGTTTGTACATGTTTAACTTGTTGTTCTGGGATCAGAAGAGCACCCATGAAGAGGCCTGCACTGATGTTCAAATCACTAAACCTTGTTTTTGGTATTACCTAACACTCAGACTCATCATCGTCTACACGCTGACCTTAGTTGCTGTGTAATGTTTTATTCTGAGCTCACGTTTCTCAAACTTACACTGGATTATGTACTGTGCAGTAACTGGAATGTAATATTTAACTTGTATGAAAATCAAGTTTAAACATTTGCTTGGGATGTTAAATGTTTCAGGTGTCATGAAATGTTACGATACCTGATACTTTTTGGAAAGTTAGGGGCTATTGCCAAAACATTGCCAGGAGAGGGACTTCTGCTGTCAGGTGACTTTGTTGTTTGAGAGACACCGTCTGTCTGGCCCATCTAACCTGAGAGCGATTTGATATCTGGTTTATTTTTGTAAATATGGTTCAAAAGCCTGATACATCAAAAGTATTTTATACATACATACATCTGACATTTCAGGATACTACTTGGTAACAGAGATGAAGCCTTTATGTTCTATCAATAATTTATTATTTATATTATTTATGTTTCAAAAATGAAACCATTGTGCTGATAAGCACGTTGGTCTGTGTGGCATATCTATAACATTACTGATTCATAAAGGCTTTGAATGGTTATTTCAAGATAAGAACATTTACCTGATCACGCCATAGTCAAAAATAAGAGATTGCTGTCTTGTGCTTTTATTTTCGCTACTTGAATTTTCCACAAGTTGAAATTTGTCCTCAAAACAATGTTTTATGTTTTTATTCATAACACAAAATATTTTTAAGGCTAACATCAGTGCGACATATCTGAGAAAAGTTAGTGTGGGAAGGGATTGTCCCTCATACATGAGTGTATAATGCAAAACAGCTGCTGTTTTACACATTTACAACCTGAAGCATGTCAGCATTTCCATTGGTTTTCCCCCATCTATGACAATATTTATTTGTGGAAAAAAAGGCAGTGAAGTTGTGAGAGAGATGAGAAAATAGAATAACATAATGGATTCAGTTCACAGTCCTTTAGCTTGAGTTCAAAATTCAATTTCAGAAGCCCCTGCTTGATTTTCTCTTTGAAGGAGGATTTGAGAGGTATTTGCATTGACCCTTGAAATGTTTTCAATATGACATGACATATGATATCAGATGCTGTTGTTTTGATCATGCTGTCTTTCCAGAGGGTTTTATTTTGTGTCGGCTCATGCCTTTGATGTAAAATTGTTCTAGGAAATGTAGTTTCACCTCCCCTTTTCTCTGAAATTCCTCAAGCCACACCATGACATTAAAAATGGATATGAGATTTTATTGTGAAGCAGTTCAGTTCAGTGGGCTGAAAGTTAAAAAAAAAAAAAAAAAAATCACAATGGCAATGGTTATCAGACATTATTTATTTATTCAGTTAATTGTAGTGTAATTGTCATTGTCAGATTTATCATCAGTGACAATAATCATTGCCCTTTAGACACACTTTCACTCACATCATTGCAAAGGGTAACCTGGAATTTGTTATATTAGACTGCTACAACTGAAGCATGCAATGCTAAAAGACTGAAGAAATCGTCCAAAGGAGTTATGATACATTTATGAAATTGCACATGAAAGTTTGAATGTATGACCTCTTTCTGACAACACTGATCATAAGGCCATCATCTCAATATTCAGACAAAATGTAATCTATTATCCGCTTTTCTAGTTGGCTGTAACACAAATGCCTCTTGAGCAATAACTTTCGAAAGCATACTCTGGAAATTCTTTGACAAATAATCATCAGAAATTTTGCCCTGGAATAAAACCAAAACAAGGAGGACAGAAGTCAGGCAAAGGAAATGGAGATTGATTGAATAGAGGCAGGATATAAGATAAATGTCCATTAAGATGAAAAAAGACTGAAACATTTAGAAAAAAGTTCACGGTCTGGAACTGCCTTAAAAATCATCATGCAACTTGACATTGACAGTGAATTCAAATCAGATCATAAAATCAGATCAGTAATCAAAATATGTATTGTTTAGAAGTAGGGAGAGGTGGCATGTTAAACGTTCATGTTCTTTAATGTTCATCAGCTGTTGGGAAGATGTTCGCGTACAGATGTGAGCTTTCAGTATACAGTAAGCTATGTGGCAAATGCCTGTGAGGGAAAACATAAAAGCCTCCTCAGAGCCTCCAGTTGTGACCTGATGCCCTTACTGGACCCAATTTTGACTGACTTCCCTTTAAAAACACTTGAGTAACTTATGTCCAGGTCATATATTTCAGGAATAATCATTTTTAAAAAGTCCTATTAATACCTATTTCTGTAAATAAAAGCTGTACAGTAACTGTTAGAAAAACACTATTTGCTAATTAGTTTATTGTCTGTTGGTTAGCTGGTCAGGTGATACTGCATGCTGTAATAAGTTGTATTTGAGTAAATAAGTATCCTACATGTAGTTAATCAGTCTGTAAAAAGAGCCTGCAGCCATGTTAGCAGCTCTGTGAGGTACAGCGGGGCTTTCAACATCTGCATGCTCAACTCAAAGTACAACTTGGAATGCTATTAGTGTTGCATGTAGTTGGTTTAAAATAAAAATGTTGGAATTTTTTCACCTGATCAGAGCTCTAGCATGTAGGAGATCATCAACTTCATTACAATACATACATTTCATGGCAATCCATCCAATAGTTGAGGAGACGTTTGATCCACATGTGATGTGAACCTCTTCGGGTGCTAGAGGTGAAGTCAGATAACAGAAGTCATTATGATTCATCCTGTGGGAACCATGAATGTCTGTAATTTCATGGCAATCAATCTGTAACAGTTGTTGAGATATTTCAGTCTGGATCAAAGTGATGGGCTGACTCACAGGGCAATGTTGCCATCTCTGGAAGATTAGAAATAGAACTAGAAAATTGATAAATAGAAAAAGATACAAATACATTTAAAAGATGTTCAAAACATAATTTGTTCTGTTTGAAATAATCTGCAAGGTGTTTTTATATTGTCATGAATGTGTGCTATTAAAGGAAGATTCTTGAGGTACTCATAATTTGTGGACCGACTAACTGAGACAGTGTTTTAGTCTTCATGTTACTGTTAATCTGTGACAAAAGAAAGACACATGATGCAAATCTGAACTGCTGGTCTCTGCCCTTTCAGGTGCACTCCTCCCTTCAAGAGCACATGCTATTACTTGGAAAAGATTACGCAGACTGTAGTATAGTACCATGTGTAGTGACTTACTGGGCTTTACTGTGTGTGATGTCATGCTTGTTAGCACCGGCCCTACTTAAATAAAAACTCTATATGTAACTCTATATCACTTTCTATCAAAAAACTTAGTTTCCCAGTCAAAATTTGACTAATGTTTACATATTTGTATATTACTTCAGATTGCTCTTAAATATTACAAATGTCAGATTTGGCAGGTGCCGCTGGTCAGGTCAGGGCAAAGTTCAGTAAAATGTCTATGGAGAAAGAACTTCTGCCATGTCAGTAGTCCTGCATCTCCTCCTATTGTCCATTGTAGATATTACATGTGTGGCAGAGCTCTCTTCAGATGGGTCACATTATTAACTCTGTCTTGCAGGTCCACACTTAAAAATGACCAATAACATTAAGCCACGATGAAACATGTTTAAATCCTGTACTGATTAAAAAGTTTGGCGGATTGTAACTCGGTATCTGAACTGAATTTAACCACCATGGTCACCACAAACATTGTGTTCAACAGCTCAATGTTATGGCTCCTTCTTTTACATCTCTTCCCCTAAATCCCCATTGTAGTGTTAGTCATTCTACAAAAATGGAAAAACAATGTTGTTGTAACACTTATGAGTGTTGGATCTCTGAAGGCAGTGTTCACATCTCATTCATACTCCATATTATTATTTTCTGTATATTTTCTCTTTGCCTGTAATATAGTAACAGGTACCCTGTGCACTATGTATGTATAGTTTCCTATTTATGTATTTACTAAGGCACAAAACCTTCCTTTAGTGTGAATATAATTGTGCATTATATAATAAATCTGACATCATTGCTATAAGATATAGACATAAAGTCATTAAGTCATAAATCTAAGTCTTGCATGTCTCAAACAAATTATTTTTATCGTTTTCCAGCAGGCTGCGATATTTCTGTGTTTTTTCCCGTTAAATATAGAAATAGTTCATCAGAGAGTCTCACAAACAGAGGAGAAGCACAAGAGCTCCGGGGTATATCGCAATGAATCATGGGAGCTTCCAGGGGCTCAGCCCCGGTCATGAATCTACTACCAGCGCCTCATCTCCCCCCGTGTACATCATCTCTGGTCACGTGCTGGACCGCTGACACAGCGCGCAAACTCTCGCGCAATCAGCAGGACAGCTTTAACCAAAATGCTAATGTGCTAATGCCGAGCTGTTTCCGGGTCATGATGAGGCTGAGGAGGACGAGGCGAAAGGCGGAGTGATTACTGGAGAGATTTTGGAGTTAACTGACGGGTCTGTCGATTGTTTTGCTAGTCACGGCGGTGCATGGCCGCAGTTGCTAACCGCACCTAGCTCGCTGGCCGCTGACTGACAAGTCACCTCGCTGGTCACATGAAGTGAATTTGACCGGAGGGAGGATGGCGGAGCGGGATGTGCCGCTGGGAGCTGTGCCTCTGCAGTCGTCTTCAGAGGCTTCAGAAAGTTCTGGGAGACAAAATTCCTCCGATGAAAACGGACACGTTGACAGTCCAGATGAGACTCTCTCTCCGACCTCGGTGATATACTTCAAGGAGGCTTTGAACTCCTCAAACTTGACATTTGGGCAGGCTGGCTCGCTGTCACCCTCTCCTCTTCGACAGTATGACTTCAGGATCGAAAGAATCGAGTCAAAGCGCAGAAGTAAGTGCTGACGAACTTTTGAAAAGTCCAGATGGTTTCCCAACTAACTAACGTTATCCTACTTAACCCAATTTACTAAAAATACCTGACTGCACCCACAGTTAGCGGTGCTAGCCTGGTAGGGTCCATAAACAAACAACTTCCTACGTGTTTATGACTCAGTGTAGCGGTCAGTGGCTGACTTAGCTAACATAAGCAAGATGGTAAATAACATTAACTCTCTTAACAACAGCTGACTGTCATCCTCAAGTTTATATGTCGAGAGACCAGCTGTAAACCAGTCATTATAAGTCAACTTCATGCATTACCCTGTGAGCACTCCTCTGTGTTTGTGTGTGTGTGTGTCATGTGCTGTTTTGACAGGCGTGGTTAATTGCTTTGCAGCGCTTCTGCCTGCTGTTGTATAAATGTAACGTTGGATGGTCAGCACAAGCTTTTATTTAGATCAAAGGTCTGTGTGTGTGTGTGTGTGTGAGAGAGAGAGAGAGATAAATGAACTAACACTTCACACATAAACTGTAGCCTTGTGACATCAAACCCAAAGTTTCCACTGTGATAAACTTTACAGAATTTTAACTGTGATGTATGATAAGAGCATTGTCCATCTCTTTGCCATATATCATAAGTAAAAAGCACAGACTAAAGTGTGAAACGAACTATTTTCTGGGAAATTTGGGTCAAACTATATACTGCTTCTTAATCGACTACAACACACACACAAATGTAAAAATTGAATTTTGGGCTGTTGCTCAGGCAAAATGTAATTTTAATTTGTCACATTACGCTCTGGGAAATTGTGGTCAGTGCTTTTCACATTTTTTGTGCATTTTATTAATGAGAATGTAACATAGCCTGACTGATATTGGATTTTTGGAGCCAATACTGAGAAATCTGACAACAATCTACACTTGTTGATCTTTTTTTTTTTTTTTTTTTTAATATAAACAACAATTTTGATAATGATCCCTTCGACCAATGTAATGGTGGCACTGTTTTTTAAATGAACTCAAACATATCTCTGCCTCTTCTGTACTCCAATTTCTTGTTCGTTATTGGCAACATATATAACAATACAGACACGTCTGCTTATAACAGCCAGTATATTGGCCTGGCCGATTTTATTGGTCCACCTCTTTGAAAATAATGAGAAGATTATTGATAATGAAAATTTCTGTTAGATACTTTGATAAGCAGGAAAAATAGGGAGAGAATAAGGGGGCGACATGCCACAAAGATTCCTAGCTTTAACAAGGGGAGTTGTCTGTGTCTTGGCCACAGGGACACCCCTTTACATTTTAAGAAATACTTTTGCATTAATCAGGATTAATCAGGAACAAACAATAATTCCAATGCAACTATTTTACATTGATCCTTAAAATAAATTGGCTAATCATTTAGTGAAATAAATCCTACGATTTTAGAGATCTTTTGCTTACCAGCATGACATCAGACAGACTTCATTAAGTCCCTACACACCGCACTACTGAGCCACGTTAACCTCTACAAAACAGTCTGCATAATCTTTTTAGAGTAATCACATCTTTTTAGGTATGATAAGCCCTAATAACACATTTTTAAACATTTATATAAGAAGTGGTTTCCCAGCAACTTGACACCTAAAACATGACTGAGTTCAAATATTGACGTTTCCTGTTTCTGGCTGCTCAACAGCTACTTAATTTTCTCAGTGAATTTGACTGTTGTAGCCAAATGAAATGAAAAGTGAATGCTCTGTTGGCTCGGTCATTTTGACCACAATTACAAATGTTGATAACACCTAACGTCGCCCTCCTAAATCTCATCTCCTCATCAGTATCAAGTGTGGCTTTTTAATTTTATCAACATGCACCGGGCCTGTAGGAACTGCACCAAAGTATTTTTGGAGAGGTTCATCACATGTTTTCCACAACTGGGAATTAAAACAACATGCAAATCATTTACATCCGGGGTCTTTGGCCTCATTATCCTCGTTGCTCACTGCTGTCGGCGTTTTTGCCGTCCTGCTGCAGCCAGCTCAATAATTGCGTGGTCAAATAACGGGCCTCTGTTTCATGTCAGGGGGATGCTGTTGATGCTTGAGAGACAGATGAGTCCTCTGCTGCATCATTAGCATTGGTTGGTTACTCTGGGGAGACCCCCACCAACCCTCTCCTCCTCCTCCTCCTCCTCCTCCTCCTTTTTACGCATGCACCATCTGCTCACGTGATAATGTGTTGCTGTACCCAGCACTGCTGTCAGCCATCTTGGTCGACACCCACCCAGTGCATTCACTGCGGTGCACAGGCAGTCCAATCAGAGTGAACCGGTGCTAAGCTGACCGGAGGAGGGCTGTGATTTTTCAGCACCGTGCTCTCTTGCATTTTAAACCCCCCCCCCAGTCTGCACAAAAGGAATAACAAGAGGTTTGAAGAGGAGGAGGAGGTGGCGGAGGAGAGGGCAGGGCAGCCTTTCTCAAGACAGCAGCGTATTTCACTCAGTTGTAACAAGGAGGACAGGAGGATGCAGGCTTAGAGAGGAGGAAAAGCAGCACCCTTTCAAACACCTGCTGAGAGCTGCTGTGGGCCTTCCCCCGTCTTGGCTTTTTATGCTCTTTGTTTAGATGCTCTTTTCATCCTCTCTGATTTCCTCTTCTCTCTGACCTCTTTATACTTTGGAACCTTTCACTGGTTCCTGAAACAAAAGCTACTGCGCCTTCTTCCCTCGGTGGTGTTGCTTTTTGCCTCGCATCAGCTGAGTCATCATGTCTGATCTGACGCCTCAGAGCGAAACCCCGACTCCCACCACCGACAAGATCACCCAGGCTGCCCGGGAGACCATTTATCTCTGCAACTTTCGCGTGTCTGTCGATGGCGAGTGGCTTTGCCTTCGCGAGCTCAATGACATCTCCCTCACCCCGGACCCAGAGCCGGCCCATGAAGGTAATGTGACAGATTAGCTCATCGTCGCTCAGCGGAGATTTGTGAGCACAGTGTGATCTCTGCTAGGGTGTGGTGATACACTAAGTCCCCAGACGTTACACGTTTCATCTAGTGAACTGTGGTAATGTGCCCCATTCGAGCTGTGTCATGATCGATTTTCTGGGGAGACGGCTTGATGCCTGAGAGTTACACAGCAGGATGACGCTGCTTGTAAATAAGCCAGGGCTGGGCAACAAAACAACCAGGAAGTGCCGATTGTTTTGTCGTGGCTTGCAGTGAATCAAATTGACGGCAAGAGTTTGGTTGATACTTCTTCCGGATAGAAAAATCACACAAATAGGTTTGCATGTAGTTCATTTACATGTTTTTTACTCTAACTGAGACAGGTTGCAGCTGATGCAAAATATTTAAATTTGGCGTTGTTTTGAACAGGTTCATGCTGTGGTTTATACGATCATTTTATGATTTTAAATCAGACATAAAACAAAATACCTGCTCTCCAGCAAGAGTTTCCTCTTCCTCATCGCTTGCCACGCCTTCTCTCAGTACAGAGCAGGCAGATTGGCAGGTCCACCACGTTTTTTTTTTTCCTGATAAATGGAGGCAGTTAAAAACGTCCTCCAGCCAGTTGGCAAACTCAACACTGCAGCACTTCAACCTCCAGCTCTTAAAAGGCAATTGTCTGCTGTAATGACATTACAGAGGAGCATTAAGAGACAATGACAGAAACGTTTGTTTGGTCATGCTACTGTCAGATCAGACGTCTCTTGTCGTGAATTAGATGACTGCATTTATCGCCGGATACTGACACACAGCTGATATTTTTTCTATTTATTATTCACGTGTCACATGTCTAATGTATGTAAGTATTTCAACTCACTTAAATGACATGTAACGTTTGTTTTGGGAGCTGCAGGTTTGTTTTTGTGTAGCCGGGGAATTCTTGAACGCTTCGCTGTAAGAAGCTGACTGTGAGTTTCCTCTTTTAAAAGGGGAAAAGTCATTTCCTTTTTTTTTTGGACTGACTAGTTTTTGTATCACAGTAACTGTGAAATAATGCATCTGACTTGTTTTGTCCTTTTATTGAATATAAAATTGTGTCTGATGTGTTCGTGTTTATGTAAATTTGAAAATATCTGTCACATTTAACACATTACCAACACTGCAGGTGTAGGCCTGAATCAAATGTGAATCTTTCTGCAAAGCTAAATAAAGACTACAGAAACTAAAATATTCCTCCTTAATCAGCTGGCTACTTTTATCTATCTGTATTTAATAGCTCGGGTATGTAATTTAGTGTGTCATAACTACATGCAACGAGGAAAGCTTCTCTATAAATAGCTGTTAGAATGATATTCCTGATTCAGATTTACACAATTTTAACCACACTTATGTGTACAAAGATTCAAGTCCTCAAATACAAACTGCAGACCAGATGTATTAATTTGTAAACAAATAACATAACCCTGGAGAACTCCTTCACTAAAAGCCTCTCAATGCCTGTTATCTACTTACATAAATAATAGATTAGTTGTAGACGTATACTGGAGATGGATCATACCAAGAATTAAGTGTTAACTTGTTAGGTTTGGCAAATTTTCCTAGTTGAATACTTTTCCTTTTCGTTATCATTTTAGGTTTATATAAAATGTATCATAGGTTTTGTTGGTGTTAGTTTTAGGTTTCATACTCATCTTTTTTGTCATCTTGTCTTATGTTACTTTAACTTCCTGGAAAAATCACATCCTGTCGTATTGAAGAAAATCCAGAACTGACTAAAATGTTTTTTTCCCTCTGCCTCTCCTGAATTTAGCTCCTGAGTCACTCCTGCTGTTTGGCCGTAGTCTGTGTCATAACTACGAGGCCTCAGCTCACCTTTTCCTGTCTTTCTTTTCACTTTTAGATCCCAAGGATCCCATCGCAATCGAAAGGCTTAACTTGATGAACATGGCCAAACTGAGCATCAAGGGCCTGATCGAGTCTGCTCTCAACCTCGGACGCACACTTGACTCTGACTATGCACCTCTCCAGCAGTTCTTTGTCGTGATGGAGCACTGTCTGAAACATGGGTTGAAAAGTATGTATAGCACATTTCACACCGTCATCAAGTCTGTAAAGTTTGAGAGCAGAAGTTTTAAAATGTCCTGCATGAACATTTTTATCCAGATAAGTCTCAGAATACATATAAAATCCACAGGTTGTGTCGTTGTGGGGAAGATTTAGTGTCTTATTACCCATTCAAACCAGACAAAGAGATGTAAAATGGATAACAAGGACACCTTTGCTATTTAAATGTTGTATTTACCGAAGTATGTGTATTTATTTTCAGTGATTTGTGTCTACTTATATTAAAAGATTATTCCTGGTTAGTTTCCAGGCATCATTATTATATGATGACTCACTGATTCCTCAAAATGAACAGCTCAACAAGCATCTTCTCTCAATCATCAGCCAAGAAGACTTTCCTGGGGCAGAACAAATCATTCTGGGGGGCGTTGGAGCTTGTCGAGAAGTTGACGCCTGAAGCAGGAGAGATCACTGCCAGTGTAAAAGACCTGCCTGGCCTCAAGTGCGTTATATCAATTCCAATATCAATATCAATATGTTATACAAAATTTTTGCACGAAACAATGCCATAAAAAGATGGGATTGCTTTTCAAATTGCCGTTGTTAAGTAAAGATTGTAAGGAGTTGTTGTTTTTTTATGTATTGGGTTATGTTTGGAGTTTATTCATATCCAACTGTCCTGTGTTTGATAACAGAACTCCTTTAGGAAGAGGGCGCGCCTGGTTACGACTGGCCTTGATGCAGAAGAAGCTTTCTGACTACATGAAGACCATCATCAACAGAAAGGACCTGCTCAGGTTTGTTTGTATCACACTGTGTTGAGGAGGTCCACTGGCATCTCGATTAGAACATTTATGTCTTGATTTCCTCCCCACAAAAATAGTTTCAGCACATGGTGCACATTCAGAAATGCTTAAATAAGCGCAGTCGGCAGCATTTTTAACTCTTATCTCTACCCTGCAGTGAATTCTATGAGCCCAACGCGTTGATGATGGAGGAAGAGGGAGCTGTCATCGCGGGGCTGCTCGTTGGGCTAAATGTCATCGATGCCAATCTGTGTATGAAGGGGGAGGACTTGGACTCTCAGGTAAATTCTCCTTCCACGTTCACTTTCACCAGCACTTCGTAGCAGGAAGGAAGGGTGAAAAATTCATACTTCTGAGTTCTGTAAAAAAATCTGCAGCAGTATGTGAGCACTAAATTGTACTGTAACCTCTGAATTTACAGTGAAGTGCTAAAAATCTCAACACCTTGAGGCAAAAAATGTAGATCAGTGTATTGGAGTACATTAAAATGCTCTATATTGTAGTGTTAAAACAAACATAACACACAAACCCTTAGCATCGTTCTGTAGTAATTCCATACAGTCAGTGGCCTTTCCTAAACCACCAACTTACTGTGTTAGCAGTCGTGGAACGAGGCCACGATGACTGTGAGGATTGGCAGGTTGCCAGTTTGTCATCAATTTACTAAACAAGTATTATTCTAAGTACAATGAAGTGAAACCTCTCTGTTACAAACCTTTTGTGAAGTGGAGGGCGTACTGACTGATAACCTCAACACATCAAAGCTGGGACAAAACCTCTTTGTGTCAGAATTCATTCACACACATTAGTAAGGATCTTCTAGAAGCAGCATGTAGTCGTTATGTTTGCATTGTTTTCTTTTTTCTTTTTTTCAGGTGCAGTTGTCATTAATTTTCTGTTTCTTGTTAAATTACTTCTGCAGGTCGGGGTGATTGATTTTTCAATGTACCTCAAAGATGGTGGACACAGTAGTAAGAGTTCAGAGGGGTGAGTGCTGCTTCCTAATCTTTGACCACCGTGAGTCTGGTTTCACTTCAATTTATTCTCTCAAACTACCTCACAGTGAAATCAACAGCCGGGATTAGGTAGAGGTTTTTCATTTGTTTTCTGTCATGGATTTAGCTGATGTTTCCTTTTAGATTTCTAAAACATTATGTTAGCTTTTAGCGATGATCTTTGGAGGTAACATCTTAAAGGTCCAGTGTGTAAGATTTAGGGAGCTCAACTATGTTTTCACTAGTGTATAATCACCTGAAAATGAGGATCAGATTGTGTTTTTATTACCTTTTTGAGAATGAGCCTCTTATATCTAGGTCCTCTTGAACTGCCATGTTTCTACAGTAGCCCATAACAGACAAACTAAACACTCTAGATAGGACCTTCCATGTTTTTTACACATTTTTGTCTGTCTCATTAGTCTCCCTCTCTTTCTGTCCTTTCAGCGACGGTCAGATCACAGCGATTCTTGATCAGAAGAATTATGTGGAGGAGCTGAACAGACATTTAAGGTATGTGAGTGTGACTGTCTCTCTCTTCACCCTCTTGTTCAGCAGCTTGATGAGCTGGCAACTAATGTGGTTTTTCTGTCTGTCTGTTTATAGTGCTTCAGTAAATAACCTCCAGGCCAAGGTGGACGCTCTGGAAAAGTCTAACACAAAGCTAACAGAAGAGGTGAGAGTCGTTCGTTTCACTTCTGCATAAATACATTTCCTCCATGTTTACTGAACTGTAAACTGACTTTTGTCTCCACAGCTTGCAGTGGCAAATAACAGGATCATCACTTTACAAGAAGATGTGGAGAGAGTGAAGGAGGAGAGCTCATATCATATGGAGTCCAGGAAGGTGCACACACAATTCATTTAATTAATCATTTAAACTGAAATAAATCCCTCAAATATGCTTCAACTTTAAATTTAATTCAGAAAAGCCTGAGTGACCCAAGATCATTATTGAACCTCAATAATTGGGCTCTAAACGTTTTTACAAACCTGTTTTTCTTGTTGGTCCTCTTCTGTCTACTCAGTGGCCTTGGATTTGTCACTCCATACTATATTGAGCTGATATTCTCTGATAGGTAGAAATGGGAATGAAGGTATTGGTATGATAATGTGTATAAGAAGACCAGTAAGATGTTCTGACAAAGCTCCCACGAGAGATACAGTCAAATATTATTCTTTGCCTTCGGGCAGTTCACTCTGTATTATTTAATATTAACTGCTGACAACCATCAAAACAAGAAAGAAAGATGTTGTGGATATTTCTTGCGAACTATCGAACTCGATGGTATCATAATACTGTGTTATTAATTTACCAAATAATGTTGTTGAAGTTAATGATTACAAGCAAATGAACACGTCATCGTGTTGTGATAGATACTGATCTTCTCTAAGATTCTCCTCTTCTGAGAAGCAACTTATAGTTCGCTTTCAAGTTCAATATTTGTAAATTATACGTTTGCAGTAAAGATAATAATTCTGTAATGTGTGTACGATTTTTTTAATGGTGTTGTGTTTTTCAGGCATTAAGAAGCGACTCAGCACCAGACGGACAAGCGCTGGGTGAAACGCGCAAGCAGCTCAAAGAGGAAACTTTGCTTCGATTGGTGCGTTTCAGCCACTTAACAGTGCTTTTCCACTCGTCTGTTTTCTGGGAGGATATAGATGTTTTTTTTTGGATGCGCTTAAAAAAAATATCAGGACAGGTGTTACATGCATGCATTATGTAAAATCGGTATTCTGGTTTCGTGCGTGAAAAACGGACTGTCTGTGCAGGATGTGGAGAAGGAGCTGGAGGTGCAGATCGGGATGAAGCAGGAGATGGAGCTGTCCATGAAGATGCTGGAGAAAGACATCTGTGAGAAGCAGGACGCTCTTGTGGAGCTCAGACAGCAGCTGGAAGACCTTCGTGCCATCAACCAACAGCTTAGCCACAAGTCACAGGTGAGGATGCATTTCTGCGTTTTAAAGGTTTTATCATGTGCAATATTACTTTTGCTTAAATGGTCCTGACTGTTTTTCATCATTTCATCAGTTTTTTTTACAGTAGTGGGCCTAAGATGCACCCTGTAGTATTTATAATAGATTTAATCTAAGTTAGAATTGTGTTTAAATACCACAAATCCTCTTTTGGAAGCTGAAAGTTTCAAGATGATGTGATGTGCGTTTTATTAAAATCTAAGCCGTAGAAGTGCTCCAACTGTCAGTCATCTAGTCCAGTGGTTTTCAAACTGTTGTCCAGGGATCAACTGGGATCCTTGAGTGTGTTTTAGTGGATCCCCCAGCAAAAGGATTAATAAAATATTTTAGCTGTTATCACATTTTTTGGAAGTTGGAACAAGAAGTAAAGAAACAGAGGTAGTCGTTTTGATTTTTTGTTTGAATTTGTAGTGCTCCTAGTTTGGTCATTGATTGTTCACACCTCTCAAATTGGGGGTCTGTGGTCTAATGACTACTTGCACTTCTTAAAGTGGAATTAATACCTCAATAAACGTGAACACTGCTGCAGACAGATCATTGAAATAAAAACAAAGCGCTAAATTCTTCCAGTTCGGTCTTTTAAACAACATGTGCTGAGTTATTGTTTCCAGTTTAATAACATGGCTCATCCCCTCTCAGAGCGCAGATACCAGCTCTAAACAGAAGAGTGAAACCATCGCTCGTCTGGAGGAGAAAATAAACCAGATGTCAGGCACTGTAAAACAGATGGAGACAAGGTAAGGGCAGTTCTCCACAGCCGTGATTGGTGTTGATGATTACAGTAGTAGTAGTAGTACAGAGTTTTTTTTTTTAATGGAATCACACTCCAAAAAAAACTCATTGTCCTGTTTTTTCTCTCTCCACTTTCATTGTCATTATTTTTTACCATTATGATTTTTTTTTTTTAATCATTTAATCAGTGAGAAACATTTGGTGAAGCAGGCCAGAAACCTGAACTCAGCAGCAGGGAAGCTGCTGCAGCTGCAGCAGTAGCTCCCAGCTTTCATGAATCTCAATACAAACATACACCCCCTGCCTAATATAGAAATAACCAAACTAGGATGTTATCTTTTCTGTACGACGCTCCTTTGTTGTTGACAATAAAACCATTTTCCTGACAACCTCCTGCAGTGGCTCTCCAACATCAGCTTTGAGTAGTGTGGACTGAATCGATCCTTTTAGCAGCCTTTAATCCTTGTGTTCTCTGACAGATGTGTTTGCCACATCAAATTTCTACTTTTGTTTGGTAGGCATTTCTTACAAATACCCCATTAATGCTTTCTGACAAAGGTGAGACGAGTAGATGGCGGCAGGGTGTCCGCTGTGGACAGTTTTAAGATATGGCGGACTGATGTGCTAACAGACACATCCTGGATATTTGGGAAGTAGTGGATTTGCTGTAATGTTAGTCCAAAGAATGCCACTACCGGAGACTGTGCTTGAATATTTTCAACCCACAGAGACTGACGGAGTAAAAAAGAGACAGAATCTGGACTGATGTTTAAGGACTGATATCCAATGTTGTTATTTGGTGATCCACATTCAAGTGTAGAAGGTCAGGACAGGAGCAAGATGAAGCAAGAATTAAAAGGGCAAAATTAATTTATTAATTTTGAATTGTATGTGATCATAACATGGTGTAAACTGTAGTAATCATTAGGCTAATAAAACAATAAACAAACACAGCCTGCTTCATCTTCTTTGGCTAAAGTTTCCCTGTTGTCCTCATTGAGTTTCAGTTCCCAGACATTTTATCTTTTTGTATTTTTTTAAATTTAAATTAGTTGACATCTCTTTTGTTTTCTTTAAGTTTTCATTTTACCATAAGTTTATGTGACCCACCCCCCAAACCAGATGCAAACAGGCCGAGAGAGAGAGGGATCTGGCTCGAGAGGCCAACCGGCTCTTCAAAAAGGACTTTGGGGATAAAATCGAGAGCCTGCAGGTGGAGGTGGAGCAGCTGAGGAAGCACAGGTAAAGTCTGGATAAGGGTAGGTAAAGGTTGATGACGTTCTTTATTCTTCTGATCAACAAATCTCATGAAACAACAATGAATCTGTTGCCCGTGTAGCCTGATATATTTTAGTCCTCTGTGCCATAGAGCTCTATTGTTGTCATTGACATTGACACTGACATACTCACACACACATTGCAGTTTATTTTGACTCAGTCCCACATCCACTGTCCATTAGCAGTGGTGGAAAGGAATAGAGTACATTTACTCAAGTACTCTGCTTAAGTGCAGTTCTTATGTACTTGCACTTTACATCAGTATTTCCATGTTGTGTTTTTGGAAATTACTGAGCCTACAGGCAAGGTGGAGCAGTCAGAAAGCACTGATAGAAAGACTTACACCGTGTTGGTTTTGGTTGTTTCATGGGATTTGTTGACAGTAAGGAAAAATAAAGGATATTGCCAGCCTTCACTTTGAACCGACGTATCCACGTCAAATGAATCATGGTTTCTTGGCATTTTTGCCATTTAAAACAGCCATTGTTGAATTTCTGTCTCATGCCCGTGGTGTTCTTAATGTTTATGAAAATGAATTTCACGTTTGAGAAAATGATGTTGTTACTGTTGTCTTAAGATATTCTCATTGGCTTAATTGAATTCAAACATACTCCATTCATTTTGTGTTTACATTCCAAAACTACATGAAGGTTTTGAAGCCATTAAACTGGTGTGCCGAAGTCTGTTCACCTTATTTTCTCCCAACCTAAACTGCAACCCCAACCAGTTAACTCTGCCACACCTCATCCTTTAATACTTCAGTCATGGCAGAAAATATTTCAAACAGATTATAGATTATTTTATGTTGTTAAGATGGAGTAGGACTTGAAGTGCTCTTTTTCAGATGTTCTCTGTGGTGTCTATGAATGTTATCTCACCTTTTACCTTTTGCAACATCTTTTTTTGCTGTAAAGCGATCCACTAAATTTGTGGATTGTGCATTATAGAGGACGATAACATTATTATTTTGTCTGTTTATGGTAATAATAAACCGTTGATTTGTGGACAAAGCATAATTGTCATTAGTATACATTTGTACTCACTGCATTGTTTGTCTTGTTTCAGGTCTAATCTGGAGCTGGAGTTGAGAAAAGAGCGAGAGCGAAGGAGTGAGTATCATTTTGACACGGCGTCCAGACAGCCCAGCACTCCTCGGAAGGAGATGAGACACCCAGAGAACATACCAAAAGTAAACGTGTGGTCATAACTGTGCAAAATTAAAGATTAGTTCTTGTCTACTTTGCCCTGATGCAGTATTTGCATATTTTACCAACAGTGTCTCCCAGAATCCCCATCAGTCAAAAAGGACAATGACCAGTTACACGCAGGAGCAGAGGACAAAACAAGTCTGAGCTCCAGCTTGTAAGTAAATTTAAGAACTACAGATTTTAGAAAAGATATAATTATTTTTTTCTGTTATTCATTTATTTATTCATGTCCTCCTTTTAAGGTCCTTGTCACACCATGAGGATGAACAGGTGAGGTCTAAGATGTACAAATTCACTGCATTCATGTAGTTTGTTTTGTTACTATGCAAATAAGAACTGAAGTAACAGCTGTTATTGTAGTGCTATCAATGTGTATCAATGGGATATTTCAAAAATCCCACATTGGCTATAATTAAGATTTAATATTAATTGATTTTCTGCAGGACGAGTCATTTGTGGAGATCAGTCAGCCTTCTGTCTGTACCATGTGTGAGGAGGACGACTCCCTCCTCAAGACAAAGGTACAAGGATGGAACATTATTCTGACCCATGCTGGTTCAACTCTTTGTTTTTCATTAAGATTTTATAATATTTAGTGCCACTATAAAGCAGAAGAGCGTGTTTGGAAAATCTGTGTCAGTATTTTAACTTACAGATGTTTTTATAGGGAAAAATAAGCAAAACTAAACTGACAACCGTTTAAATCTTCCATTCAATTTGATAAACAAATGGGGTTTTTAGATAAATTATAATATCTTTTAAGGTGAGGCGTTATCACATTACATGGCAGGCCTCCCCACGATGGACAGTTAAAGCAGCATGAAAACACCAAATGGTGTCCTTTTTTTATCTTCAGTTGGATGAATGCAGATGCTGCATAGTTTTAATACTATGTACTTGTCTATAATCAACTGAAAATAAGAGTTATGTTTTTGTTATCTCAGAATGAGCCTTTTATATCTACGCATGTTTCTACAGTAGCCCAGAACTGACAAACTAAACACTCGCTCTTGATAGGGCGTTTCTGCAGCCACCATAGTTTCTCCTTCACACTTGGAACAGCAAAGCAAGAGGAGGAGTTTGTAATCTGCAACTACACCACTAGATGTCAATAAATCCTACACACTGGTCATTTACAACTTTTGGATTCAACCAAGATTTTTAAGGTTAATTTTACATCCCTGTGTGTTATAATCCTGTTTTTCTTTCTCTAGAAACAGTGTAAGAACTGCAGTGGGGTTTTCTGCGAGAGCTGTGTGTCCAACGAGCTGCCTTTACCTTCCTCCATTCTCCCAGAGATTGTGTGTACCGCCTGCTTCTCTCTGTTGCTCCAACAATACGCTTCAACACCGACATGAAACAACTTGGCATTTTACAACAAGACACAATGATCAGACACACGGAGACCCGAGGCATTCATCTCTAAAACTGGCACTGCAAAAATGCACTTTTTGACTTCATGACTCAAGACGTTGAATGATGAAAAATCTGATGAAGTCCTGCGAGGTTCTGAACTTGCAGTATTTTAGTTACTTTAAATTACTAACATCCAAATATGCCATTGAGAGCTCTTTGGATGCATGTTTTCATTTTTTTCAAAAACAGTTGAAGCTGTACTTCTTCATTAGTATTTAAGTGAAAACCTGCATTCAAAAAGCTGAAAAGGGCACCTGGATTATAAAAAGACAACTTGAATCATCTCACGCATTTAAAAACTGACTTTCCACTGAGTGGATTATTGATTAAAAAGTCAACTGACAATATTTTAAACTTCACTTTTAAAGGATGAAAAAGGAAAACTTTTTTTACACTTACACACAGTAAAATTGTTCAAAACAGTCTTAAATACACATTCATTGGTAATACACTCAGGCTAAAGTAGTTCAGAAAATTGTAAAGCTATAATTCAGAATTTAAAACCAGGAAAAGAAAAATATTGTTTTTTTTAATCACAATGTGATGATAACCAAAATCCTGCCCTGCAGGACTATATCTAGTTTCCATAACATGATATCAATATTTATTGGACATATCATCCAGCTTTGGTGTTCAGACCGTAGAAGAGAGTTGATTTTGCTGTTCAGTCTTTATGTGAAAGGAAATGGTTCCACAGTTTGGTCAGTGTGTGATATTCTCTTTCTTGTTTAGAGTTAGAGGAAAAGATTGACACCACAGAGACGTCTGTAGGTTCAATATGAAGCTGCAGTCAGCCGCTGGTTAGCTTAGCTTAGCCCAAAGACTTGAAACAGCTGGCCCGGCTTTGTCCAAAGGTAACAAAATCCACCCACCAGCACATCTAAAGCTCACTCAGGGGTGGGTGAGGTGTGGGACTGCCAGGAGCAGTCACTTCTAGAGTCTACAATTAATTAGTCAGGCAGATTTTGTTATCTTTCGACAGAGCTAGCAACTTCATATTTACCATACAGACATAAGGGGATTACCCGGAATGTCAGTCTATTCCTTTAAGTTTACAAAACTGGGTGTAATATTTCTTTACTGCAGCTGTTTTCTCTATTAGTTAGAAGTGGCATTAACAAAATGGCTTGAAATCATCTCTCGTTGACATCACAGTGAATCTTGAAATCCAACATTCAGATATTTAGATTCTAGTCTTTTCTCTGGATAATCAAACTTCTTTTCTGGGCGTTGTAACATATTATGGCACTTTTAAATGCATGACTCTCTACCTGACCGGTCTGAAGTGGGCATATCGGTGCATCTTTATAACCGCTATTTTAATGTTTTGTTGATTTATATGAAGAAAAATTAGATGCTCAGTAAAACTAGTGACACATTTAGTCGTTTAGTCGTTGAAGCTAACTAACATGCGAGATGATGAAAATGCTTCTTAGATAAACAATAAACTTTTATAAAATTTTATGTATGTGTATGACTGGATTATTTGAACCTGGATTACATTTTTGTGCAGCATCCTAAATCAGGGAGCATAAAGAGCTCATATGTGCAGGATATGATTTGTTTTATTGTATTCAGAAACATTTTGCAGATAAGAGGTGAAAGTGGGACACCCACACAATTAGTTTTTCCCATTCAAAGAAACTTACCACTCACTCACGAGTTGTACCTTGCAGGAGATCAAGTGAGTAATTAATCATAAAATAATTGAAAATTTCTAAATTTTGAACCCTTTTTTCTAGATTTGATTGGCTCACATAGCTCCAGTGTCATCACAATTTGGATGTTTATTAACCAATGTGGTCCTGACATACCAATTTACCTGCCAAGGATAGTAACCGTCACTCTGTACATCAAGTTTTTAATGAGACTGGACTCTGAAAGCCAAATTTTTTCATGACGTTCAGATGTTTCTCAAACATAAATTAAGTTAACAATGAGGCCTGTAGGCTAGTTTGTTAGTTTGATTAATTGCTTAATAAATTAAAGTGTTGCACACACACAGAATTATTAATGATTCAGATTCTGGAGGAGACAAGTCATAGTGATAAGACATATTCTGTTTAGACACATTTTCTGCGTGGTTATTTATTGGAAGATGATGTTGAACAAAACATTCCTAGTACATGTTTTGAACAACATTATTCAAAAAGAAGACATTATGATATCTTGACTCTTAAGTAGTTGCGTAGTAGTTGAGACAATTAAGACACCAGGAATGTTTATTTTTATGATGTCAGGCTGGAAAATAAATACAATAGCTCTGCGTATTTGTTTGGCATCTGTGTGTCAGCATTCACCTACAGAAGAAAATCCAACATGTTAAATCACATCTAGAGGAGAGTTCAACTTTGTGTTTGTGCGAGAAAACTAGTAAACATTTGTCCTGTTTAAAAGAGCAAGATTTTAAAACTGAAAGGAAAGTGGCACAGAGACAAACAAGTGTTCTTGTTTCTTCCATAATAAGCTAGAAATTCACAGCTGGTGGGTTGTAACTTCTCACCTTCCATCAGATTCTGGTACAGAGTTCAGAAATAACTCGATGTATCTTTCACCTAAAAATCAGAGAAGGTTCAAATGTTAAGTGAAACTTTCACAGTGACTAATGAAGAGCAATAATTATTATATCATTTCATATTGTAACATAATGTAATAACAGATCAGTATGAGGGGGAGTTATGGAAAATGAACCGCCTGCTCGTGACTCCACTGGTTCTCTTCCACAGTCGCCATGTTGAACCGCTATGTCCTAGTCCTTCATACATAATCCATATTTATAATCACATGCCACTTGAAATTATAACATTCAGTATACTGAACTCAACACCGGAACTCACCAGGGCTGTGTGCTCCAGGAATTTAACAATCTTACAGGGTGGTGCTCAGAGAACAAAACACTGCTCCACATGGAACTTTTCTTGACCATTTTATTTTAGCCATTTCTAATTTAAATCTTTGAATATTTGTCCATACATGTTCTATGTGTAGCATGCAGGGGCATTTCATTGTGCAATCCTGTATTGTATATTAACAATAAAGCTGAACGTTGCTGTAGAAACACGGCGGTTCAACATGGTGGAGTGTGTGGAAGAGGACCCTTTGGTGTCTGTAGATATAAAAGGTTTGTTTTAATGTGACAAAAAAACATAACAATTCTTATTTTCAGGTGATTATACACTAATGAAAACATAGTTACGCACATTATATACCTTTGTGCCGTTTTCTGTAAATACAGCCCCCTAAATCTGACACACTGGTCCTTTAAGGCTTTGCAGAAAGAGAGTACTATGTTTTCAAACATGCCTATATCTGGTCCTGGTGTTTAAGGCTCTCCAAATGGTCTCACCTATGTGCTGTCTGTCTCTGGACATGGCAGCCAAGGCATCCTGATGGCTGCTGAAGTAAACGTCAGCCTCTCCGCTCGGCCTGCCGTCAGAGCCGCATTCAATCAGGATCTTGGACACAACCAGAGGAGAGAAGAACTGCGAGAGAAAAACAAACATTTTAAAACGATGTGTAGGTGGCCTCTAATGCAGCGACACAGCCATCTTCAACATCTTGATTTTTTTTTTTTTTTTTTTACCTTAACAACATCTTCTCCGGACACATGGAAAGGAAGTCCTCTCATATGGATGTAATGTGACAGAGGCGAGCTCTGAGGCCAGCCTGATGGAGCAGATATGTCAGTTTTTAAAATTTGTTCACATACAGCAAAAATATCAAGTATCTATAAAGGATCTCCCCACTTCTACCCTAGTCGGTGTATTATTTTGACTTTCAAACTCTAAAATGAGCTCTTAAATCCCCTCACGTGTTTTGGGGTTGGTCCTCCTGTATGCTGACTGAGGACTGGTGTGAGCAGGAGCTGAACCCTTCCTCGAATGAATCTCATCACTTCTGCTGGGAAACAGCTCAATGTATCTGGAAATGCAAACAGCGGGGAAATGAGCAACACAAATATGATAAGCAAGTGAAGGAAGAGTTTGCTAGTGTTTGGACAGTATCTTTAGCTACTTCCTGTTTGCCGGAAATGCAAGACACTCTTGACACAGGATTATAAAGTTGGTCCAGGCTCTAATGTGAGCATGTGAAGCATCCTACCTGTTTCCGATGAGCTCTCTGTCTCTCTGCAAAGCTTCATCTGCTGCTTGTTGAGAAGAAAATTGCACAAAGGCCTCTCCAGTGTTTCTTCTCTGGTAGTCTGTGACAATGGTGATCCCATTTTCCACTATATCCAAACCTGAAAGACACAACACACATTCTCAATTTCGCTTTTGTCATTAAACAAAAAAAAGTCCAACTTTCTATGCTGTGTCCCTTTGTTTGTCATTCTAACTCTTTCGTTTTCGTAAAATCATCCTCCATTCAGGAGCGGATTCATTTATTACTATTACTTCCATTTACACTGTACATGTCCGCTGAAAATCACGTACTTTCAAATTTGGTGATTTTGATTTAGAATGTTTCTGATTAAAATTAGAAAACTCTGATTTCTTAGCTAAATACATTTTTTTAAAACACTTTTGGAATGGCTTGAAAATGCATAATCACAAAGCTGAAAACGGCTGCTTTTCTGAGCTCATGAAAAGTTGATTTAGTAGAGATATGTGATTCTCACAGAACAGCAACACTACAAATACATGATGATCTTATAGAATATGATGCACTGCTGTATATAAAAAAGTATATAAAGTAGCTACAATCAGCCGTAAACATCTACCACAGTTAAATGCAACACAGACATTAATGCAGCAGGAATATTAATCCAAATCCATATTTTGATACTTTAAGTACATTTTGCTGATAATACTTACATACTTTTACTTAAGTAAGATTCTGAATGGTTTACCTGAAAAGAACTGGCCTATGTCGGACTCAGTACAGCTGTAGGGGAGACCTCTGAGCCGCACCACGCCGTCATCAGCTGGAACCTGGACGGCTTTCTTCAGGATGACTTCGGCATCACTGTTGGACACTTCAAACACTGCAACAACACAGAAAGGAGGACATGAGCATGTTTTTAATCATTTAAGTGGGTAAGTTGTTATTTGCTGTACATTACATTCTTAAGAAAGGCTCTGTTCGAGAGTGCCAGTAAGCCAATGACAGTGTGACAGTGATCCAGCATGAACAATAGCAGGACCTTGAAACTGAGGCAGCTAAATGGAACCAAGCAACCACTAATCTCATCATTTACCACAGATGTAAATGATGGCATATGAAAAAGGTCTTTGTGAAAAAGTCCAATCAGCATCTGTATGAACCTTCAACATAACGTGGGCCGAGGTACTGTCGATGCTTCTCCAGAGCTTTGCTGACATCCTCCTCGTGCTCCATCTCGATGAAGGCTTGTCCCGACGGCCTCCCCATCCTGTTCAAAGTGAGATGGATCCCCTTCACTCCATCGCGGATCCGACATTCTGAAAGACAGGAAAAATATGTTACTTTGGTGCATTTTTTATGTTGGGAAATGTAAAATTGTTACAGCAAATGTCACATTTTCATAGTACAGTGTAGTAGTGAGTAGAGGTGTGACATTCACTGTCTGACCATTATAAAGACTGTTTCCAAATCTAAACTCTCACCTGAAAAGAACTGGAGGAGGTCCTGAGCCGAGCATGACCACGGCAGACCTTTCACCTGCACGATGTACACCTCCTTCTTCTCTGGTTCGGAGTCAGACTGATAGGCCGGCAGTGGTGGGTATTCATCTTCACAAGGTTCTCCTGGCTGGAGCACAAAATGTCAAACTGATTATAGCCAGAAAAATTGCTGAAGACACCACAAAGTCGATCACCATCAGTTCCAAAGGTTTATGTGTGTCAGTTATTTGGTGGTGATTTGACTAAACACAGCTTTATTCAGGAATATGTACCATGGAAGCATAATCTAAACTAAAAGCTCCACCCCAACAGTCAAACAACAAAATCCTGCGTTCACATTTATGCATGAGTCATAATAACCTAATGATATAATAATATGATACCAGTCACAGGGTACATTTTTCTGCATCGAGTACATGGTTACACACTGTTCCTACAGTAATATTTTCAATGCAGGACTTTGACAAATTGGTATTAGTACTTCTACTTAAAGGTCCAGTGTGTCAGATTTAGCGGCACCTAGTAATGAAGTTGCCTCTCACCCTCACCCTCTCTTTTACAAACATGTAGGAAAATCTCTGGCTGCCAAATTCACATTAAAAGAAAAAGGCTGTCTGTTTGGTTTGTCTGCTCTGGGCTACTGTACAAAAATGGCGAACTCCGTGGAAGAGGACCCGCTATCTCTGCAGATATAAAGGGCTCATTTAAAGACAACAAAAACCACAATGATTCTTATACTCAGGTTATTATACACTAATGGAAACATACTAATTAATATTATATTCCATTGCTGCCAATAAATACTTCCCCAACACTGCCTAACTGTAAAATGTTTCTAAACAACTAACTAATTAAGTGACTTGCCTTGGTACAGAAGCTGTACTGACTGGTTTTCACTGCAGACTGGAGCTGACAGAGTCTCTGCAGACACATTGTCCGGGTTGTTGATGTCCATGTTCGCTGCTGAATGAACCCACACCTGCTTGTCAACACGCCGCCTCTTGTTGTGAGCCCCGTCGATAGCGTTAGCTGCCTGGCTGCGACACACCGCTGCAGTAAAAACAACAGAGATTTACTGTGACCAGACATTTCAGGTCCGTTTCTCTTTGAATGTAGCTAGTTGCCTCAGCTAGCTGCCGGCTTAGCGTGAAGTTGAGAGGCTGAACTGACTCACGTGGGTCAGTCAAGGGCAGTGCTCGAGAGTTTTTAGTGCTGTCAACTTCCGGTTAACTTCCGGGTTGATGACGTTACAAAACTAATGAACGCGCGTTTCATGATTTGGAAATAATATTAAAAATAAAAAAAACTTAACTCTAGTCAACTTTTTACCATTTCCAGGGTTTTTAACTATATCTCATTATCTCTTAGGCTTAGTTGTCCTAAAATATATATTTTAAAAAGTATTGTATATAAAACAAATTTTAGATTTTATCTGTTATTAAAAATATTACTAAAATATTTTTCTTTCTTTTTCTTAATTTATTAGTAGACTAAGGGGAAGATATGGGTTGGTTGTCACCACTAACTCTGTTAACTTTACAGAGGTCCGCTCCATCAAGTACTTCCTCTCTATCGCTCTTGTTAATGTTTTGTGTACAGCGCCACCTAGCGGTTCGGACGCCATAAAAATCGCCATAACATCTTCATATCATATAAATTAAATGGTTTTCAATCCTCCAGCTCACCCAGTCACACAAAGGGACTCCACTTCAGGTTTTAAGGCATCAGCACAAAGATGTTTATCAAGAAAAAACTTGATACTTGAAACTGCTATTGCACCTTGGAGACATAAACTTAGTTTTGGTTTTAGCTGTAGCAGGAGTTTAATTAGGTTATATTATGAATGTAGCCTGATATAAAAGCTGATTATTATACTGTAAATTGTTGCATGTTAAAATTAGCCTATAACTTCAGTACAGTATCATCAGCATCATCATGATGGTTTAACAAACTATATTGTATGCAAACAGTAAGTAATGAGATATTTGTTCACAAGGACCTGTGTCACTCAACAATTGAGCAATGACAGCGAAATATTTCTTCAGTCTACAATACTTCAGTCTACACTAAATATATGTATATATAAAAAAGGTCTATCCTAAGGCATTTACATGCATCAGTTTCTGACTCTGGGAAAGGAGGAAAAACAGTAAAATTGTATGTATGACCTATCTCTAGAAACAAATTGCACAGATTTAGGCTATTCTATGTGATCTCCTTTTGATAACAAATATAATAACTACTGTATTATTGTTTACTTCCATTCACTGAGCTTCCCCTGAAACTGTTTGGAGACACCATGGGGAGGTCCACGTCCCATTTTGAAAACCTCTGTGACATACAGTATGTCTGACAAACACAACGTGATACAATGTGATATAGACAGACAATGAGGTCAGAATAAAGTTTTAATTGTCTTTCAAAAGTAAACAATCGAAAACAATTAGGTGTAAATGTTACAGTTTCAACCCTGTGATGAGCTGGCGACTTGTCCAGGGTGTACCCTGCCTCTCGCCCAGAGTCAGCTGGGATAGGCTCCAGCCCCACCATGACCCTGATGAGGACAAGCGGTTACAGATAATGGATAGATGTTACAGTTTCACTGTACATCTATGGTTGACAATTCCAACAATATGCACATGTGTTCATATGCTCAGGATATGCCATTCATCATTTACTAACATTTATCCTTGAAAGTATTAATAGAAAACATGTTTGCTGCTTCATTCATGGATGACATGGTGTTTGTAAAGATTGTAACATGTTGAGGAAATCAGGAACAAACTTAGAGAAATTATGCAATCTGATTAATACACTTCATTTGATGTGACTGACATTATTCTGTCATTAAAGGTGACAGAGATTAAACTACAAGTCATAGGCTCTCTGAGTTATGAATATATGCTCAAAAACTATTAAATGGTGAAATGCTTCTGAGTTGTTTTCTATCTAGATATAATCTGCTTCAGTTTTCAACAATAAGGCTGCACTGTGAGTGATGTGACCACAAGATGGAGCTCAGCTTATTTATATATGTATTAATATACTGCTGTTTCAAATGGAAAAGAGGACATTCAGAAAAATAAAATCACTGCAGTTTGACTCTTGTGATTCTTTTCACTCTGATTGTTCTTCATCTTTTGATCTTCTTAAGATTATTATTAAGATTTTGCTTCCTTAAACTAATACAGGGGTTCTGTGTTTCTCAAGCAAGTATGTGTCCTTTTAGCACCAACATACTCTTGTTCAGTGTTCAGTAAAGGTTTGACAAGTTTAAAGAAAACCTCCTTGTTTGTCTTTTAGTATCTGGTGTTCAGTCTTTGTCAAATCAAGTGCAATGACTTCCACACAGACAGTACACAGGTCACAGACAAGAGACTGTCAGACTGTTTATTGACTCCCTGCCTGCCTTTCTGCGTGTTTCTGCTTTCTTTCTGATATGCACACCACAGGGGTGTATGGTTATTGTAAGGGATGATCAGAAACCTACAGAGAAAAAGAAAAAGAAACATGTGAAAGAAATCTGTTTCAGCTGCAAAAAACACTTCCTCACTCTTTTGTAATCTGTTACCAAGCCTTAACCCCAAAACATCCATCAACACACAATGTAGTGGCGTAAGCTTCCAGTGTAACATTTGAGATGTTAACAGTCAGCTTTGATTATCTGTGTTTCAGGGTATTTTGTCTTATCTTCTATACTCTGTAATTTGATACACGACCTGTAACTCAAGTAGTCCTCAGTTGTGTTCTAATCTGATATTTCAGAAAAGGAACTATAATTTTAAGTTATTTTAAGTTAACTGTAAAGCATTTTAATTTAAAGTATCTACTTGTTATTGTACTTGTACATGTTTTGACTAATTTAATCTTATTAAAAGTGAAAGCAAGCTACCCAGAGCCTACCACTGCTTTTTACCCCAACTGCACACATGTAGGCCTATGCTTTATGATGATCCAATAATGATGAGGGTGCTTACTCCTACTGCACATATTGTGTCCACCACTAAACGACAGGCAGTGCTGAATTTGTTGGTTGGTAGCAGTCTGTATATATACTGTATACCTATATATAGGTGCCAAAGGTGTCAGTGTAGGTACTGTGTGTGAGTGCACGTGTACGAGTGACTATCTGTGTATGTACTGTATGCATGCACAGTGTTATACAAATGTCTTATCTTCATATGTATGAAGTGTATTTTGTCCTATAGCAAACAACTTTATTTATGTTGTTTATGTTTATATATATATTTATTTTAATAAAACAAGAACCTTGAGAGAACCTCAACAAGCAACAACATGAGACTGGTTCATGTTGATTGGTTTATTTTAATTTTCAAATCATTCAGCTCTTATGAGTTAAATATGAAAAATCAAGTAATTCCTCCAGGATGGATCTTTAAAATGGCTTATTAAAAAGAGTATAAAATCGTCAATGAAAAGGCTTCCAAGTGAAAAAAAAAAAAAAAAAAAACTCCACTTAGTCGACCTTAAAAGAAAAATATCAGTCTACCTTAAAAATTAAAATCGAGGGGCTCGGTCAAGTGTTCTGAATGACGTAGCCGCCGAAGATTGGCTGCATTTGCGAGATATGCAAATGAGGGGGTGGGCTTGTTGGAACGAGTAGGTGACGTCAGTTCCCCCGTTCGCATAGAGCGAAACAAACATGGCGACAGACTCGAGTGGACTGGGGTTTACGCTAACTTTATTCGTATTTTCTTGTGTTTTTGCGGGCAGGCAGGCCGAGGCGGTGGTTTCGGAGTCAAGGGGCGACACTCGGATACTCGGCGTGAGACTGGAGAACAGCACCAGGCCGGCCGAAACCACTGAGAAAGGGGTTATTCAGGTGACCGAGGGCAGCAACTCCTCCTTCAGGTTCTACGGGCTCCACTTGTCCCCGGACAGCTCGAAGCTCATCGGCTTCATGGAACTTTACTCCAGCGAAAAAGAGGATGATGATTTCGGAGCACTCACGGTCCCATTCAATAGGACTTGTCCCGAACTTACGAAGGATATTGTAGTGTCGGGGCCCATGGAGGTAAGCAATCAAAACACCTCCGGTGTGGTCAGGCTCAAGATCAAGCAGCTCCGTAAGAGCGAGGTGGTGAAGGTGTTCGGCTTGTGCGTCCGCGACAAGGAGGAGAAAGAGCCGAAGTGGTACCTGCTGGACGATAAAGACGGCAGACTGCGGGTGGTGGAGGAGAAAAAGTCCTTGCTGCCCATCTGGCTGCAGATTATCCTCATCTCCTTCCTGCTTGTGCTGTCCGGCATGTTCAGCGGGCTCAACCTGGGGCTGATGGCGCTGGACCCGATGGAGCTCCGCATCGTGCAGAGTTGCGGCACGGAGAAGGAGAAGAAGTACGCGCGGAAGATCGAACCCATCCGCAGGAAGGGCAACTACTTGCTGTGCTCGTTGCTCCTCGGTAACGTCCTGGTCAACACCACACTCACCATCCTCCTGGACGACCTCACCAAGTCCGGGATCGGCGCTGTGGTCGCCTCCACAGTCGGCATCGTTATTTTCGGAGAGATCGTCCCGCAGGCACTGTGCTCCCGTCACGGTCTGGCAGTCGGTGCGAACACCATCCTCGTCACCAAATTGTTCATGCTGTTAACTTTCCCTCTGTCGTGGCCAATCAGCAAGATCCTCGACTACGTCCTGGGCCAGGAGATCGGCACTGTGTACAACCGGGAGAAGTTGGTGGAGATGCTGAAAGTCACCGAGCCGTACAATGACCTGGTGAAAGAGGAGCTCAACATGATCCAAGGCGCGCTGGAGCTCAGGACCAAAACAGTAGAGGATGTCATGACGCCGATCAGCAACTGCTTCATGATCCACAGCGACACCGTGTTGGACTTCAACACCATGTCCGAGATCATGGAGAGCGGATACACGAGGATACCTGTGTATGAGGGCGAGCGGTCTAACATCGTGGACATCCTGTTCGTCAAGGACCTGGCCTTCGTTGACCCGGACGACTGCACCACCCTGAAGACCATCACCAAGTTCTACAACCATCCGGTCCACTTTGTCTTTCACGACACTAAGCTGGACTCCATGCTGGAGGAGTTCAAGAAAGGTTTGTGGGAATCTAATGGTGTTAGAGACACTTCTAACAGGAGGATGATGAAAAAACAGGGAGAGTCAGGTGGAACATCTTACCTCCTCACTTCATAGTTTAGGGTCTGTCGAAGTTATTTTTGAGGCTTTAGTTTGTAGTAGTGTGTGTGTGTGTGTGTGTGTGTGTGTGTGTAAAGACCACTGCCTGTCTCTCCTAGTATCACAGTGATTATCTAAACCTTTCCCTTTGTCAGATCAGTGCAGGCAAATCAAACATCAACGTGAGAGGACGTGCAGGTCTTCAGTATCACTGTGTGTTCCGTCTGGTTTGGCGAGCGGTCGGGCTGTGTTTTAAACAAAGAGGTTATAGCTGAGCTTGACCTTTGACCTCTTTGTGCCAAGCAATAAAATAATCTTGGGGACCAGTGATGTCTGGATTCATCCTGCCAGCAACACAGTATAGAAAAGCCCCAAAATGTTTGTTATTGCTGGTAGATAAGTGAGGGAATGTGTCAGTCAGTGTGTGTGTCAGGGTGGTTGTGGGTACTGTGTGCATCAGGCATGTTATTAGGAGACTGTCTCTGTCGGCGTTGTGTCTTATTAGTTTTAGATTTGAATCTTCAGTTTGTAGACATTCACAGTAGGATTGCCACAGTCTAGAGTCAGCGCTCATAAAGGTAAGAAATCCAGCGTTTTTTAATCCAACGCTGTGTTTGGGACAAACACACTCAGCTGAGAAGTTGTGTTGAGGCTTCATCAAATGTAACCTCTGATAGATTTGTGATTGGTGATATCAAAAGCACTTCCCAGTTTCACTTCCCTCTCTTGCTTTGCTGCTTTTCCTCTTTCAACACACACACACACGCATACACACACAGAAATACGCACACATGTGCACACTTCTTCTCTCAAGAGGACGTACCAACACTGACGCCATCCCCCGCAGGGATGTATTTTTCCTTTCTCAGGCATCTCGTCTCAAGGTCACAGACAGTAGACACACTCACACACAAACACTTTTGTGTGTCTATATCCGAGCACAGTAAGGAATGACTGATTGTCCTTCTGTCTCTATAGTAGCATCAGAAACTGGTCAAATTTGACTGATCTTTGTTGGCAGCTTTATGTTTACACTGGTATGATTTTGTCTCACTAAATGCATCTCGACAGAATAACGTAATCCACATCTTTCACAGTCACTTTGTCTTTATCTCTGATCAGCCGCTGTAGATTGACTCTTGAGCTTCTGTAGCTGTGGCGCTCAGCGTGTGTGATATTTGGCCAAGAAATGGCTGTGCGGCTTGTCTTCAGCTTGGCTGCTGTGGTGGGAGGGTTTGGCTACAAGCTGCAGTGCTCTCACACACACACGCATGCACGCATACACACGGCTGCACAGAGAGCTGAAAACAGTCTACATTGGCTTAACACTTGGCAGAGAGATTCTCTTATACTTATACTGTTGCCGTGTATAAAGTGTTGAATTTGAGAGTTATTGTGATGGCAAAGTCCTCAGCGCCTCTTCTTGCTGCTAGTCTCATTTATAGGAAATAAACATGTCCACAAAATCTGTGGATTTCTGCAATATTCTGTAAAGAGAGGTCCTTAAATCTGACACACAGGACACATTTTAAGTGTATAATTTCAGAGCAGTCCATCTAAACGTAGTCAGCACTTACAGTCAGTTCATGAAATCTTGCTATGTAAACACGTTGTTGAACAAATATTAGTATAGCAAGGCATGGAGCCAGTGCCATATTGTTCACGTGAAGGAACTCCAAAGAGAAAAAAGAAACATGTAAATGCATATCTCCATGTTTGAGTGAGCACTTCACGTAGAGACGAGATACAGCACTATGAATGTAGTAAAAGAGTTACAGGGTTGGTAGCTGTGGTGAGTCTTTGAAGTATCTCTTAGCTGGTTGCATGCGAGAGCACATCTTATCTACTTCTTGTTATTTCTGTATTATCGTCGAGCATCTTGCAGACTTCTAGATCCTCTGCAGTGATCATTTTAATTTTAACGGCCACAGGAAATCAAACATACTGATATAGTAATTGCTTTCTGACAGCGTTTGACACATAGTCATGCAAGTAGTGCAGAAACATAGCAACGAGTACCTCCATGCCAAAGAATTTGCAAGCCTCCTTGCTGGGACCATGTCGATGTGGTAAATGCACAGGCTTGATTGGACGCCGGGCCCCCCTGCCTCTACTCTGACCCGACTCCCCGCTCACATCTCAAGTTCCTCTCACTTGCCGCTTGGCATCAGTTACCACGGTGATGGCATCCAACAGCGTCAGTGTACACACAGCTTTCTTTAGGTTTTGTGTTTACATAATCAGATTTGCGGTTCGGATGAATTGAAAGTAATGAAGGTCATCAGGACTGTATATTGTGACATTTCTTTTTCACTTGGTGTGTGTGTGTGTGTGTACTCAACAGCCTTTTCAGTCAACACGATGTGACCTTTCAGATAGTCTATGAAGTGACCTTATTAGATGTGATGAAATTTTACGACACGCTGACTCTCATCGCAGGAAATAGAAACAGAAGACTTCAAAGAAAAAGCGAAAATCTGTAAGCAAGGAAACTTTATTTTGATATGTATGAGAGGATGTGGATTATGATTTACTAAAATTCCTTCTTGTTTGTCTTTTAATTTAAATTGATAGAAAATATCAACTGCACAGGATTTGTGCCTCTCATGTACTCATCGTTACACGCAGGGAGGTTTCAATTCGTGAAAACTGGACTACAAAACAGGCCTAATTTAGAAAACACACAAACACAAGTGAACCATGAATTGACTGGAGGCACATTGCACTCTGTCAACAGACTGTCACATGCTGTATTCTCAAGTAGTGTGTTATATCAGCCTACAATGTGGCCTCAGGGCCTCAGCATCCTTTAAGTAATAGCACAGAACAAGACAAAAACACGGAAGGCATTTTTTCCTCTGTTTTTTACAGGCTTAACCATTTTTGTCTTGTCAATGGTGCTAATGAAGCCACAGCACACACACAGTGCTGTTGTACATAAAAAAGCAGAAAGCTAGTAAATTAATCCATCAGCTGATTTATGGACCAAATAAAGTCCTGTGTATTCTGAGAAAAGAATCGACAGATATCTTGATCGTGAAAATAATCACAGCCTCGTGGATATCCATCGTGGTCTTAGTGTTGTGCATTTGTTAGTTATATAACCATAATGTACAGGGGTCGACACCAAGCTGCTCTTTGGGCAAGTAGCTGGGATGTTTTACTTGCCCAAAATAGAAAATGTAAAGAAATTAAATCAAGAGAGATTTGGAGAATTACTATAATTTATTAAGTATTAACGTTCAGACTCGTCAGGAACAACATAAATCTCACCAAAAGCATCTTAGTTAGTCTTTCCTCTGTCCTAATATTTGCCAACTCTGGTTTGGCCACAATAAACCCTGAATTTAGCAAGTATGAGCCTCTACACACTGTTTCCCTGTTGCCTTTCTCTCATTTTCAGACCGGCTCTGTAGGTTATCTTTTGCCATTTTGCTTCGTAGCCCTGCAGTATTTGTGTTTCATTGTTTGTTTCTGTTTGGTTTTAGTACCTGTTTTGCCTTACACTTGGCTAGTTGTGGGTGGTTGGTGGAACAGTTTAAGCCAAAAGGAATGCGGCCTCCGATTATTCCACTGCAAAGTGCGTTTGAGATCGAAGCTGCCACACAGTCAGAAACAAAGTCACTGATTGGCTGACAACAACATCAACAACAACTACAACTACTATTTCTCTGATGCAAGAATCATTTTTGCAAACAGGGTTTCTGTTGTTTAGGCATCCTGGTTATTGTTGTCGATATTCAGGTTGTAGTTAAGTAACCACTTTTTTTTTGCACTGTTTATTATAATCTGTGGAACTACATTAACGACATTACAGCTGCACACTTCCTCAGCCTCTCAGGAAATGAACAAGCTTGTGTTTTGTTTGTGGTTGTCAGGACTGTCTGCATTGTCTGCCGTTTATCAGTGTTAGAGTACTTATCTGACCACCCCACCCAACTTTTAGGACCCGTTTCTATGCGCTACGGTTTAATGACAGTTTGTCTGTTAGGTAGCACTATATCTGAAAAACTTCACAGCACATTTCAGTGAAAAGAAGTTCACAACACCCCGTTCAGACAAACATTGTGAGATAAGTCAGTATTTTCATTCAGTCATTTCGTAGACTAAACGATTACTCAGCTAATCACGATGTGGTTGAAAGCTCTAGGAAATGCTAGTAATTTAAGTGGACTGAAGTGAATTCATATTTTTTTGTAAGATCCTTTGTGTTAGTTGCAGCTGTAGTGATAATACACTTTATTTTTGAACATGCAGCACTACAAAACACAGCAGAGTATGGCAATGATCTGATCTGGTTTATTTCTTTATTTAATCCATTTTTAACTCTTCATGTTGTCGTGTGTTCTCACAAACCGGCCTCAATAACCTTTGTACCCTGACACACACACAAACGCACACCAACTAACTTAATCAACCCTCTCTCTGTTACCATTCTTGTGACACTCCCTGTGTGGACACACACACACACACACACACACACACACGTATATACATCCATTTGCACAGCTACACATCAGAGCACCTTTATTTACTACATTCCTTCTTCAGCCCGTCGCCTGAACGCTTAATCTCATCTGAACCTAATCTCAGTTCTAATCTCAACCTTTAACCCAAATCCTAACTGTGAACCTGACTCTTTAAGAAGCAGAGGACCTGCAGCGTTTACTCTGGCTGCCTCTTTTTAGGTATAATAGAGATCAGAGTTTCACAGTGCCGAGTAAAAGATTACCCACTCTTAGCTTGATATGGTGTTGTCACAAGACAGACCTGAATCTCCACCCCTCCTTTTGTATAATGGGTGTGTCCCCCCTCTCTGTCTCTTTCACTTTCTCACTCTCTTCCCCCCCTTCATCTTAACCTCCTGGTTTCCTGTTTCTCTGTGCTTCTGCCGAACTGTCCTTGTTCTTCACTTTGTTTTGTTTTGGCTATCTTGGGAAAAAAAAAATTTCAGTCACCCTCGGCAGCTACTGAATGTGGCAAATTGGTGCAAAACAAATCCTTGAAAATGTATTATGCAAGAACTGCTGTGTTCCCATAGAGTGGAAGGCGTGCCAATAAAGTGAAAACGTGGGAAACATTGTAGGAAATCGGCCATGCAGTTGTGGAATCATGCTTAGTTTTATTAATTGTTTAAGGCTATAAGAGCTCTTATCTACTCCAAACACTTACCTATTGGTTCAGTATGGGGCTGAATCTATTTTTGACTTTGTCTTTTAACAAAGTGGATATAAAATGGCTGATACACCCCTACCCATTTCTGTATGGACCATAAAAAGCTACACAAATCACATTTTTTCAGTGTTGCCCTGAAGCTTGTCACATTTGTGGTGCAAAGTCAGATGTAGATGATCTAACCGGGTATTTTTCTGTCCTTTTTATTGAAGAATATTTCATAATTTTGGCTTCGACAACACATTGTTTAGGGCAGGCTTAACATTTCAAACCATAAAATCCAATGTGTGTTTGACACAAATGGAGATGGAGAAGAAATGGATTTATTTTTTTGTTGTGCTTCTGTTTGTCTTTCCAACACTGGCTTTAGGAAACATTGGCATGAGAAAAAAACATATCCAAAGAGATCGTGGATTTGTTTTGTAAGAAAAATAGATAAATAAGATTTTGTGTCAACGTTACAGAATACATATCTACCAACCAACCTGCCAGGCGACTCTAAAAGCATCCTCTGCCACTGTAATTTTTCTGCATGAAGTTTTGTGGGTCAATGAATATTTGACTTTCTATTTTTTAAGAAACAACCCCTCAGGTGTTCTGCTGAGTCTCACACACACACACACACACACGCACGCACGCCAACATCATCTCTCTCACACTCTTGTCAGCTGACTTCCCTGTCTGTAGTGCTTTGATTTCATTTGTGAAAGATAAAACCTGCATGATTGATTTAGGTCGGCGTCCACCATTTTATTTTCACGCCTGCGTGTGACAGCAACTAAAAACACTTTGCTTAATCTAAAAAAAATAGTCAGCTACACAGCCAGATCGTTCTTTTTTTAATCTTACATGGATTCAGTGCCAGATAAAAATATATATTCTTACATTGTCTGTTTATTTTTAGACTATAAAGCACATTTGTTTTCTTCCAAGAAACACATTATTCTCATAGCATCTTCTTCAGCAGATGGAGTTTTCACAGATCTGAGCACTTTTTGTCCACGTTGGCTAAAAAATGTTCCATCGTCTGACATTAATCACCACTGTATCACACCACAGTGATCATTATTCGCAGACATATCAGTGCTATGTGGAAGTGTGCACTGACACCAAACTTGGGTGGAGCTACATAATCCCTCTTCAACACTCACACAATTAGCAGCTGGAAATCAGTAGCAGTTCTCTCTGATTCTCTCCGCGTTCTTATCAGCCGCCTGCTGCTTTTCTCGCTCTTCCTGTGTCGCCATTGTAGCTCGAAGTGCTGACGGTGCAGCTGCAGTCCTCTTGACTTCAACGTAGTGCTTTGTGTGTGTGTGTGTGTGTCTGTCACATCAACACTTTCAGATTGTGTGCCATAATAATATCAGTCAGCATGAAGAAAGAGCAGCTCAGCAGAAATGACTTGATGTCCCACACATGAACACACACACAGCTGTCCTGTCTGTTTGAACATATTAATATTGCATAATACTGCACCTAAACTTAGTGGTGTGATTCCTCTCATGCTAAAAACTACTTTTCATGAGCAGTGAGTGGAAGTGTTTTAGTTTTAGATTTTATTGGCAACAGGAAAATGTTGGACCCTGATGTCAGTTTGGTAAGTTTTGATGGGCTCACTGAAATGATATTTTATATACTAGCCATTTAAACACATTTTACAGTTTCAAGCTACAACTAAATAAGGTTTTACAACAGAGTGAAATCAGGCAAGTCCTGATCAAAGAATCTACAGCATTACAATTACAATTATTTTCATTGTGGCGGTTATAGTTAAATGAATCGATTGTTCTAAAGTTTAAATGTAAAAAAAAACTAGAGGTGCAACGATTCATCGATTAGTCAGTTTAAAGGAAATGAATTAGCAACTATTTCAGCTTGTTAAAGTTGTTTGTTTTGTTCTGAAACTAAACATCACGATGCAGAAGCAGTGAAGTAGTTTTGTTTCGAACGTAATCACTAATTAATCTACAAAGCAAAATCAAACAATTTCAGTTGTTCCTTTACAGCTATACTGTCCCTTAAAGTTGATCCATGTGCACAAGACTCAGTTTTAGCTGGAAAAACAGGTCGGAAGAGCTTGACCTGTCCCACACAAGAAGTCTTGTGTGTGTGTACTGTGTTTACGTGTGTGTGTGTGTGTGTGTGTGTATGAGCACGCATATTTGCGACCATGCATTTTTGTTTCATCCTCTCACAGCGTGCATGTTTTGCAGTCGGTGGATGCGGTCAGTGCTGCTAATATGTGTCCGGCCGGTCGCGTTTTGTGCGTGGGCGGTATGCGTGTGGCATTCCTTTCCCATACAGACTCATCGTTCTCCCCCTCGTCCTTTTGTCGCCGATGTTTCATGTCAACAAACAGGCCGGCCCGCAGGCTGGTGATGGAACAGCCGCAGGGTAGAGAGCAAAACAAATCTTCACGGATTGCAAGCTCTTTTGGTAGCTGCAGATAATCAACTTAAACTACATCACTCAGAAAACTACTCTTGACATGTTGAGGACTATGTGTGGAAGGGTGTTGTTCATTTGCTCGTTAATGTTGTGTAATGTTCAGTGAAAAGAAAGAGGGAAGCTGTAGCTTGTAGCTCAGCAGAGTAAGTGCTCCTGACAAAGGTCAATGTGTTTTTTGGTTCCTGTTTTTGCAGATTGTTATTCTCACTCTCATGATGATGGCGTAAGATGGAGGGACGATAGATGCATTGCGTTCACTTGAAAACAAAATCTGCTCTGTTATTCTGAATTAACAACTCATCTCATGATTACAACATAAGGTTTCACTACAGTTCACTGATAAACCACAGGATTGTAGATTCAGGAGCCCACAGCCAAGTGCCTGTTCTCGGGAGACAAACAGACAGATAGAGCCACGTTATATTTCTCTATGATGAACAGGTGTGGGTCACATGACTTGCCACACCGGTTGTGGGCACACCCCAACCTGTGACTTCCAGCGTCCCTGCACCCATGGGTGTGGGGCATGGGCCATGTCAGCCTCCCTCTTTCTGGTGAAGGGGGTTAAAGCTACCCTCACTGGAGCTCACTGGAGGCTGTCTCAGAGCTGGAGAGCTGTCATTAGGGGCTTTGTGTAAGGCTTCGACGGCTATAGATTAATAGATGGATTTACATATTACAAACTGGAACTGTATGGAAGCATTATAAGTCAGAAGATACTGTCATGTACTAGTCCAGCAAGATGCTACGGCTCAGGAAACAGCATCATCCACTGATCACAGGACTGGGGGTCCGATCCCCGGCTCCTCCTGTCCAAGTGAGTGAGTAAGGTGTCCAAGTGTCCTCGAGCAACACACTGAACCCCGGTCGCGCCAGATGGCTTGCAGCCATTAATGCGTGAGTTGGTGTAAAACACTTTGGATAAAAGTGTGTGTCTTCTATTTTGACTTTCAAATTCGAGTCAAATTTAAAGCTGGAAAACACGCACATATGAATTGAGTGCAGTTAAAGGTCCAGTGCATAGGCTTTAGTGGCATCCAGCAGTGTAGTTACGAATTCCCTCCACTCTCCACTTACCCTTATTAAAAGTGTGAAGGAGAAACTATGGTCTTATCGAAAACCAGTGTTTAGTGTGTACTGTAGAAACATGGCGGTCTCCATGGAAGAGGACCTGTTATATTATATTCCATTTCTGCCACATTCTGTAAATAGACACCCTGAATCTTGGACACTGAACCTTTTTTAATAAAGGACGAATTACATTAAAATATTAATACATCATATGAAAAAATGAGTCCTTTTGGTGATTCAGATGTGACCAATCTAAACATTTTAGGTCAAGGAACACCGACTGCACTCACCGTCACCTCAGCTCACAGTCTGTAGAGCGGATAAGCAGTGGAAAAGGTGGATTTCTACCCCAAAAGCACTGTCCTGTCACGTGAGAATCTTAAGCGACAGCTGATGTTTCTGTGTGAGCCTGAGGTGAGCACGCTGCGCTCACAAACTCACATCTCGCCTGAGACACACAGGAGCTGGATGACTTTGTGGGTTGTTTTTTTTTTTTGTAATTGTAGACTCAGGTCAGACACTGAATGTATGAAGAAGCCTGTGGTTGGATGAACTTTCCTTGTACGCTGTGTGTGTGTCTGTGTTTTGTGTGTGCTCTGAAGGAGTCAATAGACGCTCAAGTGACTCTCCAGTAACTGGGGGTAAGTATGTCCCCCGGGGTCCTACTTCCTCTGAAATATTGACTCAGCACCACAGGGACAGGTCACACACACACACACACACACACACACTCAGTGCCTTTTCCATTACATGATGTCTCTATTTTCGTTGCTACAGTGATCTTGTGTGGAATGAACAACGATCAGCTAATGAATGTACTCAGAGGCTTTCTTACCGTGGGACACTGTTGACTCATGTGATGTCATTCCTGATGAAACAGGATTTCGGGGGTGTGAGATGACGCATTAAGAGATTCAAAGTTATCAAGAGTGGGGCAGTCTTGTTTGATCGGAGGGTCAGAAACACAGGATTGTAAATACGTTCATGGTGTCTTTATTGGGACTTTTCAGTTACACTTTCTAGTGCAACATAAAGGGCAACACACGCTTCAAGTTTTATCACATTTACTCCACTGATCTTGACTACTACTTCTGTACATGTGGTGTGTTCTTGAGCAAGAAGCTGTCGCTCTATTTGTGCTATTTAAATGTAGCCAGTTTACCATGATGGGCTTGAAAGATGAGTTGATTCAAATCAATTAGTTCATGTCAAGTTTGGTTTGTGTCGCTCCTTTTTTTTTTTTTTTTTTTTAAACAAATGAAATGTAATCTCGTGACTCGATTACTGTAACGCCCTCCTGACAGACCTCCCAGCCTATACAGTGACCCCTCCAGATGATCAGCCCGCATTAAATTGAAATCATGGTCTCTCCGGTTCTGCACCCAACTACGTGAATGCCCTTATACAGGCATATGTTACCTCCTGACCGCTGCATTCGTCCAGTGAACGACGCCTGGCTCTGCTACCCGTTCGCTTAGGGCAATTCAAACTTTAGAGAGTACCTCCTCTCCTAACACTACCAACAACTGGACATGCTGAATCTATCCCCTCTAGTACTATTACAGCTACACTAACATGTCCTTGTCACACTGTACTGCACTGATAAAAGCGTCAGCTAACTTTAAATGCACCTTTTTGACTTTTTGTCAGACAAAATGAACTACTTGAAAACATTCAGTTTGTGCTGGGAGCTTGTGAAACGCACTGACCCTGGATAAATAAATGAACTGTCTCACCAGACCTTGTGCCACAATAAGAGCTCATTGGGACTGTCTCTACTTAGCCAGTGATGACTGTCCAGCCTCGCTGCTTCCTCTCGAGACTTGAGCGTCCAGACTAAATATACAGTACATCATCAGCCCGCCCCCGACAACAGTAGAGCCGGCCTTGTGGGAAATGGATTCCTCAAAGTCCCGCTGCTCTATTCATGTAGTAAAAAACCAAGCAAGGTCAAAGCTGAGAATGTGTGTGGAGTGTGTTTGTGTCATCGTGCCAGCAGCGCCCACTTTGACAGGACATGCAAGCAGACATCAAGGACACACACACACACACAAAGACAAAACACTTACAGCCTTTGGTCTTCTTTTAATTGCTGGTCATACGAGCTCTTTGTAAATCCCATTGATCTTCTGTTCTCTTTTTGGAAACAGACACTCAATGGACCTTTGTGATTTCTCGCTCTCTCTACCTCTTCCTCTCTCTTGTTTTATCCTTTGTCACAGCTTGATAGCTTGTGGTTTTTCGGCTATATTTCCTGCTATATTTAGGAATCAAATCGTCTCACTTGCCGACCTGCTGTTTTATCCAATCTCTTAATGGTGAGTGTGTGTGTTTGTGTGCACATGAACCTGTTCGACAGAAGGCAGCTTAAACCAGTTGCTTTCATGTGTATATGTACGCTGTGTGTTTGTCTGGGCTTAAGGGAGGAAATTATCCACCTGAGGACCAAACCCCCCAGATATCCTCTGAGTGCTTCACTCCGGCAGCATTATTAATAATTCAGAGCAGCACATGGGGCTTTCTGGGAGTCTGTAGCCAGCCACCGTCCATCTGCACTTTGAGCAGTTTGTCGTGTAGGAATCAGGAGGGTGTGTGTGTGTTGTTTTTGATGTACATGTGTGGCTTGTACAGTAACGCTCGTGGCCAAAGTCCAGACCCAACCCCAGCTGTAACGACCTGTACACATTAACAGGCTATTTGTGGCGCAAGCAGAGGGAGTGGGCAGATGGGTTAGGGTTAGAACAGAGCAGATCAAATAGGAATCCATCATGATATGATTGTTTGTCACCATCGAGCGGGCTCGGCCTGGTTTTGTATGTTGGAGTGACACAAGAGCTGTGATATGATGAAAATTCAACAGCATTTGTTGAATTTTGAAGGAAGCTGAGACAATGAAAGCTTTGACTGCACATAGCAACGTGAGCAAGACATGACTGCAATGTTGATATCACAATTACACTGTAATGTTATTATCTGCTGCTTTGATCCCGTTAGCTGCTGTTTACATAGGAACACTATTATTATTGAGTTGGTGCAGCATTTTAGCAAAAGCCAGAAAGAAAGAGAAAGAAACTCTGCAGGATCACATGAAAAGAAACATAAATTAACATCAGAATGAATGTGCAGCATACAGTTTTCATTATTGATAGATGTGTTGTACCTGCTTTACTCTACTTTAAAGTGTATGTAAAGGCAATTCTGAGATTTCTTTCAAAATATATTAAATATGTTGGAAAATAGTTGCTGAAAACATGTGAAAAGACTTTGAAGGATATATTACTGAAATGTGGAGTTAGAAGTTAAAACAGTTTTTCACCAGTTTTCAGTCCAGGATTTTGTGGGCGGTCCTTAAAGGGTGGCTCAATGACACACTGAGGCCACCCCTGAGCATACCCCTGCACCCCTAGCAGAGAGATACAGTAGAGATTAATTCATCTCGCTCAGAGTGTTTCAAAGTTAGTCATGTCATTTTCTGAACTCATCTGACACGGTTTCAGTCGCTTCAAATTGCTGCTTGACTGCACCCACGAGTGGCCGTGGCTTCAGCACATTCAGCAGACACGTCCCCACAGTCCTGGAGTCATGGCTGGGTGGTTAATAACATTTTCTTCTTTGGTCTGACAAACGCAGAACACATGTTTATTCTTACTTTACACAGACTCTTAAGTATTTATAACCACATGTCTCGGTGCTAGTTGACAGTATTAATAGTATTGGAATAGACACAGGAAGACAACATTTATAGGCGTGATGTGTGGTTTTCATTCTTTACACTGAATGTTTTCTCACCCAGTTGTACTCCGTGTCAATAAGGTCTAATAAACAAAGCGGAATATATTTCACATCTCATAAATCACTGACAAAACTTTATTTGAAAGTTGTGGTTGTATTATATATTTTGTCATATGACCCAAGGGTGCTTATTCTTCTGTTTATTGCTGTGTTGCTTACTTCTGTGGTGCATTACTTCCACCAGCTGTTGCAGGTGCACATTAACACCTCATGCTAGGGGCGTTGGTAGATTTAAATAGTTCAGATGCTGATATAAATTCTTTACTTTATAGTTTACAGTGCATTAACACACACCTATTCTAGCTCTATCTATTCTTCCGTACTTGATGGGAAGGCCATGATGAATGGATGAATTGATCATCTGAAAATCTCAATAATGTTTCTCTTTCTTCCACTTCAGGAAAATCCCACCTGGCCATTGTCCAGAAGGTAAACAACGAGGGGGAGGGAGATCCTTTCTACGAGGTGCTGGGGTTGGTTACCCTCGAGGATGTCATCGAGGAGATAATAAAATCAGAGATTCTGGATGAATCGGATCTTTACAGTAAGTCCAGCTTTGCTTTTGTCACTTGATTTACTACTTAGCTTGTCTTTACTGGCAGTGAAGTACAAACTAATGACTTCATTATTCATGTCTAAATTCATATATAGGTTTACACATTTAAACTATAAGCTGCTGTGATGATTTTTACCCTTTTTTAATCCTTAACTTTGTCTGCCGTGTGTGTCAATTCTCAGCCGATAACCGCAACAGGAAAAAAGTGGCGCCAAATAAGAATAAGAGAGACTTCTCTGCCTTCAAACACGAGAGCGAATCTAAAGTGAAGGTCTCTCCTCAGCTACTGCTGGCCGCCCATCGCTTCCTGGCTACAGGTGAGGAATGAACTGATGCAAGAATGAGCACAGACGTACACAGTCACTCATCACAATATTATACAGCCAGTAGATCATTTATAACTTATAAACCCAGATGTACATGTGAACGTGTGTCTTCGATATGTAGCCGCAGCATGATTATCCTCAAGATATCAGGGCGTGATGGATTTTGTCATCTTGCCAACTGACAAGCAAGTCAGGTCCATACATGCTGAGAGGAGATTTAAATATGTTTATTTACTTGGAAGATCTATTTAAGATCCAAGCAGTGTGCCTACCACCACAAGAAGTCTCTGGACTTTGGCCAGCTGGATGTGATGCCTTGCCACTGCTACAAATCACTCGAGAACGTGTTGCAATGTGTCCGGTTAGCAAGTGGTAGCTGATACGCTCTGTTAGCACTAGCCACTGCTAGCATGACGTAGCACTTCCTCGTCTCACAGACACTGTGGTGCGGGAGGAGTCTGCCTCCTCTGCAGGCATAACGTCAGTGTGTGCTGACTTTGTTTGTGTTCTTTCTCAGGATGTTGGTTTCATTTTAATGGAGTCATTACACAGAAATGTTTGTAGAAGATCTGTTTTGGGGCCAGGAAGTTCCGGTTTCTTTTTCTTATTCACATGATTGACCGTTTCCCAGCTCTCTTTAGATTGTGGTTGATCTGCATCGCTTTTGAGAGCTGACATTGGATATCTGGAATGTCATTTGAGAGATGTATTCCAGACAGGGAAAGTCAGGGATTATGAGGAAAAGTGTATTATAACACCATAATATAATGCTTCATTACATAAGTTTAAGATTTCTGTGTTCTGCAACAGCAAACTCTGTCAAAAGATTGAGATGGGGAAAAAACAAACCAGGAGGATATAAAACATTTAGGCTGTGAAAATGTCCATGGAATATTTCATCAGAGCCACAGCAGGAACTCAGGTCTTTTTTCCTGAGCCAACCTGTTAAACTTGTTGACTTAATATATGAACCAGTGTGAAAGGATTTTGTTTGCCTTTTTAGAGAATGAATAACAACACTGGTCATATATGCCTCACCTCTCACTGTGTATCGCATAGAGTTTTGTATGCAGGGTAGACTGTTTCTTTGTTCTCAGCGTGGGTGGAGTCAAAGGCACTTATGGCGGAGCTCTGATTGCGAAACAGTGGCCTCTGACAGTTGAGAAATAAACCCAATGCCTTTCGCCTTTCACCTTTTATCAAAAATGAGGATCACAATAGTTTGCAGATTGCTGTACTGCTGATGATCTAATTGTTTCATTCAACCGTTATTTACATTGTTAAAGAAAACACAATGAGAAAAGCAAAAAGAAAGAAATACAAAAGAAACAAAGGACAAGTTTATTTATAGAAAGGTGTCAGAACACACAGCGCATCACAGTTTGTTGTGTATGGGGCTGCTCTCTGAAGCAGACAACCTCACATTTGACAAACCGTAACCAGCAAATGTTGAGCATTTTTGCTTAAAAATGAATAAAACAATTATTTTTTTATTAAAATAGTGGCTCTAATTAACACAAATGCTCACCATATATACGTATACCACACATGCAACCATACTGTAAAAAAGAATCCTTCCCTCAGACTTAAGCAAACTAGAATATAACTCAGTGTTATTTATAAGAGCTGATTTTATCTGATCTAATCATTTGATTGCATTTGGATGCTCTAATAGAATAGATCCATTTATATGACTTAAAATATCCGATGCTGAACGTGTGTTTTACGACACGTAATCACTTTTAGTTAATTCACTATGTCAAAGCAAAGTTTATGGCTTTAAATGTGTCACACTCCTTTGTTAAATACAGGAACACCTGTTGTAGAACAGATGTACTTGGCACACCCGCTTACTGTTTGTCGTGTTGTACGACAGACAAAAGAATGCGTGAATAATTTAATAAGCACCTGTCTCAGTGATGTCAGCAGATTGGTTACAGTTAGGAAGTACCTGCTACTCAATTATGTTGGTGCGCCTCTAGTGTTTATTTGTTTTTAACACGTGTGAGTAAAAAAGTTTGAATTGCTGCTCTAAAAGTAAAACTCTTTACTCCTCTTTCTTCTCTCTTCCCGCAGAGGTGAGCTTGTTCAGCCCATCTCAGATATCAGATAAGGTGCTGCTGCGAATCCTGCGCCACCCCGATGTGATCCAGGAGATCAAGTTCAACGAAAGTGACAAGCGTTCGCCCCATCACTACGTCTACCAGAGGGGCAAGCCTGTCGACTACTTCGTTCTCATCCTGCAGGTACACAGTGATTCAGGGTTGAGCGTTCTGTGGCTGTTTGTTGCGTCAGTGTGGCTGAAATGGGAGATCTGTATGCAAAAGTTGCTCAAGCTGCTGCCTGATCAGATCAGGGTCTTTTTAAAATTCCTTCTCCTCACGAGCTCCTCCAGCCTCCCACACACTCCTGCAATACCCCAACACAGAATATCTTCTCTTACTCTCTTCTGTTTTTACAGTCCGATATAACCACAGTAATTCTTTTGCATATTGGTTTGTTTTGCTGTTTTGTCTCCTGCAAATATGACCATATGTGCACGGCATACATACATACATACATACATACATACATACATACATGTGTTCATTCTTGACCTTGGAAATCCCATCTGACATAGTGATCTGAGCACAGGATCCATTTAACTACTGATAATATCACATGATCTTCATCAGCAGATGGAACTGGTTGATCCCTTTTTAGTTTTATTCCAGCGTCATCGTCACATCAAAATTTTTATTTGTACAGCACTAAGATAAACTAAGATAGTCAGTATGGTAAACATAATCTGCTTAAGCCATCAGCATGTTAGTACTAGCAGTTTTGTAGCAAGCCAGTCCACAGGAAGAGAAAAAGTCAGTGAAAAGTTGTGAATAAAGACGGAGGAGTAATGGCAAGCACAACTTTTTCCATACTACAGTTACAAAAGAAACATAACAGCAGTTTGTCAGGGCCTGGTGTGAACATGTAATGATGTAATCTTGCAAAGTTTCATCCTGAAAATCAGGTTTAAATAAAAACACACTAACAGGCTTTCCCTGACTGATATCAGAATATCTTTTAAACACCAGATACGTGTGTGTAACAGAAACCTATTGGATGAACACACACCGCCCTCTAAATGTCATACTCCAGTCCAGACAAAAGCAGTTTGGATTATGAGACTGTCCTTTCTCAAACGCTCTTCTTCTTTCTTTCTTTGACCCTTGTCTCAGCCTCGCTCCACCTGTTGAGTTCCCACTCACCGGATGCATCAGGAGCTTAGCTGCACTGCACTGGTCCGCCCTGTGGTTAACCGCGGCTCAGCTACAGCTCGTGACAGATGGCAGTAGGCGTTGTACACAGCGCTGACCCAACAGGGGTCCCCGAAACTGTTGATAAAGCAGAGAGTGTGTTGGTGTTTGTGTGTTTTAAAGCATTCAAAATTAAGCTGAGTCACTGAACAAGAGCTGCTTAACCAAAAACAAAATGATCCTTCAGGAGTACTGTTAACTGGCAATAATGACTGATCCTAAACTGAGTCAGTCATGGGGTTTCAAATTTGATCTAGATCTTACAGCCTTCTAAGATCACTGTAATAAGTGTGTTATGTCAGTCATTTCTTTTGCACAAAGTTAGTTAAATAAATGAGTAAACACTTTGAAAGAGCCGATTTTAGAACTGTTTTCCTCTCACATTGCGGCCCTCATAAAACCACAGTAACCTAACGTCCTGTTGGATATTAGAAAACAAGCAGCAGAACTTGCTCTCTGTAACGTTAAATGGTAAAACTGATCAATGACAGCGTGAGGGATGCTCATGACATGTCATTGATCTTTTTTTTTTTTTTAAATCCATCAGTAGTGCAGCCACTCACTGCTGTTTGCAAACAGCTCGTTCCATAAATGTGCTGGCATGCCTGAATGAAACCATAAGACACATTCAAAATCACCCAAATGCCTTCACTTAAACATAAAGTTAAAGCGAGCATTCTTCATGCCTGAAAAGGGCTCGTGTAAAGACAGGAGGAAGTTGAAAATGGGGAGAGGAGGTTTCAGACAGCTGTGACCTTGGACAGGCAGACAGTGTTGATGGAGAGCGTCAGTGCTGGTCCTAAAGGACGTGCTCTTCACTAATTGATCCTCATTATATAAGATGTGAGTGACGGGGGGGGGGGGCATCATTCTTGCATGCTGTCAGTCAGACGTCAATACACTTACCCCAAACACACACCCACTTCAACGTGAATCTCTTCCTCTCTACGCTGCTTTTGCACAACTGCAGTACACTCTGTGTACACGTAAACACGCACTCACATCCCACAGGGTGGGAAAATTACACTTCTTTGTTTTAATCTCACTCTTTCACACACATTTATTTCCCACACGTCGGTTATGTCATTGTTTCCCCAAACAGTCATTAGCTGTGTCTGTAATCCAGGGGATCGCTTCGACTTTCTCCCCGCCGTTCGTCTTGGTGAGATTTACCCCCGTGGGAGGCCGGATATGAGGATGTTGTGGAGAGACCCCACATGTGGAATAATCCGCTGAGACCTATTTGGAGTAGGTGGCATTTAGTGTCAGCATGCCAGGGAGGGAATTTTCCACCGCTGCACACTGGGTATAGTTCCCAATAGTGAGTCTGTAGAAGGGTAGATGAAGCAATATTTCACTCTTCTGACATGTTCGCGCTCCACTCAAAATGCTGTTATTGCTTTTTTTTTTTTTTTAAGTGTATCTCACATAATATCGAATTCAGGTAAAAAAAAAAAAAAAGTTAAGTTAAATGTCTCAGACAAGTAGAGACTCACCTAGAATAGTATTTTAAATGTTATACTGTATGCTATACTATTAAATACTGGTTTCATTAGATTTATGATGTAATTACAGTTATACTACAGACTACTCTTTCTACATTTCCAGTTTCCCTGTAGACTCTTGGACTAGTTTGTGTGAGTTTGTGTGTTGCTCATATTTGTCCTGTAAACAAAATTATACTCTCACATTCCAGGAGTGCTTATTCGGAAACAGAGAGAGAGAAGGGGGAGTGGAGAGAAACGGAAAGATGCAGAGAGATTGTTTTAATTTGACACTAGTTATTTTGGACACGTGACAACAGCTTATTGGTTTATAAAGATCGATTTAATAGCAAGGTGTTGGTGTGGAGGGAGTACTTACAACAACAACAAGGCCTAGTTTTCATTACATGCTGAAAGTTTGAAGTCCTCTTTTATGTTGGTTGGGTTGGTTTGGTTGGTTGGGTTGGTTGGTTTGGTTGGTTTGGTTGGTTTGGTTGGTTTGGTTGGTTTGGTTGGGTTGGTTGGGTTTGGTTGGTTGGTTTGGTTTGGTTGGGTTGGTTTGGTTTGGTTGGTTTGGTTGGTTGGGTTTGGTTTGGTTTGGTTGGTTTGGTTGGTTGGTTTGGTTGGTTGGGTTGGGTTGGTTGGTTTGGTTTGGTTGGGTTGGGTTGGTTGGTTTGGTTGGTTTGGTTGGGTGGGTTGGTTGGTTGGTTGGTTGGTTGGTTGGTTGGTGGGTGGGTTGGTTGGTTGGTTTGGTTAGTTGGTGGGTTGGTTGGTTGGTTGGTGGGTTGGTTGGTTGGTGGGTTTCTTTCTTTCTTCCCTGTAAAGACCACCCAGTGCCTTCATGTTAAGGTGTATTGTAAAACATGTATCTGAGGTGTTAATTTCAGCAGCAGTAGCTTTACACAGAAATGTTTACTTACCACAGCAAGTTAGTGTTGAACATCACAGTTTTAGTGTTAAACATTAAAGTTTATTTACAGGTTTTGGGAAGCACTACTGCATGTGTGAAAAAAAGTTGTATAAAGCTACTTGCAATCCTTTTATTTCTGCTTGAGGCTAACAGCATAAAACCTTGAATCTCCAGCTGAACTGTCAGCATTTGAGTTGCATTTTGGGTAGTGTAGACATCAGGGTTTGACAAGAGAAAACACATTTATACATATTGTGTGTACAATTACAGGTTTGTTTGTAGCATTAGCATTAAGCATTATGTGTGCATGTATGTGGCATGTGAGGGTCCAGTAGACTCATGAGAACTAAAAAAACTCAGATACAGATAATTCACTGTCCTTGTTCCACTCCTTTTATAGTGTGTGTACATTTTGCTTTGCGCGTGTGTGTGTGTGTGTGTGTGTGTGTGTGTGTGTGTGTGTGTCCTGGTAGAGATCTTCACTGTCAGCAGACAGGCTGTTTGTTTATGACCAGCGTGATTCATGCATCTATAAAGATGCTCTGTGATTCTCACAGCACAGAGTCAGTCTACACTGGCAGAGTTAGATCACTGTTGTGTTCACAGGGTTCCTTCAGCTTCTGGAAATGTGTGGAAATTCAGACCTGGTCATTTTAAGACCTTAAAAAATGTTTTGATACGGTCAAGTCTGGATGGAAGGAAGGAAGGAATGATGTTTAGCCCATATACTAAATTAGATCTGTTGTAGTTATTTTGTCAACAGGAAAGCTAAAATTCTTTACTGCTGAGGTTTATAATGCTCCGTCATACCATTTTATTTATAAGTTGTTGTTGTTTCCTGTTTGACAGTCAGACTACATTCCCAGTTTAGTACAAAGTATCACATATTGTATAGATAAACCAAATCCATAAATTGAAGGCCCGAAGTGAGTTTTCAGTGGAAGATCCTTTATGCAGGGAACAGTCAGGTTTATCACCAGGTAGTTTTTGGTGATGTGCAGGGCTCCAGTGAATGATGTCTCTATGTCTTCATGAGTACATGACCATTACAAACTAAACTATCCAAAAGTTTTTACATTTAGAATAATGTGCAAATCACATTTAAGAAGCCACAGCCAAAACAATTAATAAAGTATCAGCGTTGTCAACCGGTCAGTTATCTGGAAGTGGTCGATCATTTAAACACTGTTGTAGTTACATTCCAGGATAATTAGGTCACAACATATTTGTGAGCAACTCTTCCTGTTGTGGACAAGAGCTGGAAAAATGTCAGTCCTGTGAGAATTAGAAATATTCCTGGACTTAAAAGGAGACAGTGTGTGTGCGTGTGTGTGTGTGTGAGAGACGTCACACTCTCAGCATTTGAGAGTCAGACCAGGTTTTAGATTGATGTACGTTGACACTGACTCACACTGTTCTCTCTAGCTGAAGAAATCTGTGTGTGTGTGTGTGTGTGTGTGTGTGTGTGTGTGTGTGTGTGTGTGTGTGTGTGTGTGTGTGTGTGTGTGTGTGTGTGTGTGTGTGTGTGTGTGTGTGTGTGTGTGTGTGTGTGTGTGTGTGTGTGTGTGTGCGCGCGCATGTGTGTCACAGCATAAATGACTCAGTGACTTTGCAACAAACTGCAAACTGTTGGAGGAAACTGTTTGACATCAGCCATTAACTGAAGTCAGCGTTTCATTTTATGACAAACACATGGTCACCAACCACTAAACACTGAGGCTGGTCACACACACACACACACAACCACAATCTCACAAGCCTAGTTTCAGGCAGAGCCCCCTACTGCTTCACACAGACAAACACACAGTATTCTTAGTAGTACAATACTGGTTGATATTGCTTCATTTTGACCCTGAACTGTATTTTCCAGTCAGTACGGGAGGCCCCGTTCCAATACTTTGATCCTCCCTCCTTGTTGTGCATCTGTAAGGCCAAGTTCCAGCACTTTCCTGTTGAAGCTTCCTTGTTAAGAAACCTGATGACTCCCTTTCACTACTAAATTGTCTTCTCCTATTGACTCCTGCTGTGAACGTGTTTCCTCCTCAGTATTCTTACTGCCCATTTTCATGTTGCCAATTCAATGTATATTGGTCTTTATTTTAAATATAAAAACAAGTGAAGATCAGATGAAAAAAGGTCTTTGCAGTCTTCTCCACAAATACTTCATGCCTGGCAACAAACAAAAAACGTGGATTTTTTTTGTTGTTAATTGTTAATTTCTTCTTTGAGATTTGGTGTTAATTATCTTATAATAGCTCAGTCAATAATTCACCTGAATGGGACTGCCAGGGAGCTCATTTTCATATTTATTTTTAAACACATTTTTGGGCTTTTAATCCCTTTATTTGGGAAGAAACAGCTGAAGACAGACAGGAAACCGAGGAGAGAAAGGGGGCACGACATGCTGCAAAGGGCTGCCGGTTGGAATTGAACCCAGCCACTGCAGTAAGCACTCAGCCTTAGTGGGATGCGGGTGAGCTACCAGGACCCCCCGGGGCTATTTAGACAGTTGATTCCTTGGTCCCTGAGCTCAGTTGTTGATCGTTTGCCATCATTTGTATTGGTAACAAAAACATTGTCCCAACTAAGTTAATTTTTTTATGTTGGGGAGCATGGCTAAATCACTAAAAATAGATGAATGAAACAAAAGTTTAAACAAAGCTCCCAGTTTATTTAAACTTATTTACAAAACAAAACAAAGGCAAATTGTATAATTACATATTGTCGCTGTAAACATCCATCTTATTTTACAGACCAACTTTGAGTATTATAAATAAAGTGGTTATCGGATTATCTGATTGCTCGTGTTTCTTGCCATGTGAGATCATATAGTGAGATCACAGAGCTCTGTAATTTATTCACTTAACTGAGAGAGACAATGGCCAAAGCTCTAAAAATAAGTTGTAATACACTGGAATTATTTTTAATATAGTTTAGTCACTCTTACTTCCCTGTAGGCTTTACTGTAATACTTGAACTCATGCAACCTTTTCCTAATCCCAGTCCTCCTTTCGTGACTTTACCTCTCTGCCTTCACTGAGCTTCTCTGAGCTTGAGTTGTTTCATCACTGAAACAGAAAACTCCTCATACGTATGCCTCCTGTTTGGCATTTACAGTCCAGTAATAAATGATCACTCAAGGTTACAACGACGGCTGTGTTTGAAACATATATCATACATCAGCGCCTTGATGTGTGTCACTTTGATGGATAGAGACACAAAGTTCTCGCTCAGTCGTAGCGCAGCGACTTGAACTTTGGCCAAGACCTGCCTACGGCGCATGTCTCACACATATCTCAGCAAAAACACACATCTCAGGGACTCACTTCCCTGTTGAACTTTAAGCTGAACCACAGCTCTGAGTTAGAAATGAGTAAGACATGGTGCTCTACTGTAATGATGTCAAAGTATCATGTCCTCTGAAGTTTATTACAATGCTCATTATCAGTTTTCATAAAACGTGTCTGCTTGCATGCATGCTGGAAGTTTTCTTTTCCATTTTCATTAAAAACTCATCGTGTTGAGGTTGCTTGTATTCTTAGTGTGATACAGCTGTGGACTTTGAAGCCAGATAAAGACTAAAACTGCTGCTTGATAACAGGTTTGTTCACAAAAAATTGAAAACACTAAAGTGTTCCTCTTTTATACATTTTTCTCAGTGGCTTTAAAGCTTTAAAGTCAAATTACTCCACATTGTCTGACAGATGACATCTCGTTCCAGCTCTTCATTGAAGCTATATGAAGCGAAATATTCAAACCCAGGACTCCATGTTTTTACTGGCTGTACCAGTTCATGAAATGGAAATATTCTACATGCCTTGTGCTTCATTTTATACACACGTCCCCCACAAATTCAGCCTGGTGACATATTTAATATCTTTTGGAATAATATCTTTCTTCAATAGACTTTAAAATGAAGTTGTATGGATTTTAAAAATGTTTGATTGTTGAAGTGTTCAACTTGAAACCTCAAGTCATCTCAAGTTCAGAGTGTTTTTAAAAAGAGCTGATCTGCCTTAACCTGACTGTGTGGGTGTGGTTGGATCAGATTTGACTGGCAGTCTTGGAATAAAAATGAGCAAACAATCTCACAACTGTCAACAACAACAAGAGATTGTGATTCAAATATTAAACTGCTCAGACAAAAATACAAATACAGGAATGTGAAATAACACAAACTTTTCTAACTATGTCCTAAAAATAAAATAAATATTGAAACAGTTGAATGAAAGCTGACTCATACATGGTGTGATGAGGCGTTTATCCTCATTTTTTGAAGTGCTACATGAATAAATGTTATAATTACAGATCCTAATTGGATTTTGCTGTAGTGTTTCTCAGGAACTTGTGTGTCTGTGCATTTATATTTATATAAAAATCATAGAAATCATTCACTTTGATACCGTTCAGCAAGTGTTACTCAATCCACTGTCATCTGCAGTGACCTGCCAGTATACGTTCGATCATTGTCTTCCTTCACCAAATGTACAAATTTTAAATTCAAGTCTGAAGTGCTGGATGTTACAGATTTAGACTGTTCTGGCTTTTAATTAAAATGCTGCCACCCACTCCACAGTTATTTTTCATATCAGTGATATGATGATTCTATGCAGTGGTGGTTCACGGCGATCCACTCAACACCTTTTTTCTTTTTTCTTTTTTTTATAAAATCCCAATGTCGGTACAGTATATTGTTCCAGGTGTTGACAGGCTGTAATGTCAGTGCAGATCAGGGAAAACTGGTCTGACGGGAGCACCGGCAGGCTTTACAACTCTCACTCATGTCCTCCGCTTCCCTCTGTTTCTATTCTTTGTCTCCTCCCACCCCTCGTGCCTCACTTTAAATTAAACACCAGGCATGCAGCAGTGCGGACGGCTGCAAATCGCCCAAGAGTCAGCCATACCCGTGAGGCACGTAGAGTTATTTTTTGTGCAGGTGCACGTGTTACAGGTCAAGTATTTGACCCCAGCCGATGCTCACATACACGCAGAGTTGACCATATGTTGAGAGGCGATTAGTATGTTTCCAAATCTGCTGTTATACTTTAAGTGGCAGAAAGCTGGAGACAGGAGGTTTATCCTTTTGCATTAAGTGTCAAGTGAAGAGGTCACACTGCTGTAAACCTTGCATACCTGGGGTAGAGGACAGTAGAGTACATTTGTTTCTGTCATTCTGTCTTTTCAATAAAGCCGGACATTTGACCTCTGGTTACTCAACAGACTGTGGTTGTACTGAGTAGGTGTGAATTAGTTTAACTGGATGAATTTGGAACAGTGCAAAGGCTTTAATGTCCAGTGATTTTATGTTTTCTTTTTTTTTTTAAAGGTAAAAAATAAGCATCACCACACGCTGAGCGTTGATTGTTCTCACAAAGAATATGTATTTTCACTTGACGCACAAAACAGCTGAAGTATCAAATCTATTTTTGAACATTAAAAAGAAAAGAAAGCAGAGGCCTGAAAAGAGAACAAACCGCGATGAGAGTGGGTGTATGTTACACAGCTATAGTTATGTGATGTGAAACATGACTGGACACTCAAACGTGTGTGCATGGCAAACCTAAAAATCAGGTCCGAATTGAACACCCAAGTAAAAATGCAGGTGGGATTATGATTATCATATCTTTTTGCGTTGCACAGACTGTAGAGATTAGTTGGCATGAAGAAAAACCATAACCACAAACATGAAGATGTTGCAATAATTTGGCAGGTATGAAGCTGTAGCAGGTTTTAGTTTTGTGAAACACTTTTCAGATCACTTTCCTCATATGGTGCATCAACTCCCCTCTTGTAGTTGTTTGCCGTGATTGTAGCTGATATTACGGCTCGGCAAACAGCATCAGCTCGTAGGAGCCTCCCCCTAGCCTTCCTCCATTTTTGCTTGCCGCCAGCTAATCTTCTCAGCCCTGGTTACTTCACAACTGTGCTTGGTAACTGCAAGCAAACGAGAGGTGACTCCGATGTTTTCTCCTTGTGCTTGTCCTCTGCAAACAGTTAATCATCAAACTGGTTGTTCTTTGACACAAGTTTAATATTACATAACTTTTTTTTCCTTTTCTTTTTTGTCATGTCATCATGAGTTGAATATTTTGGGAGTTTGGGAGTGTTGATTGGACAAAACAAGTAATTTAAACGCTCTGAGTCATGTCTCACACTTATATAGACCAAACAATATAACTGCAAGTTGTAACCTGAGACAGAATAACTGAGGAAGTTCTACTCTAACGTCTTCGTGTCATTCCATGCGCGCATGGAGGCAAACAGAATAGATATTTACTAGAAAAATAAAGCAGCCAAACAGTCAGACTTGCTCTTTGAATGTGTCTGCGGTGTCTTGTTGATGTAGAGTTTAGTTATGATCGCTGTTGACATCGGCTGTGAAGCGCTGTTGAGCTGTGGGGAGATGTTGTGAGCTTAATGCAGCGCAGCGTCTGATGATGGGAGCGGTCTACTTCAGTGACAGACACACTCGCCCTCCACCTCCACCACCACCACCTCTCCTATAATATCCGAGCCGGGTTTCTAAATTGGCACGCACCCTAAAATATCACAAGGGATGCTTAAATCAGATCGTTTATATTTGTAATAGTCGCTCTCTGTCATACCTGGTAATCACAAGACAACAAAAGGCTGATTAGATTGTCCCGTGAATGTAAAACACAAGACTTTTTTGCTGATGTTGAGTTCAAGGACCTTGTTTGTTAATGGTCTGTAAATGTGATCTGTGTGCTGGTTTCACATACAGCTGTTATGTAAACAAACATAACCTTGTCTTCACCACAATATCTTTTCCATCACTTTATTGATGCCATATAAAGCTCAGACTGAGTGAATTATTAATCCAAGATGTGATGGATTTTATGGCCGCACTGTTAGATCAAAAGGAAATATTCTTAATGTTTTGTGCATGGTTTTAAGTACAGATCTCTACAGCCCATCTGGACATATTTGACATGTTTGGAAACCTTATAATCTTGACAAGAATTTAAATTTAAGACCTCTGCAGAGGAATAACTCATGTTAAAATTACTAAAATGAATTTGTACCATGGAATTAAAAAGTCTCAAACTGACTTTAGTCATCACTGAGCTCCCTGCGATGTCTTGTTTGCCCTTTTCTGTTCCCTCTCGCTTTTATTTTCCCACCTGTTCTTCTTTCATCAGCCTGGTCCCCGTGTTGGAGGACGGAGGGATGAAGGGACGGAGGGATGACAGTGTGGATTAACTGTGCTGTGTTGTTGCTGCAGTTCACACATTCCAGCAGGCCAATTCAGGCCAACTCACTGTACCAACACAGAGGCCTCCTTAACCCCCCTTCTGTCCTCTCCTCTGTCCTCTCACCCCCCTCCCCCCACTCACCCACATCACCTCCCCTGACTCCAATCCCATCTGTGCAACCTTAATTTTAATTTGACAAAGAACCTCTAGCAGGTCTGCGCCCCCTCCTCTCCTCAGTTACATCACATCGTCCCTCTGCAGTCACAGCTCCTCACAAGTTTGTGAATCATGATTCATCCTGAGTGTGCGCCAGTGTCTAATCAAGTAAACATGTTTCTCCCCACAAATCACTAATAAATACTGCAGGCCACCTTGGTTTGACCTGTGATTGTACTACCCTCTAGAGGCCAAACAGTGTCATTTCATAAAAAGTGAAAGTCAGGGTGACAAGGCAGTGTCACTCTCTGTTAGTAATCATTCATTCCAGTGTTTGTCTGTGTCTGTTTACAGCTGCAACGATGCAACTATTTTGATAATCATTTAAGCAAAATAACCAAATTTTTGCTGGTTCCAAACTGACCAATGTCAGAATTTGATGCTTTTTTTGGGGGCACACATAGTAAACTGAATATCTTTGGGTTTTGAACTGGTGGTCGGACAAAATATCAACGTTGAAGACATCACATCACGTTGGACTGGCCTTTTACACACACACGTTACACACAATTTAGTGACGGTAGTACTTACTCAATAAAACAAGATGATAATCATTGGTTGCAGCCCTAGTTCTGTTATGATGGAGGTGAGGATGTGATCACTAAACAGATTTGTGACTGAAGGAACAGAAAAGCTGCCCAAGAATGTCATTCACATGACTTTAAGTGGAGTTTTTGTGCGTGTGTCACATGGTATTTCAGTGGCCATTCAAACAAAACACTGACTTTTTCACCTTTCTTTTGACAGAAAAAGTCACTTTGAAGTAAACATAAAGCACAGAGGATTTTATTATGGTTGGCAATTTTCTGAATGTATTATGTAGCTCTGAAACATTTGACTAATTATTCAAGCAGTTGAATAACACAGAATGGATATTAAGTTTGAGATTTTAGAGGTTAAAATAAGAGATTTTATTTTCTGATGTTCTACTGATGTTTCTTACCGCCACATTTGTCACCAGTTCTGATATTTCACAGTCTGAATGTGATGTAGTCTAAGCATCACTGGTACACTAATGTAAAAATAGCTGCTTCACTGTCATGTCACCCTCATGGTACTGCACTGTGACAGAAATGATGAGTTGCAGTTCGCAGAGTAAATCTCACCTGTAATAAATAAATGTTGTTACTGTCACAGTTATAACTTCTCACACTTGTTGTTGTTGTTTTTTTTTATCAGGGGCGAGTGGAGGTGGAGGCCGGTAACGAGAACATGAAGTTCGAGACTGGACCTTTCTCATTCTACGGCGTCATGGCGCTCAGTGCTCCCACACTGGGTGAGTCCAAAACCTCCATCACTCCTCTCCAAATTATTAATGCACTATTAATCAGTCTGCTGTGGTTAAATCAAGGATTTGCAGTGTAATGTCAGGTTTGAATGCCTCCACTGCCACCTAGTGGCAAAATGTGCAACAGCCTATTCTGGTGTCATAAAGGTGACGTGGAGAGTAAAATATTTAGTTGAATTAAAATGGCTAAAACATTTATATGAATCATATTTTTTTTCTTTTTTCAGGAGCATCAGTAGTCCTAAATTATAAGCATTACAAAAACATGTCTCCCACTAGCATTAGAGCAGCACATGTTTATGTGGCTACAGCATAACTTAAGTGCTGCTTAGCATAATCCAAAAACAGCCAATACAATATACTGGCTAAAAGACCAAATCTGTCTGCAGGATTTTTATTAAAACATCAATTCATTTGGTTATCACTCATCAGTACTGTATAATGCAGATAGAACAGCTGCAGGTTAAACATCAACACCCGTGGAGGGATAGTAGAGAGAAATGCTGATGAGGTCAGCTGCATCTGGTGACTGGAAGGCGGATAACAATTGTTGTCAGTCAGTCAGTAATGAGGTACATCCATTCCCACATTACATCATCTTGCGTGAAATGGTGTGTTAGAGAGTCCAGTCTTTTTCTGCTTTATTTGACAGGGTCATTGATCAACTGTTTTACAAATGTAAATGAGCCGAAGTAAGCCGACAAGGCTCATTTTCATCTGTCGTACTTGGTCAGATGTAAATATGTTTTTTAACATTTATTTGACCAGAAAAGTAGCAAATAGCAGCACATTTTCCATAAAATCAAAACAAAACAGATGAAAATGCAGCACAAAACAACAAAGATCAAATGACTTGCATCTTAAAAGTTTCTCTACGTGGAATTCAAAGTGTTTGTTGGAGTACCAGGTGGGTTGAATTTGCCTCATATGACACCGTGTGATATAGTTTCTGTATCTGATCCCTAGACTAAAATAAACAGGGGAACTGGTCCACTTTTTTAAAACAAAAGTTTTTTTGAATACATACAGACACACACTTACTGTATCTAACATGCCCTCATTCACCCACTGCCATGTGGTTGACGTCCATGATCTGCTAGATGTTAAAATATTGTGTTTCGGAAATCAGCCGATTATTAAAGAGTCCCAACAGGAAATGCTTTTTTTGTTTTATTTAGGATGGGGGTTTTGAGGGCTCATGTGTTTTATGGGGAAGTAGTTTCTTGTGAGAATTGTTTAGCCTTCTACCGGATGTTTGACAACCTCTATGACGTGCTCTGTGACACTGACCAAAATCCTTTCTGACATTTTGTAATACTGAATTTTATTTAAGCAAACTCCTTGTATTGTTTGTGTTTAGATATTTAACATTTAAGAAAAAAACTAACTGCTAATTCTTTCTATGCAAAGATATTAAAAAAATATATTTTTAGTGCTACAGTAATATTTCAAATTTTTGATCACATTGGCATGTCATGTAGGCTGTGAAAACTCCAACACAATGATTGATCTGGATTCTGTGTTTATGATTTGTTCACCTGGCAAGTAATGGCATCATGAACACCTTATTTGACACAGCGTCCACCTGGAAAGGCATAAATGTTGCCTGATCCCAGCGTTACTCCTTCTTTTCTTTATATTCTCTGTTTCATCTCAACAGTCTCCTCTTTCAGGTGCTTCAGGTAGAGAGTGAGAGAGACATCTCACCTGCAAACGCTGTTATCTAAAGCCTGATGTTCCTGCAGCAGAATTTCTCTGTGGTTTTGCATGATCCTCTCCCAGTTTGGACGCAGATCTGTCTCCCATTGTCTCACTCACTCTCCCTCCTTCCCCACCCTTCATCCCCTTCCTCCTTGTGTCCCATTGATCACCTCTTTGTACCACCTCCTCCTCCTCCTCCTCCTCCTCCCTCCCTTCTCTCCTCTCAGTGGCTGCACCTCGTCCTCGCCACCTCTCCTTTAAGAGGTTTTCTCTGTTCTCTCGGTTGCCAGGTAAACTCCGGCATGTCTGGGTCCTTTTAACACCGAGGACGGGCAGGGCTCGGTGGGTGGGTGGTGATTTTGAGTGGGTGGGCAGGCCTGGCTCTTGATCAGCCAGGTGTGAAATCGATTGAAGGGTAAATTAACGCCTGATCACAGAGGGCAAAAAAACTGCTCTTGCACTGCTACTTAATGGTTTGTGATTGTGGCAGTTCAGCAGCATATTTCCTCTACATGTGATTTAGAACAGATGTACCCTTTAAGGACAGCAAAGAGTTTCAACCTGACAGCTACTTTTTGGCAAATAAGCTCTTTGTACAACCACCAACCTCATTTACACCTGGTTTATTGAGTGTAGATGTAGGTCAGCATGTACGTTACAAAAATTTTAATTTCCTTTGTCTATCTACTAGATCTACTTTTTGTTTTCTCCCTTTGAAAAGCTCAATTTAATGAGAGCCTGACTATAACAATGGCTCTGTCTTCACAAAACAGTATAATTTCAAGTCACAGTGATCGGGTTTCTGTCCACTGTCAAGGCTTTCTGCTGTTTGTCTCTATAGATCTATATACCCTTGTACGGTGTTGTCTGTCAGGTTGATCTTTTCACATTTCGACCAGTGTGCAGTGTGTTTTTTCTCAGACACATAAAAAATTCAGGTACCTGATCACATTTACTAAACAGGGTTTGAAAGAATATTCCAAGCTATGAATGCAAATGCAGGCATTAGAACAACGGTAGTGTTTATGTAATCATAAATGAGATATGGTTAGGAGCTGCAAAGGAGGGATTACTTGTGTATGGTGTAGACTCAGGGGGACTCGGGTTGGAGAGAGAAGATTTTAGTCTGTTAGGATTTGATTCAGTTGTTCTGAATTAAATATAAAATTCAGCCCGTATTTGAAGATGCAGGAAAAGAAGAACCGTGCAGGTAGTCGTCAACACCAACCTGTTCTCCTGTGCATGTCCATGGGAGAACAGAAGGACAGAGGAGACACAGAGGTTGTTGCAAAGTAAGAAAGTTGATCAAAGAGCTCATCTGCCAAAATGTCAGTACAGTTTTTAAACTAGCAGAGCACCTGGGGACAGAAAATGATCACGTAGCACCTCTGATAAAATGGCGAAGGATAGGACAACATCACGAGATACCAACATGGGACTTGAAGCCCCTCGAGCGTTTAAGCTGTCTGCTCTTTGCAGCATCAACTTTGGATGCGTCCTAATAGCTTCAGACGGTGTCTTCATCTGTTTGTTTTACATCAGTTCACTGTTACTGTTAAACCAATGAAGAAAAGAATGTGGAGCTATTGAGATGCAGGCCTGGATATTTTTAATTGAGATGTTTTTCTGTTATTGTTGTCCTATCGCTCATGTTCATGGTGTAGTATAAACCCTAGTTTTTAAGACTAAAGGGCATTCATTGCTGAAATAGATTGTAGTCTTTTTAGAGCACAACAATCAGAGTCAGTTTAAAAAAAAACAACTCAGCAGTCAATATATTTTCTTTACTCAATATCAAATGCCCAGCTCCAAATCTAATCCCGGTACCTACTCAGTCTTGTGATTATGAATGAAAATGTTCAGATAGTTGTCTTTTCACTATGCGATGTGGGATTAGAGTAGGGGTGAGGATAGACCTTTTTCAAAGCAGCCATTTTGACATGAAATAGTAGGTAAACACAGGTGTTTCCAGTGATGCTAATTAAGGTTCCATTCCAGGTCAAACAGAGTCAGGGTGCTGTTGTGCATGTTTACTCACTGGAAAGTCTCTGCTACAATAAATGGAACTGAACCTTAATTAGTATCATTGGAAACACCTGTGTTGACCCTACTATTTCATGTCAAAATGGCTGCTGTGAAAAGGTCTGTTGTTGTTTGGGTCCATCACTCGTCCACTTCAATTCTAAAAACACTAACTCTGCGATCACCAGGTCGGGTTTGGTTGCTTTAAAACCATCACTGAAGTCCTAAAGATCCAGTACGTAATTTTTCTATAAGTTTCAACACCGGACACAGAAGTAAAAAAACATGTAAAAATATTTAGAAATGTTATGTTCTTTAACTTAATCCATATTTCAAAATACAGCTAAAATATCTTCTTTTTTTAAAAAATGCAGCTTTAACCATTGATCGGAAAATCATCATCAATGGTCACAGTAAAATGTAAATATTTATTAGTATTAAACTTTTGGCTATGTCAGTTTGCACTGGAGAATAATGTGACTAAAGTTGGGAAAATGGAAAATCATGAAACCCTACATCACGCTTTTGCACAAAGTAAACAACTCTGCTTTCAGAGTGGCGTCAACAACAAAATACACATTGAATCATACAAATATTTAGATATTGTCCAAATAAATCTTTTTCCATCTTATTGAAGTGTACGTGAGAAAAACAGTCTGTCACATGAATGCAAATAGCCTTCAAAAACCTACTGTAGCTGGAAAAGCTAAATAAGTACTGACTGCTTTGGTTAGCCACGATTTTTAAGGTGTTGATGAATTTATGGACAGGATGTAAACAAAGAAAAGTTGCGTACTGGATCTTAACAGTTTACAGTTAACAGTCTTGTATATCAACATAATACAAATATCATTACTAGTCTCATGACTAAGTGAAATCTAACCACTAACTAGAAAATTAGCCATAGATACCCAGGATTAACTAGCTAGCTTAATTCCTTAAACGCTAACGCAGTTGACGTGTCCAGGTAAAACAGTTTCCTATGACTCACTGAGGCCCCCTGCTGGAAGACTCACACCTACTGGTAATAATACACTGCTGGTAAAGAGCATGGGTGTGAAATGGGTGTGTGTGTGTCTGTGCATGCATGAGACACATTGAACAATGGTTTTGTTGATGATATGAATGTTAGTCATCGTGGTTTCAGTATGTTGGAGCAAAAGCAGAAAATAAGAGAGAAATCTTTGAGCCAGTTATTATGTCATATTGTCTAAGAAACTATTAACAACTGTAAAAAGCATGTGAGTGTGAGTAATAGACTTAACCTGCTGGGAATAGTCAAGCTGTTTTGATTTAACTAAAACTGTCACTCCTTTACATGGACTGTATTTGGTTCAGAATTTGTCTTGGATGTTGTCCTCCACAACCCGAAATCAACAAACTGTGACGTGAACTGTGAAGAAAAAAAAAAAAAAAGGAAGGAAATTGTTTTCATATTTGGGTCTTTAATCCTTTAACACTCAACCCCTTGAAGCCAGAACAAATAGTCAATTAATCCATGAGTCAGTGGGCAAAAAATAAGCCAGCAACTATTTTGATATCATTAATCATTTTAGGAAAAAATGTCAAACATTTGCTGTGACTGGCTTCTTAAATGGGAGTATTTTCTTCTTTTCCTCTGTTTTATATCATTGGATCTCTTTGGATTTGGGACTAAGCTAAATGAATCGTTTGAATAAGTCTCCTGTTTATATTTGATGTGATACTTAATAGTAGTAGCTCTCTGGGGATTTCTACATAACACTAATGTCCTGCGGGTGTTAAAAAACTACTCCACTCTCTGTACATGTTTTCACTTGCAAATATGGGTCAGAGACAAAATAAATGAAGCAATCCTGCCCTAACCTTGAGGGATTACAGTATTTATAGTAGTGACGCTTAACCTCCCTATTTAGCATTTATAAGCACAATAATGTAGTTGTTAGTAGATATAAGGACATTTTTAAATCAATAATGTACAACAGTTCTAGCTTAGGACTTTATATTATCACAACTACTATTTGTCTGTTATATAGATATGTGTTTATACACTATCCTCACCTTATGGGTGAAGGAGTACTAGCATAATGTAATAGTATAATGTGCTAGAACCATTTAACAAATGTTTATATACTGCTTATAAATGGCGTGAAAGTCTTACTTTTTAATTTCTTTCCGTTTATTAAGTGTCCCAGGGCTGATCAGTGGGTGGTTAAGGGTTAAAGGATTTGACACTTTATTGTCCTCTTCACAGAGAAAATAATGTAAGCAATCCTGAACTGAATAAATCAAATTTATATTTGAGGGATTACAGTATTAAATATTGTTTCCACCTCTGTTAAAAAGCAATATGTTAGTTTGCATCTTCCACTGCCCAACATTCATTGAATATTTGAGTGAATGAAATGTTTGGTTGGCGTGAGGCATCCCAAATTGAGTCACTGCTTGTTATGCTGTTGGAAAATTTTGTGTGTCACTGCCTTTGGGTGTGATTGAGTGCTTTGATATGGAAACAGAGGGTATGTAGAAAGTTCATAAGTTTATTTGAAATAACAGAACTTTAACTTCCTTAACCTTAACGTAACTTTTATTTTTAGCCCTGTTTGTCTTTCTTGCTCTCACAGATTTGACTGAACTTTTCTTTAGATGCTCCTGCTGTTATTTTCTGCATTCATCATGCCTTGTGTGTTACTAAATAATCATATTCATACAAATCATTAATATTAACCTGCATTTGAACCTACTCTGCATCTTGTGCTCTCGAGGTCTTCCATTGATCTTTGCATAGAGCCATTAATTCACGAATGGCTTTGAAACGGTAGTGTCAATCCTACAATACAGCTCTCTGTAGTGTTCATCACTAGTGTTTCCTCTTTTATGTATATGCAGCGGCCGTGATACATCTTTATCATGCAATTATGCTAATAAGACCTTTTGTGTGTATGTGTGTGTGCGTGCAGAGTTTCGTTCGCCGTCCCACCTGAGCGGGTTGAACCGTACAGCCTCTCTGAGCGGAGCTGACCGGACAGAGTCGCTCTCAGTCAGCGGCAGCAACAGTCAGCTCAACAACAGCATCCCCTTGCAGCAGTACACACCCGACTTCTACGTCCGAGCTCTCACTGACCTGCAATTTGTCAAGGTTGGTTGTACATTTTTAATCTTTGATAGAATTGGTGCGTGAGTGTAAACCAGACAGACTAACCCTGGCACCCAAGGGATTTTCTTGATATAGAGCTAACGCAGTCTATTGTACAGTAATCTATTAACCGTCATGAATATGAGTTACACTGACTACCAACAAAGATTAATGATATAATTGGCTGAGATATAGTCATGGAAAAGTACAGATGTCCCCTTAACCAAGAACAGATGTCCTTGAAAATCATGACATCCGTTGATGTATTATGACAAATGTAACCACAACAACACCCTGCTGTGGTAAGGCTAACTTAATCATGTGTAAATCCGGATACAGCAGCTTGATTGAATCCACCGATTCGTTTTCTTTTCTCATTTTCAGAGATCTAGGTGAGAAAATGGACATCTGTCCGGATCTGTTCAGACATCAGAGTGGAATCGATCTTATCTAATTCACTCAAGGTAGAAAGTAAAACAGCTGTTTTGATCTCTCCCTTTCTTTTTAGATCACACGGGCCCAGTACCAGAACGGCCTGATGGCATCTCGTCTGGACAGCACGCCCCAGTCCCCGGAGAGCGGCCACAACATGGCTCGTCTGGATCAGACCACTCCACCCGCCACCGCCAACACCACCATCACAGACCTGGGAGCGGACTCCACCCCGACAGAGAACGGACCGGACGAGACGACGCTTCTCCTCCTGAACGAGCAGAACTCACCGCACACAGCCAACCACCACAGCCAAATGGAAAACAGCATTTGACACCCTCGCCCCCACAAATATTCCTACGTTTGCACGCATGCACTACTACGCTCGAATGTATGCTGAGGCGGGGGAGGAGTGTGTGTGTTTGTCTGTGTGTGTGAGTGTGTGAGTGAATGGGGATGCAGACATTTGCCTTGGCACAGCTGATAAGGCATAAAGAGACAAGCCATGTGCATGCATATTGTGTAAATATGCAAGGAATAAACAAAACAAACACACATACACACAAACATACCAAAGTGAATGGTGGGAATTTGCCACATCCACTTTTCTATCATAAACACACTCACCACAAACCTAACACTCATCTATAATAGTTCATCGACAGAAGGCAGTATCTGTGTGTGCGTGCGTGCGTGTGTGTGTTTGTTTGCACATGTTCCTTAATGTATTAATTAAATAATGATGACAAAGATCTAAAGGACCTGCTTGTCTGGACCAGAAAGCTCCTCCCTCTCTCGCCCATCATCGCTATCGGCCTTTAGAGGCGGGTTTCTTCCTCTGTATACGTGTGTGTGTGTGTGTGTGTGTGTGTGTGTGTGTGTGTGTGTGTGTTTTTAAATGTGTGTGTGTGTTGCTTCCAATTCACTGTCCCTAATCAAAGACTCAGGGAGACTCCGCCCTCCCCCCAACCCCTTTGCTGATGTACATGCAAGTGTGGTCAAAAGCCGCAAACCAACCCACCGCCGCATGTGTAGCAACCTGCATCCCCTCCTCACCATCCATACAGCTAGAAGACAAAGACGACCCGAGCATGTCAGCAGAGTTCAAGCAAAGTAATATATGTTCCGTAGAAATTTATAGTGAAATATTTATTGATGAATTCGGTGTGAGACGGACACACAAAACTCCTACTGACTCTTTTTTGGGGGAGGGTTTGGGGTGGATTTCTACATGTGTATATATATATATGTGTGTATATATATATATATATATATATATATATATATATAGCCTTCTTGTGTCAGTAAGTAGCCCAGAGCCTTTATCCCAGAGTTGTTAAGAGATTTAGCAGCGATAGACAGCCAGTCTGTATCGTGATTAAGACAATCAATATGATTATGATGAATGTGTTAAATTAAATGTGTAGGGTACGTTAACTGTGGCCACCCTGCTCTCAAACAGCCCCCCCCCCCCCCAGCCTCTCTCTGTGAAATTTTTTTTTTCTTCCCCACGATTTTATTTTTCATCAGCAACGGATCTGAAAAGTCGTGATGGGCAGTTTCAGATAAATCAGATCATAAGGGGGGAAAAAAAGTTTTCACAAATGGTGGAAGGTGTTTGAGAGACAGACACTTGGCGAGTCCTTTCCTACTTTATAAGCGAGAGTGGGTCGTCTGTGCGCATGTTTGTTTTTGTGTGTATGTGACCAAAATGGCCATCACTAGATTTGGTGGGAACAGAAACCAAAAGAGGGAAGCTTGATCACATTCTGACTAGAAAATACTAGAAATCTGAGACTTTATTTATTGAGTTCCATGTGTGAGTGTGTGTGTGCGTGTGTGTGTATATATAAATATATTATTGTCAACGGAGGGGTGAGAAATGTGATTTTTATTCTGCCTCATTGTGAGATTTTACATGTTAAATGTTCCGTTGCATTCAGTGGTTATGTTTGGGTTCATCTTTTGTAAATCAGATCGGGTGGGTGGGGGTCACTATACTGAATAGCAAACCCAAACATTTATTGTTTGTATTTCTGCTGCCAAATGCACCGCTCAGCCCTGACATCAGCCAAATTTTGTTAGTTTTATGGGAAACAATGTTGTTTATTCAGTGCACACACTCCAGTTATATTTTACTGTACTTTTTGAGGAGATTTTAAAGGAAGAAATCGTTCCGAAAACTCAAATTCTGTCTTGTGACATGTTTTTCTTTGCCTGAGTTCTAGCAGAGCCAAAGCAAGTTTCATCGAATCATTTTTTGTGATATACAACATGAAAAGTGAATCACTTTTTTGTTTTTAAAACCAAAGAGAGACAGCTACTTTCCAGTCTTGTTATTTCTGGGAGACATCCATGATACCGCTTTCTACAACAATGTACCAGAATGCATCGCAGCCAAAACAAAAGTTAGCATAGCTCTCACTTTTTTCCTCTCATCCTTGCTGCTTTGCTGTCAGTATGTTTGTTTGTTTTTCAAGTGAATCCAACAACTTCCCATCTGCTCTTCGAATGTAGGACATCAGAAGTAAGAGTAGATGACACACACTAACAGAATTGGATACAACAAAAACAATATAACGGTAATACAAATGAAAGATTTCTAAGTTTGTGGGAGTGGATTTAAACATTGCTGCTTTCCTGAGATCAACAGCATCCTATTCTCAATCAATAACAGTGATACATTTTTAAATCACTAAATTCCTCTTCTATCAATGACAGAAGACAGAAATATGTGGTCAGCTTGTTACGTGGCATTCTCAGTAAATATTCATTCTGTACCAAACGAGAAATTCTGAAGCACTTTCATTTCCATTTTCAATGTGGAACCAAACCAAAGCTTGACAAAATGATGATTTCATTTTTAGTTTTCAAATGAATTGGATTGTCTATTTTGATCTTTGATCTTATTTTTGGTCTTTTTGTTTGGAAAAGTTTAAATATCACAATCGTTTGGGGAAGAAAAACTATTAGTAATCTGCTGAAAAAGAATGATGGAAATGTCATGTGTTTTTGTAACCATATACAAGATTTTCCTCCATTTGAAGCAGTGTCCTAAATGGATAGATTTTTTTTGTTTGGTAGTAGAAAAATTATCCCTTAATATTGTGTTAGTTAGTTATTGATACTTTATCCGCCTGAGCTGTTCTGGTTTTTTGTCTTATCACCAGTCTGCCAACCATTTTGCCAGTCTGTCTTATCACCAGTCTGCCATTTTTTTTTTTTCTTTTTCTAAGTTGCTTTAACATAGAGATTTTATTATATTACATCCAGTTTATTAAATGGTCAGTTAATCTAACTTTGAAGTCTGTTCTTTTTTAGGCTATGGGACGGTCTGAGCTTGTTTCACACCGCAGTGTAAACTCAGTGTGCCTCACACTGCCTTGAAAACACTTAAGTTTGAGTCTGGTGTCCAGTTTACCTGATCCATTAGTGCATTGTGGTACTGCACAAATGTTTTGTTAAGTGTTTTTTTAAAACTGGAAAATGTTCACATAATCATATGTCCGAAAGGTAAATGGGCATCTTCTGTACTGGATATTCAAGTCTGAGCACCATACAATTTGAAGATAAAAGAACATTTATATTGATAGCAAAAACTACAGGTCGCATGAGACTTTTTCAGGATGGATGATAACTCCAATTATCTGCAATTATCCCAGGCAAGATTCAGGGTGAAAGTCACACTTAGTGACTCAATCATTGGGGAAATGAATGGACTGCGGAGGTCACAAATGGGACTGGGATAACAATCAGAATATGTTGCTGTTAAAAGCAGACAAAATAGTTCTTTGTTTAAAAGTCAAATTCAGTTCAGTAGTAGATTCCCATTTATCTATATGGACAGAAAACACCAGCAACACATTCGATCTTTTGTGAAAGTTATTAATATGTAACAAAAAAAGTTTTGAAAGGTACTTATTCATCACCCACTCTTTTTTTTAATTCAGCAGCTCTGCTTCTAAGAAATCTTTCTGTTTAGAATTGTTCTCCATTTTAGGAAAATCAAAACAGCCCGGACTCTTAGCAAAGGAAAGGTGTATTTTCCCAAAAGCCACAAATATGTCAAATTAGCGAGCACAATAGCTTTTATGCAATACTGTTACTGACCGGGATTTCAAAATCATTTCTTTGCTGACCTCTTTACATGACCCTGCTTTTTTTTTATTTTTTTATGTAGCTGTCACGTCAGCACCCGAACGAAACACTTAAGGAACTCTCTGACTCACCGTTCTGTTGCCTTCACTATCTTTTAATGACAGTACTGGATTATTTTTTTATGCTCATTACTGAATTATTTTTTGACAAACACATACACACACTCCCATTTCAAAGACTGTTATGTTCATTTTGTAGATTTTTATGGCTGACGTTGTTAAAATGTTGTTTTGTTGGTGTTTTTGTTCATGTGTGTGCCTGTGCACTCCCACCTGTTTTAAATTGTGCTGGGTTTGGGTTTATTATGTGTGTATGTATGTATGTATGTGTGTGTGTGAATGCCTGTGAATCAAGTCTGGTTATTTTTTTGTACCTCAAAACACTGTTAGTAATTGTGGTAAACAACGATCGTTTTTTTTTTATTTGTCATGAAATTTGATTTTGGGAACAGAGCGAATGGAGCAACTGGTGTTGTGGGAAGAAATAAACTGATTGTCTTTCATTCTCTCTGGCATGCTGTAACTTAAAAAAAAACAACAACAGAGAAACAAGGTGTAAATACTGTTTTATAATTTCTGTCTTAATGAGTTTTGAAGATGAAGAAAGTTATTAATAAACCTGAGATATATTTCTCTATGGACCTTTGATTGTTCTGATTTCTTCTGAGAACTTTGAGACTCCACAGTGATCCTTCTAGGAAGTACAGTACCAGTCAAAAGTAGGGATACACCTTCTCATTCAATGTTTTTTCCATTATTTTTATTTTCTACATTGTTGATTAACACTGAAGACATCAAAACTCTTGGCATTTTCTCAATCAGCCTTATAAGGTAGTCACCTGGAATTACTGTATATACTGAGCACTTGTTGGCTGCCTTGCCTTCACTCTGCTGTCCAACTCATCCCAAATCATCTAGATTGGGTTCAGGTTGGATGATTGTGGAAGCCGGGTCATCTGATGCAGCAGTCACTGTCTTTCTTGGTCACCTAGCCTTTACCTAGCAGACGGTGTGTTTTGGGTCAATGTCCTGTTGAAAAAAAATGATGGGATGGCATAAAGAATGTAATAGTAGCCATGCCAGTTTGATCCCCAGCTCCTCCGGTCTGCATGTTGAAGTTGGGAAAGATACTGAACCCAAATTGCTCCCTGTAAGTTGCTTAGGATAAAAGTGTCAGCTAAAATGACTAAAAAGTGTCACCGGCGAAGCACCTCTACATCACATCTCCTTTTCCATGCTACACAGTGGGAACCACACATGCAGATACCATCCATTCTCTTTCTCTGCATCTCACAAAGACAAGGCAGCATGAAAGTACAGATTTCCACTGCTCTAATGTCCATTCCTTGAGTTTCATAGTACAAGCAATGCTCTTCTTCTTCTTAGTCTCTCTCAGAAGTGGTTTCTTTGCAGCAAATTGACCATGAAGGTCTGATCCACACAGTCTCCTCCGAACAGTTGATGTTGAGATGTGTTGGCTTCACTTCACAGCCACGGAGGTTGCCGCTCGGGTACAGCGTGACGCATCCTCAGTGTATTAGTGTCGATGCTAGCCCTGTGTCATATGATCTTACTTCTGTGAAGGTTCTCAGTCATCCAGGTCATCTTTCTTCAAAAAAGGTTAAGTCTTGGGCAACTGGACTGTTTGTAGATCTGTGAAGACGTTTTGCCTCTCATCCAAGAAGCTTCTTCAGTTCTGACTGACTGGTGGGGAGTTTGTGTATGTATACTATGAAAGCTTGTAGATCCACCCATAGTTTCACTTAGTTCATTAGTGCTCATAGTTGTGTGACGACTGTCGTCAGCGTCGTTGATGGTCACCTGAGGACTGGTGTGAAGTGCTGTTCAGACCCTTCTTGGACTGTGATGTACACATCAATGAAGACAGGAGCCTCCAGGTTAGTGTTTACAGGAAACCTACACACACAGACCAGTACCTACTCTTCGACTCGCGCCACCCACTAGAACACAAGCTAGGTGTCATCAGAACCTTACAACACAGGGCCGACAACGTACCTACAAGCGCCCAAGCTGAAGAAAAGGAACACCAGCATTTGAAGGACGCACTTAAAGTCTGTGGATATCCTAAATGGACCTTTGGAGAAGCGACCACAAGATCCAGGAAGGATAAGACTGTCAGTGATGAAGAGAAGAAGGATAGACTGAACAACATCGTCATCCCTTACGTATCTGGCGTATCAGAAAAACTTAGGAGGATCTTCAACAAAGATAGAATCACAATGTTCTTCAGACCCAGCAACACCCTTAGACAGAAACTGGTACACCCTAAATACCCTACACCTCACACCAAGAAAAGCAATCTGGTATACGCTGTCCAGTGCAGTGAGGAGTGCACAGACCTATACATCTGGGAAAGCAAAGAACCACCACTCAACAGGCGCATGGTACATCTTAAAGACAAGGGAAACTCCTTTAATGACAATGATGTTCGCATCTTGGACAGGGAAGACAGGTGGTTTGAAAGAGCAGTGAAGGAGGCTATCTATGTAAAAGTAGAGAAACCTTCAGGAGGAGGCCTCAGACACCACTTATCCCCCACCTACTCTGCTGTCCTTTCATCACTCCCCAGGAGACTGAACAGCACTTCACACCTCATGTGACTCTGACGACCACACTCGAGTTCAGGTGACCTGAACGACTGTTGTTCACACCAGTCCTCAGGTGACCATCAACGATGGTGATGACAGTCGTCACACAACTATGAGCACTAATGAACTAAGTGAAACTATGGGTGGATCTACAAGCTTTCCTAGTATAAATACACAAACTCCCCACCAGTCAGTCAGAACTGAAGAGGCTTCTTGGATGAGAGGCGAAACGTCTTCACACCTTTTTCGAAGTATGATCTTACTTGTTTCATTGTTATAATAATAACACACACACACACACACACACACACACGTGGTATGATAGATGATAATGACAATGATCGCTAACAGCGTGGCAGGTCACATATGGGGAGGAAGTGAAATCCTAAAGCTGCTGCTCCTTTCTGCCTGCATCACTGGGAATTTTGTTTGCCAAACTGGTTCTGCAGGTGTTATAGACACAGGTTGTGGAGATAAAGTTTGTGCAATGGGTGATACAATACAGTATCTAATTACACCGGATCTGACACATTTTTCTTTTGTATATAACTGGTGTGATTACAGTGTAGAAACCTGCTGTGAGAAGAGGTTGTTTCATTAATCAGATTAATCTCTAATCACTTTGTTCTCTGTTGTATTAAATTACATCCACAACAACTCCCCCAGAAGGCTCAGCGGAGGATTTAGGACGACAACGCCCTCCAGTTTCTTGCTCAGCTCACCCACAATGAGGTTTTCATTAGGCCAGAGGACCCCATTCACATGGTCTTAGAATAATAAATTGAGTATATGTTACGTTTTCCTCTTCAAATTTCAGGAAAAATCAGTTTTTTCAAGTGTTACTTCATATTATTTCCAAAATAAATGGATTCTGGATCCCTCTGGCTTTTAAGTTAAAGACAAGTAAAAATATCAGTCTAAACTATCAAATCAATATAAAAGCTGACAGTTAGTAATTATGTAAATTTGTTGAAGTGGATTTTGAGTTTTGCCAATGCAGATAGAGTTCATATATTCATATTCATAGTATTTTAAATTTCCATAACACCATTGTGTCATTTTCAATATTTGCTGACTTCTTCCAATTAAATAGAATAAAATAACTGTAGGGATGTGAAAGTGCTGCAACGCGGAAAGAAACTCAATTGACGAGATAATATTAGTCAGCAGTAATTATAAGAGTGATTCACAAAGAGGAAGTGCAACAACATGTCTGTGTGGTTTAACACACCCTACGTATTATATTTAATGAGGACACAAATCTCGCTCCAGACAAATTAAATATTTCCACTACTTTTCTGCTTATCAGGGTGCATTGGATGATCAGATGTTGTGAACAGATAAGACAGCGCTGGTTTTCCAATGTCCTAATGTGCTAATAAAACTATAAAACATTTCTTTAAGTGTGACAACTATGAAGAGCAAAAGAACAGAGCAAGTTTTTTATATGAAACAGAAAAATAATTCATAAATGATCTTAGACATAGGGAAGTATAAAAAGACAGAGGATAGGATGAAAAGAAAAACAGAAGACTCTAAGTTGAAATGGAATGAGACAGAATATAGAGAAAAGTTAAAAATGATTGTATAGTTAATGGAAAATATCAATAAATACCTCCAAATTTAATTTAATAACAGACAGTGGCGAACAGAAAGATTTTAAGCATCAGTTTAAAATAACTGAGAATATTACTACTATTCATATTACTATTAAATGTTCGGTGTATCAGATTTAGGTGGCTCTATTTACAGAACATAATATTAAGAACTATGTTTCATTTGTGTATAATCACCTGAAAATAAGAACTGTTACATTTTTGTTTCCTTAAAATTAGGCTTTTATTTCTACAGATAGCGTGAATCCTCTCCACAGAGACTGTTCACCACTAGCTGCAACTAAATCCTACACAGCAGTCCTTTAAGTAAAAGAACCGTTCAATTAACTTATATGCATTATAAAAACATAGATGGTAAACCGTATGTAGTTAAAGTAGTTTATTTTTAATGATTAACTCTCTAATAAGCACAGTAAAACAAACAAACAATTGAATTAGAGTAAAGTCTGTTGTGAAGTGTTGTAAAAATTACAGTAACTGGCTGGCAACTCTGCTGCCAGTGGTGATTTCCTACAGTAAATAATTAGTTAATAAAAAATACTTTACTTTACAGTTACAGCACTATAACTGTAACCAGAAATATAGTACAAAGTAATCACTGTGTATTATTTCAAACTTACATGATTTTTACTGTAAGTGAAAACACAGTGTAATACTTTGATTTTTTCTTTTACAGTAAGTCACTTGTCGATGGCAGCTAGCCAATTAGCCAAGTTTCTTACATCAGTCTGTATCTGTGACACACATCGGTTTAGGCACTCCCCTTTAGGAGACCAGCAGTTTACTTCTCCCATTAGATTCAATAGTCTTGAGTCAGTACCAGGACTCAAGACTATTGACTAGTGGGGGAGGCTACGTCACCCACAGGGAAGTGAGGAAATATGTGATTTGGCCACTGTTATGCAATTCTAAACAACAAGAAGTCTAGGATAGCTGGTGGAATTTTTTTGTTCACATCAAAAGAACCCCAAAACCCCAAAGAGCTTGGTCAAAGACATGAGTAGATTAGAAAATAAGGAACAGAAAATTTAGCATTTCATGTGATGAACTTTTACAAATTTACAGAAGGCTATGACTGTTTTTGGTATATGGATGAAGCAAGTTTTAGCCAGCTGTATAATGGAAATGTATCTTCAATAGTATTTGGATATATTAATATTATTATCAGACCTTTTACAGTTTGAACACTAGTCCCATAGAGGGGTGGAGGATGCTTCCCTTATGTTGTTTAAACATCAATATGAATCTGATTGACTGGACAGGTGACTTTTCAACTGTGTGTGTGAATGTTTTCTTGTATCTATAATTACCTTAAAACAACAATTGCTAGTTACCTTAGAATGAGCCTTTTATTTCTACAGAGTAAATGGATCTTCTTCAAGCCTTCAGGAAAAGCTCGTATCTTGTCATGTGATGCACATAGGCCCCAAAAGACTTTTTCCCATAAGCTTACATTGTGAAAGAAGCAGCTGTAAAATGGTGTATACATTTTTTAGAGCATCAAACCCCCTGCAAAATATCTTGTTTTATTATTTTATCCATTTGGTCCAATAGCATTTGGAAAACCTAAAAGAGCCGCATGATTAAATGATTTGTATCCCTATTAAAGTTAGCAGATGGTTAAACTGGAAGTTAGTTGGCTCAGCTGACAGAAGTCTCTGATAGATAGATAGATAGATAGATAGATAGATAGATAGATTGAGAGATATTTTGTACCAAACAAGAACAACATGTTAATTGGTGAGCTTTACGGGTTTGGACAGAGCTTGGCTAGCTGTTTCCCTGTGTTTCCAGTCTCTGTACTAAAGCTGTATTGTTCATATTTAACTAGTTATCATACAAACTGAGAGTGGTACCACTCTTCTTATTGCATGTTAACTTTCCGCCACAAAGAGAATAAGCTTATAATAATAATTGTTCCCCCAAATGTCAAACTTTTGCCTTAAATTTTGTGCACTGAGGACTACCAGATTTTGTACCAAAAAAAGCAGCATATTATAAAATTTGCTGATGATCCAGTGATTGTCAGTGTTTAACAGGTGCTATCACTCATGGCCAAGTTATTCATAATCAGCCTTTATATAGTTAAGAGCTCTGCATTCATATTAGAAGACAATTAAAATACATTTATTACAAGTATAGACAGAAATCTGTATCTGATATTGAACAACAACATTTTATTTTCTTAGAAAAATAAACCATTCTTATGATTATGTGGCTCTATAATGACTTCTATTGCAGTTTTATTGAATCTGCTTTCGGGTTCTGTATGTTATAGAAATGTGTGTAGGTTTGGTCATCAGGATGGTTTGTGTTACTTGAGTCTGTTGCATCTGAATGATCTATCTAATAACAATATTGTCTTTTTGGAGAATATGTAATGTTATGTCATTGTATTTTTTAGGATTCCAAAATAAAAAAAAATACATTAAAAAGACAATATCTTAATATTCATTATATGAAATTGTTTACGGTATATGCCAAATATTCCTAAACACTGTTATGAAACAGGCATGTGTCACAATAACATGCTCCACTTAGCAAGTGTTGTTACAGAAGTACAGGATTTCATCACCCCAGCAGGTCAGAGCAGTAAAGCGTAGCAGCAAAGACCATCCCACTTCCTGTTGAGTGGAAAAACTCCCTTGATGACAGCAGTACTGTAAATGTGTATAAAACGTGCAGGTCCCCACAGAAAGGCAGAACAACACTGACAGAACAACTGAAGGGATCTTAACCAAACACACTAATACAACTCCTGATCTACTGACCTTAACAGGTAAACTCACTTCACTCATTTTCTTTGTTTTTTTTTAAACAGATTTTGAACAATCTTTGCTTTGGGCCATTTTAACAGGTAACACTGAGCGTAGTTTGGGACGTGATATGATTATAGGATAGTTTCTTTACTCTTCTGCCTGTCATGTTATTAAATATGGCAGTTTTTCTATATCATTGTGTGTTTTTAATCCCCATTTCATTCAATTAGTAATTAATTAATTCTTCAAGTGTTAATAACATTAGTGAGTCATAAATTACTGCAGTAGTAGATAGAAGTACTGTAGAAGTAAAATGTTAAATCATTTTATTTAATGAAATTAAAAAGTGTAAAATTGAAATTCTAGCTGTATTACCTTAATTGTTTCCTGATTCGGTGACACTGAGAATTACTCCCTGTCTTCCCTGCAGATCTTTGTTAATTCAGAAAAAAAGATGGAATCTGAGATGAAATGCAACGTGACCGAGATGTGGAGCCACAAAATGCCCATGGGACTGGACTTGGAAGTTACCCATCATCCACACACAATGAAGCATGTGGTCAACCTCATCATTGCCATTGAGAGGTTAAAGGGCAGCAGGTCAGAGGTACTGCTGAGCGCCTCCGAGTTCAGAGATGAAAACCTGCTCAGCTTCGTGCTGGAGAACATAGTGGAAGGTAATGACACAGAAAAGGGATTTCCTCTCTGTTACCTCAGTATAAATATATCATTCACTTTATGTTTTTAAATACTGAGTTTATACTGTAACTGTGTAACTGTATTCATTGGTTGAAGGTCCGTTGGCATGACTTTTATTGCTCCATATACTAAAATAACCATAATATACTATATATCTAACAATAGCAATGAGGTGATAAAGTTGTCAAAGTCTATGGCTGTTGTTGCAGTTCTTGCTACTTGATGATAAGAAATCATAACAGCAACACAACTAATCAGGTGTGCCTCTTTCTCCCTCAGAGAGAATTGTGTTCGAGTGTGCTTCAGCTGCACCAGTTCAGTACACAAAGACGGAGGATTACCAGTGCAGCGTGACCGACAGCGAGAAGAGGAGCTTAGTTCTGGTCCGAAACAGCATGGAACTCCATGCTGTGATGCTGCAGGGAGGCGCTGAGAACCGCAAAGGTAATTACATGTGTCCAGTCAAGACAAGTGAATTAAAAAAAAATCTTTCTCTGTGACAGTCTGAGAACCATCTTTTCATCTAAAATCTTAATTACTTAAGTAACTAGTAACTATTCTTTCAAAAAATAAAGGTAGTGGAGTAAGAAGTGTAATGTTTCCTTTTTAAATGTAGTAAAATAGAAGTACACAGTTACAAAAAGAGTATAGGTTCATGAAATGTATACTACTAAACTTTACTTACCTTTCATCACTGCACCAGTGTAACTCCTGATTTGATCATTTTGGATAGAAATAACCTCAAAGTCACAGAAAGTAGCATTTGTCTGATCACAGAGGCTGATATTGTCTTTTAGTTTTCATTAAAACGAACCTCTACCCTCTGTTCTCTCCTCAGTTCACTTGAACATGGCGACCTACGTACACCCTGCACCCAGTGCTGAGGCCCAGACTGTGGCTCTGGGCATCAAGGGCACAAATTTCTACCTCTCTTGCCATAAGGATGGGGACAACGAGCCAGCCTTGCATCTGGAGGTAAAAGTCATGATTTCTTACATGAATCTCGCATTTAAAATGACTTTGCGATACTTTTATAGGGTAAAATGTGGCACATTTCTCAAGGAACAGTTTCCAAGGAAAACTGATTCGATCTACCTGATTATCTAAACTGTTATGATCTGAAATATACACCTCACATTTATAGATTCATTTACTTCTGATATGAGCTACTACTTTTGTCAAGTGTGATAATCAAACCTTATGACATTTGTCTTCTCAGACAGTGGAAAATCCAGGCAATCTGGCAAGTATCAGCTCAGACAGCGACATGGTTCGATTTCTGTTCTACAAACAAGACACTGGGCTGAACCTCAGTACCCTTGTGTCCGTCCCCTACAACGACTGGTACATCAGCACAGCAAAGGAAAACAACAAGCCGCTGGGAATGTGCCTGGAGAACGCCAGACGCCACCGAAACTTCAACATCCAGCTGCCAGGTGAAACTCCAACTGAGGGTCAGGCTTGACCCTCTTCAGACGGAAGTTTGGATATTGGTTAGTGTAAATTACACTGCACTGGAAATATTTTTTATTCAGAAAAATCAGCCCAAAATATGTAATTTATATTTTTTCAAACCACTACGACTGAACTACTTTAGCATGTTTTAAAGATGATCTTTTTACTGTATGTACCAAGTACAGAAAGTGAAACGCTTAATGTATTGACTTAGTCAAGTATCACCACAAGGTGGCATTATTGTGCTGCAGGCAGGGTGAGTACCCTGTGTATTATGACACACTGGTAATGTGTGTTAATCTATTAATTTAATCTATTTATGCACAACTTTAAACTATATATTTATTTGAAAATCTGCTTGCTATTATTATTTAAATGATGTCCAATGAATCTATAATAAAGCTTCATAATTTAAAGTATTTGGATTTGTGTTTTGTTTATGTTCACTCAGAATTTGGTAAATCACTTTACTATATATATAGTATAATCACATTTGAAAGAACAAAACTAAATGTTAGCAGTGAGGATAATCTATGAGAGGCCGTTTGAGAAATAATTCAATCTTGCGCTCACATCTTACATCATACTCTCTCACAAACACTACTATAGTCACGCACACTTACTACTATAAATCTTGATTGCAGGGAGTGATATTGACCAAACTGGCAAACACAGAGAATGTTATGCAGAATGTAAAGGCAATCCGTTACAGTTACAGTTCTATATATGCTGCATTATTGTATTCATAATTATACTCTTAAAAGTTATCCAAAAAGTTACTTAAGTAAATGTAATGAAGTAAATGTAACTCGTTATTACCCACCTCTGATAACATTATTTTCTGCATTTATTTCCTAATCTTCATAAAATCATTGAAACTGAGGTATTGAAATATAACTTTATCTATAGATCAAAGCTGTGTAAAATCACATTGCAACAACGCAATCTAAAGCATCTACCCTCATCAATTGTTGACAACTAGCCTATCAGGTTACTTTTTTTATCTGCGCCGTTCTTTTTCCGTAGCCTCTTCACTTGGGCTACAGGATGTTTCTATTGCACAGTAAAAAAAAAACATTTCTCTCGGTGCTGCGTCTGCCAGCTGACCCGTATACTACTCACTTCCTCTGAACTGATGCGCGTTCCCGTCGGGGCAGTCGTTTTTCGGTAAGCAGTCTGTTTTCGGCACACCGGTCGACTTTCGACATTTTCACAATACTACATCCCGGCACAACAGGATTTATGGTTGTTGTATGTGCCAGAGTTCTTGGTGGGCACACACATGTCCAAAAATGCAAATATTCATATCATATAACTGCAGCTGTGTTGCACTAATGCAAAACTTCTGAATCTGTTTTTATATTAAATATTACAATATACAGTGTCCCTTTAAAGCATACTACCAAAACTTTAACTCTACTGTGGGAATAAAGGCAGGTTTTTTTTAATTAGTAAACTACATTGTCACGATAAATGTTGTAATAAATTTGGCAAAGGGACTTCAACTAAGTCAGCAGAGTTGTCCAGTAACCAAACCACAGTATATAAAAATACAATAGAGCAGAGAATTGGACAATCTTTCTGAGACACACAGTGATCATTTAAAATTCATAGTGCTATATGAATAATCCACTGCTATACCACTAATAGTAACAATAATTAGTCTGATAATAATTGGTTTGATTTATAAAATAGTAGTACAGGTCTATGTTTGAGATAAGACACCCACTGGGTGACGATACATCGCGTACGTTTGCACAGTCACACACCCTCTACCAAGTTTGTGAGCTGCTATAATACTTCAAACTTCAGTCAGTCAGTCAGTCAGTCAGTATGACAGCACAGTCCATTCACATGACACATTTGTCTGAGCCCTTTCGTGAAGCAAACTCCGGATAAAGCTGACTTTATTTACATACAATCATAGCCAGATAGCTGAGGTAGCTAACATATATCTGAGGCTAGCTGAGCTAGCCAGCATGACAAAACTGACTTGTTCAATAATCTGCATTCTGGCTCCACCCCACATCATGAACACTTACATGCTTTTTTAAGCATATACGTGTTTCACACAACAAATAAGGGGGTTTGTTGGGCTACAAATAAAGACAGGTACTTTTAATTCTCCCAAAATATAATATAATATGAAGCTGAACTTGCAGTTTGGGGGCCCCCTGGTGGCCCACAGGCAAAGAAGATGAAGATAAATTATTTCATGTCTATGGAGAGATGTGACATAACCATAATGTTCTGTTGTTTGATTTTTTTTTTTTTTTCTAATATGGTGTCTTCATTAAGTGGGAGGAAACCGAAGCACTCGGAGGAAACCCACAAAGACGACATGAAGATAAATTATTTCATGTCTATGGAGAGATGTGACATAACCATAATGTTCTGTTGTTTGATTTTTTTTTTTTTTCTAATATGGTGTCTTCATTAAGTGGGAGGAAACCGAAGCACTCGGAGGAAACCCACAAAGACGACATGAAGATAAATTATTTCATGTCTATGGAGAGATGTGACATAACCATAATGTTCTGGTGCTTGATTTTTTTTTTTTTTTTTTTTTTTTTCAAATATGATGTCTTCATTAAGTGGGAGGAAACCGGAGCACTCGGAGGAAACCCACAAAGACGACATGAAGATAAATTATTTCATGTCTATGGAGAGATGTGACGTAACCATAATGTTCTGGTGCTTGATTTTTTTTTTTTTTTTTTTCAAATATGATGTCCTTATTATGCTGAACCCAGGAGAATGCCGCTCAGATGTTTACCGCACTTATCATTATTTAGGTTGTCTGCTGTTTTGTTGCGTGACGGCAGCGTGGACAGAGTCGGCCAGATTGTGATCTGCATTCACTATGTAATTTCCTCACTGTCCTTCTATTCGACTCTAGAATGTCTAACTGTTGTTGCATGTCCACTTGGTGTTCAGTTTTGATTACCGTTAATTGTGTTCGCAGTTCACACTCATACTGTTGGACAGTTCGCAGCTCTTCCTCAAGAGCCTCGTTTGTAGCCAGTAAACAATTAAAGTCGTCCATAGCCTCTACACAGCGTGATTCAGATCTTTCCTTGTAAAACTTAAACTGGGCCTTGAGATTTTCTATTAATTTGTCTTTTTCACTACTTGACATGGCCATTTTAGATTAATTAAATTTTGCACTAGGCTAAATTTAGACCTTGAACCAGCACTGTATAAGATTGTTCAAAATCTGCTCCAAAAAACTTATTTTCATCCAAGGCTTTGGTGCAATAATGACGTCAGTGTGTTTTCATGAAGGCCCCGCCCACAAGCAGGAATCTGCCCCAATCAGCGCGAGTTTGCGCATGCGTCTTGATTTTTTTCGAAATTTCAAACCGTCCAATCAGAGAAGACGAGGCGTCCACTCCCGGCAATTTCAAAACCGGATACACAACAGCTCAGCTTAGTAATTATGGAGACACTTTAACGTCTCTTAACTGCCACACGAAGTCCAGCGAGGCGTTTTTATCACTAATCTGGATAAAGTCGAGAGAAGAAACTGACTTTTAATAGAGATGGAGGAAGGAGAAACCGTATCGATACTTTCCAGAAAAGGTTAGCAAGCTTGCTAAGTTGTGCTTAGCTAAATTAATTAGCGTTAGCTACCGTTTGTTAGCTTAACCATGCTAAATAGCTAACTTTAATGCTATGTGTAACAGTGAGGAGACGACTTCATGTCCAGCTAAATGAATTAAGGTTATGAGACGGGTTTGGTGGCGTTAAATTTGCTACCAGTGTGGGCTCCTTTCTTTTGATACTACACTTGTACGACAAAGGATTGACTCTGGAGGAGGGGGATAAACACTGTAACACAGCGCAAGCCTATTAGCTGTTGTCTTGTCTTATATAACATCCATCCATCCAATCTAACATTATAGATTAATTCTGAATGCACAAAAACTTTGAAAGAACATATAGAGTTATGTGGTAATCATTATGTGTAAACAAAGCTTTTTTTTTTAAAGTAGCCTCATGTTGCTTTGATAACATTCTCTCATCCATAATATTATAAAGAGTACGGTCTAGACCTGCTCTGTATGAAAAGTGTCATGAGATAACTTTTGTTATGATATGGCACTATATATATAAAATTGAATCGAATGTGTCTGCTACTTGAACCGTGCAAAGCGTTTCTGTGGGCTCTGATCTGAGGTGCCCTTAATTGTTGACTTCTGAGGCTGGTAACTGTAACTCTGCAACAGAGTGAACTCTTGTTCTTTTTTCATGGGGCAGAGCCAGTTTCATCACATCATTTATGTTAAAAACTTGCTCTGTCAGGCCTGAATATTTAACATATTTGACACAATAAAAGACAGGTGAGTTGGTTTTCTATACAAATAAACAACAGCACTGTGCAGTTAGATTTAGTGGTTAACAGAGGAAGTAAATGCTAAATTGGCAGTATTTAAATAGGACTGCAAATAATTTATTTCTAGTCATTTTCCCAAATTTGGATTTTCTAGTTATTCACCAACCAGAGCCAGATGTCAGTACGTTTCTGTGGAATCGTCTACTCATTTACGACATTTGAGAAGTCCGCTAGAGGTCTCATTAAGGCTTAAGGTGACTCAACTGCTGCTGCAACAGTGGAAAACCGAAGTTGAAACAGTCATATATTCACCTCTCTATTGTGTTCCTCAGTATAAAGACAACGTCCAATAAATAATAAAACTGTACTTCAAGTGTGTTAGCTGTAATAAAAATTGATGATGATTTTTATTACTTATTAATCTGTTCAGTATTTTCTTTTATTTAGGCTATAAAATATCATAAACATAGAACAGAACATTTTCATCTGTTTCACAAAGCCCAAGGTGACATACTCAAATGTCAACAATATTGAAAATAATAATAATAATGGATTATCAAAATAGTTTATTAAGTAATACTAATATTTGCAGCTGTAGTTGTAAATTATGTCAAACTCTTTTTTTTTTTTGTTTTTTTCCAAATCTTTTAATGTAAGTCTGACACATTAGTCAAGCGCTACACTGTCTGGCTGGGTAATATGCCTTAAAGTAGAAATCATTTCAGTTTAGGCGATGTCTAAAAGTTTGGCTGAATGATGAATTTATGTTCATTATACTATATTACTATAAATGGATCATTCACGGGACTATTACTGAATTTCAATTTCACTTCCTGTCACAGAACTGCGCAAGCAGAAGCTGATGGAATACCTAGCAGCCAAAGGAAAGATGAAACAGCCAAACTCAAGGTAAGAATGATGAACAATGTGCAACTGTGTTTAAATGTTTTTGTTTATTATATCTAAGGTAAATTCAACATAAACATTTCTTCTCAGGCCATACCTCCGTGGGGACTGTCAGGTTAAGAATCCTGTGAAATCTGCACCAAAGGTTGGTGGAATGTAAAAAAACTTGCACTTTTGTGCAATACTGAGTTGGCCCGATGATTAGACTGAATTGCTGATATTTAATACAGAACAAAGGTAACATGTGACAATGTTTTTGTTTTCACAGATTGTTACTGGAAAAGAAAACAAGGCGCCGGCTGATAGGATCAGCTCTGAACACAGAAAAGTTCCCACTCTGGTTGCTCAGTCCACAATACATGCTACCAGAAGAGTATTTGCCACCAACAAAGTCCTGGCTGGAAAGCAGGATAGCAATCGTCCATCTGCAGTAAATGGTGCAACACAGCCTGTTCCCACAAAAACGTGCACCGCTGTGTCCTCCAAATCCAATCTGACTGCAGCCAGCCAGCTGAAAACACAGCCAAACACAAACAGAGGCTTTTCACATGCACCTACAACTTTGACAAAATCAAACACCAGATTCAGCAGTAGATCTCATGCTGCCTTGTCATATCAGCAGACAGTTAGTTATAGGATGAGTCTCGGTTCTATTGTCAAAACAAAAACAGGACTTGTTCCTGCAGTGACCCAGCCAAGAAACAGTCAGAGTCAAAAGTTAACACACCCCTCCGCCCTCGCTGCTGATGCCACCACCGCTAGTTCTGTTTCTAACAAGATGCGATCCAACACTTCGTCAGTCTCTGTGTCCAAGAGGTCTGCTATGGCTCAGAGGAAAACATTACCTAACACTGCTCTAAACAACCCTGTTAAAGAGCGAACAACTGTTTTGGCAACTGCAAAAGTTGGGATTAAAGTCCCCAAACCACTTTTGGCTGAACATTCTCAGACATCATGTAAGAGTCAACTATCAAGTAGATTGAGTGGCTTGAAATCAACACCCAGCTCCTCCCGGTGCACAGCAGCACCCATTAAGCCAGAGGGGAAAGTAGTGATGTCAAAAACCATTAGATCAGCTTGGCAGCCCATGGACAGGTCTACAAAGATGAGATCTCGGGGTGAAAGAGAGGAAAATGGCCAGCGTTCCAAAGTAGCCCCCAGAACATCCTTGGCACCAGTGAGCACGTGCAGTTCCAGCGTGGCCGGTGGGGTTATACAAGCTGTTGTTGTGGCCGAGCAGGGAGGGAAAATTAAGTCAAGTAAAGAGACAGGCCGCAAGAAGGTACACAGTTCAGCAAATGCCGCACCACCACAAACCGGTATAAAGAGAACAGTGATGTCACAGACAGTGCCACGGGATGCCAGGACTGTCAGCCATAGAAGCCAAGCCACAGACATGAAGACGCCAAAGGTCCCAGTCAGCATAACTTCTAGGACTGAGGGAAAGAAGCTGACAGCTGTTCAGGAAGAAAGAATGTAAGTAGACGACAGCCACGTGTAAATGTATAGCATGAAGCTATGACATGGCACCACTGAATCAGTACATCTTCAGCATCCACTGTGGTTGAACAAATGCATTTAAATGCCACGTTTTGATTTGGTCAAAGGGTGACAACAGGGAAATATTTGGCAATTGGCAATGATTAATTCTGAGTGGACACAGATTGGTTTCACCCACGTCTTACACCTAAGTGTACTTTCATAGATGGCTTCCTGTGATTTTATCAAAATGACAAACCAGAAACTCAGGATCTGTTTTCTTAACAGAGATAAGAGGGTATGACTGTCAAACATACTGCAAGTCACAGTGAGGCGGTTAGAGATAATGGATTACTGTTAAACAGAGAAATGATGACTTATAATTGTGCCATCTGCTCTATTATTTGATCTCAAGGAGGAAACTACAGGAATGGCGTGAAGCCAAGGGTATATCCTACAAGCGTCCTCCAATGCCAGTGAAACCTCAAGTCAGACGCACCGTGGCTGTGCCCCAACCTTTTTGGGCCACCATGAATGAGGAAGACGAGGCCCAGTCCCTCATTTGTGCCGTGGACAGATCCCTGGCTGACTGCATCAAATTGCTTGGAGAAGTATGTCATTAGGAGAAGTTGTTTTTCATCCAGTTCTTTTCTTGGTCTTGGTCTGATCAACTTCCGCTGGATATTACACTTTACTGGAAGTTATGAGGTGGAAACATTTCCATCTGTTGAAAACAAGATGTGGTAATTTTACACACACAAAGTCTGTCATGGCAAACATTCAGAGCACAAAAGATGCAAGCTGTGTAAAGAATGGAAAAAGGAGAGCTCTGTTGAAGAGTTCAAAACCATTTACTTTTTCCCCTCCATATCTGATCTATCACTGTGTGAAATGGGTGTCATTTTTGGATTGTCACTTTTGATAATCTAGAGAAATTGTTGCATATTGTCATGGGTATGGGAGGAGGGGTCCCAGATGTGTTTCAATTAGCTGATAAACACTTTGGTTGGAGCAATCTGATGCCGTCTGTGTGTGTGTGTCTGCCTTGCGCCAACAGGGTTGCCCTCCAGACCAGGTGAGGGAGGTTCTCTCACGGCTGCCAGTGGTGTCCCAGAAGTTTGCCAAATACTGGATCTGCCAGGCCCGACTGAAGGAGCAAGAGGGCAACCTGGACGTACTGCCCATGTTTGAAGAGGCCGTTGGTGTTGTGTTGGAGGTCTGACATCAGTAATATTCAAACTTTAGAACGTGTTCAGGGGTAGACAATAAGGGAAATTTGGCCCAGAGGGCCAGTGGCTTTTGAAGATCACTGGCCCCACCATTGTAACCACTGGCTCAGGAATTGAACATATCTAACATTTCCCGCCTGTATTCATCAAAAATATAAAAGACCAGCTACTATAATTTCTATAAAGCAAGTGTTTATCATTAGATGATTAAAATAATTGTATCATAATAATTCCAAGTTATTAATAATAATATAATGCATAATACCGATATAATACCCATAACCGATAACTTTCAGCTCCTAAAGGCCGATACCAATAACCGATATTTAAAACTTTAGACTTTTTGGGCGGATCCGCCCAATCCGTCCTCAGAGGGTTAGACACTGAAACATATGTGCCAGCTTTGCACACGATGCACTCAGCCTCCCACTTGTCCCCGACCGGGACGGTACGTGGTAAAAAAAAATTGCATTCACGGTGTGACGGAAATTCCCGGTTCCCACGTTTGCTAGTCGTTCTTTCGGCCTTTTTAAGTTCATGTTTCTATTGTTTATGTTTAACATGTGGAAAAATACTGTGGATATCAATTCAAGTCAGCAACTACCAAAATTATGACAGAGTTAACGAGTTCTTGAGGGGGTATTCTTGAATTTTCCCAGTCAGAAAGAGTTTTTCTGATCATGACAACGTCACTTGAACGCAGCATTCACTGCAGGCCATTCAGGTCTCATAGTGGGAGAGCACAGCGCCAGCTGTCTTTGATCGGGATCACGTAACACTATGTGTTAGCGGTAATAACCGAGACAATTTCACAGAAGTCATTGCAAAACACAGTACCACAGGGATTTAATGTGAAATTAGAACGTCCGGGCCACCGGGCCATTTACATTGTCGACCCCTGGTGTTTACAAAAAGGTTTCTAGTTTCCCCTCATGCTCCGTGCTCACAGGCAGCAGTAGGCGTGCGGTGCAGCAGGTTTGATCAGAGACGATTCTCTCTCACACTTTTTCTTTGAATCTCTGGATTAGGTATAGCATGTAAAAAACCTTTTGACCTTAAATACACAATGTCCTTGTGGTGCATTTGTCTTTATTTGACTAAAGATTTCTCTATCTGTCTTTTAGCTTCCAGTGATATCTCCCTCACTGCAAACGACACAACCACAAAGCTGTATGCACATCATGGTTTAATCAATTGCATGACGTCATCTGGTGACTTTGGAGAGAAGCCTGACTTTAAAGAGTGGACTAGAAGGAGAGAGTGTGAGAGAAATAGACACATGTGTATGACTTGATAAAGTTTTTAATATAGCATATCCATTATATGGACCAATACTAGTGTTCATTTATTAATTTTATCACGTCACATCTCAGTTTTGAGGTTTATGCCAGGAATCTTGAATAAATAACTTCAGATATTTGATTTGTAATAACCAGCCATAAATGCATTATCTGTTCTGCTCTATGGAGCGTTACTATAATGATAACAATAATAGTAATAAGGAACAGCTGACAATAGCAAAATAAAAACAATTACTACAGCAACTAGAAAACAGAAGAAGCAAAACAGTAAGTAGTAATCAAAAAGGACCGTGGGAACTGATGGATCACAGATTAAAAGTCAGATTTACTGTAAATAGATGGGTTTGAGTGCAGTGTTGAATGATGGGACAGAGGGAGAATGTAAATTGCTTTTGTTTGATAATAGAAAATTATGAAGTTGCGATGTCCTGTTAACCTTCCATCCCTCTATTTCATTCTGTAGCCAGTGGACGAGCTGCGCACGGTGGTGTTTGAGATTCTGAAGAAAAAGGACGAGATCCAAGGTAGTCGGCTTACACCTTACATCGTCTTGTTTGGTTTTATAGCAGTGCTACAGCTTAGCACATCTGCCCTGTAAATGAGCAGCAGGATACTGTTATATAGGTATTCATCTACAATGCAGAAGTTAAGGAAGCAAATCAAATCTTCAATTACTGTAATGGCAACCTACATGCTTGAACATCTGCCACAAACTGGGGTGACAGAGCCTTCTCTGTAGCTGACCCCTCGCCCCTGGAACTCTCTCCCCAAACATATCCGTGACTGTACCGACCTTCCAACATTCAAATCTCTGACAAAAACACACCTTTTTAAAATTGCTCTTAATGTTTAGCTTAGTCTAATGTGTTTTTAGTGTACTGTTTTATGTTCTTTTGCTGCTTTGATGTTCTTTTTATGTACAGTGTCTTTGAGTATCCAGAAAAGCGCTTTTAAATTAAATGTATTATTATTATTATTATTATTATTATTATTATTGCTCTGAAGATTATGGATGCTCAATGCTCAAACCTCTTCGTACAATATAAATCAGCTCTACAAATTACAGCCTTCAAAATCTCTAAACAACTACACACTACAGGAGTTGTAGACCAAAACAAAGCTTATAGATGAGTGAATATTGGATTTGTCAGGTCTACACAAATGCATTAAATGCCTATGTTGTTCCATATCTGCTAGATGTGAGCCACTGTTTGCTAACATGTTTGCCACAAACACCGTTACAGATAATATGTGAATATTGTGTTTACAGCTTCTTCCACTAAAGTTCTTTAAAATGACATCAACATTTTTTTTTTTTTGTCAGCATCTGAAGAAAATGAGAAAGAGGAGGACCAGATTCAAACAGCTGAAAGTACTCCTGAGAGTATCAACAACCCAATGATGACTCCTAAACCTGTCAGGGCCTTCATATGTGGGGAGAAAGGAGACACATCTGTAGTGAAGTACAAGATCACAGCTACTCCTGGGTATGTTTTTGTTATTGTCGTCTGCATTCGTTTTATTGGATTGTAGCATTTAGATACCTCGTCTCTCGTCCAAAGTCAGCTGGGATAGTTTCCCGTGACCCCGATGCGGATAATCAGTTGCAGATGATTTTCTGTCAGATGACAGTTAGACATTTATTATAACAACAGATCCAGAGCCTTCCTTTCTCTGTTTTGGCGAAGGCAGAGTCCACATTGCTGAAGAGTATCCAGACTAGGTCTGTGCCAAATGTTTTCCACTGTGGTTTCCGTCGTGACCCAGAATTATATTGATTCTGTGGACTAAGATTAGATATTTGTTCATATCACAAAATCTGCCACAGTGTGATTTTGATCGAATTTCGGAGCCTGCGATCAATGCAAGATGATTTTATTTGCCCATTTAACATATAACCTGTTACATAATAGTTGATTGTAACACCTTTGGCACCCCTGGTGCCTGTTCCACCACAAGCAAAAACAAGTCTGCATGTTTATCTTAGCGTGTCACACATTTGATAAACAACCAGAGTAGGACAAAAGGTGTTGATGGTGTTTCCCCCCCCCAGCGGCCCTCCAAGCCAACAAAAGGAACCGACACGGATGAACGGCCAGGAGGTTCGCTTCTTCACCCCGGTAAGACGCTCAGTGCGAATCGAGAGAGCCTCTCTCCGATACCCTGCGTCCCTCCAGGACCATGATCTCTGTGTAGCCTCCTATAATGACCTGATCTCCGAGGAGGACAAAGAGAGAAGTGAAGAGGAGAAGGGTGGGGAAACCAGCTCGTCTGCTGACAACACGCCGATGTATGTCTACAGACAGAACGAAGCACTTAAAGACAAGGTGTTCGTCCAGCTAGTCTGCGATGAAGATGTTTCGCCTTAGGTGATTACTTCATCTCCACCAGTAAAAAGAAAAAGTAAAATGTATGTACATACTTTGGTGTTGTCAGATCAACATTTCCCTGAAAAGAAGGTCAGTTTTATGCTTGTAAAGATTCATTTTAGGTAATAAGCTGTTTTCTGTTGTGTAAGGTATTTCTTCCATTTGCTTCTGGAGAACTTGTTGGATTTATCTCTTTGGTCCCTGTATAATTTTAACCCTTTGATGCTGTGTACATAGTAATGTAAAATAAATGTGTGTGTTTTTTTTTTTAAACCTATACTGTACTCTGCGCTTTATTCATTTGGCATTCCTTAAGCTGTCGTATCACAGCGAGACGGTTTTAGTAGTTTGAATCCTGATTGGGGCTTCTCACCCAATCTCAGTTGGGATAGGCCGCTTTTCTTTTAGCACGCATCCAAAATTTTGGAAGTTTATTTTAAGTTACTTTCTCATACAGAAAACTGTTTGTGTCCTTCCACTTTATAACTGGCATACAAAGTCTAAACTGGGAAGAAGTGTTTTGGCGAAGGCAGAGTCCACATTGCTGAAGAGTATCCAGACTAGGTCTGTGCCAAATGTTTTCCACTGTGGTTTCCGTCGTGACCCAGAATTATATTGATTCTTTGGACTAAGATTTGATATTTGTTCATATCACAAAATCTGCCACAGTGTGATTTTGATCGAATTTCGGAGCCTGCGATCAATGCAAGATGATTTTATATGCCCATTTAACACAATCTGTTACATAATAGCTGAGTGTAACCCCTGTTTTGACAGTCATGAATATGAGCTGTCAATAACACGTTTGAAAGACAATAGAAGGAAGAGGGAAGGAGTGATTTTAATACTATTAACATGCTATTATTTCCACCCCTGGTGCCTGTTTTTCAAGTCTGCATGTTTATCTTTGCATGTCACACATTTGATAAACAACCAGAGTAGGACAAAAGGTGTTGATGGTGTTTCCCCCCCCCTTTAGCGGCCCTCCAAGCCAACAAAAGCAACCAACACGGATGAACGGCCAGGAGGTTCGCTTCTTCACCCCGGTTAGACGCTCAGTGCGAATCGAGAGAGCCTCTCTCCGATACCCTGCGTCCCTCCAGGACCATGATCTCTGTGTAGCCTCCTATAATGACCTGATCTCCGAGGAGGACAAAGAGAGAAGTGAAGAGGAGAAGGGTGGGGAAACCAGCTCGTCTGCTGACAACACGCCGATGTATGTCTACAGACAGAACGAAGCACTTAAAGACAAGGTGTTCGTCCAGCTAGTCTGCGATGAAGATGTTTCGCCTTAGGTGATTACTTCATCTCCACCAGTAAAAAGAAAAAGTAAAATGTATGTACATACTTTGGTGTTGTCAGATCAACATTTCCCTGAAAAGAAGGTCAGTTTTATGCTTGTAAAGATTCATTTTAGGTAATAAGCTGTTTTCTGTTGTGTAAGGTATTTCTTCCATTTGCTTCTGGAGAACTTGTTGGATTTATCTCTTTGGTCCCTGTATAATTTTAACCCTTTGATGCTGTGTACATAGTAATGTAAAATAAATGTGTGTGTTTTTTTTTTTTAAACCTATACTGTACTCTGCGCTTTATTCATTTGGCATTCCTTAAGCTGTCGTATCACAGCGAGACGGTTTTAGTAGTTTGAATCCTGATTGGGGCTTCTCACCCAATCTCAGTTGGGATAGGCCGCTTTTCTTTTAGCACGCATCCAAAATTTTGGAAGTTTATTTTAAGTTACTTTCTCATACAGAAAACTGTTTGTGTCCTTCCACTTTATAACTGGCATACAAAGTCTAAACTGGGAAGAAGTGTTTTGGCGAAGGCAGAGTCCACATTGCTGAAGAGTATCCAGACTAGGTCTGTGCCAAATGTTTTCCACTGTGGTTTCCGTCGTGACCCAGAATTATATTGATTCTTTGGACTAAGATTTGATATTTGTTCATATCACAAAATCTGCCACAGTGTGATTTTGATCGAATTTCAGAGCCTGCGATCAATGCAAGATGATTTTAAGTTTATTTTGAGTTACTTTCTCTATCGTACAGAAAACTGTTTGTGTCCTTCCTTTATAACTGGAATACTGTCAAGTCTAAACTGGGAAGAAGTAAATACTTTGTTGTCTGTGTAACTCAGGCAGGCTGCCATGCACTTCTTTGCTAAGAATAAATTTATTTCCAGTAAATTCCAGTTTTAAGGGCAGTTGATAAGAAGTCTCACGACATACAGTATTTAAAGCTTATTTCTTATGAATCTAACTGAATCTGAGTATGTGAAACCACGATTTTGTCATGCTAGAAAGCCTCCCTGCTTTGCTCGAGATCTTTTACAAACAAGAAGTGCTGATTACCATACCGTGCAAGTTACAGACCAATTAGATGATACAGTCCATGACTAGTGTTTCTTTCTTCAGATTTTAGTTGGAATTGGAGAATATGCAACTTTATTCTTTGGAAAATGGGAGTTTAATAAATAAATTTTAATTCACTTACCACTTACCTTAGTTGTCCATGACTACTTATATAATATAAAATATAAGACTTTGATTCATTTGTTATAGCAGCTCGTGTACACAAGGTGGACAAGAAATTCCTCATAAGTAAATAAGTAATAAGTAAATATATAGAAAAAAAGTCAAGCTTGACCTCCTTTTCACATGGTGGGAGTAGCAGTCTGTTGCTTAAGGAGCTGTTTAAGGCGTGCAGGAGGTGAGAGTTGTGAAAGCTTTGCTGCTCTCTCCAGCTTCCTCTGGAGTCTAGGGAACAGTGCAGGACAGAGCTGTCTGTTTGTTGGCAGTTTGTTGAGTCTTTTCCTGTCTCTCTCTGTGCTTCCACCTCCCCAGCAGATGACTGCATACAATAATGCAGATGGCACAACAGTATCATAGAAGGTTTCTAACAGAGTCCTGCACACTCCAAAGGACTTCAGTCTCAGTGAGTGAATGTTTTTTATGTGAACACCCAGGTATTTGCATGCTCCCACCATCTTGATATCCAATCCCTGAATGTTCACCGGTCTGGTCTGAGGCATCTTCCTCCAGAAGGCAATCACCTTTGTCTTGCTGGCGTTGATGTGAAGGTGGTTGAGATCACACCAGTTGACGAAGTCTGTTATGGGATTTTTTTTTTAAGAAAGACCCTTCAATAAGAAAGACTGGATTCAAAGTATCAAAGTTTAAGTTGAATTTATTATTCTTGTACAAGAAGGAGCGTTTAACAGTGCAACACACAAAAGGGGTTACAGAGAAAAAGGCTCCTCGCGGAGCTCTAACAGTTAGTTCTACCATATGAATTAGAACATCTGAACCCCAGTATAATCCTAATTTTTATAACATTTGTGATGACCCCTCTGTGCTCCTGCATGTTCCCTTCCCTGCCACACAGTGCCATATCAACTGATGCAGTACAACAGTATGAATGGTTTCGTATCTGGTTAGATGACAATAAGTGTCCTGCAAACCAATAGATTCTTGCAGATATCCCCATAGCTTTATCTTAAATTACCAGGCCAATCAGTTACTGAAATATTTAAGATTCTTGACCGGGTTCAGAGTAAACAGCTTTGACACCAGACCACAAGGAAAATAAAGAGTTCCTCATACCAACTCTGACCTCGTTTCTGGTACTATGCACTGGAATGAACTGCAAAACAACTTCAAGTTTGAGACTTGTGAAATTATACTTGTATTTGTGATTGTTTTAATTACTGTGTACAGGTCTCTTGTAAAAGAGATCCTAAAATCAAGAAGACTGTTAAATAAATAATGCTGAAAAAAACAAACACCTGCTATCTGTTGCACCAGCTATCTGGAAAAACAGGCTTCTCATACAAGTAACAATAGTGTTAAGTCACAAGTTAAAATGAATACTTCCCCTAAGAAAGTGTTGATGAAGTCATTCTGTTGCCAACAATGACACTGCAGTTCTTTTTTTGCAGATGAACCCAGGGGGTTAAAGCCTGGCCACCAGACGCTTGCAGCGAGCTCCCCTGCCAGGGTTTCCTCCAGGAGGGCCTAGTTTCCATTCTCTGGACAAGGTGCTGCAGCTTCTTCTAGGCCAATTCATAAGTAAATCACTTGTACTCTGCTCCTCCTATGGAAACAATTTCCATTGGGAGACCCTACCAGGGCGATTGCTCCTGACCACCTATAAATGCAACATTGTTTAGATCATTTCAGTTGTGTATGGCAGGTTAATTGAATGGCAGTATATTACAATAGATGTTCTACTAGAGGCCTTGTAGAGGCCATCATCTCCTGCATCTTAGGATACTCATTTTGTAGAAGTTTGAAGAATCAAGAGGACAATACCATAACATAACTATGTTAGTTTATTCACCAAAGCAAATTCCATGTATGTGAAAAACTATTTGGCAATAATCCCAGCTCTGATTCTCTGACATATGGGCTTAGTGATATCTACATGCTTGAACAAAAGCTTGGTATGAGGATAAAGGTTTAAATATGATAAATAAAAACACTTAGGTGTTATTTATAACTGGTATGTTTTTTATGCATATACCTCTTTATGGATCATATACCTTGACATGGTGAGGTGTCTTTTTCCAAACTGTCTTGGCTAGATTTGATTGGAGTTGTCTTCCAAATGTTACCGAAGATGGAAACTGTTAAAGATGAAAAGTTAAGCTGGACACTGTAAGGAGTGTAAAATTCACAAACACTGGTGGAACACATGGTATCTCAACAGGATACTACGCTGCAGTCACAGTGGCATGTGGAAGTGGGAAACGTTATGGAAAGATTTTGCACAGTCTGGCATTTTATTGCCTATTAGTGCCCAAAATGGTGCCACAATTGGCCTTGCTAAAACAGCTGGCAGAAATAATGTTTCCTGATGTCATGTCATGTGCCTTTAAAAAAAAATAAGACTGAGCTACTGCCAACACCTGGTCCAAGGTACAAAACCATGTTCACATTTCCAGCAAATTAAGTCAGGAATAAGACCACCCATAAAAAGAGATAAGAACCAGGCATGAAAATTGCATAACTTCCTGTAACTTTATTTATTTATATAGCAGCTTCACAACAGGATTCACAAGGTGCTATACCTGACAGAAGGCCAAAACAAACAAAACAGGCAGGGGAATAAACAAAATGAAAAGCTGGCTATTGTTTGAGTTATTAAAGCTTTGCATTTAAAATGCAGGTGTGGTTAAGGGTAAAACAAGGTGAGAAAAGAAATGATAAAGAAAATATTATAATAAGATAAGATAACATCACATAAAGGCATTTGTTTTAAGAAAAAAAAAATTAAGAAGTGATTTATCAGAGTGCACTGATTCAGCAAGCCTTATCTCCTCCGGCCTCCAAAGTCTAAGGGTGCTGATGGAAAAGGTGCGAAGATTTGGGGTTAAGTGATGTGAACATAAAACGCAATAAAAAGAGAATAAATTATGAATCATTCAAAGTGACTGCCACACCGACAGGAAGGCCTTCAGACTTATATAAACGCACATGTGTTTTTTGAGGGTTTTACTGTTCGTTCCGGTCCATCCCATCGTCGTCAGCGCACAGACTCGAACTACGTCTGCCTGCGTCAGCTCTGATACTTTAAAGGGTCTCCGGTTACTGCAGTGTGCAGAGCAAAACGCGTCGCTGTCCCTAACTATCACAGGCTCGACCTTACAGCTTCACAACACTTCACCATTACTCGTAAGTAAAGATGCATATGGACTGCATTCATCTTCCCTGTAGACTTTAACCAGACTTTGCTTCCATTCCATTGCTTCCACCTATTTGTCATTCTAATAACTTTGGCACACTTTGCCAACATGCATGCACACGCATTTTGCTGCATAACTAAAGGTTTGTAATTTCAGTGTACATGAGAGAGGTTTAGTGAGGAATCTACTTTTCCCCCTTCATTTTATGCTATAATAACAAATTCGGATAATGAAAGATTATCCTCTCCGTTGCTGAGTGCGCACAGGAATGCAAATCAGCCAGCGGCACTGTGCAGCTGTTCGCTATGATGACATGTCGCTCTGAGCCAAAACTTAAGTTACATTTATGGTTTGTGCAAGAAATTGAGACTTTACTTCAGTAAATATTAAATATCCTACAAATCCTTAATCTAAACTCTTCCTTAAGTGAAAGCGAGATTATGTGCATGGGCTGAAGTGCTTTAATATTTCATGATGTTTTATAGCTCCGCACTACTAGAACTAGAATATTGCATTTACTGCACTCCATTTAGCTATAGGCATTTTCAAGATTTCACATACAAAACACATGAAGAACTTATGATGCATCGTAAAATCTTTACTGTACAGAGTGAAAAATCTTAAATTATGAGTGAATTCATTCAGAATTACAGTGTCAAACAAACAAACAAACAAACAAAAAACGATAGTTAGAAAGTACGACGTAAACATTGAATTAATTACGAGAATAAAGTCGTAAGTATTACGAGAATAAAAATATTCAATAACTTCACTATAAACTGCTACAGATTACACTACAACACTTAGTATGAAAAATGCCTTTCTTTCATCTGTAGGGGTTCAATGAAGTGTGTAGTGAGTTTGGTGACACTATTGTATTATAGTGAAGTTATTGAATATTTTTGTAATATCTTTTTTCGGTGTTGCAATTTGTAGACTGTCCCTGCGCGCTGCTCTCACAGCCGGCTGCATGTAAACACTAATGTTCTTGTCTATCTTACTACGGTTGAAAATATGCGTGTTTTGTGTTTTAGCAACGTTTCACTCCAAGTTAATATTACGACTTTATTCTCGTAATACTTACGACTTTATTCTCGTAATTAATTCAATATTTACGACTTTATTCTCGTAATTAATTCAATATTTACGACTTTATTCTCGTAATTTAATTTATTTTATTTTATTTTTCTTAATGTGGCCCTAATACTCCGTCGTAAGAAAGAAATCAAGGCATGTACAATGTTCTCTTGGAAAACTGGAGTTCATGAAGCTCCTCCTACACTGCACACTGTGACTTCATGACTTATTAAAGGTTGTTCTTTCCTCTCATTTCAGAATGCCTAAAGAAGACAACATGGCCCCATCTGTGGTGAAAGATAAGGAGGGTAAATTTTTGACTGTCGTGGATACTCCTGATGGCATGAAGATGTGTGCTGTTGAGCATCAAAATGAAGAAAATGGTACGACTGTTTTTCTATCTATCAAATATTTCTTTTTGTGAAGATCAGACTAATTTGATGTTCCACTGGTCTATGTATTGCAATACAAACTGATAGTACACCAAAAAGTCTATATATTGGGCTTGTTGTGGCGAGTAACTGCATCTAATTTTGAATGATTATGGATTATTATGGAAAACTTGTTTACAAAGTAAATATGTTGTCTTGCTTCTATATTTAGCACCCTCCGTGCAGATAAGTACACGTGAAAGAAACAACAAGAAAGAGGTTGCTTTCGTTTTCCAGTATGAAGACAGACACTATTTCCCGAAGGTGGTTGGAAGAAAACTGAAGGTAAATATGAATATCTACAGTATATATATATATATGTGTGTGTGTGTGTGTGTACACACATATATATATGTACATATACCTAAGCATTGTGTTTTGTGTGTTCACAGCTGGAGAAGGCTGCTGGTTCTACCGTCTCAGGTGGTCTTGGTCCTTGGTTTCAAAAGGTAAACCAAGGAAACGGTGAACATTACAGCCTGCGATCTGTGGTTGCACCTTTATACCTCTCCAGACGTCTAAATTCGAGGCGAAAGAGTTTCATCCTCACTGACAAATCTCAGGAGTGTGTTCTGATCACAGATAAAAATAAGAACTAGAGGTATGTTTTAATTTTTCAAACGTTATTTTGTATTATACCTTTTTTTTCAATTTTTTTTCAAATTTTTTTTATACTTTATGTTGCTTGATACAGGAATAAGCACTCTAGACTGCACATTTTGATGGTCCCAGCTGACATGCCTGTGGTTACATACACGCCAACACACTGTTCAGCTTTGTTTTGTTTTTACAGCTGTAGATCATAGCAATACTAAATGATTTAGCTCAACCAAACTGTTTAACTGACACCATACATGGCTTGTCTGACAAGAAATGAATAAACATTACACTTTCACTTAATAAACACTGGATAACTGAAAACTTTGACCTACTGATTGTATTGGAAAAAGGGTCAAGGGATCACCAAAGTCAGTAGAATTCATCGTGTGGGTACGATGGATATCTGTACAAAATGTCATGTCAGTGAATTTATCAAATAGTTAGAGATAGAGATTAGTCTGAACCATTGCTTAATCTCAATTTGTGGTTCACTATAGTGAATCTATTTTTTCAGAAACTAACCCTAACCCTTCTTCTCTGTGTTTTGTTTATTTCCCTCAGGTGGTTACATAACTCGAGAATCCCCTGCTTCCACTGCACGCTGCCAGAGCTGATCCTTCTCTGGATCAAGCAGTCACTGAAGTTATTTAGGTCATTTGTCATTCTTGGGTGGATAAGTGTCTTCCTGTTAAACTTCTTTTTAAACAAATGGGTACTCTTGCAATTAGTTGGGGACACATCAAGTTGTAACTGTATATAGCTCATTCCTCCCTTTTAATGTGAAGATTTTCTGCAGATGCTTTTGATATATTGGTATCGACATTTGGAAAGAGTGTTTTCTCATTTTTGTGAAACATTTGTATAACTAATGGGTGTGCATGTGCTGTGAAGCCAACTGGAATGTTGAAATGACGAAACCCTGAAACAGTCTGGGGTTATTAACCACAACAATATTCACCATCCACTACAGTGACTGGCTGCCGCTAATTCTAACACAGCTTGAAGAAATTATAATAATCAAATAAAATAATAAATAGTGAATATCAATTATTTTTCAGCAGCAGTCTCATTGTCATACTAACTATTTAACTGTGAATATAAGCACATTTTCTAACGGCTGAATTGTATTCTGCTGCTTTGGCAGAGAAGTTAATGTAAAGGGATGTTAATACATTTATTTTGTAAATAAATTTCATATACTGCAAGGAACTGTATGTGTGATGACATTTTTTCTCTAGCAGTACAGTCTATAGCACATCACAGGTGATCCCCTCACAACATCAAAAACAAAAATTTTGCTATAAATGTTAATTGCAAAATCTATAATATATAACTTTAATTTTCCTTCACTGGATTGTCTTTGTGATATAAACCTGAGCTACTGTCCTCTAAGTAAGGTGATCTGTGAGTGAGTGCTAAAACTCTTCTTGATATCGCCAAAACAATGTTGTTAATATGATTTCTTCAGTAGCTCACTTATTTATGTGCCATTACATGTATGCCTACGGAAGAGGCATCGTTGCAATGTTTTTCATTATAAAATTATATTATATTATACATTATATTCACCTTCTACAATATCATTAAATAATCCAGAGAACCCAAAGAAATCTTTGCATGACCTTTGATCCCTCAAACAGCGCTAGATCACAAAATGACATGATTGACATGTCGGCTCTAGAACCCTTCAGAAGATTGTTGTTGATTAACACAGTTTGCCTCTGCATCTAGAAATGCAAGGGTAAAAACAATCATGGGCCCAAACTCTTCTGAGATGGACAGATGGAAAGTGGAAAAGACTGCTGACACAGTGTCCTCCGGGCTTACATTTTACACAGCATCCCAACTTTTAGAAATATGGTTTGTACATATACAGTTCCACCTTGCATTAAATATATAATACATCATATAACATTTTACTTTGTTATTACCTTCATAACTGTGTACAGATTAGAGCCACAATTGTTGTTCTAATGGCTGAAGTCTTGTATGGTAACCTGTAAAACTCTCATGGGAGGACTAGAAATTTCTTTCATGAACATGGGAGGACAGACTAATGCAGATAAGGATTATGATTTCTCTTTCGCTTCACTGAGTCTGCCTGAATAAATGTTACATTGTTAGATATCAACTGGGAGTGTTTTCCAACTCTTATCAGTGCTGCCACATGAAAAAGTCCTTGTTTTGACATTTGCCTTTATTTGACTGGAATCAGACTAAACACATATAACTCAGGCCTCAGCTTTATTTTTCATTTTTAAGATCTACTTTGAAGAACTGAAGATCAAGAGGCTTTAGTGTCCCACTTTCACCGCAAGAACAATAAAGATTCCAGGGAGGTAAAGATAAATCTATTTGATGTTGAGCAAAAAGGCCTGGCACCCCTCTGTTTATGGTTAGACAAATCATTGCCACATAGTTTTCTGAACAGGTGTAAGAATGAGCTGGCAGCAGCTCCACACCTCAGTGCTTACGCTGCACCTGTTGCCTCACCTTCATTTCATTAAGTCAGGTAACATCTCCTTAAATGGAGTTTCCACACCAATATGTGGGCCAAATTAGAACAAATACAGGAAACAAGTGAAGAAGTGCTGGGAGCCAGCCAAAGTTTTAACTGCGTGAAAGTTGGTGTTGCAGGATTATCTCTCTTATGTATGTTTCCTGTTTTGTCTTGTCACTTCTGTATCTCACATAACATAACAGGGGTCACTCATAATTATAATAACAATAATAATAATAATAACAACCACAACTTTGTTATGTGTTACCTCGTGTTTTTTGAGTAAAACATTTTGGTCAATGGAAATCATGTGCGTCCTTGCATTTAATTATACCTGAGCGGTTATTAGGAAAACGACATCCACTAGTATCGCAATAAATATTCTACTGGGGAGCACATGTCCATTTACACATGGTAAATGGACTTGAATGGATTTATACAGCACTTCTCTGGTCCACTGACTACTCAAAGTGCTTCTTACTTTCACTTATTCACACACACACACACACACACACACACACACACACACACACACACACACACACACACACACACACACACACACACACACGTACGCACACACTCATACACTGATGGAAAAATATGAGAGGCCGTTTGAGAAATAATTCAGTCTTGCGCTCACATGTTACATCATACATCATCATCAAACACTACTATAGTCATGCACACATTTTTGAAAACAACAGAGTTACATTCAGTATTTCCACCTACCATATGCCTTTGTTCAACTAAATTTTTAAGACTAAAGTAGCATCAGTAGGCCTAACTTTGAGTACCACCATTACTGTAGCTACTAATACTGTATAAAAGAATACTACTTTTTCCCATAATACAACCAATTACTTATAGTAACTCTTCCATAAAACATCTTGTTAGCCTACTTTTTCTGGCTTATTGTTAATTGAACACTGCAATTAGGCCTACCTACATTACTAGTTTTTGTATGCACGTCGACCTGCAGTAAGCAAGCTTGAAAGAATGACACACTTTTGTCAAGTCAAATATGACAAAGTTTATTTATATCCTCTAATGGTTCATTTCCTGGACAAACAGTAAGGATTGGGCATTTTACAAGAGTTTAAGGAGTAATGGGAAACTAATATAATGAGCAGTGTTACAAATTACTTTTCTCATGAAACTCATAAACTGGCTAGTATTACTTTTGAAGTTAGTAACAAGTACTGAGTAATAAATAAAATGCTTTGAGTAACAACCAAAATACTCACCACAATTGACTGGGAGTTTGAACATTATATATTCTTCGCCGAATTGCACGATGACGACGAAGGGCCCGTCCTATAGGATCAAGTTCTTGCAGGCAATGTCTTAGATGTCACCGCTGTATACGGATGTTCCGTGATCGAAGGCTTCCATGTATATATCTTTCTCCAGCATTTGGGGTTGTTTGAAGAATGTCACGGACTATATCATTCAAAACATCAGCAGACATTGTTGTGTAGGCCAGTGATCCAATTTGAAGATTTTGTCTGTGGCTGTACAATGTCCTCCGACTGATGCCAAAGCATACAGATATTCTTTGCCAGCTCATTCAATTAGTGGAAAAATCCTATTTGCAACTGCAGCTACTTATAAAATTATAAAGTTGTACTTGTAAAGTTGCCTTCTTGATTTCAGTTCTCCCAACAGCTTCCATTCAGCTAGCAGTAAGCTCCCAGAGCTGTGCACAAATCAAGGAATGAGGCTTTATACGATTTCCTGTTTAAACAAACTAACTTCCTGTTTTAGTAATGAGTATAATAGTGTTTGTGAGAGAGTGTGATAGTAAGTGTGCGTGACTATAGTAGTGTGTGTGCGTGACTATAGTAGTATGTGTGCATGACTATAGTAGTATGTGTGCATGACTATAGTAGTAAGTGTACGTGACTATAGTAGTGTGTGTGCGTGACTATAGTAGTATGTGTGCATGACTATAGTAGTGTGTGTGCGTGACTATAGTAGTGTGTGTGCGTGACTATAGTAGTATGTGTGCATGACTATAGTAGTGTGTGTGCGTGACTATAGTAGTGTGTGTGCGTGACTATAGTAGTATGTGTGCATGACTATAGTAGTGTTTGTGAGAGAGTATGATGTAACATGTGAGCGCAAGACTGAATTATTTCTCAAACGGCCTCTCATAGAAAAAGCTGCCATGCATAAAACCATCTGTTTAACAGAAATAGTCCAAACTATCCAAAGCACTCATGATAATACTAAGCTCGCCATTTATCATTCCATCACTGCGTTTAGTTCAGAACTTTTTTGGATTTGTGTTCCTTTTTTTCCCGAAAGATATCCCTTTCCAAGTTTAATCATCATAAAACTCACTTGAGGGGAAGTTGAGAAAAAGAAGATTTGCAGGCTAGCTTTGTAAACTACTTTAGATAAGTATTCAAATCACCCCTTTTTCTTTAAATTATTTTGCAAGCAAAAATGAAGGCGAGACATTGTATGCTTCATACTGACAGTGACACCGACAGAAAAAGGAGAAAGATGAACAGAGAGAGTTATCATAGATGCTAACACGCCTTATGCCTGAGCAGACACTGTAAATGTATAATCTCTGTACACTGCTGTTACCATTCATGTTTTCTTGTTGCATCAATAACTGATGTCCAATAAAGAGGTGTGTTGGCTGGTGAAAGACTTCCATGAAGGCTGCTCTCATGTATCCTTGCTCCTCACACCTCAGAGCCAAAATGAGCTTTGTGATGGCCAGCAAGATGGCAGACCAGAACGACTTCGGGTTCAAGCTTGACTGAAATATCAAATAGAAGACATGAAATGAGGAGATACAATGGCAGTGAGATATGACGAATGCTTTAATATTAGTCTAACTTGGAGCAAATTATCTTACTGTCTTGCCCAAGGACACTGGTGGAGCTGGGAATCAAAAAGGATAAACACCCTGTAAAAATAGTGTGGCATTTTTTCCTGGCCCCAATGAACCTACCAGTGCATCCATCTCAGCAGAGACTCTCAGGGAACAGTAGTTCTCTGGCTCATGTCTCAGCCAAGTGTCTGACAGCTTGTTTAAATTACAACAAACATTCAAGTCTAAGCTGTGACTGGTATGTGCCTGTTGGGTTATGTAACAGTGGTAGCTAGGGTGCTCTGTAGCCTTAACAGGCAAGAGAAGTTGGAAGAGTTGCCTTTCCATTTCTTGGAAATGGATTAGAAATCTTGAATGTTTTTGGTGATGCTCTAACCCCTTTGTCTAACCATCACAATGGCCCTTGTCAAAGTCTCAATTTTAATTTTAAAGTATAGGAACAATGTAAACAGGACAAAAAAAATGTAAAAGCTTAATTTAAATTATTATTAACATAATTATAAATGAGTGCATGAGTCCTTACTGCATGGTTCTGGTTTGATTCCAGCCCACTACAGCCTACTACAGCACTTATAGTCCTGTTACTGTCTAAATCAATTCTGAGTGTGAGAAGGTGAAAATAGAGAAATGTGCTTAAAATAAGTAATTAACAAAGTTGACTGAGACTAATGAAGATGGTTTTAGTGAGTTTTATTTTGTTTCCATCCAGTTTGAATGAAGTTCCAATTATCTGCAAGGTACAATTACCATGTGGTGGCCTGCAATAACAAAGATCTTACTCTTTAACAAAATAGTCTATCTCTGTAGGAGTCCTTTCTATAATCTGTAAAGACACCTGGAATAACCTGTCTCTGGCAAAAACAACCATTTGTAGAGGAAGTACTTTGACAGGCACAAAGACTGCATTTTTGTCATTGCAGCCCATTTCATGACTATTTCCTCAGCTAACTCCAGCATTGGTGTTAGGTGTAAAGACAGTTGAATGTTGCTGTTGTTGTTGGGTGTAGTTTGGACACATGGAAATACATCATTAGTGGTCCCATTTAAAATAACTTCCCCCAGATTTATCTACACCAGTTTATCTCTCCCAAACAGGATACTTTCCCTACAAACACCTGCCTCACAGTATGTACACATGTATTTCCTAAAGGAATTACTTTAATAGATAGGAACATACTGTAGTAAGTTTTTGCACAGGTTCCCATGTCTTAACAACTTAGGGATCAAAGATTGTCTCTGTCACACTGCATTCATGGTTTTGTTTTCTTATTTGCAGCTGGGTTATGTGACATACAGTGGCACAGCAGTCAGTGTTTAATAGAAACATGATGATTTTGGATAAATGCAAGAGATCTGCAAGAACTGCAACAACTGCAAGAGATTCAACTTCTGTTTAATTCTTACCTCAGAGGCAAATGAGACAACATATTTTCACATAGCCCTTGATTTATCTGCAGATAATTTGCTGACGTTTAGATATTCATCACTGACACTGCTGCTGCCACCGCCACAGTGATGTGATGAACTGGATGTCTCATTGTGTCAGCCCTATGAGGAACTGGATGTCTGTCTCGATGTGTTGGCCCTATGAGGAACTGGATGTCTGTCTCGATGTGTTGGCCCTGTGATGAACTGGATGTCTGTCTCGATGTGTTGGCCCTGTGATGAACTGGATGTTTGTCTCGATGTGTTGGCTCTGTGATGAACTGGGGACCTGTCCACAGTGTTCCAGGCCTCTTGCCCCTGACGATAACAAACATAGTTGCATTGGACATTGTAACATTGTCGTCTTCTTTTGATGCTTTGAGCCCCACAAACAAAATTCCATTTGCCGCCATTGTATTAGGGTGGTGACAGCAATCTCAGATGTCTCAAGGCCTCTGCAAATAAAAACACTATCTGCATGGTTACATAATATTGATACATTATGAGCTTATAAAGTTACTGTGTTGACTGATGAATGCATTCATAAAGCTCAGAAATTTTTCACTTTACACATTTGATCCTTTGTTATTTGTAACTGCTTTACAGCTATGCTAGAAGTCTGTAAGGCTGTACTTAGGCAGTGCTTGAGCTAAATGCTAACAGCATCCTCACATGGTCAGTGACAATATTAACATATTGATGTTTTGGGAGGTATAATATTTACTATCTTTAATGTGTGATAGCAGGCTATCACTTGCCAAATAGCACTAAACACAAAGTACAGCTGAGGCTGATTGGAGTGTCATTACATTTGCAGGTGTATGGTCATAAATCAAAGAATTGAACAAATTAAATGACTTGACTTGTGGTGCCAGATGAAAAGTCAGAGGATCACTAAGGTCAGTATTGTCTTGGGACCATGTCTGTACAAAATTTCAAACCTATTCAATCTTCAGAATTGAGATATTTCAGTTTTGATCAAAGTTGTAGACTAATCAGTTGCCATTGCTGTTATCAAGGGGCACACAGAAGGATTCAAGATGCAGACTCAGAGACAATGGTAGAGGTTCAAAAGGTTTACTAGACAAGTTTATGGTAGTACAATAAATGTCTAGGCGAAGGTACAGAATCATGGTCAAGAAACAGGCACAAGGTCAATAATCAGGTCAAGCAGAAACTAGAAATACAAGACAAAGTAACGATCACTGCACTAGACAAGACAAACTGGCAACAAACAAAGGGAGCACAGAGACTAAATACAGAGGAAAAAGGGGAGGGGACACTCAGACAAAATCAAGCAGAGGTGAAACACATTAGGAGAGGCAGGTAATCAGAGAGCGGGGATAACACACAGGGGAAGGTGGAGACCTAAAAGACAAGACATGACATGGCTAAAATGTTGATTATTGCTTTAACTATTCCTCTAAAACTGAATCAAGTGGTTATCAAGTAATATAGCTTTCTAGAGGCTGAAAAAAATATGAGTAAACAAGGAAGTCACATGACATTATTATGGAGCGGCAAAGTCCACATAGGGAGGAGGTGGGCGTAGATGTATGGGTCAACAAAACATTGGACTTTATGGGAGACAGTTATTCATTTCCTGTTTCCAACCCAAAGTATGACCACGATTGTTCTCTAACTTTTTTTTTCTAAGTTTTTTTTTTTTTATTGTTTATTGTTTCACATAATTGTCATATGTGTCATAAAAATGGACAAGGGATATATTTTGTAATTTTTATTTTGACCAACACCAACTATAATATGGACCTAAACTACACTATATACAAACATGTTTTGATGAAATTATTTTAAGCCTGTCATTGTTACAACACATGGAAGTGGTAAATAGTCTCTAAATATATAGAAAGTAACGAGGGACAGCAATAACTTCAGGCAATGAATGCTAACGCTTTAATGATTATTTCTTGTCTGTTATAATGAGCTTTTTGTAATATGTGCCAACATTGCTACCATTTCTGTGGTGTATTTTTATAGTTTGTCGAAAACCAGATAAACATGTAAATCTGTCACACCCACAAAGGTGTAATGGATCACCTTGATGTCCTTCTGTGAGCAGAAGTGAGACTGGCAAGCGGGGCTTTGCACAAGATAAAACAAGCATGGAATTTTAATCACACTGCAAGTTAGTACAGCACAAACTGTACTGCCTGCAAAATGGAATACAATCCTGTTATCATGTCAATTCTGAATGTGTTTGCTGGTGTAAAATAAATTGCATTGTTAACGTATTTGGAAAATGTGAAAATGTATTTTTCTGCATTAAATTCTGCACTTTCTACACATATATTTATTTTTCCCAAAAGGGCAATTTGTTTTACAGCTACCAGCAGTGTCAAAGCTGACTAACAAAGAGCATGCATTTATCTATATCTGCCTTGAATTCTGGGTAAATTAAAACAAACTAAATTAAACACAGCTGACCTAGGAACCATGCAAAGCTGCTCAGTTCTGTTCACTCCAAAGCAGAAAAATGTTAGCCTTCATTTTACTGGGAAAATTCAATGTAACAATGTAAAAACTGCCAGATGCATAAAATTGCAATGCAGACGTTTAGCTGAGCTGAGATCCTGTAGCTTCTTAATTTGACAGGTCTTAATACTAATACTTAATACTGCTAACTTGTCACAATATTTTCCATGATACCTCTGAAACATGGGTCTGAGTTAACCAGTGGGAAAGTCATAATAGTTAACTGAAGCTAGGGTGGTTAGTGTTGCAACAACAAACAGCAAAATAAAGAGAAACATAACACTACAGACCAGTCTGAAATCAAGTTCTGCGCTACTTTATGTCTTTATTATGGGGACATTTGTTTTACAACTACCAGCAACTGCCACATAACCATCATACAATAAACAAGCAGTAAATAAAATAACATAAATAAATAATACAATAAGATAATGGTAAATACATTTTTGTGGTGGCAAAAAACATCTCTACCTTGGTGTGACGAAACAGTGGAGACAAATGTTCCTATCCTAGGATCTATTTGGGTATTTAGTAAGCTTGTTGATCAATTCACATTTGAATCTTGATATTTTAGTGTCAAATATTTTAATTCTACATAATGTGCTATAAATATGCATAGTGACCTGCCTCTACTGGTTGAAACCTGGCTATTGAAATTGAATTTCGCTATTAGCTGATCTGGAGGCAGGTAACATATATGATGGCCAGCTCCCCTCCCCAGTGTCTCCAGTGTTACCAACTTGCCAACTTTATCTTTAGATTTAGTGACTTCTCATGAGGACTTTTAATCAAACTAATTGTTATTGAATAACAATCCATTACTGAATACGTGGTCGTAAGTCAAGTTGCTCTCGTTCTACAGCTACAGTGCCTTGAAAAAGTATTCATACCCCTTGAACTTTTTCACATTTTGTGACCTTACAATCACAAACTTGAATGTATTTAGTTGAGATTTTATATGATAGACCAACAAAAAGTAGCACATAATTGTGAAGTGGAAAGAAAATGATTTATGGTTTTCAAAATTTTAAACAAATATAAATCTGAAAAGTGTGGTGTGCATTTGTATTCAGCCCCTTGTACTCTGATACCCCTAAATACAATCCAGTGCAATCAATTGCCTTCAGAAGTCACCTAATTTGTAAATTGACTCCACCTGTGTGTAATTTACTCATAGTATAAATACACCTGTTCTGTGAAGGCCTCAGTGGTTTGTTAGAGAACACTAGTGAACAACAGCATCATGAAGAACAAGGAACTCACCAGACAGGTCAGGGATAAAGTTGTGGAGAAGTTTAAAGCAGGGTTAGGTTATAAAAAAATATCCCAAGCTTTGAACATCTCAAGGACCACTGTTCAATCCATCATCCAAAAATGGAAAAAGTATGGCACCAACTGCATACCTACCAAGACATGGCCGTCCACCTAAACTGACAGAGCGAGTGAGGAGAGCACTGGTCAGAGAAGCAGCCAAGAGGCCCATGGTCACTCTGGAGGAGCTGCAGAAATCCACAACTCAGGTGGGAGAATCTGTCCACAGGACAACTATAAGTCGTGCACTCCACAAATCTGGCCTTTATGGAAGAGTGGCAAGAAGAAAGCCATTGTTGAAAGAAAGGCATAAGAAGTCCCGTTTGCCATTTGCCTCAAGCCATGTAGGGGACACCGCAAACATGTGGAAGAAGATACTTTGGTCAGATGAGACCAAAATTGAACTTTTTGGCCAAAATGCAAAGCACTATGTGTGGCGGAAAACTAACACTGCTCATCACCCTGAACACACCATCCCCACTGTGAAACATGGTGGTGGCAACATCATGCTGTGGGGATGCTTTTCTTCAGCAGGGACAGGGAAGCTGGTCAGAGTTGATGGGAAGATGGATGGAGCTAAAGAGACTGGGAAGGAGATTCATCTTCCAGCAAGACAATGACCCTAAACAATAAAGCCAGAGCTACAATGGAATGGTTTAGATCAAAGAATATTCATGTGTTAGAATGGCCCAGTCAAAGTCCAGACCTAAATCCCATTGAGCATCTGTGGCAGGACTTGAAGATTGCTGTTCACAAAGGCTCTCCGTCCAATCTGGCTGAACTTGGGCTATTTTGCAAAGAAGAATGTATCATTGTATCATTTCCGTTCAACTTCACAATTATGTGCTACTTTGTGTTGATCGATCACATAAAATCTTAATAAAAAACATTTAAGTTTGTGGTTGTAAGGTGGCAAAATGTGAAAAAGTTCAAGGGGTATGAATACTTTTTCAAGGCACTGTACATTATCTTTTTCAGTTAAAAACTCCTTTCTGTCTTCCTGACAGTATTCTAGAAAAGAGTAAGTACACACAGTCGTTGAGAAGGTGGACCTGAAATTAAGCATTTGTGGACATGGCATGTATGTAGAGGTAGATAATGTGAGGGGAGTAGTGAAGGAGAGGAAGAGGGATTTCTAAGAATGTGGCATAATTCTTCAAATTACTTTGAAAAAGCCTTACGCAAAGAATGTTTTGGGGGGGTTTCCCTCAAAAGCAGTTCTGAGGAAGGGAAGCTCTTTTGCCTTCTAAGCAGATAATAATCTTGTGCCTCCCTTAACATAACCAAAACTGTAAAATATATTTTCAGACCATTAACATGTGACATTGACATAAATCGTGGGTTTTTCTCCAGTTCTGAAGAAGGGAAGCTTTTTTGCTTTCTAAGCAGGATAAATGGTGAAGCACCTTTTGTGCAATGTTTGTTGCCATCTCTGTTGTTGAAAAAAAGATTTTCAGTTGAAGTTCTGAGAATGCAAACCATAAGTGACTTTCCTCACTGCAGGTGAGATGAACAGGAACTGCAGTCACTTGATCTCTGCTGCTAACATGTGGCATTGATGTGGCATTGCCACTCTGGCTAATGTTTGTTGGGTATACAGCCGTTGGGGTATCACATGGGAATCAATGCAGCAGAAAAACTTAGTAACCCCGCTGTTAATGTCATGGGGTGCAGCAAAAAGGAGGTTGCCTACTGGGGGTTTTTCAACAAATTAACACATATTACAGAGTACATATACTAGTTAAAGTATCATAGAATGGATATTATTATGGAACCCTTGAGGGGAGGATGGTGGAATGATGGGCATCCAAGTAGTGGCGCCCTGGGAGCAGTTAGGCGTTTGGTACCTTGCGCAAGGGCATTTCAACAGTGCCCAGAAGATGAACTGGCACTTCTACAGCTACCAGTCCACCCTCCATACTTTTGGTCCATGCTGGACTTGAACTGGTCACCCTCTGGTTCCCAAGCAGAATCCCTACAAACTGAGATACTGCTAGAAATGTAATGTAAGTTCAACTGTTGAAGTTGTCATTACAACTCTTTTTTTAGCTCTATGGATTTTCTTTTTGTTGTTTGATTGTACATGCTAGCATAATTTTTCCTTTTCTAAAGAGAATTTTGTACCATATCTGAGACTTCCTCAACATGTAGTATGGTACAGAGATTTTCCTCAAAAGCAGTTCTGTAGAAAGAATAAAGAATAATAAACAGAATAAACAGTGGTGCATCTTGTGTATTTCTCTGAACCCTAACCCGCAGTGGCTTTCCCTCGCTGCAGGTGAGATGAACAAACTGTTGGTTGCAAACTGCCGTTTGGAGCTGCAATCGCTTGATCTCTGCTGCTAATGTGTGGTATTGGTGTTTGTTTGGTATCTAACTGTTGGGGTTTTACAAGTGAGTTAAGGCAGCAGGAAAACTAGCATTAGTAACCATCGACCTATTTTCTGTAACCGCTTATCCTTATTAGGATATACACATCATATCCACTCCTTGGTTACCTCAAACCTTTGTCTCCATTGTCAGCACTGTCCTCTTTTGACCTATTTCCTTTTCTTACTCTCACTTCTGCTTATCCTTTATGTGCTCTTCATAAACATGTGGAAAAACATCCCAGTTCACTGAATCACTTTAGAGTGAAAAACAATGTGCATTTACAATAAAGGACTATATGCATTATATTTAAATTACCTTGACTAACAAACTTGCTGACATGAGTTATCCATATTTTTGGGTTTTCCAGGCACCTCTGTATTTCACTGGCATGGACCACACCATCAACAAGATACGTTTAAATGATTTATTGACAAAAGGAAGTTCTGAGAATGCTAACCATAAGTGACTTTCCTCACTGTAGGTGAGATGAACAGGAACTGCAGTCACTTGATCTCTGCTGCTAACATGTGGCATTGATGTGGCATTACCACTCTGGCTAATGTTTGTTGGGTATACAGCCGTTGGGGTATCACATGGGAATCAATGCAGCAGAAAAACTTAGTAACCCTGCTGTTAATGTCATGGGGTGCAGCAAAAAGGAGGTTGCCTACTGGGGGTTTTTCAACAAATTAGCACATATTACAGAGTACATATACTAGTTAAAGTATCATAGAATGGATATTATTATGGAACCCTTGAGGGGAGGATGGTGGAATGATGGGCAGCCAAGTAGTGGCGCCCTGGGCGCAGTTAGGCGTTTGGTACCTTGCGCAAGGGCATTTCAACAGTGCCCAGAAGGTGAACTGGCACTTCTACAGCTACCAGTGCACCCTCCATACTTTTGGTCCATGCTGGACTTGAACTGGTCACCCTCTGGGTGACACCATCAACAAGATACGTTTAAATGATTTATTGACAAAATGAAGGATTGAGAGTGAAGTGTGCTCTCATGTACTTCACTACTTCGTCTGATGCTGCAGTGTGGGGAAGCTTCGGTAGGGAATCCGCTGTAGCACCCGGGCATGACGGACCCCCTTCAGGACCCTTTGGAGAGTAAGAAAGAGAGGGGAAAAAGGTGAAAGAAATGGGACATGAGACAATATGAAACTGCACCTTCACTAAACATATTTTTATAGGATAGCTACAGATTCTCATCCACATTGCACCTTAATGTCTTTTATTGAAACACTTGGAGAGGAACCTTTTTGGTGCCTGATCCATCCTTGTCGATCTTCTGCAGATATGGACCAGTGATCCAGCATTCGTTTTGTTCGAGAGGGATGTCTGACCATATAACTTGTGGTCATAAATGTTCCGTGAGAAAAATAAATCCTCTAAACTGGAAAGAAAAGTCACACTACACAACAGTGAAACAGTACAGCACCCCATGCAATTGTGGCCCACAAAAATGTCATAAATTCTGTCTGACCTGACCTCTTTCCTCAATTTCTTAATCACAATCTTTTCTCTTTTCTTACTAAGTGTGATGATCATGATGTGTGGTGGTTTCCCAATAAAAAAGTTTTCCTCTTGAAATGTCACTTCTCCAACTTCTGTACACACAAATATCTTACATCATTATAAATTACTCATGTGTATGTATGCAGCATATGTGCATGAAGGAATGTGACTGGAAGAGTGGAGTTACGTGAGGCAGAGTGTTTGGCACCAGCTGTATTCAACACCCTACGACCTCATAACCTTCACTACCTCTCACTCTTTGCCTGCACAGGATGATGGATGGGCAGCTTAGTGCAGTTCATGTCTCTGGAGTGGGCCATCAGGACAAAAAGGCCATGTGAAATAATCCCCTCTATCACTGGTGCCTGGCTCAGCATGGTATTATATTCTCCTGAGCTGTGCCTCTTCATTTTTCATCAGTCAATGCCCAGAAAGGTCACAGAGGCTGAATGTAATGCATGGAAGCGGCTGCGGTTCTCATTTATTTGAATATAAATGTTCGCATGCATATGCACATAAGGGAAGAGTGTTTGTACGGGGGAATCATGGGGCTAAGTATGGGAAAATGAATGTACAGTACAGGGCAGATGATTAAGCATCATCTTTTACGGGACATCGTGAATCACAGGATGTACTCACAGTGTGAGTACCCTTTGGAAAGGATGGAACACATCAGAGAGAATCATGTTATCAGCTATGTTGCATCTACTGGCTCATTTATTTATATTGTAGCTTTATTACAAGGATGGAAAATGCAGTCTCAAAGGTCATTCATTTGCTTCTTGGAACTGGATCTTCAACAAAGGCCTTTTGAAACACAGCACAGCTGCACATGGAAGATAAAAACGAGTGAATGTTTCTGACCAGTCTACACATGACTCACATCAGCTCATTCCCTTAGCTCCCCCGCACTGCTGTGATCCCAAGACATCTTTAAAACCTATTCAATAATTATTTTCAAATGCTCTCCTTTGTGTGAGGTGTATTGTGAAATAGTGTTACAGGATGTGACAGCACATACTTCTTTGAAAGCTGACTAAAGCTGGCCAAAACATGTTCAGCTCTGCTGCTGTTTAATTATAATAAACTTGATTTACACAGCACTTTCATACGGAGCCCATCTGGTGACATGGGTGGGGAAAAAAAATGTCCGTGGCCACGAATTAATAACGCGTGGGAACGAGATCCTATTCCGTGGCCACGACTTGCTTAATGCGTGGGAACGAGATGATTATTAGGTGGCCACGAATTAATAACGCATGGCCACGAGAAATGTTAGTCATTTCATCAGTGAGACTGTTGACTTTCTGGCATCAGTAGCTTCAGCCGCAAACATGGACAAGTTTGATCTGATTTCGTTTCTGATTTTATTTTAATCTAGGGATGAATTACAATGATATTCTTAAATCACTTGCGGTTAGACATTTTCATTCATACAATATGTCCTACAATTATCATCTAAAGTGAAGGATTGTGGCAGGTCTGTTTCCACCGTGAGTCCTCTCAGCTTAAAGACACTCTGGGAACCAGTGACCGTTTTGATTAGTTTTATTAATCAGGGCGACAAGCCACAAACCCGACTGCCCTGCTGCCCGGTCCAGCACGCTACTGATAAAGGGGAGAGTGATTAGTTAACAATGTGCAGGTGGGCTAATCATCTCCCATTGCACTGTTCTCCTGAGCCGTCTCCACACCTCTCCCCTGCAGCCGATGCGCCACGCCCCCTCCACAAAGATAACTTTAGCGCACATGAGCCACTGGCCTGATCAGGTCAACAGAGTGTTTTAATGTACAGCCCCGATCCTATTTGAGTTATAGGTTTATAATCTTGAATATAAAAGTATAATTTCCCAGCAAGGGCTGGCTCAATTCGTGGCAGCGGCAGCTAGTAGTGGCACCTGCCGGTTTCTCTGGCAGCTGCTGGTGTCTGAGGCAGTTACCACTGCCCTGCCACGGCAACTGCTGCTGTTATGGGCATTTGTTTTTAGTTATTTTGTTTTTAGTAGTGGCAGCAAGTGCCACTTCTAGCTGACGCTGCCACGGGTTGAGAAGCCCTTTCTCCTGCATTTAATGCACAATTATTTAATTAATTCATTGTGAAATGCAGCCTGGTGTAGTGGGTCTACAGATTTATGTCTGTAGCAGACAGATGTCAGCGTTCTGGTACAGTTAATCCAAAGATGTGTGAAGTGTTTTTGTTGTATTAGTGCACTGTAAATAGACTGTGTGAACTTTTGAAAAATGACCTCGGTAAAGAGAAATGGGTGTTACCGGTTGTAAAAAGGAAAATCTGCAGGAACCTTAACTAGTATCATTGATAACACCTGTGTTTACCTACTCTGTGATGTCAAAATGGCTGTTGTGAAAAAGGTCTATTCTGTTTTAGCAGGATTTTCCCCTTAAAATGTAAACACAAGTAGTAATTGTCTTTCACCAAGCAGCAATCTCCGTGGTTGTGAAGCAAATGTGGAAGTGCCAAAAACTGCAGTACAGAACGAGTGAGTCTTATAAGCCCCCATGTTAAAATGTCCAACTTCACAGCAGGAATAAACATGTTTACAGCCTGGTACAAAAACAGTTTTGGTCTCTTTCGCTAATTTTCCTGTTCACAACTGAATTTTTATATAACTCACCCATTCACATTATATTAAGATTTAAAGCTATGCATAATTAACTGCGTGGTCACTTGATGGGTGGGTGCTGTTGCAGCCTCAGCTGCATCCCCAATCCACTTCTTTGCTTACTTTTTACTTTTTCTAGCCAGGAGGCAGCAGAGGCAGGGCTGCCAAGATGGCGATCGTTGATGTCATAATGTCCATATTTATACTGTCTATGTCTTTTACTTAGCTTGGTGAACAGGGTCATTTGAGTGCAAAATAAAATAATCTGTCTACATCATCACCCAAAAAGCATATTCAACGTGTTGTCTGGGAATCATACTTCCTCTGGGTGTGATTTGTCATGTTGCCCTGTTGCCCTTCTTGTATTTTGAAGTGGGGTTGTATGACCTACAGTAGACAGTGGTTAATGTGGCCCTTGGTTGGAGAAGCAGACAGGAATCCCAGCACAGAAACAGAGCTAACTCCAATGGGATGCAGATGTTTTGCTAGTATGTTAGCTATAGCTTGGCTGTGATATTTATTTCCAATTATTTAAAATAATAGATTGAAAAGTTTGATTTGTGAATGCGAACCAAAGCTGAACTAGACTAAATACCCAATGGGGCAATTTGTTTGCGGTAATTTGATTTGATCAAATATATTTAGAATACAGGTAAAGTACATAATTTGTGAATTTATTTTTTTTAATATGCATGACTAATTCCCTGTTGGGGGCAGTAGTTCCCTTTTATACTGGACCATATGATGTCATCCAGATACAAATATAGATCTTTCAGAACAATAATTGAACCATTGCACATAATGAGCTGCTTTTTTTTTTTTTTTTACTTTGGATACTTTTTTTGTTCCTGCGGAACACTTTACAACTGTTGCTTTGAATGGCAATATACAAATAAAATTTGGATATGACACACTTTGAATTGTTTGATCAGACAAAATCAAACAAAACTGGAGTGGGGCTAAGACTATCTTTATTGTCCTCTTCCAGCAGTGTAATATAATGAAGTAAATTTACAGTCTTCAGACACTTCTACTTCAACACATTTCAGAAGTATTTTTTACTCAATGCAGTACTCACTTTTGATCCAGATTTTATATGCAAAGTATGTGAAATATGTGGTATTGTTGTAGAACAGTGTGTATAGTAGGTAAAGCCCCACCAAAATTCTGCTTACATATTAGTTAATCAGTAAAAATATTCCAGTAATATACTGTACACATACAGTATATATAGTAGGATTTAGTGGCATCTAGTGGTGCAGTTGCTTATTACAACCTGCCTCACCTCACCATTTTCTGTCAAGTGTGAATCAGAGACTACGGTGGTCAAGAATTGTGCAAAAAAGAATAATAATGATAATAATAAAATGTGAAAGGCCCAACCGGAGCCAGTGTTTAGTTTTCTGTTCTAGACTACTGTAGAAACATGGCATCTTACCTCACAACTGATAATGTCTATTACCAGTAGGTATCCCTCATGTTTGCTTATGCAAACTTTTCTATGCATTTCATAAGCAAACATTTATATGCCGATGCTGAATAAATACTATCAGGGCCAAAACAACTACTGGCCTATGTATAATATTGCACCCATTTGACCTTACCAGTGAGGTGTGTTTGTCACCACGAAAATGTCTTACGTGTAGTCTTGTGTAGCAGTCAAGGAAGGGTGATGATGTGTAACAGCGGGCCAACAAAAATAAGATTACAGCAAGTGATTTCACTGACACACCTTCCACCAGAGCGTAGGATATGATCTGTGAAATCACCAGCTATTTCTCGTTCAAGTGAGACAAATGTTACATTTACATGCTCATTTATGTCGCTGATACAACATTCTGACACTAACACTTTGATGGAGACACTCGTTCTTCCCTTTTCAAATTCAGTGATGTGGAGAGCGCTGAATACACTGCTTGTGTAAATTGATGTCTGAAAAGAGATATGGTATGTATGTGAGATAAGTAGATTTAGTGAAGGGCTGAACTGAAGTAGGAGATGCTGGTACATTTTTTTTATATTTCCATTTTATGTTATACAGCTACTCCACTATCTGACAGTTACTTTTCAGTTTATAGTTTTACACATTACAAAACATGAGCTTATAAACAACAACAACAACACATAGTTAGAGATTAAAGCAGTGAGTCGTGTGCCTCAAAGAAACATTTCCCTTTTAAAACTTTCAGATGGTTTCATTTAAATAATTGAGACCAAAGGACTAAAAAAAAAAAGAGAAAAAGAAAAACAGCAAAAATTAGAGCAAGGTTGAAAACAGGAAAACTGATATGCATATCTGAACTTTGTGTTTTTCCCTCTTCCCTCTCCCATGAATCATCTCACAACCCCTCAGATTTATCTGGTGACCTTTTTAGAGCCTCTCACCCCCTAAATTGGGAGCCACTAAACTACACTGGCCAAATTTATGTTACGTTATGCATTTTTATGCATAACATGTTTTTAACTTTTGATACTTTAAATGACACTTTTACTTAAGTGGAACTGCTTCTAATAGACTATCTTTACATTATTGCACTGGTACTTTTACTTAAGTATAAAATATACTTCTTCCACCATTACTTCCATCTCTCTCCTGTTGTCCTTCTCTCCTGTAGTAAAATAAAGCTACTAAAGCAGTTACTTTGCGTCAGACAGATACTGATAACTAGCTGAGCTTCTATGTCAATGAACTTTTGACAGAATCTGCAACATATTCGGTACAGTTTATTGTTTAAAATTCCAAAAATTCACAAAAAAAATGTGAATATTTTGTTGGATTTCTGACTGTTCTGTGATTGTAGATTAAATATCTTTGGGTTATAGACTGTTGGTCATGCAAGTCTCCTTGAACTGTGAAATGAGTAATTTTCGCTATTTCTTTTTCTTTTTGGACATTTTATGGTCAAAATGATTCATCAACAACGCCTTTGTTGTGATCTCCACCCTGAAGTATGGGAGGATAAAAAGACCACACCTCTCCTGAGCAAAAACCTTTTTTATTTCTCATTGAAAGGAACTTGGTAGAATATTACAGCAGAACACACGACTGAAACAGCTGCCATTTCACGTAACACAGTACAGGAAGAAGGATGTAGTTCAATCTCATGTGTAATATTATATATATATAGTATATTTATATCAATAGAAAAGAAAAAAAACTATTGCTCCCAGGTGTTTATTTTTTTCATATGGCATTTCTGCATTTGTTGTGTTGAAGTGGGTAAAGTAAAATTCAACGAGAGGTTTACACACCAAAGGAAGTGGGACAATGAAAGTGACATTCCCCAAAGCACAGGAACTTTGTGGCTTATTTTTCTTTTATTAGGCTGAGAAGTAAACTTTAAACTTTTTTTTTTCCATTGAAAGAAAGAAAACTTGAAACCGCTCTCAAAAATGGATAAATACCATCATACAGCAATCAGAATATGCAAAATAAAAGAACACAAGGCAGCTCCGCGTAAGAGCAGGCATGCAAAAAAAAAAAAGTATTTCTAAAAGGAGCTCTAAAGACAAAATGTTGATGATTGCAGGTGTTTATATTTGCGTCGTATGGCAACTGATGGAAAGCCAGTTTATGACAAAACATGGTTAAACAGTCGGACTGAAACGAGGGGACAACTCGATGCTATGTAAAGTGAACTGGAGTGCTGAGTGTTTGCTGACAAACTACTTCAATGAAGTCGTTTCTAAAAATTGCTATAACATACTGTGTTATCAATTTGTTGTACTCTTCTTAATTTCCTCTAAGGAATAAAAGAAATGTTAGGAAAAAAGCAGGTATGAAATATCACCCTGGACAATTGCATCCAAGTTTAGTGTTTTAAATAAGCCACTTTAGGTAGCATTATCTAATAAATGTCTCATATTTCTAAGACATATTTCAATATATCTCTTTTGAAAAATAATTCTATCTATACTTGATCTTTTTAGTAAGTAAATCTCTTCCAGTATATACTTTTTCTTCTTTTTTTTTTTCCTTTTAGGAACAGCACCCCACTGTGGGTTTTGTTTTCCAAAAGCACCTAATCTTTCTTACAATCAGACTGAACATTGCTTCAGTCATTAATGGTCTGAGTTCAAGATTAAAGGATCCAAATGACGCACCCTAAATAAGCCAACAAGGTCAATTCCCTTGAGACCGTAGCTCAAGTCTGGCAATATTAAGCTTTAACTTGAAAAATTGTGACCAGTGCTGGAGGCCTGAGCTCACCGAGTCCCCTTTGATAGAAAGGTCACAGGGGTCAAACATGGGCCTGCATCATATAAGACATCATCAGTTGCCACAGATGTCTCAGCTGCAGCAACTGGCTGACCAGATGTGCACCCAGAACCTCTTGAGAACGATGCACAGGCACATGTAATGCTGATATACTCCAAAAAATATGGATTGGACACGCTGGACCTGAGACAATAAAAGAAGCCACGTGTGAGCAGGCCTCACCACATTTCAGCTATCGGAGCAGGAGGTTAGCACCTGAGGGATGGCCCAGGAGGGAGAGAGAGAGAGGGAAGGAAGGGAAGACATGGGGAGGAGGAGGAGGGGTCATTTGGACTCATTTGGATTGTCCACAGAATCCAAATGAGTCATGTGCTTGTAACAGATCACCTTACGGCACCTCGCTGGGCCGAGCGGATGTCCTGCGATGCCAAGGATGCACCCTATAGCTGAGACTGTGGCACTGGGTGTTGTGGGTCTGTCTGGGCAAGCCGACCGTTTCAGGTCGTTTTAGACAAAAACACACACACAGCCATGGTGAGTGATGCAGGCGCTCTGTCTCACTCCCACTATGCACCTGCTGGTATGAGTATGTCACACATTTCACACTTCCTTATTATTATTATTATCATCATCATCATCACAGACTACAGGTCAGCACCAGGTGAGCTCTTGCCATTGGATATCAACCAGGAGGTGGGATCGGTTCTGTTGTGTCTTGAGCACTGTCAAACTTAATTTGCTGGGCTACATGTGTGAAGTCATCAAACAGACAATCAATATATATATGTATATATATAGAAGTGCATATATATATAGATAGATATATTTTATATATTTTTTTTTTATCAATGGGGGATCTCATACAGGAGCTGACTACTGCAGTCCGCACTCATTTAGCTATAACATCCACCTAAACTTTAGAACATGATTCTCTTATATAGACAGTAATTTCTCAGTCAAATATACTTTTTTTTTTTTTATCCGTTGTTTTAGCATTTTAAAGTTCGATTCGTCATGCACAGAATAGTCGTTCCTCTCTCTCTGTTTCTCTGTTTCTCGCCAGGCTTTGCATCATGTTGTCAAATTCATCACAAGTAGCCACCTCTCCATCAATCGTCGTCCACGTCGTCGCCCTCAGACTCCTCTCCGGCTCTCCTCTCATACATCTTATCCCGGTGCCGCTCCTGGATCTCTTTCATTTCCTCGGCGTAGCGGCTGAACGCTCCCCCGAACTTGCTCCACGCCTTGAAGGGGATTGTTATAGAGTTTCTGTAACTGGGCTTCACTTCGCTCACCCGCAAGAAAACTCCGTACTTGTTGGATCCCACGTCAAAGAAGAACCGCTTGGAGTCCACCATGATAGAGGTGCCCTCCGGAAGCTCGCTGTAGCCCCCGGCCCCTCCGCCGCCGGCCAGCTCCTCCTCATCTCCCCCGTAGTCGTCTATCAACTTAGCCAAGGCGTCACGGAACTCTATTAAGCCCTGGGCCGGGAGTGCGATGGTTTGTCCGGCCTGTAGGCCAGCCCCGGGGATGCCACCCACTCCGACTCCGAAACCGGGGCCTCGGTTGACGGTCTGCCGGATCCGGAGAAACCGACCCCGCTGGTTCTCCTTTAGATCGAGGTAGTATTTTCGGTTCTCGCGCACCAGGAACTCGCTCTTCAAGGCCCGTCTAGGCCCGGTATCATCCCCACCGGAAGATTGAGCGATCTGCTCCGGGGTGCTAGGCCCAAGCTGGGCGTAGTGCTCTATGAAATCCCCCAGGTAGTCGCGGAACTCTGCCGCAACTGACATAGAGAGGGTCAGTCGACTTTTCGAGCCCCCGGCGCCGACCTCGGCAATTTTGATGAACCGGCCTTTGGCGTTCTGCTTCACGTCAAGATAGAAGCGTTTGTTCTGAATGTCCAGCCGCTTCGAGGCCAGCTCCTGGGTCTCCGAGTCCCGCTGGTAATGCTGAAACCCGCCGCCGCCTCCTCCTCCTCCCCCTCCGCCGCCGCCGCTGCTGCCACCGCGCTCACTGCCACTATCCCCATCCGCCATCTTCGCCACCAGCAGCCCGTTTCTCTGCGTATCTTTGACCCCCACCCCCCCCGTGCTCGCCGAGCTCGCAGAGGAAACCGGACGCTGCCTGCTGAGCTCTGGTTGGCCGGTTCCGCTGCCAATTACAACATCAGATAGAGGACGTGCGTTTCCATTCGCCAGTTATCCTGCCTCTCACTGTGACATTCGAGTACATATTGTATTTACAATCCATACCAGCGCTCCATGTCGGTATTTAACTCGGGCTTAACGAATATCCACAGCGGATAGTTTGTCCTTGGGTAGATATAACGTTGCCACAACCAGTGTCCTAATGCAGTCAGTACAGACCTATGTGAATAAGTTATGGGTGTTCTTGCACTGAATTTTAGGAGCTAATTCCAACTATAGCCTCCTGATTATGTATTTTGTACATTTTTGGAATGGATGCCCCTGGAAGGACACTGCACACACACATACACACACACGCACAGTCCCGCCTACTTGTTGGTTTCGTGCGCAAAGGCACGATGAGCTTATGGTGGGGGATGGGTGAGTGTTGTGTAAAACGCTCGGCGATTGGTCGAAACAGAGATTCGAAGTAACAACACACGCTCTGATTGGCTCTCTGAGACTCCCACGAGGGGTCTCATGCAAAAGATTTCCGAAAGGGTTTATTGTTTCTTTGCTTTCGGGAGCTTGAAATTGTTTGCTATCTACTCAGTTCTACAATCAAATAACGAGGCGGAAAAATGGTACGTGCGCTTCGGCTAATGTTCAGTGCATTCCCGGTGCTGTCGGTACATTTGTGCAGTATTTAACTGTCAACTGTAGAAAGTGCTGTTTTGAATTTGAAGTGAGGAAATTCGAGCAGAAGGTGTGCGGTTAAAAAGCCTGCTAACTGTCAGCTAACGTGTTAGCATTAAACATTAGCGCGAGAAGTCGGACTTTGTTGCTCTTTCATTAAAGGTAACATATTCGCTGCCGTGTGTGTTTTTCCCGGATACTTCATCTTTTGCAGAAACGGAGCACTTTATTAGAAGTATGAACTCTGAGTCTTAATAGTGTTTTTTTTTTTTTTTTTTTTTTTTTTTTTTTTTTTTTTTTACTCGGTGAAGTCTCTAAAAGGTGGATTAGCAACCATTAGGAAGCTAAGTTTGGCTATTTCATTAGCCTAACGGTTGGTTATCTGATAGTAGACTTTCCTTACAAGTCTGTAAACAGGGAGGTTGGAGTAAAAGTGTCCGTGTGATATCTATGCGCGGAGGTGACTCTGTGAGGCAAACTTTTTTTCCCTGTTGAATTTAGTGAATGAAAAGTCAAAGGCTGACTGTCTTAAAGCGGCGCGTCTGTTTTGTGTTTGTCGCGGGGTCAGTGGCAGCTGCCCGCTGACAGCTTCTCAGTGTTTTTGTCACAATGGGATTGTGTTAGTTTTCGCAAACTCATAGTGTTACATCTGTGCTTTATGCTTGCAATTGCTGGCAACCGTTATTGTTGCCGCTTTGGGTGGATGTGTTTAATTTTTGATTGGCGGGAAAGCGATAATAGTTCAATCGGGTATCTGTACCGTTACCCATTGCCGTGCTAATCAGTTGCATTTAGCGTTGACTTTCATCATTTGTTAGTTATTTTCGTAATGTAATCACTTCATGCTTTATTATTTCGTTTTGTGAGCTCCTTTGCCCATTTGAGTTGCTGCTGTTTTGTTTTTGTTGTGCAGAAAACTCACACATTTCTGCCTCAGTGTTGCCCCTCTTGTGTGATTTCATGCTTTCTATTGTTTCCTGTGCAGGCTGGTGGCAAGGCAGGAAAAGACAGTGGCAAAGCCAAGGCAAAAGCAGTTTCACGCTCCCAGAGGGCTGGGCTGCAGGTAAATCTTTCAATGTTCATAACAGTCATATGTGATTTTAGTGTATATCTTATGTGTCACCTCCCTCCCTTTCTGTTTTACTCAAACCACCGTCTTGTGTCTGTTTCCTGCCAGTTCCCAGTGGGTCGTATCCACAGGCACTTGAAGACTCGTACAACCAGCCATGGTCGTGTAGGAGCCACAGCAGCTGTGTACAGTGCTGCTATCCTTGAGTACCTCACCGCTGAAGTAAGTCCCCACCCGTTTGTGTATGTTTTGTGATTGACTGCTGCACTCGTCGCTTCGTGCAGTGGTTTTTGTCTGTGAACTGGTGCCATTAGCTTTAATTTCTGCCTGTGGTCATTTTTGTTCTCAGGTACTAGAGTTGGCAGGTAATGCCTCCAAAGACTTGAAGGTGAAGCGTATCACTCCCCGTCACTTGCAGCTGGCCATCCGTGGTGACGAGGAGTTGGACTCCCTTATCAAGGCAACAATTGCTGGAGGAGGTAAGCATGTTACTTTCCAATTTTTTTTGTGTCTTGATTTGTATGTGTGTCATACTGCTCTTCTAATTCTGTACTAGACGTTCTGTAGAAGTATTTTTCTGCAGATCACAGCTGCTTTTACACAAAACTTTGAATCTCACCAATGGTTTTTGTTTTGTTTTCAGGTGTCATTCCCCACATCCACAAATCCCTCATTGGGAAAAAGGGCCAGCAGAAGACTGCATAGATGTCACAATGACCAGAAATTTCGAGGCTTGGGCTTTGTTCGGACCAGGAGTTCACATTTGTTCTTTTTTTATTAATATTATAGCAAAAAAAGGAGTGATTGTTAGGTTTTGTGTTGTAATATTTTCCCATAACTAGAAAAAAAAATTCAGAAAACCCCTTAATGACAAAAAAAACCCTTTGTATGTTATTGTAGAACGTTTGACTGGGGAGTTCATGATTATTTCAAATGGTGACAGAATTTGTTTGATTGGCCTAGGACTCTGTAATGTTTTATACTGAAAAAAGATTGTTAAAACCATTTTTTATATAAAAAAAAAACTTGTTTTGTGGTTATTTTCTTGAAGTTACAATATTTACTATAATACAAGTTTTTAAGGAGAGTTTTTTTTGGGAGGAGAGCTAAATGTGAGATGGTGCTTCTATTTTTTTTCCTTTTGAATTTTTAATACTTTGAACTGCACAAAGATAGTGTATTAAAAGTTGCTAATTTTTTTTCAAAATCATTGAAAACCACTCATCACAACTTTCTGCTACAGGGTTTTGTTTGTTTACAGCAGTTCAAACATGTTATAAATGTAAGTGTGATCCTCCACTGCTGTGATCAGGTGACAGTGATCCTGCAGTTTTTGCTTCACTGTGGAGCCTGCTGTCAGCTACATATCAGTTCTACATAGTTGGTACCCTGATATCTGGAGAAAGTGGGCTGAGATTTGAACCGTATTAGTGCACTGTTCTTATAGTTAGGGACAAAATGAAATGTCCTGAACATAAGTCTATAACATTTTTTCAAACAAGTCAGTCTTTTTTAAAAGCTGTGTTCAGGGAAATGACTTCGTATTTTATCTTTGAATAAAGACCCATTGCATGTTGTCCTTGGCTTGGTTGGAAAGCATTACTTGAAATTATTTTTGAGTTATGCAATTTATAGATCTTATATGTAAGATTCTTCAAATGTCCCATACATGAACAGTGCAGTTATTTTTTCAAATCTGTTATTCTCGGTATTTGCAGACTCAAATCAGCAAGAGAAGGTGATTTAACAACTTAAAACGGTTGTACTAAGCAGGTTTCAGAGTATTGTAGTTTCTGTGCTGTTTTAGTTTCAGAGTAACATTTAGTTTTACAACAGAAATCATAACTCAATGTAGTCATTTGACCATAAATCAAATTTGGCTACATGATTTGTCCTGCACTTTTACAATCTGCCAGGAGAGGGAGCCACTGACATTCACTATAACATCTCTACCTCTCCTGAATGATCAATAAAGTACAAGGCAGATCTGCATCATAAGTACATCAAATTGTGCAAACATAACTATACAGATTAAAAAAAGGGATTTCTGCAAATGGAATACAACACAGAAATAAAATTGATATAAAATATACTCTCCAAACTATTATAATGTAACGTAATGATGTCAGTTGTTTGCAATATTCCACTGAGGTGGCTTAAGAGATAGAAAAGCTTCTCTCCACATACAGTTTGTATTCTGTATCTGCTACTTCCAACACTCCAGTGAAGCTAGAGAACACATTCATTTACTGACAAAAGTTACAGTCGAAGATGCAAACATTTTATGGCCATATTATCTCATAAAAATGTTTGCGTGGCATTAAACAATGTGAGGGTCATCATTAGGATTTAAAATGAGGTTGTGAACGTGTGAATCTTGTGTTTGTGATGGGAAGTTGGTTGTGATGAATGATAAATAATATGGAAACAACCATATTCAGTGAAAACTAGACCTCAGTTGTCGGCAGCTTGTCTATCCTATAACTGTTTCAATCTCACACAGACGGACCAGACTGCTGTAGACTTTTATACTATACTACTTATATTACTGATGCAAAAGGAAAAACCCTGACATAATTAAACAGGAAAATGGATGTCGATATGTTCATTAAAATATATAACTTCATATGCACTGCGCATACACATACACAAGTTTACAACTGTCATTGTCTGAATTTGACACAGACTGAGACCAATATATATATATATATATATATATATATATATATATATATATATATATTTCCAATGTCTGCTATTCAATGCTGAAATGTGTGGGTTGTGTTCACTCAGTTTGCTTGTTATTTTTTCTTTTTCTACATTTGTGTCACTAGTGAATTTTCTGAAGGGCATTGGTGTTGTTGTTGATGCCTTCAACTGTTTGTGGAAACATTTCAACCTTGAAAGACTTCATTTTAGTTAATGTTACATCCTCTCCAAATGGTAGGAGTTCATATCAGTTATATTTCAGACGATATTTGTGGAGAGAATAATGGAAGACGTATTAAAATCCTTTAATTTGAAGGTTTGATGAAGCAGTGATATTGAGTTCTCCAAACTACAACCAGGACTCATGCAGACACAGCAGTGGCAAACATTACACTATCTTCCAAATGCATGTGTTTTCATGCTTTCGGGTCAGTTGAAGACTCCCATACCCCTCAACCAGGGTAAAACTTTCTAACTAGATGGTGATATAATATTTAAATTTGATTGCTTTTGTTTGCTTGGAATAACACCCTTTCTAGAGATACAATAAATTAAATTAAGGGAATCATTTGAACATGCATCTTCACTTTATTGCTGTGCGTTAGATGAAAAGCTTGATCCCACTATATATATATATATAGTGGGATATATATATATATATATATATATATACTATATAACCAACCAGCAGCCAGTTAGCTTAGCTTAGCATAAGAACTTGAAACAAGTGGAAAGAGCTAGCCTATCTGTGCTGAATTTCTTGGCTGGGTGCAGTAACTTTTTCAAGTAGATTTAAAGATACTATTAGGCCGATTTTCTTTGCCTTTGGTCAGAGCCAAGATACATGTTTCCATCTGTTTCCAGTCTTTATGCTAAACTAAGCTAAGCTTCATATTCATCAAGCAGACACCAAAGTGGTATCGATCTTCTCATTTAACTCTTGGCAAGAAAGTGACCATATTTATTGAAATGTTGAACCACTCCTTATAGGCTATAGACATATGTAAACTCTTTTGATAGCTTTTGTACAACCTCATTCTCAAAGTGATTCTGTATTATCACCATCACTTATGAGAAGCCTAATTACCTTTGTTCCCTGAGAAAAACGTAAAAGAGTCTGACTATAGTTGTCTCCTTTGTATCCCAACACCTCAGCGCCGTGCTCATCTCATTATTTCCTTTGCAGTTCCCACTGGCTTAAGTGTCAGAAAATCTCTTTATTATATGAGCTGCAAATGATGTGGAAGAGATTCAGCGATAAGACTGCAGAAGAACAAGCAGCTCTGAGGGTGCCAGGAACAGAAAGCTGGTTTATTCAAAAAAGAAAACTTCTGAAGTTTTGTTTACTCATGTCTGACTCAGAGGGTTAATGACTGCTGCGTGGTGTCTCACAGCCCAACACTGACAGCGAGGATCTTGTTATGACACTAACAGGATTGACCTTTGCAAGGCAGCAATAGTTCCACCAACGTCCAAAATCCCACAGCTGGACTTTTATTTACATGAAAAAACCTCAGATCTGAGTTCTGTAAAAGTATCAGCAACAAATGGACGTAATTGAAAGATTTAACCGGAGGAACACAATGACGTAAATCTGAGTTAGTATCCTGCTGCTTTGCTATATTTGTGCATCCGCATTCGCTGTCAGGTAGATCTTTTCTCAGAAAATGTGATAGGGTTGTTCTAGAAGCAAGAGCCTGTAGCCAAGCTGGTGGCTCCACGAGGGTGTATTAAGGCACAGTGCTCTAAGCTAAATGCCAACGTGCAAATGCATGCTAATATGCTCACGCAGACAATGTTGACATGTTTACCTATGTGTTGGTTGATGGGAATGTCACTAGTTTTGCAGATATTTTGTCATAAACCAAAGTTTGGCTAATTCAAATTTTGACCTGATTATGGTTCTATATGAAAGTCAGGGGATCATCAAGTTATCTTATAGGTGTTACACTTCACTCAAAACCCACAAATGTTAGTCTCTGTTACAAGAAAAGTCAGTAAGTTTCATTGAGGGGAATCATGAATGCCTTTACAAAATTGATCTATCCAATAGTTGTTGAGATATTTTAGTCTGCACCAATGTGATAAACTGACTAATTGACCATCCTTAGAGCTGCTCATGTGGCTACTCTCTCAACACGAGCAGTGATACCCATCCTGGCTGAGAAATATAACCACACCAAAAACTCAGATCTCAGTGGCATGCTGGCACCAAAGTAGAACATAATAATCCTGCAGATGTACCCCTTTACCAGATCATCACATCTTCCAAAATAAAGCTGACAGTGAGAATAACTGAAAAGTTGGTTATGAAACTGCTGCCAACTAAAGAACCCATCCAACACCCAACACAGGAAGTTAAGATTTCCCTGATCGAATGTGACATCAGATGTATTGTCCACATGAGTGCGATCCTCTGTGGGAACACATGAAAGACACAGCTGTCTCACATCTTCAAAGACTGAGAATCATTTGTTTATTCCTACATCTCTGTCTCCCTCCGTCTTTACGGTTTTCTCTTGAGGACAGTGGGAGGGTGACAACTGGAGGTCAGCCTTCAGCTCCCATTCTCTTCTGCAGTGAACAGGAGATGCCTGAAATGTACCACAAAACAGTGACAACGTCTGAATTTATAAACCAGATTGGTTTAATTATAGTTTCTATTGGTGGATGCCCTAACAAGAGTTATGATTCAACCTTTAATGAATTAATGCGTTTGCAGTTTTGTTGACCTGCTACTGTAGATCCTTTTCTGCATCCTGATGAAAAGATCTATCGGCCTTCATAGAAGTCTTTGAAGGTTTCAGTCGTCCAGGTCATATTTCTTTGTGAAGAGTTAAATCTGGGACAAATGGACTTGTTGTAGCTACAGTAAGTCCATTTGTCTCAGATTTAATTCGTTTTTTCTTCTAATGAACGTCTTCCCCTACTCTTTAAACTACAACTGTAAATAAAACATTTATGATAGAATCTATAAAGATCTTGATCAAATATTTTGGCAGAAACAGATTTATGTCAGCTTAGAGTTCCACCTATCCTTTAACCTTAGAGTTTAAACTTTCTGCAGTAATGTCAAGACATGTCCGTCTGATCCAGACCTTCCAGATCAACTGAACTAACTAATCCATTCTGGCTTTAAATAGTAAGCCACCAAACAGGTGTGATCTGTTACAGTGTGGCGGTGAAACTGAAGGTTATTCCTTAACTTCACAATGAAAAGAAATGTAGGTGTCCTTTGATCCTCGATGTAAAGAAACATGTTAGATAGACACTGACAGAGAACATCTTCATACACTCCGAGAGAGAGGAGCTTTCAGAGAGACCTGTCAGTGGCTCTACGTGTCTTCATGTTTGATGTTTTTAAACCTTGTAGCTGGGTTCAATGCAGTACCAGGCAGGAGACTGTAGGGCTGAACACATTTATTACAATGATGTCTTTAAAAAAGAAACACAGACTAGTGATAGTACTACACTGGCACTGAAACTTATAAAAATAAAAAAACAAAAGACAAGTTCTCAATATGGCTACTTTCAAAACAGGTAAAAATAGATATTTTCACTGAACATCTAAAAGGTTTCTTGTAAAATAACAAAGAATGATTTAAACTCAACTAAAACATTTTTACTAACACACAGACATGTTACAGCTGTTGGGAAAAATCAAAGCAAGGAGTTAGTTTCTGTTCGAAACTGTCTACATTGAACGTCGATTGATTTTTTTTTTTTTTTTTTTTACGCAATTAGAGTTCATAGTGCAACAGTTAATTAATTCAACCATCTTTTAACGACTTGTCTATTTCTACATCACTTCAAAGTCTGCACGTCTTCTTGTAACACCTCACAAATAAGCACGAGCAGTTAGTTGTGTTTTCAGTTTCAAACTTCCGTATGGCACAGTTGTTGTAGATTCTTCAAGTGAGTTTATCCAAGGAGGCACCAGTATGGTCATGGTAAAGGTTCGTGTTGGCCACATATTCAACACAAGCAGTTTGAATTCTCCACATATCTTCACACACACACACATGTACTGCTCTTGTTGGCCACATTTATACCTGAGTAGGTATCAATGACAAGCGATGTGTATGACTTTAATTGAACCAAAATCTTTTCACTCATCTACCTACAAAAACACACAAACAACGGTTCCTTTCCCTTTCTGTGTCCCTGAATGTGTTGGCATTGTTCAGGAGGTGTTTTATCTCCACGGCTGCAATTCACCACTGAATCAGCACCAGGAAAACGACCTCCCCACCATTTCAAAGAATAACTTGTTGGGCTTCCTGAAGTAGTGACAAAGCTGCTTAAATGCCTGGGAGCTCAGTGGAGCATGCGGCCTGCCTTTAGACTCGTCCAGGCACTTATCGTGTCCGGCAGACAGGAGGCAGTAGAACCCCTTGGTGGTGTTGTAGTAGAAGTTGTTGGGGCTTATCCTGGGTGGTAAGTCCAGAAACCTCTCAGCCTTTCTCAGCTCGGGGAAGGGATCCCGAATAAGGGCATCTCCATCCACCACATGGATCTGATCCCTGGGGAATACTTCCAGCCAGCGGGCTAGATGCTGGTAGTAGAGGCTCCTCTGCAGTGCTTTGTACCCAGGGTCAATGTGGCCCTTGTGGATCAGGAGCTGCTCTAGTGGCTGGTAGGGCTTGTGGCGGGTCAGGCGATTGTGGAGGACCTGGGTGTAGTCGGAGACCAGCCTCTCGGCCGGATCCCGGACAATGAGTAACAAGCGGACAGCTGGATTCATGTCCCAGACACGTGCAGGGACCTGAGGGGCCGCAAAGTAGCCAGGGGTCTTCTCCACCGTCAGCTGACCAGGGAGGGTGAAGGGCATTTGGGCTCTGTACCAGGCCAGGCCTCTGCGGTAGTGCTCCTCCACGTTAAAGTAGTGCACCTGACAGAGGGACAAAAGGTGCAGCAGTGTTAATGACCATAAGGAAAACAGTACACGTCCATGAAATTTCACTTCTTGATCCAGTGATGTTGAAAAACTTTCTTTCTTTAAATGTATCTATAAGCGTTTTATCATTAAAAAGTCACTTTGTCCGCTTCTTGTCAAAACCAATCTATTCCTTTGTGCCAGCAGTCCTCACCTCAAACTACCCTGGTTAGGATTTCTCTCTCGGCAGCTTCTTCGGGACAGACCTGTCATCATTCATAATCACAAGTACGCAAAGTATGTATAGGCTGAGCTGACTTTGTTCTCATTCTGTTAATGCCTCTCTACCCTGATAATGATCAAAGGGGAAAAGTTCATCTAGAGCGTAACACAAATTCACCTGAACATTTTTAAAGGTTAAACTTGATATATTTATTGAAACAAATTTAGTAATACAGTTGCAGCAGCTTGGCAATGCACTGCCCGGTCTTATACTATGCTCAGCAAATTGCTGTTTTTTTTGTACCAGGTTGGAAACATCAGGGTTTATTTGGGGAAATAAGAGATCCATCAGTGAAGCAGATTTATCACTACTGGATCATTACATCAGTTCAGACAGTGCTCTTGCATCATCCTAATCATGATGCTATTTGTGTTTCAGACATGCTTAATGATTGGGTCAGCTACTGCCAGCTGACTTATTACCCCCAATTACTGGTATCACCATACGGGGGTACAGTGTGGCCTTTATAACCTCACAATTCTCACTTAGTTGAAACTTTTGATGACTTTTCTCTGAGCTTTTGTTCATGTACTGTATGTTTGCAGCAAATCATATTGTACATATATATATATACAATATGATTTGTGGATTTATTAATAAGTATACGTTATTTATTTAAAATAAATATTATTTGAAATAAATGTGATGATAGCCCACATTAAATTATTAAGTACTTATAACTAATTAGTACACAAGAGAAAAACACACCCAAGTTTCATAACTAATAGCACTCATTTTGAAGAAATTAGTGATCTTTCACTTGTTCTCTTTGCAACATAAATTATTAATGTGGTAACCTTTAAGCAGCATTTTAATATTGTAGCTGGCTCTAACTTCTTTATACACGGATGGGAAGTTTAAAAGGAGTCTCAAGGTGAATGTTACTTTATATTCTGCAAACTATAGCCAACACAAGTTTTCGACAAGTACAAATTTAGTCGTTCTGTGACTAATGACTACTTTCATTATGAATTCATCTTCATCTTCATCTTCTCATTTATTTTCTAGATTACTAGATGAATTACTTGTTCTATAAATTGTCTGGGTAGTGAAATATGCCCCTTAATAACATTAAAATTACTTGTATTGTGTGACCTGAGCTGGAGCTAAGTTAGGTTACTAATGTGTACTTTTTTATCCATGTAACTTCAAGATTTTAAACTATATAGATGGAAAATTGTCACTTTGTGTGTTTCACAATAAATTGTCATTTAAAATATGTGATGTTTGGAGTGTTCACAGACATAGCTTTTGCAGCTCTATTACATTTGGATAGATTAGATTTTACAGTACTTGACTGTATATACTTAATGATAGTGAGTGTGAGTGTGTAAGTCTGTGTGATAGGTGTTGTGGAGAAATTGCTGAAGTCAAAGGTCAATGGTGAGGTCAGGAGGGAAGAAAGTGTTCAGGAGCCTCTAATGTCTTATACTGTAATATTTATTGACACTTGGCCAAGGAGAATTAGAGACACTCTCATAGTGCATCAGAAGTGCCTGAGTCGGTCTCACATTCTGCCCAACTCATCCTGGTGGATAGACTTTAAACCCCAAGATAACACCACAAATACTATACGCCCAGAATTAGCCAAAGAGAATGTTTTTACCCATGCAGGTGTTATTGTCAACATATTCTAGTCTGCAGACACAGATGTCTATTTATGCAGATTGGAATGTCAGCTGCCAGCTATCTATTATGTCTAGGAAGGCAGCAACAGGTCTCTTCGACCCTGGCCACCGCAGTGTTGAGATAGACTGGCACTTACTGTTCTCAACCAAAGCCAAACAATTAGTACTGCCGAGGACCTCAAGGCCCACATGTGACCTCGTGTAACCTAGGGATAGAAAATTCCATAACAATAGGCAGTAAAGATGCATCCAAAATCGGCTTCAGTAACAGTACAGAAGCATCATCAGTTTCATGTAGTTAAAATAACAGCAGTAAAAGTACTTGTATTCCCTGTGATTGCTATATCTTTATTATATTATTGTTTATTGTGATGCACCAATGCCCAAGCAGTATTTTAATGCTGGTGCTACTTGAGACTTGCAACTTAGACTTGAACCCATCCGAAGGGTCACAAGAAGAATCGTGAGGGACGGATCATGAGATGAGTCGACTAATGGGATAGGAAAGACGAAAAGTTCAGGTACATTTGGGAAACATGTATGAGGAAACATGAGGGAAACATCTCTTTGGTGGAACTGCTAACAATTTATAGACATCTATCAATTTATAGACATTTATAGACCTCTTTTTGTAGTGACTCACAAGCCATGAAGGCCGAGAATCACAGGTTTAATCTGTGTTGTGATGTCTCACATTTTACAAAAGTACACTCAAAGAAGTACAATAAGTAGTATGTCCCTCTGAAATCTTGTGAAGTAGAAGAATAAAGTAACATAAGATGGAAATACCTCAAAATTGTACTTAAATGCAGTACTTAAGTAAATCTACTCAGTTCCTTTCCACCACTGGTGATAGTACAATTTTTAGGTGACAGTGATGCTCTTTTACCTCGGCCTTTGCCACTTCCACATCTGGGTGCAGGTTGAGCATCTCCAGCAGTGCCCTGGTGCCGCCTTTCCGCACACCAATAATAATAGCTCCGGGCAGCCTCTGCTGTGAGGCATTGTAAGAGGAGGAGGAAGAGGATGATGAAGAGGAGTAGGCAGGCGAGCTGGAACCCCCGCTGCGTAATTCCCTTAAGCATACAGACAGCTGAGTCTGCAGCAGCAGAAGCAACAACAGGGCTAGTAGCAGTGTCCACAGCATGGTGCCACACACACACACACACAGAGGTAGAGTGGAGGTTATGCGCACACGCTCATGAGCTCCCGGACTTGTACAGAGCTGTGCTTGTTATCAGTCAGCAGGAGGCCTCAGGAGGGAGCTCTTCAATTGGACAACCTATGAGTCAAGAGAAAAATAATGGTTATTGTCCACTTTTGCTGTCTCACTTTTGGTAGAAATACAAGATAGAAAAGTGATACATTTGGCAAAGATGCTGAAAATGCTGCTGATAAACAAGCACTAATGTAAATCAACTGTAACTTAAAGCAGAGATTGTTAAAATTCAGACGGATAAAGAGTTTTTTGCCACATATTAGGAGAATATAATATAATAATTACAACAATACAGCTCCATTTAAATACACAATCATCCTTAAAGTTTATGAAAGCTATGATGACATCAGATAGAAAAACATATATAGATGAGTGACAATTTAAAGGAGAAACCCGAGCAAGTGACAGGAGAAACATGCATATCTTCCACACAGGACTACTACATGGTGCAGTTATCATCCAATCATGCTCTGAGGCGTGTATGAAAATGCTGAGCAGCGCCAGTTAAAGAGGAAAAGATCTAAGATTGCTCAACTGGCTAGTGTTTTAACAGGAACAGTGACTAAAGTAGCATCTGCGTGTAGATCTATGTGACTGACTGATCAGTGAATCGGATCAGAAATTGTGATCAACAGTGCAAATTTGATGATTATGATGCTTGTCCAGTAATATCATATCTAAGGTAAAGCAGAAGAACAAGTGAGACAAGTGACTGAGAATGTCAGTGCTCAGTGTCAGTGATCAGACTGTCAGCAAGAACAGTCTGTTCACAATCACTTAGACAGGATATTATAGTAGGGTTGAAGTGCATAAAGCCCTCATTAAAAGATGAACGCACACTTAAGAGTTAGTCCACAGAGACGTGAAATGACAAGATACAGTACAGGCCTGAATGTTAGACCCCTACAGTGAGGAGATCCAGTGACTCTGTATTTTTCTGGCTTCTGGTTTAGAGTACAGGGTCACTGTAAATCCATGCGAAGTCGTTGAGAGTGATCACCTTTATCCTGTGATGAAACATTTCTATCCTGATGGGAGTGATCTCTTCCAGGATGACAATGCCCCATGCATAGGACACGAGGCATCACTGAATGGCTTGATCAATATGAAAATGACTTCACAGTCACCACATCTCAACCCGACTGAACAGGGAGATTTTGGACTGACGTTTTGGATAGCGCTTTCCACCACCATCATCAAAACACCAAATCCCTCCAGTAGACTTCAGAGACTTGTAGAATCAATGCCAAGGCGCATTAAAGCTGTTTTCTTCTGGCTTTATGTTGGTTTTTCCTTTAATTTGTCACCCGTCTGTATTCCATAATATAGTCTTCTTTAGATATATATCTGATTTGTTTCTTAGACTGATTGGGAACTTATTCCATTCTACAGAAGCTCTGTCGTAGTCTTGTCACTAATTGCCATTTATCCACATATCGAGTTGCCCAGATTCCTCCAACAGAGCTGTAAAAGATTCAGATATAACTAAAAATAAGCATTCAACTGACTGAATTTAATCTGGTTCCAACCGAGAGCTATGGCAGTCTGTGATAATACTTTTTCTTGATTTAATGACTTCTACATTCTTTCATCATATTTTAAATTGTAAAAACTTTAAGTGATCAAATAAAAGCATTAGATCACTGTATGACAACATGTTCATATTGTGGAATTTATATTATTTATATCTGAAAGTATGCCACGTAAATGATTTATACTTTTCTGCATTTCTGCAAATAATTGATACAATTACACAATAACAAATCTACTGAAGATGCACAGCTTTGAAAAACAGATATATCTGTGTGTCCCAACCAAATAAAAACACCAAACCTTCTGTACAGAAAGAATAAAAATGTAAAATGTTTCCTTTGAGCAGCAGATGATGCATTGTTGACATCACTCAGATTATAAGAGTGTAGTCACAGAGCGTTTCATTTCATCTCAGCAGTCGCTCCATGCACGCGTACTTGCTCAACGGTTTCATGATCCTATATATCTGAGACGACTCTGCACTCTAATATGCCAGTGGTGGATTCAGCCCAGAATATAGGGCTGTCATATGATTATGGCAAGAAGATACTAAAATATTCATCTATATCTAAAGCAGACAGATAGAAGATGCACTGAAAATTAATGCTGTTACGAGGTTTAGGGTCTCCCCAAGAAGCACTAACACTCCTCTGTGATTAGCTGAACCATTTTTATGGTAGAAAAGACAAGTTACAGTGAATCCTAAATGTCTAAAGGCAGCAAGATGTCCCTTGGAGATGGGTTTAATCTGTATATATGATGAGGTTTCCAGTGGTGGAATAAGTATTTCGAACTTTTACTTTAATTTTGAGAAGTAGAAGTATGGAGGAGCAGAAAATGGAAAGGCACAAGTAAAGTATAAGGTTCCTCAAAAAGCATTTGTCTGTCAGTCTGTAGGATTTAGTGGCATCATGCGGTGTAGCTACTGCAAAATTATGATCAGCTGCACATGATCAGCCAAATACGTCATCATTTTAAATATAAATAATATCTTTTGTTTGTTTATTTTTAGGCCACAAGATGTTCATATACAGTATATTATATTAATTCAGAGACTCTCTTCCTCTTAAACAATCCTTTGCCCTTAAGCAAGGCACGTAGACCCTCATGTGTTCGAACTGAACTGATCAGCTGCCTGACCACATCTCCCTGCTGATATGTGTTTTAAAGCCCTGTTTTGCACTGGTCCTGACCAAAATGATCCAGATGTGATGAGTGTCATCCATAGTTTAATAGGCATGACAAACATATACAGCACAGTAATAAGCGCTGAAGATGGGGACAAATCTCATTCAACTCAACTCCACCTTTAATCAGTGTTCACTTAAAGGAATAGTTTAACATTTTGGAAAAGACTCTTTCTTGTAGAGAGTTAGATTTTCGTGCGGTAAGTATCTAAAAATCAGGGGACAGTTAGCATAGCTTAGCTTAGCAACAAAGGGTGGTTGTGGTTAAATGCCAAAATGTCAATCTATTTCTTTATGATCTTGTAATCTGCCTACAGCCGTAGAAACTGGGCTGTTTCATCCAGGCACATAGAAGGACAGTAAGCATGACCTGTGTGATGAGGCAGAGAATGAAATGCATTTGATACACTACGGCAGATATGGATACATTGTCATGTGTTTGCTTGCTTTGTTTTTGTTTTTTTCTTGTCTTTGTATGTAGTCGGGGTATATTGGGGTGAAAAAAAAAAATCCATTCACACAATCTAAATGTTGCAACTGGCAATTTGCCAAACGTTTCCTAATTTTCTTGCATTTGGACCTATTTTCTGTACCGGTTTTACATTTTGACTCGTCAAACTGAGGTCTTAATATTACAGGTTAAACCAATACCATTAAAGGTGTCTACAGTGTGCAGAGCCATGTTCATGCTGTTATTTAAACCAAAAGAGCTGGACAGTTATTACAGTGAAAAAAAGGTCAAAGTTTCACTTTTATGTCATAATTACAAGCAGCCAAGTGGGAAAAACTGCCAATGGAAATACTGGGGCGTCAACTCAAACCTAGCAGTGAGGTAACCATGTAATGCCTGAACACTCCCAGGATTTCCGGTTTCTTTTTTTTCACATGTTGAATTTCTTACTTCGTGATCTTTTTGAGGATTGAAAGAAAAATCTGACATTTTCTTGTGTTGTTTGTGAGAGCTCAATATTTTCTGTTACTAAACTTCATGGCAGCTGCACTGGAAATATGTTTTGTCAGTGTTTCAATTAATTCAGTACATACAGTAGTGTTCACCTTGAACCCTTCTTGTTCTTCTGGTTTTCCTGTTGTTATTGTTACTGTTGTTATTGTGCTAGAGCCGCCCTGATGCGACTGAGTTATTAATTAGTATAACAACGTAGAGGAGGGACCCTGTCTAGCATTTTTCCTGTTGCAGAGCACTAATTGCACCTTGAGGGAGCGTCACTGCACCCCCCAACCTTCTGTGCTATCCCCTGGCTTGGTGACACTGTCGTCATCGATGTTGCAACCTTTGCCATCCCTTGTTGACTGTGGATGGGAGCTCCAATGTAAAACACTGTGTGGGTTGAAGACGGTGCTATGGGTGTGGTGAGTGTTCACTTTAGTGTTGTAGGTAGAAGTGAGGAGAGGCTTTAACAGGCTTTTTTTTGGCCTTCTTCAGTGTCTTCTTTGTTTTTCGTTTACTTGTGGTTCTTTCTTTTTGTGAGTGGGAATAATCAAATCATATTCATAATCAACAGTTTTAGACCAGTTGATTTGAAAATATGTGTTTGTGAAAGCAATTGTATTAAGTTAAAGTACAGTCCTATCCATTTTCATTTTCTTTTCTTTTAAAGAGGAATATTTAGGAGTTCCTATTTTTTGTCTGTAATTTTAAGGCATACTATTTTTGATTTAATAGAACATAAATGAAGGCCAGCCTTTTTTACTATGAAAACAGCTGAAGATCTTTTTTATTCCTTTTGATTTTTTACTCTTACAAAGGACTTGTTGAGAATTGAGACGCTGCTCTCACTGACCTGGAAAATGAGTTTTTCCTCCAAGGTGTAGTGTCACTTGTCACACAGGCAGACATGAGATGAAAACCAAACAAATCCTTTGTGAAATTTGTGTTTTGATAAGTAATCAGGATCGACAAATTAACAAAACACTATCAAATCTGTGAGGCTGTACTTAGGCACAGCCATGCCTTTTACCTAAATGCTAATGTAACTGATTTAGAGATCACTAAAGTTATTCAAACATTGCATGGAGGTTCATCAAATGGTTGTGGAGACCAAATCATTCAAGTGGACCACCTAACCAAAGCACTGACACTGCCATGCCTCATCAAAATATTGTATTTGATATAATATCTTTCTCATGTTTGTCAAATGAAGTTGAAATTTATATACTTAACTTATATATTATACTATAATATATGTATATTATTTTTCCAAACAATCATTCAACAGTGTAGTTATACCCAACTGGCAAAATTGCAGTTCCTCAAACGTCTAATTAAGGCTGGCTAAAGAACGAGTCAGGCTCCAAAAGCCCCATTTTAAAACGTCCAACTTCACAGCAGAAGTAAACATGTTAAGAGTCTGGCACAATAGCTAATTTCCCTGTTTGAATTACATTAAGGCTTCAGGTTCTGCATAATTAACAGCTTAGCTGCTTTGATTGACAGGTGGATGTCGTTATGGGTGGCTTGTTTGAGCACCCAGGCATTATTTAGCCTGCCTCAGGTCCACACATGATCCATGTCTTTGCCCATTTTTGGATTAACAGGGAGGCGGCAGATGAAGTTTACTACTACTACTGCATTCTTCTGACCAGTTCCAGCCACCGACAAAGCAAATAATGTGTTTCTGGTTATGTGCAAGCTCCCAAAGATTAGCAGGATTTATGAATTGACACAATTGTCATTCAAAAATATTGTTTTGATGTGGCTTGTGTGTGAAAATGATCGTTGAGTCCCATCAGTCTTTTATAGTCAATGTACACCAGACTACAAACTGCAGCCTGAACACTGTTGAATCAGCTATTACACTGGCTCTTTGTTTCCCTCAGAACAATCCTATCTCATAGAAATTACATTTATGTACTACTAATGTATTTGTGCTTTGAGGGGAAAAGTAATTGCTGTCTGGGTTATTTTCTCTTAGTATAGGAGAGCTATATTTATGTACTGTGTTCACTCATGGGTGGTCTAGTGGAGACAGCAATTTGCATCCTGACTCCTTTGTGTGTTATAGTTAGAGAAGGTTAGAGAAAGGCAATGGATTCAACTGAACGTTAATAACATAAACTTGTTCAGTCACAGCTGACTTTTTCAGAATTTAACAAAGACCAATTTTTATTGGTGCTGTGAGAGCCCAGACATAACCATAGTTTAATAATGCTTTAGATTCTATGGATATTGTAGAAGCATTTTACAACGATATGTTAATTACTAATGATCAGGTGGCATTACATTTCTCACAAAATGCATTTACTGTTGCAAATATTTGGTTGTTTACTGTCACAAAGATACAAATTGAGAGGAACACTCTACAGCTTAAAAATGATCAACTTGGCAAACTCAGGAGACGGCAGGTGAATGCACGTTTCCATCCACAACGTGAATATTAGGATTTGGTTCATGATTCTTTTGAATATGTTTCCATTGCACTTTGTCACATTTTCTTATTATCGATACAGCAACTTTCACACCTCACCCATGTGTAAAAACATCTTTGCAATATTAACACTTTTTTTCTCTACCTTTTTTAAAGTGCAAATTGAAGATGCACATAAAATAGGTGGACGGAAACCCACTTACTGTTTATTAATAACCTCAAACCTACAGTACATTTCTGAACTGCAATTTCCTGTCACTTATTGGCCAACATACTGTATACCCCATACTGATATACATTGGCTGATAACAGACCCATGTTTGACCCTGATGAGTGTTCACTTGAATTCTGCCTCATGTACATTAGCTCCTGGCAGCGAGCAGAGAGAATGACAGAGCACCTACAGTCATCATGTTGATGTAAAGTGGCAAACCGTGGGCTGATGCCAATCACAGTGTGGAGTGCGTACAGCTTATGTGTGTGTGTGTGTGAGAGAGCAATGGAGACAAAGAGAGATCTTTCGGGGAGTTGTGTGTGTCTGTGTGTAGATGTTTGTGTTCCACAGCGAGACACATGCCTGTGTGTTAAGTGGTTGTGTGAGTCCCTTGTGACTCCTCTGTAAGCTGAAATATTCCCCTGCTGTCAAGTCGCTTCGCTTCCACCTCACCTCATGACCTTCTTCTCTCCTCCACCTCCTCCTACCCTTCCTCTCACCTTTCCTTGTCCTCGTCAACCCTCACCTTTGTTCTCTGTTTCCTCAGCCTGTTCCTGACTCTATCTCCGTGAGTCGTTTGAGTCCGTCCCTGTTTATGTGGAATCCGATAACAAACCCCGGCACCATGCTAATGGGGATGCCCCGCAGCAGCCTCTTAGCTGCTCATAAATAAAACAGAAGCGCACCTTTCTGCCCTGAAATATTTTTGAGTCAATGAACTTTTAATCTTGACAGGAAATGAGACAAGGTTGGATTTGGAAATGCTTCGTGTCTCCTGTCCTTAGTTCACTCCCTACAATTTTTGCTATAATTGGAACTTTTTCTTTACTGGTTCCTAAAATATTTGAAAACCTTTAATTTTGTTATTTCTAAAACTATAAACTGCATGTCAGTAAGTTTCTAAAATATCCAATTTGCACTTAGTACTCTATTTCTAACCATTTTTAGCACTTTCATTCAAAGTGTGTGAGTCAAATACACATTTTACTGTATTTGTAATTGAATTAGAAAAAAAATGCATTTTGAAAGCAAAATCTTGAGACATTTCTGTTACTTTAGTTACTTTATTATCTGCACTTAGAACTAGCCGTACATGATTGACCTTTTTGTTGTAAATGGCACACAAAACAAAATGGCCGACTTCATTAGCACCGCTTAATGGCTGGACGGCTCTTTTTATCAGCGCCATATGAGCTCCGAATTAGCCTCTTAGTCCTGCTCAATGAGCCTCACATGAGTCATTGTAAGTCCTTGTCTTTCCTGCTCATCGCTTCTTGTGATTCACATTAGCCAGCATGGATAGGAAGAACAAACAACAACAACAACAATGCCAGGATTGTCAATGATGCGTGAATTCTCCATATTGACAAACACACGTATCTGTCCAGGCTGGAAAAGATAGAGATGGAGAGAAAAAAGAAAAGGGTGGAGTGTAATTATCTGTGAAAGGCAGATGCTGTCATCTGCGTATTGGGAGGGTTTCTGTGCTTTATAAGTTTTAGTGTGTGTGTGTGCGTGTATGTGTGTGTATCTAGTCTCATCTGCATGTGTGCAGCGCCTTTGCCTTTTGTGCCAGCACGCAGCATGCGACTGCCCGCGATCCAGGCCCTTGGAAATATCTTTTTACTGAGCGATGGTATTTTGGGGGGGTGGGGGAAGGATTATCCTGTACACAGAGACGGAGGGTGGCAGGGAGGGAGGAGACGGGTGGTAGGAAGACAGGATGGGGCTGAGGTACAGTTGGTGTGTATGTGCTCGGCAGGAGGGTGTGTGTGTAAGGCAGCCAGGAAGATTGTCCCTGGTAGGGGGTGGTATAGTGAAATGCTTTGGATTGCTAAGCCTGTCATATCACCAAGGCTGTGAGAGTCAGATAAAACTCTCTCTGTCCTCCTTCCTTTCTTTCTTCTTCCATTCATTCCCCCCTCATCTATCTCTCTTTCACACTCTGGTCTACTTCTTTTTCCTTTATTTGTTGGGTCCCGCCTTCTTTTCCTCTGTCATTTGTCTTTCTTTACCTCCAAACTTCCACCTCAGCTGCACTTTTTAGGTCTTCTGTTTGTGTTCATATACCTTTTCCTGCCCAGCCCCCATTCAAACAATCACTCTTGCTGATTGTGGCACACATCCACCACAGCCATGGAGATGATGATTGCCTTTCAGAATAAAAAAAACCCCAAAATGTAACAAGGCTGTGCCTTTTTCCCATCCTGGTCCCATTACCCACCTGGAGAGGAGATGGCCAACACTCGGAGGGGGGTCTGTAATCAAAATAGATGAAGCCATCTGAGAAAGACGAGAATTGGTCATGCTTCTAAATTGGGCCGACTGGCGGCATTCATCTTGTGTTCCTCAGTCGCACAGAAAAGATGGAGGACAGCAAACAGTGAGAATTTGTGTGGTGGTTTAAGATGTTAAGACTGACAATGTATGGATACAGAAAAGATTCTCGAGAGATCCTGCAAGCCCACCTTTCTCGTTTTCCCATCACATTATGTTAGAAAAACCCTTGTAAAGCTTCCTATGTGCTGCCAGGTCTTTTAAGGTTCATAGAGAAGATGAAAGAAAAATAAGATGTGGATCAGAGACTGAAAACAACTCTCCCATCTCTATTGAAGTCAAGGAGTTTCGCCTCTTCCAGGCACTTTATCTCTCTGTGTGAGGAGTTCGAGGCACCCTACACCAGGTACTGAGCCTGGGGAGAGATATGCTTAGATACCTACATAAGTGGAGGGTTTGATCTTTTCCTGAGAGAGATTCAGAGTAAATAAAACATAGAGAGGAGGAAATAGATATCGGGTAGAAAACAGAACTGCCCAAATAGGTCCTAACAAGAGCTTCTTCCTTTCTATTCATCTCAGAAGTTGGTCAATGCTAATGGGTATTAATAACAATATCATGTGCACGAGAAGAATACTTATAGTAGTACGTTAATGTCCCACAAAATGGTGGTGTGGTAGTGCCAATCTCTTGATGTCTCTTGCTCCTGTATTCATTTCTTGTCTATTAGCTGCCAGATAAGTGAACATTAGCATTGTAAACTAATAGTATTAAGACTGTGATTCTTCAGCCAACGATTTAGTGCTTAGGTTTGTGTCAAGTCAGTAGGCAGACAGAAGGCCTCTCTTCATGTAATTTCAGCATTTCTTTATTTGTTGGCTTCTCTATCTCTCTCACTCTCTCTGTTTATATCTCGCTCGACCTTTGCTGAGGTCTGTCCGTCTTTTACCCATCAGCCCCCCGCTGCTTTTCAAATTAGACTCTTTGGAAAAAAAAAAAACTCAGAGCAGCCCAGCGGCCAACACCCACAGCCCGTTCACTCCCTCATCATCTTATTCAGTCACACATGCATAACACCCAGATAACCCCCACCCCTACCCCCCGACTGCTTAAACCCCTCCACCCTCCACCCAACTCAACCCCCCCCTCCCTCAACTCTCCTCCTCCTCCTCCTCCTTGCATCTTCAGCCGTGCACGTTTGAAGATCTGGGTCAACCGTATCAAACACCAAAATGTGCCTGCTCCCTTTCCTCTCTGGTGTGTGTTTAGTGTGTGTATGGAGCGTGATTATTGAGTGTGTGCAGGAGAAGAAGTGGGGGGTTCTACTGTTGTTGTTTTATCAGAAAGTGTGCAGGGGGGGTCTGATTAGGAAATCCAGTTTATCAAAGGAATCTTTGTGTGTGTCTATGCAGAAAAAGAAAAACTGCTTCTTTAATAATGTATATATAGAGTATGTGTGTGTGTGCGCCCGCGTGCGTGTGTGTGTGTGTGACAGAGAGAGAGCTACACAGAAAAAGCAAAGCATGCTGGGAGTGTGTGTAAATTTTGCTCTAATTAAAAGGGGTTTTGGCCTGAGTGTCTGGGCACACAATCCACACTTATGTCTGCCTGTCTGGTGTGTGTGTGTGCAGGGCCAAGCACATGTCATTAGGTTTTATGGAGGTGAGGGAGAGAGACTGTCTGCCCGATGAGGCTTGGTTTTTCTCTGAGCCAGGTACCAAGCCACATAGTTCCAAAGAAGGTTGCTACAGCATCCGATTATTATTAATTAATTATTTTAGACCAGTGTTTCTCAAACATGGTGCTGAAACACCTTCAGAATTTGTCACACTTGCCCCTTCCTTATATTACAATAAAACAGGACACACATGCCAGAATTTGCAACCAATTGTAGTAACATATTAGAAAATATTTTAAAATATATATTTCACGAGGACACGTGGTGTTTTGCACTTAAAGTAAAAATTGTGAAAAATCAGCACTGATAGGTTGGTTGTGGATCAAGAAAAAAAAAAAAAAGTTTAAGCCTCATGTTGTGTATATAAGCAAAGACTGCTTTATAAGTGGAGTTACATAGCAAACACAAATCATTTCTTCCTTCAAACCTGCACCAAAAAATCATACATTTCCAGATTTTTTGGATACAACATTAACAAAGAAAACAAACAAACCAAAAACGTATCCACATTTAATGGAGTGAAGGTAAAATTGGTCGACATTGGTGGATGATCACCTCCTAATGTTCACTTGAGGGGTAGCACATCATTTTGATTACTGCGGTTTGTTTACACGCTCACACACACACACACACACACACACACTTACAGACATAACATATGTGGCCTCTTTCACAGTGACAGTGGCCCAGACAGCTTGGCCTGACAGTGAGAGGAGACTGACCCGTCAGAGTGGATTTAACCCGATTGTCACTGAGTGACGGCACACTCGAGGGGTGCAGGGCTGTTGCACGTGTGTGTGCGTGTGTGTGTGTGTGTGTGTGTGTGTGTGTGTGTGTGTGGTATTTGGCGGGATAAGGGATGGGAGGATTTGGGTGCATCCCTCTTGGCATATTGGCGAGGTCAGCAACAGACACCACTGACTTGTTTTTTTGAGGGGATTCAGTGTCATTTGCTGTACATTTCAGTGTCACGCTTGTGTACATATGGGCGTCTGGAATGAGGGCAAGCTGACAGATGGGGGCGGGCAAGTTGTGTCTAGTCAATATCATCACGGGCCAGCGAGCCCAAATATTATCTGGGTCCTAAACTGTGTTTTTTTTGGGGGGGGTTGCACACTGTACATGAAGAAGGAAAACAAAACAAAACAGAGAGCAAGATAGTGAAGGTGGGAAAAACAGATGGTGTTTATGTGAAAGAGGAGGATTTGAAGGTTGGAGGAAGACAAGTGGAAAGTGAGTGAAAGGGACAGAGAGAAAAAAAATGATGTACCAGCATCATCAGTTATATTTGGGCTCCTGCTGTTAGCTTACCATGGCAACAACTGTTTGGATCACTCTCACCTGGGCAGTAGACCCCAGGGATTGATGATTATTAACACGAGGAGGTTGAGGTGGATGGAAAAAGAGAGTGAGATAAGCTGTAGAGAAAGAATCAGGGGGATGTGCGAGGGTGGTGGTGGTTACAGATGATGCCACAGTTGGTGTGGTGCTATGGCCAAACGGTGCCCTACGGCGACAGTAATAAACCAAATCAGCTGCTGGTGGCTTTGTTGGCCAAAATGGACGATTAGTCTGATTGGTGTCTCAACTGTTCATCCCTAAAGTCAACACAGACACATACAGAGACAGATATCCTGCTAGCAGCTATGTTTTGGCTTTTTTTTTAAGCTACACTAGTCAAGATGTTTTGAATAAAAGCTGAGCTGTCCTTTTGTTTTTAATGTGTAACATTGTATGTTCACCTAAGCAAAAAAAGGAGGTGATGACCTGAAAGGCAGGTTTTACAGGTTGCTTGAATTCAGCAGAACAGTGAGTAATGTAACACGAGTACTGATGGTGTCATTGCCCAGCCTCTCAGTGTAAAATCTGATGTGCTCCAAACTATAAGGTTGCTTTTTTTTTTTTTTTTGGAACACAACATTGTGTTGGGATGGTGTCAAGAAATGTGCAGTTTGTTTGCAAGATGCCAATAAGAGTTTCCTAAAAGGCAAAAAGTGCATCTGCAAGCCGAACAGGAGGCACATAATGGACAGTGTCATGCTGTAACGGCTCCAAATTAGGCAGAAAGTCTGACTCACAGGCAGAGACATAGGAGCAAATGTGTGCACATGTATTTGCAGGCACAAACACATTGATGTAGCCGGACACATTACGCTCTAATCACTCTGCATCCGCTCTGTGGCTATTTTCATGAGCTCCACTGGTGGTGCATCCTTTCTTTCGTTCCCCCTTTCTTTCTCTCTTTGAGCCCAGTATCCCACTGATTCTCCAGACTGGCTTGCTCGCCCCCTCAACACACACATATGACACACACATGGATGCACACACGGCGGAGGACATGAGGTGCCTAGCAGGGGGTGGTTTTGATTGACCAAGCACTTTATGACTCTTAAATGGCTTTATTGCCTTCCTACTTAACCCCCGCACACCACCTCCTTCCTCCCTGTCACACCGCAACACACACACACGCACATGGACACAGTCATCAGGCCATCTCTGCAACTGGGAATTAATGAGAGCCATCACTAACCTTACACACACACACACACATATTGCCACCCAGCTTATGATTTGAGCTCCCTGCTACTGTCTGGAATCCATCAAGGTCACCCTGCAAATCTAAAGCGTTGCTCTTCCCTCTGGAGTTTTTTTGTTTGCCCTCCAGGAACTTGCTTTGATACTTCTTTCTTAAATTTTGGAAGCATGCCAGGATTCAAATCTAATGACTTTGTTACTGTACAGAACAGGTCGATATGGGAGATTGGGTTGATTGATTTTAATTGGCAGGACACCAGGAGGCGAGAGGGCAATGGAGACGCAGACTATGAGTAGGATGGGACAAGGGTTCATCAGATATAAGAGTTTGGAGGCTGCTACATGTCGCTGTTTTTCAAATTTGACCTCTGTCATTGCAAAAATGACAAAAAGAGAAAAACTTTGTTCCAGCTGTAGTTTTTTTTTGTTGTTCCCCCTCATAGTGAGTGGGAAAATCAGCCTGAAAAGCTTGGCTCAAGTCCAGTGTGTTGACAGACATCTAATCCTGCTGTTGTGCCCTTGAGCTAGACATTGAAATCCAGCCAGCCTCGGGACAACTGCTCTGTAGCTGACCTCTGAGCTCTGAGTGTGCAGTAGGGCAAGCGAAAGGAAAATTCCCGGGGATCAATGCACTATCATGTAATTAATAGAGCTGAAAGGCATCGTGTAGGCAAGGAGTCCGATTCTAAACATTTAACCTTTAACGAAGGGTACTTTCAAATGATTTTATTGGGTTTTATTTGGAAGTTTCAAATTCCAAATCATTTCAGTCTTCAACATATGCAAACAAGTCAACTTAGAGGTAAAGAAAAGTTACATGTAGATGTGTAATCAAGTTCTGTTGACTGCAGAGACACTGTCATTGTTAGTGGCAGCCTGACACAACCTGTAGGTACAGCATGCCAGCTTAAGATATGAAGTGTTGATTAGTTTGTATCTGACACATTGAAATAACAGGAACATGTTTTCAGAACCAAACCAGTTGTGACTCTGGGTCAGCATTTTTTTTCTTTTTTTTTGAAATCTGTTTCAAGAGCTGTGAATCCACACATGAGCACAACTCACAACTCGTTCCAAGCCCATATGGTGTGGTATTTGATACTCAAAACATAGATTTTGAGCAGAGTACTCCTCTAAAACAGGGTTTCTGACAAGATTCTTGGGTTAAACTGTGTCTGAAAACACAGTTCGGTTTGGCTGTCAGGTCCATTCCTGCAGGTCTTGGCCAGGAAACAAGTGAGACCATAACAACACAAATTACAATTACGTGTGTGTGTGTATCTTGCTGGCTCCCTCCATCTGTCTGTGCCACCAGGAGTTCATGTCACCTCAGAGCTGCTGAGGTGTGACGGCCTTGACAGCCTACATGTATGTGCGTGTGTGTATGTGTGTTTCCCTGCTAAGCTGGAGTCACTGTGAACCTTCAACCTGACAGAGCGGGCGGCTGCCAGGCTGATGAACACCTACCCCAAGGTTTTACAAACACAGTTAACACTGACCTCCTGAGTGCACGGCCTCCCTCCAGGGATTTTCTTTTTTACAGTATCTTTTGGGCTCATTAACTAAAACTAGTCTCAGTTCAGGTAGAAAAACACAATGAAAATCAACCGGCAGATAATTTAAAGATGCTTTACATACAAAATAAATTGATTGATTGAGCCATTGTCGTCCCCCAACAAAGAACTGACGTGAAATACACATAACAGCAGTCGAGACAAAACATATATACAGAAGTGTAGTGGCAAAGACTACATGTTCCAAGTGCTACTCATAATGTAAACCAGACTATAAGCTATAGTTACCTATGTTGACCTATGACTTTAGTGACGTAAGGTAGTTACAACGGGCCCCAGTACATGCTATTATGATCATGCTATTATATTACCTGGCAATCATCATTGCATATGTGTATATGTAGTTCCAAGTGGCGACCTCTGTGGCTGTGAAGTGAAGCCAATGCGGAAGTGCGAAAAACTGCAGTTCATCAAACAGCCACTTGAGGCTGGCTACAGAATGAGTCAATCTCCATAAGCCCCCATGTTAAAAAGCCCAAATTCACAGCAGAAATAAACATGTTTACAGCCTGGCACAAGAATGATTTTGGTCTCTATAGCTCATTTGCCTGTTCATGACAACTGTACTGAGGGTGATTTTTTTAAACTCAGTTATTCAAATTATATTAAGGCTTAAAGGTATGTATAATTACCAGCATGGCTGCTTTGATTGACAGGTAGATGCCATTACAAGTGGCTTGTTTGAGCACGACAGTGTCATTCAGCCCACCACAGCTCCACAGACGATCCACGTCGTTACTGATTTTTAGATTAGCCGGGAGGCAGAAGAGGCAGGACTGCCAACATGGTGGCGGCCAGAGCCACCACAGTCTGGGTGACGTCATGGATACGTCGTCCACTCTTTATACTGCCAATGTGTAATTTATTTAGAATAAGCATAAAACTTTGTTACAGATTGCTTTTCACAGAGATGGGTTTGCCTTTTCCAGGGCATATTTAGCAAATGGCAACATTTCTTTAATCAAAGACTTCAAAATACTTCTGAGGTGGCTATTGAATCACTAACAAGGGCCCATTCTCAGCCCAACACATTGAAATCAGTTGCTGCTGAGGGGTGTTGTTTAGCTCAGTTGGTAGAGCATCCGCCCCATGTACGAAGGCTCAGTCCTTGACGCAGCGGCCCATGGTTTGAATCCGACCTGCGGCCCTTTGCTGCATGTCATTCCCCATCTCTCTCTCCCCACATTCCTGTCACTCTACAGCTGTCTCTGTCAAATAAAGCTTCAAAATACCAAAAAAAAAAAAAAAAAAATTTGAAATCAGTCGCTGCACCAAGTCACAAATCTGTTGTAATGTAGAATATGAATAATTTGAATAAGTAGTAAAAAAGATGACATTTCTACATTTAAATGAATGAGACGTGGATCTAAAGTTACCTCATCATCTGTAAATAATAATCAAAGAAGATCATCCTTCAAACCACCTTGGATCACTTTAACATTGTTAAAAATAAACTCTTCATCTCTTCTCTTCTCCCTTCATGCTTGCAGTAATTTCTGTGAAAGTCAAACAATATTTCACTTTGGAACAAAACTGTTAAATTAACGGGTGAGGCTGCAGAATTCAGCACACCGTGATCTAACTCTGACAGGAGGCAAGTGTAAAAAATGACACTTAAAAGTTTTGATTGTCAGAAGCCATTTGAATATGACTCTTTTATAAGTGCATTGTGTGAGTTTGTGTGTGGCTAAGAGTGTGTGTCTGAGATGTTAATGGGCTCATTGGCTGTCCTGTTAGACCTGATGACCATTCAGTGGAGCGCACCGACCGCCTGTTGTCGCCTTTTTGTGTCGGCGTGTAGAAATATTGTTAGTCACACACTCAGATGCTTCACACACACACACAAACACACACACAAGTCATGGTTTCTCATACACAAATATAAGCATATGCGAGTTGTCAGTTCACCAAATTTTGTGATATTGAGAGCATCTAAAAGTGTGTGTGTGTGTGTGCATGTGTGTGTGTGTTTGTGTGTGCGTGCGTGTGTGTGTGTGCGTGCTTCAGAGGACTCAACTCATAAATAAAGGCCATGCATTATTCAGGGCTGCTCCTCCAGCTAATGCCCCTTAATGTGCCCAAACAGCCATAATGTACTCTGCTACCAAGGTGGCAGAGACCCCCTTAACACACACACACACATAGACACACACACAGACGTCAAACCTCCACCCCTACATTTGACACAATGTCTTTGTCAGTGTCGCTCTCAGGCTCTTATCTTGCTCTCAAAATCGTCTCATGTTCCTAATTTTCTAAAAAACCCATTTGACTTTTGATCCAAATTATTCTTGCTCACGCTGTCTCGCCATATTTCCATCAAACTTTGCTCGATTTGTCCCTAATTCTCCATCATCACTGTCTCCACCTTCCACACCTCCCCAATACATCTCCTCACTCTTCCTCTTTAACAGAACATACAGTAGGTCCTATATTTGAGTACAGTTTGGAAAAAAAACATGTTCTCCCCCTCTGCATTACACGGGGTGCCGGCTTTCTAAAGAATTAGGATTATGTCTAAACAAGGATTGGAAACTGTGAGATGCTGGCAGGGAAGCTTCCTAAGTACATAATTTTAATTAGTTTTTAGGGATAATAAACTGATTCCATCCAGAGTTAAAGAGGAAGTGACAGTGTGAAACAAAAAAAAAAACCCTGAAAAACAATAAAGTGAGTTTAAGGTGAAATGTTTATCGCTGCTGCTCTGCTTGTCTGCATTTTATTGACATTGTTTTATGCTCTAATCACTTTGTAATTGATTCACTTGTTCACTGTCTGTGGTTTTAACTGCTTTGGTGTTTTGTCATTCTCTTTTGCTTTCGTCTTTGTGGCCCACTTTAATTCTTTTGAAGTGTAATATAACTCAAGATTACAGTTTTTATTTGTTTTTAAGAAAATAAAGAAGAAATGCAATAATTTCTCCCAGGAGACACTTTAAGAGCTGCTTTCTGGAATTGGTGCCCCATTGTAATCATTTGAAACAGTCAGGGCAGAAATACATACTGAGCCATATTTGTTGAAAGTTCACTGTGATCCCAGTGATGTCATATTGTACTATTGTGCGCGATTACCTCACTTTGGACTTGGATTTCCACCACATGTTATCGTATTTTTGGAGGGATGCTTCAACGCCTGTAGTTTATGAGCATGTTAAAACTGCTCTAATCAGTTTTTTATATTGGAAATCATTATATAACCACTTGTATGTGGAAGACGTTGCTTCTTGCGATGAACCCATGTATAATTATCGTAATTATAGTCTGACTCTGCAGTTCCCTTTAGCTCTACAGAGCTTTATAGCAACTTTATGTCATTGTTTTGATTTTCCGGCCCTCATCTTTACTGTTTTGGATAACTCTAACCGCTCTCATTGTGTTGTTTTCAGCTGTAGCAGGTGGGTGTTGTCAGCAAAAGAAATTTTCCCAGGAGCTTGCGGAGACCAAAAACAGGGCTAAAAGAAGACTATTGGACTTAGATTTGTCAAGATGACCAGAAATAGGGCTGATGGATGTGTAAATAAGCAACTCTTTGCTAACAAGCATTTTAACTTAAAAAGTGACGATGTGTCAATGTTGGGTTCGCAACAGATTTAAGGATGCCACCTTTATTGGGACAGTCTTTGACAAGAGTATGGGTCAGATTGGCATTCTTTACCAACCTTACATATACCATAGACATTTCTTTATCTCTGTTATATTATTTCTCTTTGCATTTTTGTTGAACTCTACTTGTTTTTTGACAGCAGTACAGTGACATTTTTCGAGCATCCGCTAAAGTTGTCATGCTATACTAATGCTAACTATCCAGTTCATCTTCTACTTATGAAAAAAGGAAATATAAAACACATGACTGCCTGTAAATTTCTCTCTTACAGTATCATAGATTAAACATTATAAAACATACTCACATGAGCGTTCACGGTTAATACCTGAGTAACACATTTATTTAACATGACGCGCCACATCTTGGTGTAACATTAACCCCTAACATGACACTGACACAGCCCACACCCCCCCCCCCCATTCAGTGCGCGCACACACACACACACAAACACCAGACAATGACTCCATTCATCCCTTTGCTCTCTCCGTCTCTTCTGTCTCTCTCTCACTCACTCTCTCTTTTTCCTCCTCCGCTCACATCAGCTCTTTATAAACACGGTGAAGGTCAAAAACATACTACGTCTTTTCCCTTCGCAGCCTCCCTGACCTGGATCGGCTCAAGTTGTCTTTTTTACAGTCTGTTTGAATGCTGCAGACACTCCAGAGCAGGTTTTGTTTTGCATGGTACAGACTCACTTAACCAATTAGTCATGTGGGAGTGTCATGATAAGTGGTGCTGGCTGGGAATTAATTCTTTGTTAGTTGTTCTGCGCTAAATCATGCTGTAGACATGCAGATAGAATGCTCTGCACAATCATTATTTCTGGATTTGATATTAATAGTGGGGAGACATTAAATTAAACACAACATAATAATCAAAGATAGCACAATAAAATGTAAGACTTTCTGTTTTGGTCTTTGCATCAAGTCCTCCAAATTAAATAAAAAAGTACGTAGTTGAATTTAAACAAATGTTAGACATCAAGCTGAAACGAGTGATGTGGTCGTTTTTTGGGGGGAAAACAGTCTTGGTTTTTGAGAGTAAAGATGAGTCCAGGTCGCTTGGCAACATCATCATCAACGAACCAATAAAAGGAATACCTACATTATCATCCATAAACGGCATTTCCACCAGCAAACAACAATTTGTACAAATTATATACAAACTAAGTAGAATAAGAATTCATTTCCATTCAAACTAAACTTTTACCTCCTTTTTAATGTGCAAAACTAACTTCTGGCCCCTGGCAATCACAGAAATTAAAGGAAAAAGTGCTCATGTTAAACCTCAGCCAACGCATGTCATCAACACCAGCTTTTATCTGGAAGCAGTCTTTGAAATTATCAGGAACTCCTTTATTAGGTTTCAAAACTTCCTTCTTAAAACATTTTCCTTTTGCTTTCACTTCTCACTTCTCACTCCTACTCTAATTTTGTACACACCTTGATCAAACACAAGCTTGATCGCGCGCACAAAAGAGACTTTGTCAACTCCATCTACACAGATGAATGAATACCATACTTTCCCCACGTGTCAGCATTTGTGACTTAAAAGCAAGCCTCAGCAAGTCAAATGTACGTGTACGTCTTTGCTGTAATCTCGCACAGGTGAGAAATAAACAAACAAGTCACCAAAAACACGTGAGCTGCTCTAGAGAGGGAGGAGAGGTCAACGACTTCCAGAGAGTGAGGGTAGATGAGGTTAACTCTGCTCATTTATACCACACAGGTACAGTCGCCTCACACAGCATGAAGTGAAGTGCAAACATTGTGCTATCATGAAAAAGAGTGAATAGAAACAGAAAGAAAGGTCTTACCTGACTGATATTTTCCCCAAATCTATCTATATGTTATCTATCTATAAGTCTTCTTCTTCTTCTTTTACTTCTTTTTCCCTTTTCTTCTCTTTGCCGGTCTCTCCTCTTTCCTTCTTTCCTTCCTTCCTTTCTTCCTCTATAGTCAGTTGTGTTTTAGCTCCCCGGGTGTTCCTGGCAAGGTGTGTGTGTCGACTGTCTGAGTGTGTGTGTCTATGAGTGGTGCGGTATGCACGTGTATGCGCAAGCTGGTAAGAGAGCGACTCGGCTTTGTGCTGCCGACCTCGGTGAGCGTGTTGTTGCAACTGACTGAGTGACTGGGAGAGAGGGAGGGTGTGTGTGTGTGTGTGTGTGTGTGTGTGTGAGAGAGAGAGAGAGAGAGAGAGAGAGGGAGAGAGACATTAGTTCACACACAAACACATCTCTGCCTCAGGGAAACACCCTACTCTCTCTCCTACTTCCTCCCTTTCTTTCCCTTTTTCTTGTCTTTTTTTGATTTCTGTCACATCAGGTCTTTTCTCGTCTTTCATCTGATAACCTTGAAGGACTCATGGAGCAAAACATTTCCACTCCTCCTCCTCAGCCTCTGCTCCCATTCCACTCAAGCCGATCTGCCTGCTTGATTCTCGGTTTTTAACCTTCTCTTTTGTTGTCTTTTCTCTTCATATTCCCCCTCCAGTTTGCCGTTGTGAGTCCCCTGAATCATAAATAAGTTACAGAGTGCTGGCACAAAACAGCACAAAGGCAACAAAATAACCCAAATATCTCTGATTGTCTTCTCTCTGTGAGCTGTTGCTTTTTGTTTGTTAGATATGAGATATGATAGATAGATATGTGTAAAAAGATATGTAATCTTTTTACACATTCCATTTTTTCCCTGCCTTTGAATCTACAAAGATATTTAACTGAATAGCGAGCCTGTAGGTGGAAAAAGAAAGGAATCTTTTCACTTTTAAAATCATCTCAGGGACAAAATGCTTATTAATGGTGACATAACAGCACTTGGCTAAGGTTTTTGCAAGTTGTGAATAGTGTAGAGAAAAAATATGTAACTTTTAAAATACTGTATATTAAAAGGATTAAACACGGCCGTACCCTTCACATTCCTTTTTAACATCAAATCTTCTGCAACCTTCAGTTAAATACGACTAAATTCCCCTCATGTCAAGCCATTTCTGTCCCACAAACCTCACTTTCTTAAAACAAGTGAAGAAATCTGAAAGTAAAATATGTCAACCTGTTTTGAGTAGAAATCCCCTTGTTTTTTTAGAATATCTCTGTATCTTGAAACAAGACAAGCTTGGTAGTTCAGAAACAAAGAAGTCGTTCTTAGCTTGTTCCTCCGGTTCCCATTTTTTCTAAAAAAAAAAGAAAAAGGAGGTTTTTACACACAGTTTGCCAAATTTGCCATCCAAATCAATACCTGAATATCTTGCAAAAATGGAGACAGAACACTGACATGTAAGAGAAAAAGACAGCAATCAGTTTAACCTTGAAGAGACCCCCGCTCAGTTTTCTTTAAGCCCATCACAACGATTACAGAATTTAGCTTTAGCCTGTTAATCTGCTCTAGATCCACATTAAACTGCTCCTCAGGAGGCTAAGCAAGGGGAGGTGTTTTTGTCAAGCCCAGTCTCCTGAAGTATTTGGACTCTATTGTTTTGGCACTGTACTGCAGTACATTGGGCTAAATTACACAATGGTGATGAAGTTAAAAATGCTGATATTCAGCTTTAATCTGAGGGTGTTTACATCTACAGCTGGGGATTGTAACCCTTTTTATACATAACACCCACAAGGGTAAGAAGGGCTACAAGTCCTACTGTTGACTAAATATGGATGTAAACAACCTCAAACACCCTTAAAGCTGAATATTAGTGCTGCAACCTCATATTCAACTCTGTCTCCTAGCAATTAATTTAATATACATCTAATACAGCAAGAGCAAATACCAGCCAGCTTATGTTTTTTTAGAAACATAAGAAGTAAACCTTCTATATTCCATATTTTTCTTATTGTAAACAAATCCCATGCACATAACATTCCAACTTTCCTAGCAGCATATACAGTGACATAAGTTTTTATCTAACTTTACTCCAACAGAAGTAAATACTGCCTTTTTTGGTATATATTTCCTGCAGCAGGAGTGTGTGTGTGTGTGTGTGTGTGTGTGTGTGTGTGTGTGTGTGTGTGTGTGTGTGCGTGATTGAATGAAGATAAACTACAGTGTTGTTTTCATGGTATAGAAGGAATGTGTCAAAAAATATGACATTTACTCTATGTTTGTTTCATGTATTCAGTTGAGGAACGTTCCAGTTTCCTCATCAGTCCACGCAGATCTGATGTTTGGACTGGTGCTGCTATTTTTCATCTCTACGCTTGAGTGATGTTTAAACCACATGCTTCATATAAGTCATGATTAATTCAAAAGTCTGTTTTCAGTGGACTTTATCGCGGATTGCTTTTATCGATGGTCCAACTTTTCCTCCACCTTTTTAAAGAAATGTCTAATTAAAGTCTAATACTTGGATAGTACATTTATATTTGAGTGTGTGAATAAATCTTATGTTGGTAGGCTAGGAGGGCGTGTGTGTGTGTGTGTGTGTGTGTGACTGTGGGGGTGGCCCCCTATCTTTCTGAATAAAGCCCCTCCACCAGCTGAAATATGGAGTGCATGAGCCTATGTTATCACCATGTTACTGTCGAGAGTGGTGAGGAGGTTTTTGTTTTTTCTCTCCAAAACAAAAAGCTGACCCCCTGTTGAGTTTCTCTGCGGGGGGTGCACTCGCTGAGCCATCTTCCTCTCCCTCTGAGACCCCTGGGAGACTCTCAACCAGCCCTGCACCCTTCAGTTTCCACCCCCCACCCCCCACCACCACCACCACCTTCCCTCAGGCCCTCTCATCTCATTTCCCACCCTCCGAGGCTCAAGTTAACTATCACTCTGATGTGCCCCCCCCCCCCCAAAAAAAAATATTTTCCTCTCTCATTTTTTTGTCATCTTGTCTTTGTGTTCAGGTCTCCTTCCTGTCTCTTTGTCCCCTCTCCTCTCCTGCTGTCTCTCAACCTCCCCCCTGACCCCGACCTGTAATCTCCCTTCTCTTATCTGTCGCCTAAACCCTCTTCTTTTTTACAACTTCATGGAAAACACTACATTTTCTCTTCCATTCTCCCCTTTTTATTCTCTGTTGTTTTTCTCTCCTTCCAAGCAGCAAAGCTATTTGGCGCTCACTCGGGCCTGTGAGAAGACCCAGGGGGTTGGTTGCTCTATGAGGCGACATCTCTGAATAAATAAGCATGGTAATTTACTCCAAACCTGCAGCCCCTTATTTTTTTTTTTCTTCTTTTCACCCTCCCAGTTTAGAGAGAGGAGATAAAGACACAATAAAATGGTGGGAGATCCTCACAGAGGCTCATTATATGGTTGTCAGTGAAGTTTTCTCACAGGGCTTTGTGACAGATCGCTCAGGCCCACTCCGCTCGTCTATTTCTTTTCAGGGCAAATTATCTATATTACATTCCTGTTTGTTCGCTGAGTATTCGGGTAAAACCGGCCGCATTTAAGGAAGTAATGAACCGCCAATTCTAGCTGAACTAAGGCAGATTGTCAAGAACAAATTGCAACTCTTGTCGTACAGGGCTAACAGCTATTAGCAGCATACTGCCTCACACACCCAGCCTACGAGACTCTGATGAGGATTAAGCCATTTATCAGCAATTTGCCTCAAAAAGGAGACATTTTATGCAATGAACTAGATGTGGTGTATCCATCCACTAGTTTAATTCTCTTTCTCTCTGCTACACACATACAAACACGCTCCTCCATTCATGGCCCGGTGAGGGAGATTTGTAAGCGCCAGGTCAACTGTGAACATCAGGTATTAATAATGCAGGACAGGAAGCAGCCCCTCAGACTACAAAGCTGTGCACTCCGACTCTGCGTCTCCGCTCTCTATCCCACCACTGTGAGCTACATGACCTGACAGACTGGGGAAAGACCCTGAGAAGTGTGTGCAGGGGAGGAAACCTGTCAAAATGGCTTCCATATGAACACTTTTTCTCAGTTTGAGCCTTTTTCACCTCAAAAAGGCTCAAAATTGGGCAAGAGTACTGTAAAGAAATGTATAATGATCATGTTTAATCTGATTCTGACCTCAGGTGTTAACTGTTTCACCATCATCATCATCATCACCTTTGTTTGTCAATTTTTTGGGGCCCAAAATCATTGAATTTGCTGCAGTTTTTTGCAAACAAACAAACAAACAAATATATATATCATTATTTTGTAATAATTTGTGCATGCCAACCAGCTTTTGAACTGCGGGAAGTGTGCGGGATAATAAATGTTATTAAAGGTGGATCATATGACTATGTGTATGTGAATGGAGCTCATAGCAGAGATGGGGACTCAAGTCTGTGACTTGGATTCGAGTCACCCTTATGTGGGATAAGAGATTTGACTCGAGACTCGCACTTAAAATACTTGACTCGACTCAGACCCGAGATCTGGGACTTGGGAACTATCTTTATTTTATTTGTGCACGGCCACAGATGACTTTAAGCTGCAGCAACAACATCATGGCGAGCACTCAGCTGCTGTGCCATTTGTCAGAACTTTTTGCTGTGACATCACAACCAAACTAAAGAAAACAACAACAAAAAAAATCACTAAATGTAAAGTCTGCAGTAATCAAAACTAAGTACACTGGATCAACTACATCAAACAGTAAAAGGCACAAGAAAACACACTATCTCAGTCACGCGGACAGTTAAACGTTTAGCTCAGCATCAGCTCTCTAATGTTAGTGTGCTACTAGCTTTGTAGTTAAGTGAGGTTAACTTAATTAGATGGCTGAATATTTTGAAAAGATGAGTTACTGTTTGTCCGCTTGCCTTGAGACTTGATTGACTCTATTCAAACTGACACAACAGAAAGGCAAGTTAGTAATGAGCTGATGAGCATATGGAGCATTTAGCTGAAAGAGCTGTGTACCAACAACCTCCATGAGTCAGTTCTGGGCATTAGATTAGAAATGGCTGAATTTTGGGAACTTGAAGTAACCTGCTTGTCACAGTTATGTGCTGCCTCACAAGTTCTGGGAAACAAAGTTCTTCCCATAAAGTCACAAGGCAAGGTTTGTTTGTGGAGACTTGCATCGATCATTTTCATATGTAAACTACTAATATTAAATTTGCAGCGATCCCAATCCCAAGAGAACACGAGAAGGATTTTGTCATGTTCAAAGCATGATCACAAGGGACTGGGTAGCATAGTTAAGTTAACTAATTTATTTAAATGGATATTACCTGATGTAAAATATCATATAGAAGCAAATTATACATAACTCAGAAACATGTTATGCATATAAGACTCCACCAACATCAATGCTGATTTAATATGAGACCATGTTCTTTTTCATTTTGGATTTTAGTGTCTTTTAAAAAAGATATAAATAAAGTCTACCTTTATAAGAAGCAGCACATCTTTATTAGCTGCTCTCTTAGTTTCAGTTTGATTGGTGTACTTTGGACTGCTGAGTCTGTAAGTGAGTTTGTAAATTTATATTTATACTATTCAGATGTCTTTCTTTTGCTGCTTGTTTTAATTCATTTAGATAAGAAAAATACATTTTTATTATTATTATGCTTCACTGTCAAAAGGGACTGAAACAGAAATGGCTTCAGTAAATGTTCCCTTATGCAAGCCCAACAGAAATGACTGTAAACAACTGTAATCATAATAACCATAAGTTCCTACCATCCATCTTTTTACATGTACTTCATCTTTATGGTTTAAGATGTTTACACTTTCACATGTCTCAGTTAAGCTTAATCTTTTGCTTCTGTGTCATGTTACTGCCCTCCACAATGTGCAGATCGTGCTTGATCTTTAGTCGCAAAGTTAACTATATTTTGGTGTTTGGAACATGGATGAACAGTGCAGAAGATGCTGTAGGAGAGTTTTGCATGAAGATGTTTTGCAAGTAAAACATCTATCAATTTAATGTTCGCTATATTTAGAATATTTTCTATGCTTTACTTTGCAGTCAGACAGCCCTTTCCAGTGGGAAACTCTATCACTCTCTCTTAAGCCACCAGACACCTTTGAGAAAAACAGTAAGTGTACCTTGTAGCACATTGGAGTTGCTGATCCAACCTCTGTCTCGATCTTCAGCGATTAGTACAAACAAACCAACCAATCGAGGCACCACTGGGCCAGCAACTCCTGTGTCCTGCAAGGTATATGACTGTTTTAGTCAAATGCATCTGATGTCTTTGAAGAGGTGGTCGATATAAACACTTCCCATTGGAAAGAGCTGTCTGATGGCTGAATCTGATTTTTAGGTGGCTGAAGAAGGTAGACTAATTTCTGACTAATTTCTGACTAATTTCGTTGAGTTAAACGATAAAATGCACTGCATCACATCATACAATATGAGCTTTAAAAGCAAATAGTTTGCTACACTTTGAAAAAAAGGCATGTGAGTGAATGCATTTTAGAGTTTTGTGCTCATTTCACAGATCTTTCTTGTACAACTGAGATAAACAGCTGTTCACTACACTCTTCATGTGCTGTCCACCATGACTCTCAGCTCACTCCAGAAGCTGCAGAAGGACAAACAGGGTTCATTAGCTGCTGATGAGTCACTTAGCTGCACCAGTCCAAACAGAGAGAACAGAGGCTAATTAGCCAACAGTTGCCAGCTGGGGCATTGAACCTTTGCGCTCTTGACGTGTGCAGTCTTTGTTTCTGGTCTGAGAAACTCAGAGAGCAGCGACTGTAGAGAAGAAATCCATGGAGAGACTGTGATTGTATTCAGGTCTATGCTTTGAGGAGACTCTAAAGCAGTTAAAGGAGGTGGAGGCTGTTTTTTTATGGAGTGATCATTTAATATGGCGACTTATGCGTTCTTACGTACACCTGAGTCTAAGCTCAGCATCAACACGGTGATGTTTTTTTCTATCTTTGCATTTTAAGTTCATGAGGTTTGCACTTGTCCTTTTTCCAAATGGTTCCCTCCCTACTGCGCCGCGGTTTTGCTCCGTCCTCTGCCCGGCGTCAATTCACACCGGGCGCGTGTCGGCAGCGTAGCGAGCCAGCCGTATCGCGATCTCGCGAGAATCCTGAACGTACACAAGACCCCGCGATATACTGTGTATAAAGTAAACAACAACAACAAACAGCTTACTTTATTTCTCCAACGTGGAAGAGATAATAAAAAGGATCTGTTGTGTCATAAATTATTGTGTGTTGTTCCACTTTAACAATTAGTCTCTCATCGTCCATGTTGAGACCCTTTGATCGATTGACTGCTGACCTGGTGCCACCGGTCATGACTTAATGTTGATGTTATGAAAGGGAGAAGTAGTGCATCTGTTTTTGCGCACAGTCTTTTTTTTTACCATTATTGGTGTACTCTGCCTGCCTGCCCAGTGAGGGAGCTTTCATCTGCTTAAGTGTATTCTACCTGTATTTGCAAACTCCCACTAAAGAGACTCTTCAGTCATAGTTGTGATTAAAGATCTCTTTATTCTCACCAGTCCATTACCAAATTTCCACCACATCATGTGCTGTGTCTCAATACGGATACTTCCGTTAGTACACTATTTCCTGGCGTGGTGTGCTAATTTCGGCAGAGTAGTATTGTGTCTCAATTTGAGTACAGCCATTGTGCACTTAACAGAAGTGACACTAGCAAGTGCATTAGTGCCAACATGACTGCCAAAGTGTATATATAAAACATATACACAACATACATTTGTATATTGCGGTATTCATGGCAACAACTTCAGCTCCGGCAGCTTCTTTTGCCGCAGTTTCACAATGGCGGTGGTCTGTTCTACTACATTGCCAAAATGGTGACCACTGATGGCGAGAAGTGTCACAGTTTTACCGTCATGACTGCACTATCCAGGTACTCACAGTACACTGCATTTGCCATAACTAACAGTGTGGAAGTATAGAATGACGAATAGAGACGCAACAAGGAAATCCATGACGGCTCTCTTGCAGACATTTGCATTCCTTTATGCACACTTTCCATAAGTCTATATTACTGCAGACTTCGCAGGGAAATTTCCCACTGTTCATGACGATAAACACAAGGTTACCAGGGAAGCCCAAAAGCATAAAAAACAAGCATGAAAGAAGCAACTAACCCAAATATGACAACAAGAAGTGTAAACACAGCTTCGCTGTGATTTATGACATATGTGTGTTATTTGTCCTATGATTGCATGATGATGAACTCCAAATACGCTTTAATCAGATCCGATCCAACTAACTACAAGTAGAGAGCAAACACTGCGGTTCATCCAACTGCAGACGGAGTATCACTTTAGTGGGCACAAAATGCTGCCGTTCAAGGTTTCAGATACATATTTAGCTAGTAAACTTTAGAAATGTCAGTTCATGATTATTTCGCCAGCTAAAGATCACACATCTTCTTAAATCAAAGGATCCAATGACAGTTCAACTTTGCTGAACTTTGATTCACAAATTTGTGCCACTGACTATTGTGGGCTGTCTTGACAGTATTGACCTTTGAGGAGACAGCGAGCCAGAGGTTCCCTAATGGATTTTTAGCTGCCTCGCACCTTTCACTTTTATCTGTCCTCCTCTGTCAGAAGGAAGGAGAAACGGTTTGCAGAGTCACTGCTATGATTGCGGCATTTGAATAAACCAAACCACCAAATTCACAGCCAAATTCTACCGTGTTCATGTAAGTGAAAGTAGGTGGTGTTAGAGGATTGGTGACATACTTAACTCTTGTGTGCAGCAACGAAAGTTGGTTGTGAGTTGTGTTAAAAAAAAGATACAAAGAGTAAAGGTTTATTGTTGTAGCAACATAGCTAATAGCTTCAGGATTATCACATCATATGTTGAACTTAACTCTGATCGTTGCAATTCGATCAAAATTTACTGAGTTGAAAATTTTGCTGTCAGCAATGCTAATGTGACCAGCCTTTCAAGAAATTCTGCCTAATGCTCCATTTTCCTTCTGAGTTCCCGTGGCTGCAAGTGGCATTAGACAGAAATCTGCTATTGCTAATTTTAACTAACTGCTGACTTGATGCATTTTAAATAAAACCTCAGCAGCAGGGTTAATGCAAGTGTGTCTGTGCACATGTACTGAAGTCTCAGAGTCTCAGATTAATTACCTGCCATGAGAGCAGGATGCAAATGGCTTCTCAGGAGACTAAAAGAGACATTTTTTGGCATTTTCACATACTCTCTGTGTGTTGAAGTGGCCTGGGACGTCAGAGCAGTGGACACTTTACAAACCTCCAACTCCCACCATGAGTTAAACAGAGCCAGAGGCATAATTATTAAATGTTGAAGGGTTTCTTAACTCACTCATGTGTAAAACAGCTCAGGGATTTTTTTTTTAATCAGTGAAAAGAGAATAATGGTATTTGCGCTCACTGGAAGGTATATTTTGTTCCTTGACTAAAAATATGTATGAAAACAAGCACAAGTACAAAATCAACAATGACACCTTTTGTTACACTGACTCTGCATGCACACACATCTGACATCCCTGTCAGCGTATGTTGGTAGGGGATATGTTCTATATCCTAGAATAGATATGAACTGTCAACCAAAAAAAATCAGATTCAAGCAGCGATTCAGAATTGAGCACGATGGCCTCTGATGGGACTGTATATATACACACAGACACACACACACACAAACATCACAGGCGAGATTTTGGCAGCCTGTCGGTAAATGTACATTAACGAGTCCAAAAGGAGGAGAGAGAAGAGACAAAAAGGATGCAAGTGCAAACTTGCAACAGTAATGACAAATTTCCCCGCTCTTAAAAGTTGCTCTCCATTTTCACGATGTAGTCTGATTAATCTCTGACTCATCTACGGACCAAGACTGTGAGATTTCAAAATAGCTTCTACCCCACTGCCATCAGACGACTGAATTTAGAATCAAACTAAACCCACTAATTCTCAAATTAGATTTATCAGACTTCTTTATTTATTTATTTATTTATCTTCTTATTTAATTTATTCTGTGGTGTTTCTGTGAGTTTTTGCTCGTAATTTCGTTTTACAGTGATGCGAAATGGCAATAAAGAGATCTTGAATCTTGAATTTTCCCCTGCTCATTTCATAACCTCACCTGCGTGCACATCTTTTACCCATTGGTTATCAGCCCCAATATACAGGAGCAGGAACACACAAAGACACACAAAGAGGCAACCTGACCAGTGACACCAAGGAACACATGGACTAAATGCAATACCACAATACTAAAGGCAAGAAGACAAGACATAGATGAAAACTAATCAGGGACAGGTGAAACTCATCCAGGTGGATCACACTATCAACATTGCAACAAAGACAGGAGGTAAAGTTACAAACACAAGGAGAGTGGAGAATTACAAAATAAAACAGGAAACAATAAAGTCAGTCTTCATCAGAAAGCCCAAAAGAAAAAAAGAATAAATATGAAGTGTTTGGGGGGTTTCAGGGGTGTATGTTTTGGATTCATTGGATTTATCTCACTGACATTTTAACCACAGAAGCAGCTCATAAAAATAAAATGCCATTGGGGATTGGATTTTACAGGGACAAGCATAGGCTAACTTTAAACTGCTGTCTCTCTGGTCAACATGTTCTTACTCCCAACCAAGCGGCAACATCCGTGGTGGCTGTAAAATTAAGAAAAAACTGCAGTTCCTTGAATGGCTGACTACAGACATTAGCCAATCTCCATAGGCCCCATATTTAAAATGTCTTCAAACTTCAAAGCAGAAATAAACATGTTTAGAGCCTGGTACAAAAAACATTTTTGGTAAATTTATTTATTTATTTACTTACCCGTTAAGAGTGTTGATTGACAGGAGGGTGCTGTTCCAGATGGCTTTTTTGGGCTCCTAGGCTTCATTCAGCCCACTGCAGATCTGCAAGTTTGTGTATGAGACTCAGTTTACTCAGTTTTCATAACCCCCTGGCTTATTAAGAGGAACACTGATTTTGATTACCTGCATTTTTCATGGTTGCCGACTCTCTTGGTTTCACTTCCAGACTGTTGCACAACCCAAACAATTTCATAATAATTACAGTTAAAGGAAGCTATGAATTCACTCCTTGGTGAAAAACACTGTTTAATACGTCTACTTCACTACCTTTTTCTACATTTCAGCATTGTGATTGGTCCATAAACTAACACACACAGCAGCAGGAATGATAAGTGAGCACAATATAAAATCATGACGCAGGAGCAGTAATTGAATTAATTATTTAAATCTTAACCTTCTGTCCATTTCTAATTAGCTGTTGCACTCAAATTCCAGCTTTGGCAGAGTACAGCAACCATCGTCAGCGTCCTGGGCTACATTCAAACTCTCTTTTCCTTTGGAGTCATGATGTTTTTTCTGTTGTGTCAAGGTGACATTACAGGGTGCTTGCAAACACCAGCTCTGGTTTAAATACTAACCACCAGAAACTTTTAAGTATCATAAATATGCCAGCATGTTACTGCACGCTTATGGTAAATGTCAGATGTGGTCCTGTTGCCTTTCTTCTATCTTTTACGAGATGAGATCTTATAATCTGCTTAAAATGGTACAAACCTGTGATTCAGACTAAAAAAGGAAACAGCAACATCTGGGTGGCACTAAAACAGTAACCGCTGAAAGATTTGTAGTGATGTATGTGAAGAGACTGATTGAAAATATGGTCCATTAGGGAAAATAGAATTGTGTGGTTTTTGGTTAACACATGGGTTCAATCTCTTCATCCTTCCTTTCATATATTGCATGGTTTCAATTTTTAGAAAGAGACCATCAACTTTTTCTTAAGTGGGATTAAATATGAAGCTTTAATTTAGATTTGTCTATCTTTCTGTTTGTCTCAGTGTACCAGTTGTATGTTTTCATACAATATCACAGTTGTTGTCAAAATGTTGCCCGAGTTAATCACAGTATGATGTTATGAGATCATTTTAAGACAAATTGGCAAAGATTGATTCAAATTTATATTTAAGATTTAGATATTTTTTTAGATTTAAAAAACTCCCCATGTAGCTTTGGCTGAGAACATCACGTCATCTTTTATCTTGGTGCTCTTTTGATGCTCATTTGGCATGTTAAATGTCCAAAAACCAAGGCCAAGTCAATTATTGCAGCTTTTTGTACAAAGATTTCAGATAAAATAGGCAACCAGTACAAATTATTATTTCTCCCTGAGATATTGAAGACAACATTTTATTGCCATCTGCATCATTACTCTTGCATTCCTGAAATATTTTCTTTGAACCGAGCACACAAAAAAATCAAAGGCTTTTCATCCTTTGCTGATTTCTCTTTTAGTTGCTCCACTGATAAGAAGCTGCGGCCTCTCCATTCTCTAAAATTGACTGAATGATGATTTGTTCCCATGGCTGATATTCAACAATCAATATTTGTGAACAAGGATTACTTGTTCCTGAGGCTGGAAACGATACAAAATGGAGCGAGGATGCTCTGTATCGGTCCTCGAGGGACAAAACCTGGAGCTGATCCACTGGCAGCCGACCAGAGTATGACTGAGTTTAAAGGCTGAACAGCTGCATGCAGCTTCTTTTTCACAGAGGGGCTTCTTTTTATCCCGCACTTAATCAAACACTGTAGTTCTGCTTCACTACACTACTGAGGTTAATGAGCTTTAAGTGAGTGTTTCCCTTTTTACAGCCCGGATTTTCTCTTCAACTGCCTACATTTCAAATGGCGTTTTTTTTTTTGCCATTGTTAGATGACAACAGTAGAGAGATAACAGGAGAGGAGGGAAATGCAACTATTTACAGTTATTTATATCTATAAGCTCTAATCTTTGTTGTAATCATACAAAGTGTGTGTTCTTTGTATAGTGACACATTGTCATCAGTTTGACATTCAAATAAAAAGTACGGTATTAAATTTTTTAGTTTTAATGTCAGTTTGCTCATTGATAATTCAATTGTGCCCCCCAACCCACCACCACCATCTACCAACCTTTGGTTGACTTTTATCCACATCGGGCCTCGTTAAAAAACATAAAGCAGTGGCTCGTAAAGGGAAGTACTTAATGAGTTTGCTTGCTTCAGCAAGAACACTCATATTATTGTTGTTAATGTTGTTCATTGTTAATTCTCTCTGTCTGACTCCGTCCCTCTGCCCCAGCAGAGTGAATTGGGTGTGTTGTGTCTGGAGCCCTGAGCTTGGAGATGCTCCTCTATGACGCTCCTCTGAGCCTTTGTGGCTGGATGAGAGGAGAGGAAAAAAGGAGTGGAGAAAGGAAATAAAGATAGAAGGAAGGAAATGTGGAGAGGGGAGAGTAATTTAGGAAAGGAGAGAGGAGACAAAAAGGGGAACAAGAAATGAGATAAGAGGGAACTAGGAGAGAAGACAGGATGAAGAAAAAAAGGAGAGGGAAGGATATAAGGAAATGAGAGGAGAGGAAACAAGAGGGTAGGGGAGGAGGCAAAACGGGGAGAGACGAGGAAACGTAGAGTATAGTAGAGTAGAAGGGAAGAGAAGAGGATACAAAACGAGGAGAGGAATGAAGCAGAGGGAAGGAAAAAAGGAGGCAGGACAGGATGAAACGAGGAGATGAAAAGAAAGTGGAGGGGAGGAGGCAAAAAAAGGAAAGGAAACAACAAGAGGAAAGAACAGGAAAAGAAGTGTAAAAAGGAGTGGAGAGGAAAGGAGGAGAGAAGAGGAGAGATGAAATGGGGAGAGGGGATAGGAATAGAAGAGTCAAAAGGGAAAATGAGAAAAATGGAAGAAACAAGGAGAGGAAGGGACCCGCCCACCCGCTGTGAGGCAAAAAAGGATAAAAGGAAATGTCAAAAGAGTCAAAAGATGAGAGAAGGCAAAGAAAGGAAATAAGGAGAGAATAATATGAAGGACAGGGTGGAAAAGATGTTTGTCTGAACATTATCTACGAATTTTAGACAAGTCACATTGTAACAACAATCCAGCTGCTGTGTGCCTTGGCCCCGAGAACATGACCCACAAATCGACTGTCAACTTGTTTCAGCAGAAAACACTCAGCCACTCAGCCATACTACAGCCATATACTGTAAGCGAATAATATGCAGCAGTTTATATGCAGCACCTTTGACTAGTTCTCTTACTGTCCCTGTAATGTCTGAAACAGCTCTTCTGTTCTGTGGTGTGCCCCAGGGTTCTGTCTTGGGTCCTTTATTATTTGCCTTATGTACACTTCCATTAGGTCATATCATTGGCAAATTTAAAGGCATCACTGTTATACTGATGATATTCAATTGTATGTGTCTTTTAGGTCTAATGAGTCAGGGGAAACTGACTGTCATCATGTTCTGCTATCATGTTTTATTGTTTTTAAGTTATTTTATTTATACTAAAATGCACTGGGGAATTGAAGTTTTACTACCTATTTTTTGTTTTTGCTTGTGTGTAAGTGTCTGCGAGGATGTGCTTGTAGACATTCATTCACCAAGTATCTTATTTAGTCTAAGCCCAAAGAGGATTTGATAAAACAAGTATACCCCACCCCCCCACCCAACGTGTCAATTAGCTAACATGTTGATGTCAGCATGGTCAGTATAATCTGTCTCTTAATGTACTGCAATAACGCCCTCCTCCTCTGCTCTTCTTCGGTGAGATACTTAGAACACACACACAACAGTTCCTGAGGGAAGCAGCCATGACAGGATGCTGCATTAGCTCAGCCGTCATAACAACATTACCAGAGGGTGAATGAAACGCCCGAGGGATTTAGAAGAGACAACTTTCTGACCCAGCACACAACTCTGCTATTCAAGCACTGAATTTTGTGTTCATCGAGGTGTCTTTCATACTCACACCATACTTCATCTTATTGTTTATTAATTTTGTTTAACTTTTTTTTCACGGTATCATTTGCTCAAAGCCCTTGCTGCTATTAAACATAAAACCACAGATGCTGAGGTTGATGGGAACATCATTAGTTTTGTAAGTATTCAGTTGTAAACTAGTGCTGGACAAATTTAAAAAATTGGTCATTATGGCACTATGTGGAACCACGAATGTTGACCTCATGGTGGTGCAAGAGGAAAAGTCAGGGCATTACCAAAATCATTAGGATGTACCCTCTGGGGACCTTGAATGTCTGCACCAAATGTAAGGAAAAACCATCAAATTATTATTAAGATATTTCAGTCTGGACCAAAGTGATGGCATTTGGGAAGTGATGGGAAGTTTTTCCTTGCCACTATCACCATGTGATTGCTCATGGTGGGAATTGGAACTGTTGAGTCTCTGTAAATAATATAAAGAGTACGGTCTAGACCTGCTCTATATGGAAAGTGTCCCGAAATAACGTCTTTTATGATTTGGTGCTATATAAATGCAATTTAATGTAATTGTCACTGCTAATGTTCATTATCCAGTTCTGCTTTTCAAACAAACAGTATTGGTTTTGCATTTTCATGAACTGACTGCACTGACTTTGTGTCCTATCATACAGTATGTGTATTTACTAAACTTCACCAAGTTTAAAGGCGTCTGTAATTTCATTCTGAGCTTCACAGCCGGAACAAAAATAATGACAACCAGCGTTGCCTCCAATTCGAAAAACATCCCCTCACATCTACATTAATCACAGCAGTACACTTCCATGTAGCCATCCCTCTGGTTTTGGGGGATGCAGCAAGTGTAAGGGCCAAGATGGAGGCTAATGATGCATAGCTCGCCAGGGGACTGAGGCGAGGCTGCCATTTCAGCCAGGGGACGGTCCGGTCTGGGTGGCTAATGCATCCAAGACAGCTGGTGACACAAACCCAACAGTCCAGAGGATCTGTTAGTCCGGCCGTCCCTCCAGACGCTCAGACAGAACAGTTTGAGCGTCCCTGCTGGAGAAGCTGTGATGTTTGTGTGTGATGTTCATGACTGACATCAGAAAGGACAACAGATCTTTATGGTGGGTTTAATGATGATGAGAGTGGGGGGATACGAAGATTAACAGGAAGCCCTGAGGAGTGTGTGGAAATGTGTGTACGTGGCTGAGTGGGTTTGTTTGTTTGTATGTGTGTGCAGGTGGGTGAATGTATGTTATGTATAACTGCTCCAAATGCACATTGCTTATTAGTTTCTCATGTTGTCTGAATGTTTAATAAAGTTAGGTGAACAAGAGGTCTCAGCTGGAATCAGTAAGAATCACAGTCACAAAAAACAGACTTTGACATTAAAGGGAAGGTGTGTGTGTGTGTGTGTGTGTAGGTGTGTGTGTGTGTGTGGACAGGTTGCCTTGTTTCGTACACGAGAGTCCTCCAAGGGGCAAGTGTCTTTTTCCACCTCCTCCGTCTCCATGGTGAACCAAATGAGGTTTCTTCCTTAGGGGATCGTCGAGGAGCTTTTAATGTGTGTGTGTGTGTGTGCATCCCTCTCAGTCTGCATTTATGTGTGTGTAAAAGCTTTCTCTGTTCATTCATTCTTGGTGTGTGCGCACTAATAACCTAATACCTGTGCGTGTGTGTGTGTTTCTGTGTGTGTCTGTGACAGGCGGCTCCAGGTGTCTTCCACAGATCACAGTGTTGTCAGGTAGTGCTGCCTGTCTCGTCCCTGCTGTCTAAAACACACTTTTATTTGTTTCACACATCTGTCTACCCAGCTGTATGCCTGCTGCATCAGAATAACAAGACACACACAGTGCTCACACACACAAAAACAAATGTGCATGTGTGCATCGTGTGTATTTTGTGTGTATTTTTCTTCACAGAGTTACTAAGATAAACCTAAGAGAGTGTTTCCCAGGTGGCCTTGATTTATGTGTCCCAGCGCTTTTCTGAATAAAATAAAATAAAATAACAAAATTAAACATTTCTGAAGCAAAAACTGTAAAACAATTTCTGCAAAGAATAAACTATGATCCTCCATGAATATGACCTGGTAATCCCAAAAAAATGTTCTTTTTCCTTGTTTTGCTTGCTTCCTCTCTTCTTTTCTTTATAGGTCCACTCAACTGTTAATGATGGAGGGCTTCTTCTGTGTTTCATTTTCTTAACACAACAACACATGTTCTTACACAAACAAGCTGTTTTTAGATTGATTTTATGTCTTGGTAGCAACCTTTTGATTTCATATTATCTTATCTTATTATCATGTAATGCAAGGTAGTCAGTGTATTTATTTATTTATATCACACTTCAATATTTAATTAATTTTTAAATTATTTTTTTATGAATCTATATTAGATATATATCTACTACTTAACTTAGCTAATGAAAATCAGAAGTCTGCACTACTGGTTCTGCAGGCTTAAAGTTTGTGGACACCCATGTCCGCAAAACTATTGTGTACCTCTGGTGTATCTCTGGTTCAGGCTAAACCCTTTGAAGGACCTGTGTGTAGGATTTAGTGGCATCTCGTGGTGTAGTTTGTAGACAACCCCCTCACCTTACCCCCCTGACCTCACACTCTCTCTTTCCTAGTGAAGAAAAAACTATGGCGGCCACAAAAATGTGAAAAGTCCCAATCTAGAGCCAGTGTTTAGTTTGTCCGTTCTAGGCTACTGTAGAAACATGGAAGTTCAACATGGCGGAATCAGTGGAAGAGGACCCGCGCTGTGCTGTAGAAACTTGCTTAGGATGCAGGAGGAGGTGATCCATCACAAAGAACATTTTCACTCTTCTTTTTGTCAAAGGTCCTTGACAAGCAATGTATGTCAAAAGTGAAAGTAAAGTGCAGATAATCTAACCCTGCTTACCTTTTCTTTCACAGTAGCCATGCAGTTGACTCCAAACTTTGCCTAATGTCAATGTCAAAATGTAAAAATGCAGTTTTTTTTGTCCTGCATCTGAATGTTACGTTACACAATCATGAGAGTAGTATTGCATAATCTGAAGAAAATAAATGAAAAAGACATGAAAAGTTGCTAAATCTGCTACAAGGACGGACACAAAACAGTAGAATCCACAGAGGAGAGAAGAAGGAAGCAAAAAAAGTACAGTTAGAAGTCCTACTGAGAACGGCATACCTCACTTCTGTTTCTTCTCTGCGCTGTTGATGACAGAGGAGGCTCCTCCTGCAGGTAAACAGTTGTCATGCACAGAAATGCGACCCTAACACAGACTTAAAACCCGTCAACGGCTCCATATGCATCGCCAGTGAAGAACATCTGTGAACTTCTGACCCCTGTTGATGAACCCTGTGAGAGTGCAGAGGGAGAGACTTTACATCAAACTTTAATGCTGGTGGTAAGATGATATAACGTCGGAGTGTAATGCAGCACAGACATGAGGGACTGAAATGAAACATAATGCAGAACATGACACAGGGTAGGACAGCACTGTGCTACAGCAGCAACTGATCAATAAAGTGGCGCCACCTACAGATTGTCAGATTTAATCACAAGTAAACATCTAAACAGAGTGCAGAGCAGACATATCAGCAATATTTCTTTGTATTTCTTTCTAGTTTTCTGATTTTTGGATGAAAAGTTCTGAATGTTATTGACCAAAGACTGATATTAACATAAATTGTAAACACCCTGTATGTGCAGAGGTGAACAGAAGAGTCAGTGTTCAAGGTTTTCAGTTACCTCCCGAAGAAATGAGTTACAGTGGGATCTCCATGGTATTAAATCAAGTACACCCAACTTGAAGGACAAGCCTTTCCTCACCTTCACCTTGGTCCTGTGAGTGCAGTCACAGGCAGACTGGACATGTGAATGTGTATTTGATTTCATTAAATCCAGAGGGAATCTGAAATTCCCACCACATGTTTAAGGTCCTGAAATTACACTTTTCTTGATGTGACTGCAGGAAACAGGACTCCTCCAGGTACTTGATTCATTATTCAAAAGCATACCTGATAACAGGTCTTCTTCACCTAGCCTCCACCAACTGGCTCAATGGTGATAACAGCCTCCCAAACCTTTAGTGGTTTAGTGGGCCCCTACTACCCCATATATTTAGCACATATGCGTGATTGTAACCTATTAAATAGCCTGATAGCAGTCCTATTGGGTAGAAAAATATTTTCCCACCTGCAGTTATGAAGAATTAGAAACAGTAACTTCCCATCAAACCTTCCTTGAGAAATGCTCTGTGAGGCTTAGTTTGATGTACTTATTTCTTTGGGTATTACACTTTAAGCACTTTTTTTAGTGCACACACACAGTACCAAGGAATGGGTCTAACGTTACACAAGTCTAATGTTAATGAGTAATGTAATATAAATTGACAGTAGCATTAGGTATCTAACCTTGCCTGCAGACTAACGTTTGCATGCCTCTTCTACCTGCCAACATTAGTGTTTAGTTATGAGCAGTCTGTGACATCCAGGGATCCATACATTTACCCCTAATTTATAATCATATACATATAAAAAAAAAAGATATTTCAAATCTTAGTCTTTGAAGCTGCCTCATTGGAACCATGACAGGTTGAAATGCTGTGATCAGAACACAGTTTACATTTGCAGGCAGCAGAGGGCAGCAACAGATTGGCAGAGAAATGAAGGTCGGCAACGTTTTACTTGCTGGAACAACCTGAGTAGACATGATTTCTTTGGTCAGAGAGGGAAAGAGAGGACAGAGGAGGGTCCCTTCAATTTGTTGACCACATGTTGAACAATTTCATGCATCTGTCTACGATAGACGCACACACACACACACACACACACACACTAACTGATCATCTGCGTTTTACAGTTTAGTCCAGTCACTCTACACTGCCTTTAATGTAATTCAAAGTGTTATGTATAGCTGTTGCAACTGCTCTTGTCAGGGCTGGACCCTAGACCCCAGACTTTGGTTTAAGTACAGCCTCACAGAGATGCTTGCATGGCTGTCAATAAGATACCTTATTGTCTTTGGTCTGCAATGAACATATCCACCAACCAATTAAAATGAATGCAACATATTATGATTTTATTACACTGACATTGATGAAACAATATTAGAGAGTTAACTGATGACTGGATTTGATTTAGCAGTCTGCAGAGGTGGAGGTTCCTGCCAGTGAATCAGTCTGCTGAGGAGCCGGAGAAGCAGGATCAACAGAGCTGAATGGATGGACAGAGAAACAGCATTTATATAAAGGAAAAATGATACATAAAATAATGCTTTTGTTTTCTTAAAGTATTTGGTTCTTTAACTGCTAAATGCTTTACATTCTTCACCAGCAAGTAGTGTACAGCGTTTTTCAGAGCCTTTTATAATAAATCAGCTGCCTGCAGCTAGAAAGTGTGATGCCATGAAAGCACAGTGAAACCAATATATCCAGTGTATATTTTTATATAATTGTGTTTAACTTTACAGCCTCATTTAGAGAGGAGTGCATTGCCGTTTGAATATTTTTGTTGAGAACACACATTTTAGTATATAGTTCATTTTACCGCATTAGTTGCTTGCATATTAAATAGTGTAAACTTACTACTTATTCTTGAATTTAGTGATACTTCAAATGCTGTAACTTCAGTTAAATTTTTTATCAGTGTGTCACACATTTCTGTGTAAAAGGTATAACATATAACATTTCTGCACTTAAATGTTTAAAAAGATAGACCTATGTCATATAATTGAGTACAACTGAGAAGCTTCTACTGCCATATATCTTGTGGTACATCTGGGTACAAACACTTTGTCTCTCAAGTCCACCTATTTGCACATGCTATTCTCTCACAAACATGGGGGCCAAGGCCTGTCGATGGAGACAATGATGCAGATGTTAAAATGTGAGGGTATAGCTCAGTGGAAATGTATTTGACTGCAGATACAGAAGATTCTGGTTGAAGTCCAGTTTATACTAGTTCACAACATGCTTCCAAACGTCCAAATGATCATAAAAGATCACAATGGCTAATCCAAATTGAAGAAACAATGAAAGAAACCCTCCATGAGAGATTGCACACATACAGAAACAAGTAGAACAGCACATAGAATTTTCTTGAATTTCCTTCAGGGTCAATAAAGTATCTATCTATCTATCTATCTATCTATCTATCTATCTATCTATCTATCTATCTATCTATCTATCTATCTATCTATCTATCTATCTATCTATCTATCTATCTATCTATCTATCTATCTATCTACATAGCATAACTTAGCAGGGATAGAGCTCTGGAGATCACAGTCCAGTCCAAAGACTGTATAATAACCAAGAAATTGTGATACCAATAATATCAGTTCTCCATCAGTTCATCAAAAGTGTTAACACTTGTCCTCTTACCTTCATTTCATTAAAGGTATTGTCTATCTCAGAGAGGGCTTCTCTCTTCTCCGTCAGCTACATGCACTCATTCTGCAGGAGCTGGAGCTCCTGGACCCTCTCCTCCTGAACTATGTTTGAGGTCTTAATGCGATCCCCCACTGTCTTAAACAACTTCTCTGTCAACCTGATGTTATTGGACAGTATAAAGTTAAGGGTAAGCGTTTATTATTTGGTGACCAACAGCAGATGTTTTAATTTTAATTGTGTCCAAGACTTTACCTTGACTGTTTTTCACTCTCCTCTTTTATGGTAGCTTTAAGGTGCATGTCCAGAATGTACGCCTCCTGCGTCAGGTTCTCGTTCTTTGCCACTGAGGAGAGGAAAGTAGAATAAACAAGGAGAGGAAAGTAGAATAAACAAGGAGAGGAAAGTAGAGTAAACAAGGACAGAAGAGGATGCTTCCCACAGTATACTTCACACAAAGTGGTTATTTTCCATCACTGCAATTCCAAATCGCTGCAAAAGGGTGCAAGATGAAACAACTAAATACTGCGTAGTAAACATTTGTCCAATGACACATTGCCTCATCCTGCTTCGGCAGCTTCTGCATCATAACTGTTGTCTAACGTTAAAGCGCTACGCCAATAAAGCAGTATTTGTTATTAGTTATTTTTATATTTATGTGATTTAAGGATATTAAAAGTAATACAATAACACACAATGGCGGAGCTAACACAGTTTTACTAAGTCTCCTCTTTCCAACTCCTCACCCATATGTTTAATCATATTTGAATATATCAACATATCTCTGTCCTCTGAACTTATATTATCTGCCATAGTTATGTATTTGTCTTGTTCCTTGGCTTTATGTGGTTTTTAAGCCGTCTTTCAGTGTTATCTTTAGGGTTGCTAGGGAATGCTGCCTTCAGGAACTACTCTGAAAGTTCTACACTGTTCAAAAATAAACTGACAATCATCAACTTTATATTTATTTAATATATCATTATTAAATTACATGCATATTTGACTTTGTATATATGTATATGTATTCTTTCTTTTTTTCCTTTTCTTTTTCTTTCAGCACTTAATCTCTGTAAAAAGAAAAGTACCAGTCAAAAGTTTGGACCAAGCGGCAACCTCCGGTTCTGGGAAATGAAGCCAATGTGGAAGTGCTAAAAATGTCCCTGTTCATGACAACTGTGAGGGGGGTGAATTTCTTTTTTAACTCAACAGTTTAAATGATATTAAGTCTTTGCCGATATTTAAATTAGCCGGGAGCCGGAAAAAGCAGTATATCCAACATGGCGGTGTCCAGCAAAACAGCACTTCAGAAACCTATGGGTGACATCATTCAGGCTCTGTCCATTCTTTATACTGTCAATGGTTTGGACACACCTTCTCACTCAATGCTTTTTCTTTATTTGTATTGTTTTCTACAATGAAGACGTCAAAACTATGGCAGTGGTAACTCATTAAGTTGATTAAGAGAGTGCAAAACTGTCATCAACACTTTAACAATCTAAAACAAAACATAATTTGCTTTGTTTACATGTTTTTTTGTTTACAATAATTCTATATATGTTATTTCATAGAACTGCTGTCCAAAATTTGCATACTTAGTATTGACCTGTTGTGTCTATAACTTCCTGCCTTTGTGTGTTTTCCACCAGTTTTGATTGTCTGGCCTGATTTAGTTTATTGTTGTGTTCCCATGTCTCAGTGTCAGTTCATCCTAGTTGTTAAGTTCCCGTCTCTCGGTTTTGCTTTTGGACTTCTGAAACTCAGACATGAACCTGCCTGCCTGTTATCTGTCTGTCTGTCACCTGTCTAGCTGCCTGCCTGTCTCTAAGACATTCTTCAAGTAGGCCATGGAAGTCAACCTGCTGCCTGCTGTATCTGCAAATGAGTCCAATCCACTAGTTTAATTTGAGCAACATGTATGTAATGTTCTTATTACATTTTGTGTAAGTGAACCTGTTGTGTCTCAAGGATTTGAGTTTGTATGTGTGAAACAGAGATTAGGCAGCGTAAAGTGAGGTGAAAAGGTATCCACGAGTCGGAAATGGAGGAACACAAAAGAAATATATATTTATCTTTGCACAAGTTGAATAGTGAATCAGTTCACGGTGGTTGGCATTTAGCTTTGACAGAGTTTTAGTTTATTGCTTTACACTCTGTTGCAGAGGTTTCTCCAGACTAAAAACTTCACTTCTGCAGGACACTGAGGTTGTGGAGAGGTTATGTGAAGGTGTTCTGAATCCGTCTGCAGATTCTTGTCTTGCCTGAGGACTCTTTAATCACAGCATTACTGACTTTCCCTAAACACACACACACACACACACACACACCACCCAACTCACGCAAATCACAGCTCTATTAATACCTGTAGATACAGAAGTGTTCCCTCAGTCTGTGGCTGCCAAACCAAAGTGTTTCTCTAATTATCGTGTTTAGCCTCACACGCCCATAGACACACACACAGACAGACAGACAGACAGTGTTCACCATCATCGGCGTGTTAGCATTATAAAAGCATGGCCACATGCACATCTGTTGGACGATATTTTCCTCAGCCCTGGAAAAGAAAAGTGATACCATGTTTCTGTTTGAAAAATGAAAAGTGTCTCCAGAGGAAGCTGAAGTCTGATGAATGTCCTCAAGCTCAAAGTGGTTATTTTCCATCACTGCAATTCCAAATTGCTGCAAAAGGGTGCAAGATGAAACAACTAAATACTGCGTAGTAAACATTTGTCCAATGACACATTGCGCCCTCACCCTGCTTCGGCAGCTTCTGCAGCTCCTGCATCTTCTGACGGTGCTTCAGCTTCAGGGCCTCTCTGTCCAGTTCGATAGCCTGCTGCTGTCCCTTCAGCTCTTCCATCTTCTTGTTTTCTAAAGCAGTGGCGTATTCCAGGTACGCCGCAGTGTCTTTATTGTCTTCCGCCAGCTGAGAGCATTGAGAAGCAAGGTCCTTGTTCTCTTTCTTCAGTGTGTCACATTTAAGCTGACATCTGCAGGATGAAGAGGGACACACAGTCCTGAGGGTCATACGCAAGAATCTAGTGTGATTTCTGTTAGACAGTTTTAATCACTGAACTTGTCCTCAGTTACAGTACATCAATAGTGAGGTGAGTAGGAACCAACAGCTGGAGCAAGCCCACAAAAAGTGTTTTATATTTGTAAAACAAGGTCAGTAAAGGCTTTGAGGCAAATAGCTAGTTAGCTCAGTTTGTTAGCAAGCAAATAGCACTCTGCTTTTTGTTTCATGGGAACTTTGAGCTAATGAAAGCACACCTCCTTCCCATAATTTTCTTCATAATTAAATACTTTAATTTATGCTACACATTTAACATGGAGACAATGGCAATGACGTGAAATTATGTCAGCCGTTTAACCATTTTATGTGGCAGACAGGGGTGCTAATGCTAACATCGCTAAATCACTGTGGTCTAACGTTAAAGCGCTACGCCAATAAAGCAGTATTTGTTATTAGTTATTTTTATATTTATGTGATTTAAGGACATTAAAAGTAATACAATAACACACATATCTACAATTATATACATCATTCATTGATATACATATTTGTTCCCTCAATGGCGGAGCTAACAGAGTTTTACTAAGTCTCCTCTTTCCAACTCCTCACCCATATGTTTAATCATATTTGAATATATCAACATATCTCTGTCCTCTGAACTCATATTATCTGCCATAGTTATGTATTTGTCTTGTTCCTTGGCTTTATGTGGTTTTTAAGCCGTCTTTGAGTGTTATCTTTAGGGTTGCTAGCGAATGCTGCCTTCAGGGACTACTCTGAAAGTTCTACACTGTTCAAAAATAAACTGACAATCATCAACTTTATATTTATTTAATGTATCACTATTAAATTACATGCATATTTGACTTTGTATATATGTATATGTATTCTTTCTTTTTTTCTTTTTCTTTTTCTTTCAGCACTTAATCTCTGTAAAAAGAAAAGTACTAGTCAAAAGTTTGGACCAAGCTCCGGTTCTTGGAAATGAAGCCAATGTGGAAGTGCTAAAAATGTCCCTGTTCATGACAACTGTGAGGGGGGTGAATTTCCTTTTTAACTCAACAGTTTAAATGATATTAAGTCTTTGCCGATATTTAGATTAGCCGGGAGGCGGAAAAAGCAGTATATCCAACATGGCGGTGTCCAGCAAAACAGCACTTCAGAAACCTATGGGTGACATCATTCAGTCTCTGTCCATTCTTTATACTGTCAATGGTTTGGACACACCTTTTCACTCAATGCTTTTTCTTTATTTGTATTATTTTCTACAATGAAGACATCAAAACTATGGCAGTGGTAACTCATTAAGTTGATTAAGAGAGTGCAAAACTGTCATCAACACTTTAACAATCTAAAACAAAACATAATTTGCTTTGTTTACATGTTTTTTTGTTTACAATAATTCTATATATGTTATTTCATAGAACTGCTGTCCAAAATTTGCATACTTAGTATTGAGAAAGAACTGTTGTGTCTATAACTTCCTGCCTTTGTGTGTTTTCCACCAGTTTTGATTGTCTGGCCTGATTTAGTTTACCTTTTTCTTTTGAAGTTGTGAAACCCAGACATGAACCTGCCTGCCTGTCATCTGTCTGTCTGTCACCTGTCTAGCTGCCTGCCTGTCTGTAAGACATTCTTCAAGTAGGCCATGGAAGTCAACCTGCTGCCTGCATTATCTGCAAATGAGTCCAATCCACTAGTTTAATTTGAGCAACATGTATGTAATGTTCTTATTACACTTTGTGTAAGTGAACCTGTTGTGTCTCAAGGATTTGAGTTTGTATGTGTGAAACAGAGATTAGGCAGCATAAAGTGAGGTGAAAAGGTATCCACATGAGTCGGAAATGGAGGAACACAAAAGAAATATATATTTATCTTTGCACAAGTTGAATAGTGAATCAGTTCACGGTGGTTGGCATTTAGCTTTGACAGAGTTTTAGTTTATTGCTTTACACTCTGTTGCAGAGGTTTCTCCAGACTAAAAACTTCACTTCTGCAGGACACTGAGGTTGTGGAGAGGTTATGTGAAGGTGTTCTGAATCCGTCTGCAGATTCTTGTCTTGCCTGAGGACTCTTTAATCACAGCATTACTGACTTTCCCTAAACACACACACACACACACACACACCACCCAACTCACGCAAATCACAGCTCTATTAATACCTGTAGATACAGAGGTGTTCCCTCAGTCTGTGGCTGCCAAACCAAAGTGTTTCTCTAATTATCATGTTTAGCCTCACACGCACATAGACACACACACACACAGACAGACAGTGTTCACCATCATCGGCGTGTTAGCATTATAAAAGCATGGCCACATGCACATCTGTTGGACGATATTTTCCTCAGCCATGGAAAAGAAAAGTGATACCATGTTTCTGTTTGAAAAATGAAAAGTGTCTCCAGAGGAAGCTGACGTCTGATGAATGTCCTCAAGCGATGTCAATTGAGTCGTCTAGGACTGGGTGTGGAAAGAAGTGAGCTTGACAGACGTTTGTAGCCCGTTCCTCATCTCTGCTCATAGGTTAGAGGCTTCAGGCTACCTTAGCAGCTACTAGCATAACACACCCCAATCTCTGGCAAAAATGTTGGTGTTCAAGTTGCATTGTGGGTAATGTAGGTAAAGTATTGCTGGCTTGGCAATCTGGATCAGTTTTCTCTCCGTCATGAGTCAGACGTGTTATAGGATTGCAATCAGTGTTAATTTTGTCACCCATTTTTCAATTTAGTCTTAGTCTTAGTCTTGTGTCAACGTTCATTCTTAGTCTTAGTCACTTTTAGTCTTTCACAAATCATTTTTGTTAGTCATATTTTAGTCGACTAAAAGTCTCAAAATTTTAGTTTTAGTCAAACGTGAACACATGGTATTTTAGTCCAGTTTTAGTCAAAACATTTGAGTCTTTTTCTATTTATTTCAGGAATATTTTTTTGGTTTATTAATTCCAGTTCACTTGTGTTCCACAGCTAACATATTGATTAAATGTCTTGATTGAATTGAATTGAATGAATTCATCTTCAATGCAACTTTGCTGTCTTGTCTGTTGTTTCAATACACACTTAATATGCACTTGATTTCTTTTTTTATATTTATTAGAGACATTATATATATTGGCTACTTGCATGGATGCTAGCTGCTAGGATTAGCTTACCAATGCATTCAGATGCGTGCCAGACCAGTTAGCTTACCTTAATATTTGGGTGGCTGAGGTTGATGTGCCTTTTCAGGTTGGTGGTATTTTTACCAGCAATTTTTTTGCCGCACATATTCCCATCCGTCATTACGAGGCATTGTGACTTTTTCTCTTCTTCTGAATAATTGAAATGGGACCACACGTCCAGTCTCCTTTTCCTCCCAAGCATGATTACGCTGTCCCTGCATGCTGTTTGTTTTCAAGCCACAGGTGCGCAGCAAGAGGATATCAAACGTGTGGCCGTGACGTTGCCTACAGTAAAAGAACTGCTGGCACAAACACATGACAGCAGGACTGGATGTTGCTTTTTTTCTTATATAGTAGACGAAAACAAGGAGGACGTTTTTGTTTATTTTTTATTTCTTGCATGACATTTTCGTCTCGTTTTTATTCGTAAACAAAAACGCACATTGGCACATTTTTCGTCAGTGTTTTTAGAACATTGTATCGTCTCGTCATCGTCTCGTCTTAGTCAAGGGAAAAAGGCTCGTTGACGAACATATTTCGTCTCGTCTCGTCTGACGAAATTAACACTGATTGCAATGCTAAATCTGTGAACTATTCTTTTAGCCATGCATTGTCATTTAACAACTGGAGAGTTGGCACAGTTGTTCAGGAGTAATGTCCTGTCAATAACAACAATATTGTTGAGGTGATGATTGATTGTAGCCACAAATGATTGAATCTACGGCACGGTGGTGCAGTGGTTAGCACTGTCGCCTCACAGCAAGAAGTTTCCTGGTTCAAACCTTGGCTTGGGCCTTTCTGTCTTTGTCTGCATGGGCTTCATCCCACAGTCCAAAGAGTAACCAACCTGATTGTGAGTTGAGCCAGAGTTCACTGAGCCCAGCATGCACCTGTGTGAGAATACCTTCAGGTACAGTAAGTCATTTTCATAGCTGAGGTTTCTTCTCTGCACACTGTCATAACCTGTGTGGTGTCCTGCACGCTACCTCCACCTCCCACAAATATTCAGCCCGAGGCCAGCGTACTGTACCTCAGCTGTCTCTGTGTTACTCTCTGTTTTTCTTAACTGTATTTATGTCTTCTGCATCCACCCACCAGAGTTTAGCCCGGGAGGATGATGCCTTTAAAATACAAATAATGTGCTCTTTGCACGAAAAGTGAGAGGAACATGTTTCCTCGGCAGGAAAGGATTCATACAGAAGGTGAAATGAGTAGAAAGACAAAGCAGTTTGTGGTGGAAAGTAATGGTGCAGAGGTGGAGGAGGCAGATGAGGCATTCAACTCCCCAAAATAAGTTTAAAATAAGTTGAAATTAGTTTTTTTAACCAAAACCAGAAAATGCTAAAACAATCATTAACCTTTTCATTTTCATGTGACAACCATTATGTCACATAATCAAAACAAATGTAATAAATGTATACATATACAACAGCTGTATGAAAGCATCATACACAAGAATAAGAATACGAGATACAAGAATAAGAAGCAAAAAAACAATGGAAACTGGATGATAATGAAAAATGGAAACTAATCATCAAACATTTCAAAGATATGAATATATAATCTTATTATATATAACCTACAACCAGGACTGTACAGTGGCTATTATTGAGGACACTGATATATATATGTCTTTACTACTTCAACCCCAAGAATTTGTAGCTTTTTTGTAGTTTCCAGAAATCAGGTTCATATCAGGTAGATAAAAAAATTTAGTAGATGCAGTTTTCCAGGTGTGTGTTTCAGTCTTATTTCAATCGAAAATGAACTGCTAGGACAGATGGGCAAACTGCATGAATCATTTCTTTAAGTAGTGAATTAGAAAAATGTGCAGGATGTGTGAGTATGACTTTGAGCAGCAGGGATGACGGCATTCCTACAACATCTTTGACCTTAATAGAAAAAAATATTATCAATTGAAGACTCAAACAAAAGTAGTATTCAAATTATTGCGATCTTACGTCATGACGAAATCATACATCAGACACAATTAAAAGTAGGTTAAGAGCACAAAAGAAAACCGCTTAGAATTTTTAATCCCAGTGATCACATCATTGTGATGACAGTGCTGGCTCCCTGCCACAGCTTAATCTGCCATTAATTACTTAATTAACAGATACAACCCAAACCTTTAGAACAGGGAGTGTGCAGGAAAGTCTTCCATACCAGCTGATCCATACTAGCTTAGAAAATGTTCTTAATTTGACTTTCTCTTCTTATTACTGCAACTTTTGTCATTTGCTTTTTGGGTTTCAGAACAAAATCTGTTTCAACTGTTAAATCATTTGTGAGTGCACCCTAACAGTGTACTCACATGACCTTTATTTTCGTGTTTTAAATCCCAACAACAACAGCAGGGCTTCGTGTTGCAGCAGCAACAGATCAACCGTACCTGAGAAAAGAAAATGACCTGCTGCAGGCAGAGCAGGGCAGAGGCATGCATCAAAATACCTCCAGAAGTTATGTCATTAACAGTTTATATGCAAATAGTCAGCTGTTTGTTTCTCAGTTGTCATGGCAGTCTCTAATGAGACTTGGATACACACCAACTATTGATTTGATATTGCCCAACACATCAGATAGCTTGAAGCATCAGCTCCTCCTCCTCCCAGTGTGGTGAGAGAGATATTTGAACATATAAATGGCCAATTTCTCTTATTGTCAACAAATTAACATGAAAAAAACAACATGTTAATCGGTCTCTCGATACTTTAAGTCCACCTGTCTGTGGCTTTCAGCCCTAAGCATATAGGTATAGTATATATATATTTATACACTACCGTTCAAAAGTTTGGGGTTGCTTAGAAAATTCCATGTTTTCAAGAAGAAGAAAAGAAAATAGTAAAGCAATAGTAAAAATAGTGTAAATGACTATTGTAGCTGGAAACAGTTGATTTTTAATGGGATATCTACATAGGTGTACCGAGGCCCATTATCAGCAACCATCACTCCTGTGTTCCAATTGCATGTTGTGTTTGCAAATCCAAGTTCATCATTTTAAATAGCTAACTGGTCATTAGAAACACCTTTTGCAATCATGGTAGCATAGCTGAAAACTGGCCTTCTTTAGACAAGGTGAGTGTCTGGAGCATCAGCAATTGTGGGTTCCATTACAGGCTCAAAATGGCCAGAAACAAATAACTTTTTTTCTGCGTCAGTCTATTCTTGTTCTGAGAAACGAAGGCTATTCCATGCGAGAAATTGCCAAGAAACTGAAGATCTCGTACAATGCTGTGTACTATTCACGTCACAGAGCAGCACAAACTGGCTCTAACCAGGTTAGAAAGAGGAGTGGGAGACCCCGGTGCCTAACTGAACAAGAGGACAAGTACATTAGAGTATCTAGTCTGAGAAACATACGCCTCACAGGTCCCTAACTGGTAGCTTCAATAAATAGTACCTGCAAAACACCAGTGTCAACATCAACAGTGAAGAGGCGACTCAGGGATGCTGGCCTTCTAGGCAGAGTGGCAAAGAAAAAGCCAAATTTCAGACTGGTCAATAAAAACGGAGAGATACAAAAGATCTTTTTTACCTACTGCCATCAGACTTTTTAATTCTTCTACAATTGGCAGATGAGCTGACAGACAAATGAATTTCCCCTTGGGGATTAATAAAGTAATTCGTATACGTATTCGTGTTTATATATATAGTATATCTGTTGGAAATCTTACTTACCAAACAATCTACAATTTAAATTTCAGATTTTATCGTTATCTAAACTTGACTATAAAAATTAGGATGACCCGACAATTGTAAAGCTCCATTTTAATATATAATTGAGGGAGGGAGTAGATATTCAAAATGTTGTGGATGTTTAATTTTATTGATGAAATATTTAGAATGTTCATCCTAAATAAGAATAATTGATTTATGTAACAGCAATGGGGCAAAAAAGACAACTCAGTTTGCATAAAACTGGAATTTTCCTTCAGACCCCTCCTTTGAGACACAAGCTCAATGATGAGGCTGGAATCTTTCAGCAGGGTGTTAGCTGTGATCGCAGCTCTCAGAAACACTTACCTGTATTATTAAGCTGTAATAAATGTGATTTTCAAGCTCTAACGTGTCGCTGCCCTGTGTTTCCGGCAGTCGAAAGGCCGATCCTTTTCCTCTGAGCAGGTATGAACCAGCACATCGGTATTCTGTTACCATGCCAGTATAGGAACAACAGACAGCAGCTACTGTAGCATCGCACAACATCAAAGATAGTGAGAAACCTAGGAAACATTTGGTCAACAGAAGAGGGAACTGTTGCCAGGACAGGGATAGACGATGAAGTTTAAAAACATCTTTATTAAACCAGAACTGTCCAAACAATTAGCTGACCTCTGTTCATGTCTTCATCTCTCTCTGACTCTAATATCCGTCACCACAGGAATTCATTTGAATGAACTTCAATTACAGTCATCACTTTCTCTGTGTTGCAACAGAGATGTCGGTCATATCCGCCCTGACACAATGAATTCCTGGTTGCTTCTATGGTTCAATTCATAGAATTTACATCTCAGTATTCCTAATCCGATTCCTGGAAAGAAAAAACTGGCATAAACCTGGGACATGTATCATGCATCAAGCTATGGTTCTTTGGAAACAGTTGTTTGATTTGTGAATTCTGGGTTCAGTCCTCTTAAATAACAGTGTCAAAAAATGTTATATGAGGCAGGTGTGTTGAGAAACCTCCAAGCATGCACCAGGGCAACATGTCTAATTTTATGTTCTCCTGCTTTGTTACTAATGTTATTTTATTCTTGATTGAGCTCCACAATGTTTCCACAAAGTTGAACAGTTAGATATTACCAGTAAAAGAGAGATGTCAGTGCAGGATTGGTAAGGTTCCCGACGGACATGTAAGTGCTAATCATCAGCCTGCTATTAAACTGAAACCCCAATAAAATCTTTTTAAAAAACTGCTTTAAGTTAATTTCAGTGAAGTGAGTTCCACAGTTAATTTTTTAAAACAATTTTTAGGGTTCAACTGAGAAAAAATCACAATTTAATGTCAATTAAATGCCATATGTTTGAGCTCTAAGAAAATCTTTATTTTTTATTTCTTCCTGCTCACAGTTTCTTGAACTAATTCTGTTTTGGTTAAATTCTAAGACAGTAATTTGTATCTGAAATTAAATTGGTCTAAATGACTTGTTGCTCTGACTGAGCTGCATATTTCTACTGTTGTCCTCATGATGATGGAAAAACTTAGTCACATGATAAAATCTTGCATCATATGGATCACAATATTTCAAACTCATTTATAACTAACAATGGACCTCTGGATTATTTGCTTTTACCTGCATGTAAGGAAACACATGACCCTTGTGTGTTTTTTAAACAAAGCTATTTTTGGTCTGAACGTGGTGATATGCGTTACAGTGGTGCGTGTGCTCAGGCCTTTAGCTGTGTTAAGTTTCACATTCATGTTTTGTGAACAAAAGAGTGACCTTTCTGCTGTGAACTCATAATGCACTGACGTACAACGGCTTTGAGTTCTTGTTAAGAGAGGATTTGAGTACGTGAACAACACACTGTGTTAAAAATAAGGTAAACCCTTGGACAACAATATGTGAAAGAGCTTATTGATACATGAATCAACTCTTTATGTACTGAAGAACAATGTGATCTTTTATGTTTGTAAAGAATAGATTCCCAGTGCTTTGATTCTGGTTACTGGGATTAGCTGAATGTGTTTAAGGTATTCTGTTCTGTTTGTGACATGCCTCCTGTATGTCAATTACAGTAAGCACATTGGTGATTTAGCTTGACCTGCGCTCAAGAAGTTGATCCAGATTCAAATTTTGGAGAAAAAAAAAAGCAAACCGACATCACGCTGCGGTGGCCGATCAGACACGCAGACCGCTCAAACTCCTTCATGGTCAGACTGAAACGGCAGTGAAAAAAGTTTTTTTTTTTTTTTCATGAACCAGCTTTTATGTCTGTGTGTAGCGTCACAGACAATGAATGAGAGCGAGGGAGGTATCGAGAGACAGTGAATCAATGAAATAAAAACGTATTTTCTGATTGTTGTATAGCAGTTACGTTCAGCATGAATACACACACACCCAGCAGCCCAGCACACCCTGCAATGATTTGCCACAACGCCTGATTTGGTCTGATTAGGGCCTAAAAACGTAAACATTATACCTACTTAAAGTCAAGTAAATTACGGTTGAAACAGATCATATTGAATCAGCTTTGAATCTTAGTGTATCATGCTGTTACATGTTCTTTGTATTGTTTTGTACCCGATTATGAACCAGGTATCTAAAATCAAACAACCTGAGATGGATGGATGCTAACTCCTATCAACTGCAAAAAATCCAACCAAGACAAGATAATTTTGTTTTTGTTGCTCCTCCTTCACTGACCGTGGGTGTTGACAGGCTGAATACCTGAACCTTATTGAGCCTTATTAAAAATAGGCTCAAGGATAAAGACACCCCTTGGCCAGGGCCTGAACCACCGACACTCCCTCAGTGAATCACAGTCAAATCGACTCTGAGGTTTTGGACTAAGGCCACGTTCAGACAGGGACAGGCAAACCAGACGCCGGCGGCGTTTTTCAATTCATTTCAGTGGAGGGTCGTGTCTTTCCGCACCGGCAGCCCGCAACGCAGGCGTTGCCCCAAAAAACGTCGCCGGCGACCGGGAGAGAAGTTGAGCCAGATTCAACTTTTGGGAAAACGGAGCCCCACGTCACGCTCCGACCGTCAATCAGACACTCAGATCGGTCAAACCTCCACAGACAGCCTGAAATGTCTCTGAAGCAGAGACTATCCAGGTGGATTCACGGACTAAACTCTGATAATCTACCTGTGTGTGTGTTCTCACTTTGTTTATTTCATGTACCCAGCTTCTAAATCTGAGTCCGACTCGCAATTTACGCCACAAAATATAATGACACGAAGAAGTTTAATTTGATTTGTGTCCGATGATTAGAGAGAGAGAGAGAGAGAGAGAGAGAGAGAGGGAGAGCGCTTTGGTGAGATTATTGAGAGACATAGAGTAACAACACAGACAGCGAGCGCCGGCCTCAATAAAGCTGTCATTAATCAGAGAAATAAAACGTTATTTCCTGATTGTTTCACAGCGGTTACATTCAGCAGGTATAGACACGCCCACAGCAACCCACCTCAGCTGTGCAATACCACTGCTGTAAATATGGACAATGTGTATTTGTTATGATTATATTACTTATCATCAAAAACTAGCAAGTCGATCACTTCGCTAACATCCAAACATCAAGCAAGTGCAACAACACAAGATGTAGAAGCCAGCTAATATACTTTCTAGTCCAACAGCAAGAAGCCCAGCTCGGCGTCTGTCTTTCAGCCTTTTAGTTCGCCAAGCTCTCGCCAAGGACTAAAGGTCAGTCTGACATTTTTTCTTGTCTGGCAACTTCTCAATCGGTCACTCTGACCTTTTCTCTTCTTAGCGTTCTCCATCAACATCCTTTTCAATGTCTTCACCTCTCCACAACACAGGCTCCGCATCTGTAAACCTCTTCTGGTGCTCTGAGCTCACAGTCCAGGCAGCCTAGCTAACAAACTGAGCTAGCATTAGCTAACAGCAGCTATAGTTTGCAGCAGTTTACTTTGCTGTCTATCAGGAAACTCTGTAAATCACAGAGATTTTATGCTGAGCAGCTGGAGGACATCAGAGGAAAAAATAGAAAACATTTTTTCTATAAAATATGATCCTGTTTCACCAAAATGAGTTAAACGGTTGGTGGTGTGTGACTTAGTGCCGCGTCACCTACTTGTGGGAGATCATACCCAGAGCACAAAGTTACATAGTGCAGAAACAAGCGTGCAGGGTGCAGGAATGATAGAGGGAATGATATTCACCTGATTACAAATGATTAAATATATGTTATTTTATGGTAGAAAAGTGACACAATGGGACTTTAAGATGTTCACTGTCACTGTGACAATGCAAAGGGTTTCTGCAGCTGCTCATGTAAATAGTGTCCCTTGTTGTCTGCACTGTGGCTTTCTGTTTTGCAAGTGTTGAATTACTGCACATCACATACAGTAATACTGTAATGATATACTACATGTTGCATGCAGTGGTGGGTGAGTGCGTGTGTGTGTGTTGCGTGCAGAGAGAAAGACAGGCAGGCGATCAAAGAAAATGAAAAACATTCCTAAAGTTTCAGTGAGAGTTTCTGTGGTCGAAGCCTGAGGATCTCTCCTCCGAGGAAAAACAAAAATCCACACGCAAGGAAAGGCGAGAAGAAACACAAAGAGGGGAGAGGAGAGGAAAATAAATAATGTTTATTATACTTATATTTAAAGTTGGAATAAAATATTTTTACCTCTTGTGTATCTTCACAAAACTTTGTTGATCAATCTCTTCCAGACATATCACAGTGAAAGTAAAACCACAATTAACCTGATGTGTATAAATAGGAATAAAAAGAGGAATATGTCTGAAAACAAAATTATTCCAACTTTATGGGCAACAGTATATTAATCAGCAAAACTATAGCTATATTAATGTAATTGCAATATGCTGTAGCAGGCTTTGAATATACACACAACTTAAAGCAGTGCAGCTTCAGCTACATTTGATTTCATCCTTTTGTAAGTAAAATGATGATGGACAATGATACGCTGAGACTCCTACTACTACTACTACTACAATGAAACTTGACCCTCTGACCCGAGCCTGCTCTGCAGCTGCAGCAGTGAAACATGATGTAAGGAGGAGGCGGAGAAGTTTTCCTCGGAAAGGAAAGAGTTTGCGTGCATCTAAAAATATTTTCATCACACAACAAAAGTAATTCCAGAGGTGGGCAGGTCTACCTGCCCAAAGGCATGTTGACAACACCTACTCTGCACATATATAAACAGTCGGTATACTGAATTTAGAACTAGATTGATGATGGAGATACACTTTCAGAGCAAGAAAGAACATTAAAAATTTAAAAATAGGTTAAAAAGGAGTTAAAAATAGGATCTGATGCAGCAAGACAAATTTAAAGTCTGGGGAAATTGAAGTTTGTGTTGGAGAGTCCCTGATAAGATTCTGGAGAAGACTAAAAGATGAGTTTCAGGAGGACTGATGGACAGACTGAGGGAGTGAAAGTGAGATAGAAGGAGAAGACTTGAAGATTATATATAAACATAATCACAGCATTGATCAGCAGCCTGCAACAGATCTCACTGCTTTATAATGGAGAGATGTCCGTGTTAAAGCTGACGAGAGAAAAATCACTGCAGACAGTTAACTCCTAATAGTGAAAGAAGATCATCAGACACCGAGCATGCCTTCCACCTCGTGCTGCAGACAACTCCCTGTTGCCCTGGGGCCTTTGGAGACAACCAGCACCTTCACCTTCTCCTCCTGTTCCTCATCTTCCCCGCTGCCTCCTCCCTCTCCTCCACGGGGACGTCGCCTCCGCCGCGTACTATACCCAGCCTCTCAGAGTAGGAGACCCCGAATGAGGGAGGCCCCGGATCAGGCCCGCCGCTGGCTGCTTATCCTCTCTGCGCTCGTCTTCCTGCAGATCTACACTGAGGAGACGCACACTTGCACAGGTTGGGTTGCACACAGTGATACATCAACCATTTATATACAATATCTTTATGTAATTGATTTTGGCACCTGATTTTTATTTAGTTTAGTTGTAGTTTTTTTTTTTTAAATGTCTATTAGTTTTAGTCCAATTTTAGTCATTTTTGTTATATTCAGTTTAGTTTTATCTTTTCAGCTACAAGGATGTGCTCCATCTGCATAATTTCATCTTTTAACTTAACTCCATTGGGAATGTGTTGTGTTGAGTAGATGGGTATTTGCTGATTTAGCTTTAGTTGTAGATATTAAAGTCACTAAATTTATCATTTTGAAGTTGATTTTGAAAAAAATATCTCTTTTTTTGTGAACTTGCAGAGCTCCAGAGCCAGTGCCCAGCAGGGCCTCAGCTCCAGGAAGGTGAGGGGAACCTGGGCACGACACAGGCATGGGCGGGAGATGAGTCTTGGAGGGTCCAGATGGTGGCTGGAGCTTCAGAGACTCAGCTGGAGTGTGTGGTGTCATGACGGAGGAGCAAGTAATGTCTACTCACTCTACTCGCGTCCAGCTTGCGTCCCCCAAAGAAACTGAATGCATTTGGGAAGCAAAATAGAGGAAGCTGCAGACAGATAGTGAAGATGACATCAGTCGAGGATCAGCGAGTTGAGATTACTTAAAAACTGTTGACATGTGACAGGGTCTTACCTGGCAGCAGTGTTATGTTGTTGGATTGAGACATGAACACATCAGATTTCTACTGTGTATAAATGATTCAGTCCTATTAGTGGTTGCACAAATATCTTTGAGTTTGAGGTGACCCCTGACCTTGGATGCTCCTAATGTTGGCGATTTCCAACATGAGACCATACTGACATTTGAGTGACATTTCTCTTCGGAGGAGCTCAGCTGATATGCTGACAATGATGTGCTCTCACTTTGTAAATATGGAAATAAAACCCGAATTTATCAGGCACAAAAATAAACTTGTTTATTTCTGCTAAACTGCCAAGTGAATGTTTTTTTTAAATTGTGCAAGATATATTTGTATGACACCTAAAATATGTAATAACTGTTCAATATTTGCATTACCTTAAGTTGTAAATTGTAAATCTAATAAAGTAATATCTTTTCATACAATTGATTTGATTTTTTTCCTCTTAGCAACTACAGTGGCTTCAAAACATGCTGCGCTATCTAGAGCTAGCGTTTGGTTCATCCATTCTGGTCTACTGTAAATAATGAAAACATAGTTATGCATATTATATTCAAGTTCTGCCATACTCTGTAAATAGATAAAATTGTTATCTAAATCTGATAATACTTTTATTATCATACAGCATAAATTCACAGTGAAACGAGACAGCGTTTAGTGGTGTTTTATTTTTATTTTTTGGAAGTGATGTGGATGTGAAGTGCAAACTCCGTTTAATAAAACAAGGAACTCATGAGTTTCTGGTTCAACCTGCTTTCCACTCTGAAACCTAACTGCCTAACACATCTGTCGTTAGTCAACTGACATATTCCCTAAGGCAGTCTGCGAAACTGTGTGAGGCCTTAGTGTGCGCTTGTGCATGTGTCTGTGTGTGTAGGAGTGGGGTGTTTGGGGGTGGTGCAGGTATGAGAATATATGGGTGTTTACTTTGCACACAGGGGTCTTTGAACTGAGGCAGTGACTCAGAGAGACTGGGTAATCCCTCGTTCAGCCCACGCAGGCTGAGAAAGCAAACTTTGTGAGACTGGCTGGTATCACTGTGTGAGAAAATGAGTACGTGTCTGTGCATGCCGCGCTCTGTGTGTGCAACACCCAACACCAGCTGACTGGACTGATATAGTTTTAGTATACTTTAATAAACCGCATGCCATGTTTACATGTAAAAACATAACATAACATAAAATATTATGTTATAACATAACATAAAATCTTAATAGAACCTCAGGATGGAAATTCATGTCAAGGTGAAAAGAAACATGCTAGAAGGGTAGGCAACTGAACATATACCCACATTTATTTATTTATTTGTGCAAATGTATGTTCAAATGTTGGTATGTGCAGCTCAGGAAGCCCAACGTAGTACTTGCTTAGAGTCAAATTGAAAGAGAAAAAAGTATAGTGTAGGTATGAGTATAAACTAATGAACAATACAATGTAAAAGTCATCAAAATTACAAGATCAACAACAAAAACTTACAACAGCTGAAACAGAACAACACAAAATATGCATCATAAGACAGACAAACCATCGGTGAAAATAAATGTCTAAAATGACACCACACATCAAACTATCTCAAAACATAAGTAGTGTATTTCTTCTAGAGGACATTTGTTGTTGGATACATGGGTAGAAAAACAGCAGAGATTCATTCAACATGCCTTCAAGCAATATGTCTATGTGGATTTGTAATATTTATGTCTCATCAGTCATATGAAGTTGTATATCTGAGCTCACTGTGTTGTTCATTCGTATGAACCCAAACATCACGTCACTGCAGGAGAAGACAGTGTGATGACAGATGGGCAGTTTACTGCAGTAGGTAAGCAAAGACTCTAAAAGGAAACCTCTGCAGCTAAATATGTGAGCATGTAGTCTGTGGTGGAGGTCTGTCCCATTCTTCATGTACCAGCATGCACTGTGCGTGAGATTGTTAACAAATTCTTCAGCACAGACCAGATGAGGGAGTTAGCGTGCCTGCCTGCCTGCTGTAAATATCTGAATACCCACCGAATGTTTCTGCTTTTGTTTCACAGTTTTAATTAAAACAAAAACTACCCAGAATGCAGTGCAGATCTAAGTTTGTTAGCTTTGGGACAAAAGTCACCATTTTGGATCATCCAGTCTTTCAATTACTCACTCAGGCCTTCTAATTGAGTGTAATGCTACAAGTGCATATACACCATGTGTTTATTGGGCTTTTTTTTGTTGTTGTTTGTATATATCAATGGATAAAACAAGTTTTGAGGATGTTTCCTTACAAAATACCCCCCTGACTGAGCATGATGTATTTTTTTAGCAGCTGGTGGAGACCAAACTAAAAGGAGACTATTTGCACGTTAGCCACAATTGTCTGTCAACTTGTTCTTCTGCCTCCTAAAACCTTAAAGACAGCAGCTTTCGGTATTTTTTCTTTTTATTTTATTCACTAAGTTTATTTTTGAGATTTGAATATGTGGCATTTTAATGTAATACATAGAACAGCAATAAATAGATTTGATTGTTTGTAGGATTGCACACACAAATAAATCCTAATTTAGTCTGACATCTTCGATAGTCGGGTCATGAATGTTGTGAACGCACCTCAGCTGATGTCATCAAGAGGTCTCATAACCCTCACCGTGGTGATGACCTCTGCTGAAGAGAGCCATGTAAAGACAGACAATCAGACACACAGACATGTTTGAAGGGTGAGGTGTCATGACCATGTTAAAGTGACTAAACTTTGAGGAAGACGACGTCGCGTCATTGCAGAGCCGGATGACAGTTTGATGAGCACGACAGTTGGTTTCTATCAGAATTCTCATGAATGTGTGTGTGTGTGTGCGTGTGTGTGTGCTGTTTATGTGCGTTTAAATGTGTGTTGTAATTCACAGCTTTGTTGAAAGTAAAATTGGCAGAGCCATCAGGACACATACTCACTGCAGGTGTGTGCACAGGTGTGTGCACAGGTGTGTGCGCAGGTGCATGCGTAATTGTTTGTGTAAATTTGGTTCCCAGGGATAAATTCATTGAAGATGAGATGCTAAAAGCATCGCAACTATGAAATAACACATCTATAATTACGTATATATACAGTTTATGTATTGTATTATATATAACAATGTTTGTCTTGCATGTGTGCTTTTATTGTCAAGTCAATTTAGTTTGATGTGAGCAGGTAAATTAAGTCTTGTAGAAAAGTTTTGATCCGGTTCAAACTGGTTCATGTTTAGTGGTGGTTTAGTCATAATTTAGCTACTGATTTTATGATTTGTGACTCGTTTCATTTTATTTCATGTTTGATTAAAAACTATATACATTACTCAAACTAGTGGACTGAAGACCCGTATTTTATTTGATACATTGTAAATAAAATTCATATTTTAGTACAGCAATGTCTGGTTGCAGTTTATTCTGGTTCACATATTTTAGATTCTTCAAAGAAGCCACCCTTTGCTTTGATTGGCATTCTCTCAGCTTCATGTGGTAGTCACCTGAGCTCATTTTCAGTTGACAGGTGTACCTTGACAAAAGTGGAATGAATGAAAGTGGAATTTCTTGTCCTCTTAATGAGTTTGAAACCATGAATATGTGTGTCTGTAATCTAAATACCGTATGCTCAGCGTGCACCAACATGAAACATGTGCTACATCAGAGAGAAAGAAAGAAAGAAACATGAAGCAGGAGTCTGTATTTAAGGTCAACAAAGGTGTATTTGTGTGTGATCTGTGTAGGATAACAGTGTTGAAGAGTTAGTCAGTTATGCAAAATAAATAAAAAAATAAATTTGCATTATAAAAACCTAAAACGGTATGTCTGACCGTCTTGGCAATGCTAGTGGTAATAAAAGTGAAGCAGTCCTGTGTTTGCACGTGTCAAGCAATGTGAAGCTATATGCCCAGGCATGTTACCAGTCTGTAAAGGGTGAGAGGAAAGAGGTGTTGGTGTGCTGTTTGTGAGCCAGGCTGGGGAAAAGTCTTTGCCACACGGTGTCTGCTCGTGCAGGTTGGAGGAAACTGGGTAACTCTGTGCATTGTCTGTGCAGAGTTAACAGCTCTGTTTAACTTGTTTTGTTCCTTCTTGTAAAGTCAGCTGACAGACTCTGCATGCTGCAGGCGGTAACATGTCTGAGTTAGTAGTGTGCTAACCTGCAGAGATCTTAGTACAGGCAGGTGCTCATGTTGTGGCCGTGATCATTTCTTGTCCTTTCTTCTGTAGACTGCATCTCGCAGACAGACAGATGCAGTGTGGTGAAAGAACTGAGTGAAATAGAAGAGACAGAGATTGAACAAAAGACAACATGGTGTTTTGTTGACCAGGTCAGGGTGTTTGTTACAAAGGGAAATGACCTGACGAGAGGTGTGACCATTATGCAAACATAATAGCTTAGATTTTCACAATAAAAGTCCAGTTTGATACACACAATGAACAAAGCCACTCTTCATCTGCGGAGTCCCCACTGTCAACAGTACATTTCTAATCTGTAAAGTAACTACAGCTATCAGATGAATGCAGTGGTAGTAGTCAAAAGTAGTGGTGTAGAAACATAAAACAGCATAAAGTAAGTACTCAAGTCACGAACAAGTACCTCATAGCTGTACCTAAGTCAATTGCTTGAGTAAATGTACATATTCATTGAATATCAGTGCTGACGTTATGTGGTGTCTGTGATGGGTTACACAACTCTAGCAAGATTTCAAGTTTCTGCTGACTGCTTTTCTGTTTTTAGATTCAAAAATGGAAAAAAAGAAAACAATGGCTGCCTGTCAGGTAACAATGTCAAAAGTATCTGGACAACTGAACATTCCACCTGCGTCATTCGTCCAGACCTTTGAATCTGGCTGCAGGGATTTACTTGCTTTTCAGCCACTGGAGCCATTAGTGACACCCAACACTGATGTTGGGTGACAATGTCTGGGTCACAGTCTGTGTTCCAGTTCATCCAAAAGGTGTTGGATGGGGTTGAGGTCAGGACATTGTGCAGACCAGTCAAACTTTTCCACAACAAACTGGGAAAACCATTTCTTTGTGCCAGGGAGCATTGTCAAATTGAAACAGAGTCAAGGTTGTCAAGAGACAAACATAAGCTGTTGACAAGGATGGAAAAACACTATTGTCTAAAATATCACGCTGTTACCATAGACAGTATGAAACATGGATGTAGTATCCATGACGTCACCCACAGGTTTCTGAAGAGCCATTGTGCAGCTCAGAATGTGGGGGCTCTCCTCAGTACAGTTGTCATGAATGGTGAAATTAGCTATAGACCAAAACATTTTTTGTACCAGGATGTAAACATGTTAGTTAAAAGTTGCAACCTTTAATATAAAATAAAACTTGTGCACATCACTTTTCTATTTTTAACCAAAAGAAATTTGAACCTGTGCAGGTTATTTATAACTTGACTGAAGTGCATAGAGTCAACTTGACCTTGCTTTTGTCGCACGTCACCATCAGGACACGTCTTTACGCAAAAAAAAGACATCAGCAGAAAGTTCACCTGTCTGTCAACAGCAAAATGCGCATTGTCATTAATGCCTGACATTTGTAAAAGGGCAAACCACACCTGGAGGAAGGAAACATTCTCAGTAACTCTTTAAATACCTAACGGTAATTAGATCAGTTTACATCCACCTGAGCCAAAAACAACAACAGCAGGTATCTCCTTCTTGTGGTGGTTGGGTTGTGTCTCAACCTCAGATGGCCTAGTTTAATAACAGTTGGACCTGTCTTGGCTCTGGGTTATATAACCTTTCTTACAGCTTAAAGCTTTACTGGGACACTGTTTTTTTTTTGCAAGTGAACCTGATGTTCCATGTTTGTGAATATTCCTATCAACCAAAGCATATGCCAAAAATGTTTTTTCCTTTCCTGATTAGTTTCCTGGTTTGTGTATGAATGTCTCTTTCACCAAACACTCTGTCATGCCATCATCAAGTGTCATGACTTGCTCTAGGGAACCTTTCTAAATATTATGGTTAAAAATTCCCAAAACAATAATTATTGTTGATAATTATTAATGTAAGTCATAATTGACTGATTTGCAATTAGAGGCGTCTCCAAGAAGTGATGTTTACGTATTTATTGTAACAAATTGTACAAACCTAGACCACAAATGCAAAGGAGCGTTGTCACAGTACAGTTACAGTAGGTTTTGGATCTGACAGCTCTACAGTTAAATGAGCGACAGTTTGATGCAATGACAGCATTCAAGATTATTTGCAGTTAGACATGCAAAATAAATCTTCCTCAAAAAAGTATAGCCAACTTTCCAAACTTGTGACAATGGGATCAATTGTGTTCATTTGTGAGAGTAACTATCAACCACTGAACCATTGCAGTGGTGGGGACCCAACAAAAACAGATTTCCCTTTGTTTTGATTGCAATAAACAGATGTTGAACTCAATACATCATCTGAATTCATACTTTGTCAGGTTAGTCCACACGTCAAGTAAACTTTTGAAATGCTTGTTTTGGTTCATAGTAAAGTATAATCAATAGCTGTAATCAAGTAACAGATACATATTTTAGCACTTACCTCATAGTTCGACTTCCTTGCTTACTTTTCTCCATGAGATCTCTTTTTTTTGTTTGGTCTATATTAAATAGCTCTTTCCTCCTGCTGGTAAACAGTTCCAGATCAGAGCATGACTCCAGGTGTTTCAGATAAATAACCAGCAGGTCTGTCCCTCCACTCCCCTTGGTTCTCTACTTTTTCATCCTCATGTTGAACTGAGGGCAGACAGACACTACAGTAACTCCCTATCACCTCTTGAAGTACAAGTGGTATTACAACACAGTATGTGCCGAAGCTAGTCCGTTAGCATGCAATACTAATAGAGCCCCCTAAATGTAACAGACTGGACCTTTAAGGATTGCTTAGATTTAGGCACACAAACTACTTGGCTGACATTAGAGAAGCATCATGGTCATAAATGAGATAACAGAAACCAATGTTGACTGTTGGTATGAAACAGAAGGCAAACAGTGTTAAAGTCAGTTTTTTTGATGACCCATCCATACACCCCGACCTCCCTCTGGCTTTATAATAATGTCACGGTACAAGAGTCCTACTACTTGAACAACAACATATGGATGTGAGACATTTAGTCATTATGGCAGGATGTGATAGTTTATTCTTACCATGAAAACAGGTGTATGAAACTAGTCAACAGTCTCAAGATCTGTTCAGACTTGGCGCAAAGTAAATTCAGAGGTAGTGTGATTTCATGTAGAACTGAACAACATGTGTGGACAGGAGAGGAGCAGATGTAAAAAACAAAAACAAAAACGAAATATAAAGAACCTACAGGTGAGATGTTGAGCGGAAACCTGCCGCTTTAATCGGTGAGGACGTGATCACCTGCAGAGCTGTAAGTTCATCCATCCGAGTAAATACACCCATTCTTAGAAAGATGGAAAGATGACACACTTGTCAAGACCTACCCAGGATTTGATTCAACCCACCAGTATTAAGAGCTTGTAAGGTCTTGTACACTTGTTAAAGATTCAAAATATTTGAAGGATTCTTAGAGAAAACTTCCATCTGTATGGAAAAAATCTATCATTCATTTTATTTATATATTTTATTTTGTGAATTTCCTGATACTGACCATCACCACCTTTTTGTAATTGACAAAGCAGATTTCCATGAAATTCACTCATGCAATGAGTTATTACGTATATATATGCCTCACCTTATTCTTCATCATTTATAGGAAAACCAACACACTATGTTTCATAGCAGCAATTACAAACATAATTTCTGAACAGAGTGGATGCAACTATTATATTTTCTGCTTGCACCTTGTTATAATTGTGAAATGAATAAAGACACAGAGAAGGAGAGCTCAAAGTTTCAAAAAATGCAAGTCACTCTTCCCTCTGAATATCCTCGTGTTTATGTAGGAAGCACTTACATCAACATTTGAAAGTGTGTTTTTTTTTTCTTTTTGTCACAGCAGATGACCAGTTAGTCAAACTTTCTCGAGTTTAGAGAGGTGGGATTTTCCAGCTGCTGGTTTGAGTCTAGGGGTTACAGGAAGAGAGAAAAAACAGCGCAACAGTGACACAGTCGTATGACTTAAAATCTCCCATGCGTGCCCCTGAGATGAAGCATGAGCATTGCGCCGTGGCTGGTGTTGCTGACGTTGATCAGTAGTCAGAAATTACTCAGACAGGGAGTCATCTGTTTAGTTTGCTGAGGTTGAGGTTAGCTGTGCATCACGTTTCTGGACAGTCCAGTGGCTCTCTATGAACCACTTCAACTCGCTTCAAACCAGAAACAGCTGGGATTACTTAGCAGCCCCGGCAACCCCCACCACATGGACCCGTCCCCCTCTCAGCTGCTGGTCCAATCAGATTGAGATGGAAAAGAAGAAGCGAGAGGCCAAACCCATCCGCTGTACAAAATTAACACTTTAACTGACAGAAAGAAAAAAACTTAACATAAATCTTTGGAACACGGCACCGTGCAGGCGCTTCAATAGATTAAAATATTCCTATCTTAAATCAGAGTCCATGTAGCGATACTTTTCATAGAAATGTATATTTTAAACTTTCCTCCATTTTCACAAATTTGGGCTGTGCAGCCATACATCACTCACTGAACTTTATTTTTATTCTACTAGAAATCTGAAAGATATCAAACATGGCTGGAATTTTGGCTGAAATGTGATGAAGACATTTAGAATATTATACAATATAGAGTCTTGACTTTAAACATTTATATACCTTCAATGAAGTTGGAAAAATATCATACAGAATATATACGATATACTGGCATTCATTTTCTTTTACTCAGAAACATATTGAAGTATGAGTAATGATGTAATAATGAGAAATGGGATATTAAAAAACAGCAAATATGCTTCTAATCCCTTGCAGAGTTTCACTAATCATTGTCTATCTGTTGTTACAGAGGTTTTCCCAGTCTAAAGAGAATAAATTCCTTCGATTACTTTGTAATTTGTGTCTTAGCTAAGATAAATAACACAAACAGGATGGATGCAGCATAGCAACATAATTATATCAGGTTTTTTGTTGTAGTGTCACGTTCGTCCTGATTCTAGCAATCATGGAGATAGTTGCAGAAAGTTTTTTTCATTTTTTGAAGTTTTCATGGTTTTCATCAGTAGACCTACCAAGCTTGCATGTCAAAGGATCCCTCCAGTGATGAAGACGGCTGAAATCTATAGAAAAAGCTAGTTGTTGGGATTGTTTGTCAGATTTTGTGGTCTAGTTTCAAAAGAAGAAGCTCCACATGGATTATACGTAAATGATATTTCAAACCTTTCTAATCTTTTCACCCTTTGTTTAGAAAATATGGGAAAAAAAACTTAAAAGTAAAATTTATTTATACTGGACAAAATTAGATATTTAACTTAGATGGTTTTACCATCTGTGCAACACCCTCTGTCCTTAGAACAACAAAAACCCTTCAAAAACACAAACATTATGAATGACAGCAACAAACCATCCAGAAACAAACACGTGACCTGGTTTGGGAGGGACCTTTGCGTGGGCAGAGCTACAGTAAAAGGGGGCTTGTCACCTCAATTGTCGCTTGCCAGACGCTGTCCTTTTCTGCACGTAGGCCCGTTCACATGGCAACAAGCCAGTAACGAGCCAGCACAGCCAATTAAAAGCACCTTTGATCAGAATTACCGCACAATAGTGACCCACATCACATGGTGCCCATAATGACCTCACAGTCCTGGGTTCAGTGAAAGTGACCAGCCAACGAGTGTGTGTGTCTGCCCATGACTCCTCGGTTGTCTGAAGGATCAGAAACAGTTACTGTATAAACAAAACAGAGGGAGAAAAAACACACAATAAATAGTCCATGTGGTCAACATTATAAGCGTAACTCAACCTAAACTCATTCATTTAAGCAGGAAAAAAAAAAACATTCTTTGCTCGTCTGGAAGTCACTCAGTCCCTTACAGTAAAAGCGGAAAAGTCAACGGGGTTGCATAAATGGTGTGGAAGTGTTGAATACCAGACAGCAGACAGAGTGTGACATCGCTTCCCTGACGTCTCTGTTAGAAATGAACACATGTAGAGAAGGTAGATTAGTGTCATTAAAATAACACATGGGAGCTTTTACAGACATGAAAACGGCTGTTTTAATATGTAGGAGGTCTCATCACAGTTTACTGTCAGAGTGGAAAAACTTTTTCAGACCACACAACCTGAGCTGGAGGCTGGAGGATCCTGGATCCACTGTTCTACACTCTTTGACCTCTTGATTTTCCCTTTGAATTTCAACTGAGCTTTCTACTTTTTCAAATCCATGTTGATCAGCATCTCTGATGCCCTCACATCGAGATGCCAATATAGTTCAATGATCCTTACAAAAGTGATACACATGACCATTTTCTGACTGGCTTATCTCTATGATTAAAGTGCGTGCATTTGATTGTGTGAATGTCTGGTGGCTACAACAAGACTAGCACTAGATACAAATTATCGTTGAGGCTGATAGGAATGTCATCAGTTTTGCATAAATTAAAATATTGGACACATTTCAATTTTGATCTGATGCTGGAGCTAAATAAAGACTCAGGGGATCATATTAGAATTCATCCTAAGTGGAACATAAAGCAGTTGATGCTGTCAAGGTACAAAAGAATAGTGGGATACTCATAAACTATTGTTAATGAATCATGAACCCATAGAACCATGAATTAAGTGTGAAATCAATAAACAGAACCTGCATGTGGTTTAGATCTAACTCATTCAGCCCATGAGGGTTCACAAATATCCATTGGTAATCTGGTTGGACTCTTCTTCCAGAGGATGTGGATGAGTCCAATTGGTAAAAAGATCAGTTTATGAAAGATCCATTTCATTGATCTTTTAATTCAGTATTTTAATGTATCTTTGCATAATGACAAAGACACGTTTCTCATAATCTGCAATTCTACACCGACTTCCCCGTCTTCACAGAACACTGCATATTTGGGCCACTGGGTGGGATCTGACCTCTGACCGCCATATATAACATACAGTATGCATCATCTCACATTTCATTTGCTCTTCCGTTGGTGACGATGGCTCGCCTCACTGCCTGCCATATTTGGAAACACTGGTACATTAGACCGTGTGTGTTTGTGTAGATGAACATACAGTGTCAGGAATCTCACATGCTGATGAGAGAAAGAAAGCCACGTCCTCCTCCGGCCATCCCAGACACTTAGTAAAGCTTCCCATTGCAGTGTGTGTGTGTGTGGGCGTGCATGTGTGTGTGATGTCATGCTAATGGCCTTCTTATCCTTCAGCAGGTTCAGATGCTTCTGATTCTTTCTGCTGAAGCTCACAACGAAACAAACGGTACAGAAATAAATACCAAGTATTTTAAACTCGTAACAAGTTTCATTTTGGAGATACCAGTGAGCTACCGAGCCACCTCAATCCAGTTTCTTACTGCTGAATCTTCCCTACCTCTGGAATTTGAACATTTCTTACCTTTGTGGCCACCATTAGTAGGAGTGCAGCTGAATCCCAGGGCGGGTACACAAAGCATTTTTCACTTTTAACATTGCATTGCAAAATAGCTCAATTGTAGTCTAGACATGCCTAATGGTTATACATTTGCATATCACAGATGACTACTGGACTGCCTTGATGCAATGAAACATACCAAGTTGTTACCAAGCTGTATTTGAAACACTTAATCCACACCCAGAATTTATTTAAACCTGCCCAAATACATAACATTTTTTTCTGTGCTAATCATGCTCCAAACTGAGAGGAGGAGAGGAATCAACACCCATACAAGAGATCATCAGAAGTATATGAATAGTTTGCCTGCAGCAAAGATAAAGGACCTGTGATTCATTCTGTCACGCCATTTATCATTCCTTTGTTGTATTCTCGTAAAAATTTTTTGAAATTATAAAATCTTGTGACATATTACTCATTATCAGGTAGCCACGTACGCATATGCATCCATGGCTTTGATCATTCACACAGTTAAATTTATTGCAGCTAAAAAATGCCGAAAAGGCTAAATACTAAAATATTGATGCAGGTTTCACTGGAATGCACATGTGTGGGAGCACTGTTCATCAATTGTGCTATACTCACCTTAAAGCTTCTTGCCCTTTGTGTTTTACACCTTTAGGGCTCAAACAGTGACTGCCGTTTGCCATTTTAGATTTAATGTGTGTTTTTTTTGCAGTCTGCAGTTGTCTACAATTTATATGTTGAAACATTAAGTAGAATGAGCAGGCGTTTTAGTGATATTTCATTTTCAAATTTCAAATTTGGAGGTGTGTCAACTGTCTTTCAGCAACAACAGCACAGCCGCTGCACAGAGTGAAGGGCCCGGTCATCGCTGCTTGCAGCTTTCATTTTTTTTTTTATTGTATTTCATTTTATTGTGTACTGAAGAAATACAATTTGTTCTAATTTATACTATTAATCGTATATTGAGGGAATGGCAATTCAATTCTATAGTGCAAAGTAACAAGAACTGAGAATTTGATACATTTCACAACTTGCTGTAATGGATTTCATTAGAATTATCTTGTGTAACTCAATTGTTTTCAAAAAGGGTGACCTAAATAAATTCCAGCTTTTTATCTAGAGGGCTTGACATCAGATATGTCGTAACATGATCTGGCAGCGGTGTGAAGAGGTGAAACTCAACAGGTTGGTGCAGCGTCTACAGCAATTCCAGATAACTACAACGTATAAACAACTATTGACTGACATATATCAGTATACAGAGTGTTTATCAACTGTTTTAACCAGAATTCAATCTTAACTGAGATAAGATGATGTTTTTTTCTTTGCTAATGGATCGCAGTCTTATTTGAAGTTTTACTTATTTAAGGAAATGTGGGCTCTGCTGTACACTTAAGACACAACAGGTTTGGCTGGGAAATTATATTTTATTTGTTGTATTCCTGCTCTACATAAACTCTCTGCTCTTCCTTCATTCATGGGGTTTTCATTCAGCTATTCAGTCTTTTCTGCTTATTCACTTATTAACAGTTTAATACTTTATGTGGATAATTAAAATTCATCTGTTTACTGATATTACACCACTGTGGTTAGGGTTTGGTTAGGTTTAGGCACAAAAAACTTGTTTGTTTTTGAATTATCACATAAACTTTATAATCTGTTTAATATCTACAGACAAAGTAAAACAGTTGAAATGTTACAAAGATCTGTAGGTGGACTATCCAAATAAAGTTACCCTTATTTACATATTTACATGACCCAGAAAAGGCTTTGATTCTTCAAGTTCCTTAACATTTTTCTTTAACTGGATGCCAAGTATTTGACTGACATTAACTGGCATAAGCCTTGCATTGTGCAGCTGAAACCAAACTAAAATACAAACATGTTGGTCTAAGTAATTCTGCAAAATGTCAAGGTTTAAAGAAGTACTGTATGTCATATTTGACATGTCTATTTGTCTCCTCTTAAACTTAAAATAAACTGTGGAGTATCTCCTCCTGTATGAAGTGAACTGCAGGCTGCTGTAAAAGTTATTTTAAAAGCTCAATTAAAAATTCCACAGTTCCATAGTAGTGTCATTATAAACAGTTCCTCAGCGACACACAGCTCCTACATGAAAGTGTCTTCCTCTTTGGACATTCACATCTGTAACATCCTGTGATTTCACCATGGCGAAAATCATGTTTGAAAACCCAAAAACCCCCATATAATGTACATTCATAGGCAAGCAGAGATATTTTTAGAATCAGTTCAAATCTTCATCAAACCGATAGAGCCTTTAAGGATCAGGATTTCAATAAAGATAGTCTTTAGTTCTTATTATTTAATTTCATGTAATAATTTATTGTTTTAAGTTTACTAACTTTGTCTCAAAAGAAAGAATTCAAAGAATTCAAACCAAATTCAGGAACCATAGCCACAGCATTTTAAAAAAACATGACAGAATAATGGTCTTTAGAGTTTGCATGTTTTCCTTGTGTCTGCGTGGGTCCCCTCAGGGTACTCCGGCTTGGTGACCCTTAATGGCCCATAGGTGTAAAAACGGTTGTTTGTCTCTGTGTCTTTATTGTATTGGATTTCAGGTGATTTCATTTTGCCTAAAGTCACTCCTTGATTTTGTTAACCATAAATTCATTTTGAAGCTTGGCACAGGGCATCACCACAGCACTGGGAAGGAGTTTGTGGCCCTATTTGACTGAACTTGAACCATACAATGTTAAAAAGATGGCATTTATTTACCTATAAAGAACCTAAATATGATTTTTTTAATCAAACCAGGCTCTTTTCACTCTTTGGCATGAAATCTTTGTGCATCTCTGTCGAACTTCAGGAAGGAAATTACGCAGATATATGACACTCAGTGTATTATGCATTCATCATCATACATGACACATCAAACATCCCCCAAGAGGTCAAACAGGAGGTTATTCATTCATTTATTCTTCCTCTTCAGGTTTCACTTCTTCAATCTGAAGTATGATCCAGAAAAGTTTCCAGAATACCTCTCACATGTGATTGGGCACATATTGTGCCCTTAATAGTGTTTACAGTCAACTGAAACCTTTAAGGTCCTGTCAGTGACATGCACTTGTGAAAATCATGTGAAGGTGATATTGTTACAACCTCGTGTGCAAAATAAAATAAAAAGTCTATTATCATATTTATCATATTTTCATAATTAAACCACAGATTTTCATAATGTGCACTACATTAAGGATGAGCTTTTTCTCACTGATGTATGACCATATTTAAATTAAGATCCCTTAGATTATGTGGTTTGTTCCCACGCAGTTTGAGTGATTATTTCAGTTTACCCCCGATGATTCAGCTTCTCGCTGTTCACTGGAGCTCCTGACTGAGAGAAGAAACCTCAAACGTAGAATATGCAATATCTTCGGTTATTTTCCTTCTTGAGCAATATGCGTTGGTGGCCAGGGAGTGGCCTGCTGTGTATGGGGCGTTTCTAAAAAGCACAACCTGAGCTCAAAAGGTATAAATTTTGTGCTCTCCGCTGTGTTAAGTATATCTAACTTTCTGAAAGCTCCAAGAGAGTTACACTCGAGAGAAAGCGACACAAAACTCAGAAAATGTACTCACGGTCAAATAGCAGGACTCTGACTGTTCAGCGGGAGAGCTTCGCCTATTCTAGGATGGCAACCCGCAGCACGGAGCCTGAAGTCTTCACCTTTGAGCGCGTACCGACTCAGGCCACCGCCGTGCCCTCCGTCGTGCCATTCCGGCCGAAGAAGCGCTGCACTCGCGTTATGTACCCTGCAAAAGTCCGCATGCACCTTCCACCACCGGAGAAGAGCCAGGCCAAGCGCTGGCTTGTCATCCTGTGCCTTGTGGTGCTGTGGCAGATCTACTCCGAGGATCCCTGCGCCGAGACATCGCTGGGGAGCGCAGACAGCGCGATCAGTGACTACCAAGGTTTCACCTTCCAGTCAGCAGAGGAGCAGGCACTCGAGCTCCAGCTCAGCGCCAGCTCCGACCTCCTGTCACCATCACCGATAAGTTGTGAGGACGATAGCTCATCCAGCCAACAGATCATCCCAGACACCACCTGCTCCAAGCCCGTCGAGGAGACAGATACCAGCCGGTCGTTCGAGCAGAGCGCCGGGAAGAGTATGGTGGCTCTGTTGGTGTACCACAGATTGGGCAGCGACAACTAAGTCTCCCGGGACTGTTGTACCTGTACACCACCCGAATCTGGGCTTCTGGGATCGACAATAAGCCGAACTGGATAGCTCTGGTGAACGGAGGCGCGTCCTGCGCGGCGCACCGGGAGGAAGCTCCATGTGTCGGCTTCTACCTGCCAGCAGTCCCCCTGAGAGTGGAGGAGGACACAGTCTGGAATGGGACACTTGAAGAAAAGAAAGAAAGAAAGAAAGAAAGAAAGAAAGAAAGAAAGAAAGAAAGAAGAACTGTGAACACTTAAAAAACTGAAACTTGAACTCAAGAAAACTTGAACTTAACTTTGTGTAATTTACACATAGACTCTAACTGCACTAACAGGCTTGAAGGCAAACTGGATGTTTTACAAGTATATTTATGCATTGGAAAACTGTCACTACTGTAGGCCACAAGCTGAAACTGACCTTGTTTGTTGTGTAATTGTCTTATTTAGTTATTTATTCTATTATTTGCTATTTATTGACTGACTATTAACTGTTTTTAATAAAATATGTCTAAATGAAGTTACTGTTTCCTGCCTTTTCACTTAAATGCATGTTTTTGACTGTTTTCTCAATATTTTCATGAATTACTCTAAATATCATATAAACATAGTGTTTATTAGATGTTTTTGTACAGACTCCATTGGCTCATAATCAAGACATCTGCATCATTTACAAGCTTCATACAACTCCATTCTCAGAATATCAGAAGAAACATATTTCATACCTACAAATCTTGATTTTACAAAATCGCACAACACTTTAAATGATCATATTTACCTAAGGCAACAATTTTCTAGAGGCTAAATGTTTTTTGGGAATATTAATCTTTGCAAGTATAAGAGACATTACTACATTTCCACACTGCAGGATGCATATTTTCTAGAGGTGGTTTGTAACTGAGTAAAGACAAAATCTTTTTAATTGCAAAGAAATAATGAGCCTGTGGAGGCTGTTATAGCAACAGATTAATGAACGTGGTGTCACAAGTAATGCTGCTACTACTGCATTAAAAACTAAGTTACCACTGTAGATATTGAAGGATATTTGCGATTTCAGTCTGGAGTAATTTCTGCAGACTTTCAGAAAAAATTCTGCAGACTCACTTTCATTTTTTTTATTATCTGAGCTGTAAAATGGGTGCTGAGTCAGGAGCCCATCTCTGCTGCACCTTCAAGTTCCACCTCAGCTTCATCCTGTGATGACTAATATTGTCAGTGTCTGAAAACGCTATTCAGATTGTTATTCTAATGATTAATATGCTGTAACTTTTGCATAACTCTTGTGAATATCGTTCACAGAGATTATTCACTGCTCATTGATGCATTATGTCATAGATAGAGGTGTTGTATTGCGATGAGGTCATGCTGCTTCTGCTCGCTGACTGAAGTCAACTATCGCCACAGGGCTTCTGGGGGAACAGGTGTTTATGTTGATGCTGGAGGTTGCCATAGGACACATAGGACACATAATATGTCAGGTATGACAGTTATGGGATGGGGGGACACTGAGAAACTAAATTCTGCATCTCTGTTAAGTTGCAAATCTGATTCATCCTCCTTATACGTGACACAGCTTATTAAAGGACAGAAATAGACACTTTAAGTCTGATATTTTCAGATATGTGTAGAACTGTTTTCGTATATTAAAATTAAAATTAAGATTCGTATATTATAAACCAGGACTTTACAGTTCTGTTACAGAAGTAATAAAATGTTAAAACTGAGGTGGTTTTCCTGCCGAGTTTGGCACCTTTGGCGTCTCAGGGTGGAGTCATTTCCGAGACACAGCTGACAGAGTTAATGACAATCTTTCTATTGGGAAAAGTCTGTCAATCACCTCGGTAGTGTAACGTTATTCCATGTTGGTCTTGGAAACTGAGCTCGAACCCGGTCTGTTCCGGCTAACAGTAACAGAAGATACAGTTAGCAGCAGATAATTAGTGGCTATACAAGTCATTCGGCTAGGGCTATCTGTCCATTATAAAACTCAGTAAATAACATTGAAGCTAAGCACCTAGAGGACACCAGTGGGGAAGCTAGCGTGTATCATATGATCCAGTTTCACCATAATGAGTGAATAATAATCAGTAATCAGTAATTACTCAGTGATCAGGAGACCTGGCCATAGGCCTCATTACTGTATCAAACAGGAATCACTCCACTCCAGCCGTGAGAAAGTGTGAGAAAGCGTTTCATTGGATGATGAGTCAGCAAAATATTGTATTGTTCATTAGGAAATGACAAACAATACCCAAAAATATGATTTTTTGGGGTGAGATTTGGGCTACAGGTGAGATTCAGATGCCAAAACCAAAGATGCTAAAAGATGGCCATCTGTCAGTTTGGTGTATGAGAGCCTGAACATATTCAGAGCTTTCAGTTCAACTGAAAAATGAAAGGCATGAAATGAAAAGGAAGACCTTTGAAGGAAAGTCCAGTTTCTTTTTACAGCTCGGATTTGCATAACAGGTTATTGTCACTGTCAAAGTTGAGAATGCGGACGGTAAACTCAATAATTTACAGTAAGTCTGAGGAATGTGAGCCTTGAGCAGTCCAAACTAAACTGACTCTCAACCGCAGCTCTATTCTCAAGAGAATATTGCCACTCTTTTGGTGTTGTTATGTCAATGTTGTAGCTATAACCTCCAGTTAAAAGTTAATGTGTTCATCTTTGCCTGTATGATAGTGTGTGTGTAAGTACTTTTCAGTGCTGTGAGACACTGAAGTCAGAGAGATTTTTCCTGGAAGTTAAACCTGAGAGATTTTTCCTGGAAGGAAACCCAAAACCAGATTCTACTAAAACCACATTTCTTGTTTTCCTTTGAATCCCTCCCAGTTTTCCTTTGAATCCCTCACAGATCTCAAAGAGAAATTGAAAGAGTAGGCCTTCTCCAGAGGGCGTGCTGTATAGTTCTATAACATTAACAGAGTTAATATCAGCACTTTGGTACTTTCACATTATTTATATAGCAGCTTGACCTGCTCTGTAACAAAAGAGAAAGGGAAAAAGGGAAATCTCTTTTTCTCCAATATGACCTTTAACCTGAAAAGACTATGTATGGGTGTGGAGATTCCTATATAATTATTAAGTCCTTATGCATAAGGCTCCTAATGCAAACCACCAATTGAGCAGTTATTAAATTGACTCTTCAATCCACCATGAGCTCTGTGTTAAGATGTTACATAACATTGCAGACAGGATCATTCTAGTCTGGACCTGCCTCAGCCAGCAACAACTGCAGTGGAAAGTTACTTAAAATCACCTTGTTATCCCTCATAAGAAACCAGAGCTTAAAAGAACTTGTTCACTGTTTGTTTCAACTTAACAAATATCTTATTTTACTTTTATTTTTATTACTTTTATTTAGAGCTGGGTTCACTCAGGTGACACCTGAAGGCAGTGATAATAATACTAATCAACATTTGTTGCCATTTTTGACAACAACACGATTTTTCCCTCAGTTGTCGCATTATTTGCAATTAAAAAGTAATTAATTCATTTGTCCTTCTTCTATATCACCATTTAGTTAACTCATCCCCAAAAACATACTGTATTCTTGTTTACATAGATAGCTTTCCACTTAGTTATCATCTCTCCATTGGAGACTCACTGTCACACTGTCTTCATTTTGTAACTAGTTGAATGCTCCAGAGTTTGTTCCTGGTTGTCAGGGGAAATAACAAAAACACTTGTCATATCCAACTTGTGAGCCTACAGTATAAAAATGTCTTAGCTCCTCTCAGTATTGGCATAACACTCCACTAGTATTAATATTACAGTAATAATATTACTTTCACTAGTAACGAGTAGCAAATTAGTAATAAAACTTCCCTCACCATGGTAGCTTAACAAAGTACTGCAGGAAGTGATGAGAAAAGTAATGATATTTTGAAACAAGTAATCATTTTGAAATTAGTAATAAATTAAATTTAACAAGTAGTAACAAGTCTTGTTTTTAGCTCTGTGTCTTGCTTTATGTCTCCTACCAGCAAAACGTTAAAGACGTTTCAGCAACACGCTGAAAACGGTTTTGGCCTCTAGAGCCTTGTTTGTGTTGAACGACACCCAATGGATTGTGGTACGTTCAACCAAGGTCAGCCTCACACAGTTTACTCCCCAAACTATTATTTACACGACAGTTCATATCTAAACCGCCAACCACACTGATAACACGCTGACTTATATCAGGTTCTGTTATTTACTGCTGGCATGAAGCATACGACCTTACTTTTTGTTAATGACTTCCAAACATAAATGGTCTGAATAAATGTCTGTTTCTCTGTCGAATTAAAGAACTGCAGCAGGTGAGGAGGAAGTAAATAATATATCCAGATCAAAACTCTTCAGCATCGTTTGCAAAATGATCACATGTGATGCAAACTATGAGCAATAAATGGGCAAGAACTTGCATAACTGCTGCTATGGTCCATTAAACGTTACAACAAGCAGCTGTTTGAGATAATCTGGAAGGATCGTGCATATTATTTATGAATCTACAGAGTGTCCTGTTGTTGTTTTCAGCTCAGTGCTTTTGTCCTTGTGACCTGTTATTATTGTTTTTGTGGTTCTTCATGTTGTTCCATAGACTGCGGACTGTGTGATTAACAGGCTGTATCTGTTAGGATTCAACCACCGTATGATAACACGCTCAGCCCGTCAACATCCCAGCATTTATGCCTCAGCACACATACACACAAACACACACACTCCTGCCAACAGCAAACTTGTAATAAATGAACAGTGGAAAACAGGTACAACGACAGGTGAACTGACTTTAAATGCTTTTGTATTGAAGGAAAACTCTAAAAGTTTGTGTGTAAGTGCAACAGTAAAGCAAGAGATTGGTGACTTCACCAACCAGCTGCCAATAGGAAGTTGTGGTCATCCCCACCCACACATACACACTTCATGAGCACACACAAATGTGCAGAAACCTCAGCGGAAACTCACCGATTGCGTGCTGGCCCTTTATACACAACAAACACATCCTCCAAACACACTTCATCCATATTATCTCAGTAAAAAACACTCACTTGATATAGTGTTTAAAACAGTTTGATTGATGCTTGTTGTGTGGTTTCAGTGCAGCTTACGGCCTGTTCTGTTTCCTACAGCTCCTGTAATAAACTTAGAGGTAAAGTCAGGACAAATGAGGAGCAATCAGACATGTATCTTCACCATGTATTCTTAGTGAAACTTAATATCCACAGAAGGTGGACGCTCAAATAACACAAATCTCCTGCTGTCCATATATACATATGTCCATGGACAGCATTGTCCTTGCTACTTTATGAAGGATGAAGCCTCCTGGAGGTTCTTTCAGCTAACAGACAGGTAACAGTTATCTACTACCATTACTGAGAGGTTCTATCTGAAAGAGCCTATATGTGTACCTATGACTCATAAGCTAAAGCCTTGACCGCAACACATTGATTGACACATATACTGGCAAATCAGTATTGAAATTAGAAGTGTGGTGCATATGTTTTCTATTACTCGTCATAGGTAATAATGAGTGGGACAGAACATGATGAACATATTTTAATTGTCTGTTTAATTGCTGTGAAAAACGTGACAATTTTGGTAGTGAATGTTCAAAACAGACGTTTGGGACTCGGGACACCCAGCTTGAAACTGGGACAATCACAGACAAACCACTGTGGTTTCTTCTTATTTGAGCCACTTTGCTGACCCTGTAATCCATGTAAATGTGGCTCATGTCCTAACATCAACATTTTAATCAGTTGCAGGCAAAATAAAATGTTAGAGACTTTAAGAGTGATCCTTTCTTTAAGAGAGGATCTTTGAAAGAGCACAGAGAAAAGAGGACAGGATTTAGTTTTTTTCTTAGAGACCGAGGTGAAAGGGGAAATAATCAGGGCTACAGAGGACAAAGAGAAGACTTTCCTCTCTTCACACTCCCTCCATCGCTCCCCTACCTTATCCAGACAACATAGCAACATGCTGAGTCATCTCTGTCAGAAAAAAAAACGAGAGCTCGCCTGTTCAAACCGGAGAGGAGAGGACAAGAGGAACGCTGGAGGGCCGGAGCTGAAATCTGAGAATAAGGAGGAGGAGGGGACGACAAAACAGAGGAAAGGAGGGAAGAAATAGAGGAAGGTATTTTACGGGAGATTCCCTGACTGCATCAGATAGGAAGTAGAAAATTACCAATGCAGGACTTTTAAGAAGCATGAGCTGTCAGTGATATATGAACCTGAAAAAAAATAAATAACTGGAGTTCTGGTGTTGTCACGTATCCTGTGTCTTTACTTAAGAAATTGAATGGATTTTTTCATTCAATTTCTTAAGTAAAGACATGACAGTACTTGTACTCATACTGTACTTCCAATTAAAAAATGTTTTTACAACACCAGAACTGAATCACAATTTAACTGTGGCAAAGGGAAGAATCTATGTGGAGAGCCTCAAAGTGATGCATTCATCCAGCTGGTGATGGAGAGTGTTTTGTCCCATACAATTTTATTTATTTTTTTTACACAATTAACAAACAGAAGAGAAAAAAGAGAAAGAATACAACCTAAACATGGGGATAATACACAAAACAAGGACTGAGAAGTGGCAAAGTAATTAGAAATAAATGAACAGATAGAATTGGTACAATAAAGTTGATTGTGATTGATTTTTTTTTTTTTTGTATTCAATTTAAACATTTATTTAACGTTTGCTAATAATCTCAGGGAAGTTTTTTGCTCCACAAAATATTTTGGACTCAAACAAAGCCTTTATACCATGCTAGTGGAAAATGTCAGTCTTTCTGTAAGTAAAACAGAAAAACATCTAATAACTAAAATATTCAATCTGACTCTGACGTTGAGTGGCAAAGTTGTAATTAGGATATTTGCGTGGGCAGGAACCATTTTGGGCTGATTACTGTGAATTTCCTCGGCTGTGGACTGAGCTGATAGTGGTCTCTGTTAACTGCCGTCACAAGAAAAACAAAAGCATTCCCATTGTATTCAACAACTTAATGTTTTCCTGGTAAGCTGCTGGAATAGGTGCATGTGAAATTGATCTAGCGATGCGTCCCGTCTTGAATCTTAGAAGTAGAGCAGCAAATGTTTGAGCAGAATTGAGAGTTTGAATGTAAAAGTGCAGTGGTGAGTCCAGATCAGGAAACGAGGTAGGGGTACCAGAAACGTGTGTTGTTTTTGAACGTCCCATTTTGTTGAATATTAAGTTAACAGATAGTCTTGTTCGGGTGAACTATTCAGTGAAGCACTTTTCCCAAAACGCTAACTTCAAAGGCTTTTCTCCAATTATCATGTTATCATGATCTTGGCCAGTTAGCTATTGTACTGTGTGGAGCAGCATTACAGGCATAGTTTACTGTTAAAGTGAAAGTGAGTGATGAAGTCACGTTTTAAAACTCATGCTTTAAATAGCAGAGGTGGTCAGGGCTGTTCTAGACAATATTTCGGACCCCACTAGAAGCTCTGCAGCACGTCTCTGCAAGCTGCAGAGAGCAGTTTGAGCTGGCCAGGAGTCAGACAGAAACAACATAGAAAATTTGGTCAATTTTCTAAATAAAACACCCTTTGCAGACTAAATGGAAATTATTCAACTATGTAGCCTACTTACTCATGTTAGAAGCACGAAAACCAAGGAAAAATTAGATAATTTAAGCAAGGTAATTAAGTCTGGCGGGCAACATGCATGCCCTTTTCTTCTCAGATGGTTCTCTGTAACAAACCATCTGGCATGCTGGCACAGTCAGCTATGAAACTATCACTCTCAGTGCAATGCAGAGTAAAATCTAAATTTGCGGTTTTGTATTACATGTATGTTACATTCTTGTGAGAACATTCACTGACATTCACCGTGTGCTGATATTATGCATTCTATTTTTTACTTATTCTTTTGACCACTGAGTAACATGAAAATCCTAATGATCTCCTGGACTCATTTTGATTCACATAAATCCAGGATTAGAAAAGAATGTCAATCATTTGAAGTATTTGTGTGGTGGGAAACACCCAGAGGCCCGGCCGGGTGGAGCTGCTTTCAGGTACAAAGTCACCGAGATCATTCAGATCCTGTGTAGTCAATCTTGTGCTGTTACTAATCGGAACTCTTTCCCACACCTCCCAGTCTTTCAGCAACACCTCCCAGTCTTTCAGCAATCTCGCTTTGTAATGTAACGGACCAATCAGAGGACAGATTTCCTCTCAGTTCCATTCATACAGAAATTCCATCATCATATCATCATACCTCCAACATGACTATTGAATGTCACACATACCAGCGGAAGCATAGGTACGAGAACACTATGCCACCATGAGAGCAGCATTTCTAAGATAACAAAGGAAGGTGCAGCATGATGTCAGTCGTTGCAACACACCTGAATGCATCACCTGGCTCTTTCATGGGATTACAGCAGTTTAAATCCCAGTTGAAAGGCCTAAATTGGGATGTGGCTTTTTCTTTTGATACTGCAGTCACCTTTGATCACAAAATCTATATTAACACATGTCAAACTTAAAAAAAAATGTTGTTTCTTTTTAGCCCTGATTGCAATTGATCATGCAAAGGGAGGGTCTATGAGAAGGGACTGGGTGGGCCGGATGTTTTTTAGACAGCCGACATCACAGCTACTTTTTATATCGCAAGGATGGTCACTCCATACAACACTTTAAATTACGAGATGGTATTATGATTAATACTTTGAATTTAATTAGCTCATGGCCTTTTTTCTAGAGCCACCCTCAGGACAAAATTATGTCCAGTAAGTCACTGTCATTGTACAATGTGTATTAATGTGTACTGTGGTGACAAATATGATAACTGCTTGGAACATGTCATAGGCCGCACTCATTCAATTGAATGTAGCATTACATTAATCAGAGCAGTGTGGCACCAGAGTTTGGAGTTTATGTCTAAACTGTGGTTAAGATTATTCAGTAAAAGCACTTTGGTTAAGATTAGTGAAAGATTGTTTTGGTGAAACATTTCTAAAGTGAAGATATCAAGTAACCTTTAACTCTCCTATTAAAACGACCCAGGATCTTTCATTAATCTCAACCTTGCGTCTCATTGTCTGAACATACAGTAACTAAGCACTCTTACTCAATCTCTTTTATTTGTTGGGAATAATAACACACCCACTTCCCATCTGTGATGAAACAGTTTTGAAATAAAGATGATTGTGAAACTTCCTGTTTCTTTAACTTAATATCTGTTTAGCTGGTTTTGAGTTAAAATCCTCAAATTTTCTTCCATTGACTGCGTGTTGTTGTGTTTTAGAGCCAGAACAAAATCAAAATCGAGGTAGGTATTGAACACTTTCTGACAATTGTCTTTAAGCTTGATGTTTCTTTTTGCTCCTTTTCTTCCTCCTTTTCAAGGTGTTATTGTATTGAACTATTTTAGCTAGTGTAATATTTTCTCTTAAACTCATGAAGATAATGGTGATGAATACTATTTTTATAGTCTAGTTATAGTAGTAGTAGTTATTGTTGTAATACTAGAAATATGATTAGGTATATATTATTTATTCATTCATTATTATTCTGTAATTATTACAAGCATGAGATTTGTTGTTACTTTAAACGCTAAATGTGCCAGTTAAATTGTCTTTAGTGAAATTATTTCTTCAGTTGCCGATTGAGCCATCAGTAGATGTAGAAGAAGATAGTAGAAGATGACTTGCTGTAAACACTATGAGTATTTCACTTCCGAGGAAACTACCTGTGTTTAAGTTGTTTCTTCCTCTTCAAGCTCAGAGGAGACAAGCCTTGGAAGGAACGGCAGGAATGTTGGCTGCGAGTCAGAAAAGGTTATGAGACATGCTCAGCAAAGAACTCACACGTTCAACAAGGAGGAAGCATTTGGTTATAATGTGAAATGATTTCACACATCAGCCCACAGTGAGAGAGAGTGTGGGTGGCTAACTACAGGAAGACATAAGGAAGGAAGGTTACTGAAGATTAAAATCATAAGTCAGTTTGAATTAAAATTGGTTCCTCTTTTTTAATTGCCTCATTTTATCTGTTTCAAGCATTGACTATTGATTGTAGAGAATGAACGTCGTATGCATGACGTCACCCACAGGTTTCTGTAGAGCAGTTTTGAACCTCAGAGTGTGGTGGCTCTGGCAGCCGCTGTGTTGGCAGTCCTGCCTCTTCTGCCTCCTGGTTAATCTAAAAATCGGCAAAGACGTGGATCATTGGTGGACATGAAGTGGGCCGAATGACGCCTGGGTGCTCAAACAAGCCATCTGTAACGACACACACCTGTCAATCAAAGTGGCCAGGCTGTTAATTATGCATAACTTTAAGCCTTAATGTAATTTGAACAGGTGAGTTATGTAGAAGTTTAGTTCAGTACAGCTGTCATGAACGGGGAAATTAGCTACAGAGTATCAGGCTGTAAACATGTTTCTTTCTGCATTTTAATATCACTATATTAAAATGCAGATTTATGGAGATTGACTTGTTCTGTAGCTAGCCTCAAGGCATCAATCATTTAGTGCCAGTAAAGTATTGGAATGTGAAACTAGGGTAGGAATGAACACAAGGTGAGACACATCTGAAGTTCAACTCATCATCCCTGTTCAGAGAAACAGGTTACGATTAACAGGTTACGATTCAAAACAAAACTAAAACAAGATTCCTCAAAAATACTTCTCTATTTCCCATAATGCACTGAAGATCGATACTGGAGGTAAATCAAGAATGTGTCACATTCACACATTTATTAAATATGCCACCCATTCATCAGGAGTGATATAGCTCTATAAAAATCCCAAAGCACTCACAATAATCCTAAAGTCACCCAAACACATTCAGTCGTTTGAAGCATTTTTAAGGTTTGGGGGTATTTTGCCAGTATTTTGACTGGACTGAGGGAACCGGGACTCAAACCAATGACCCTCCGATTACTAGACAACCCTGACACTGTTACTATTAATGCTGGAACCCTGGACGTCCAAAATAATATTTGTTAGTCTATCTTTCATGTTGATTCACTCAAACTGAATGAATCTATGTGACAGCAGCCAGCTGGAATGTTTCCAGATAAATATCCCTCTGCCCTTTAGTCTGCCCCCACTCTACTCTGGTTTATTTGAATGAATCAAGTGTTTGTGTTAATGGTGATAACCACATGTAGCGGCTCTGTGGATTAATCCAGAGGAAAAACCGCAACATCAAACTGTGACGACTATCGCTCCTGATATCATACGCTTGTTTTGCGTCCAACTCCTCCATGTTGATAAATGACCTTTATGTGGATGATGACTAAAGAGCTATTTTTAAACACATGCGTTGTAGAAACGTGGGTTTTTTGGAGCAAATGTGGATTATGTGATGATTTTCAATGAGTCTGGGAAAAACAGAGCTGAGTCCTGAGTTCATCAGTGTCTGGGGTTACTTAGGATAATTCGCAGAATGTGAATAGTTTCTATTAGAACTTTTTCCTATACTGTTTCCTTTCTATGCACAAGTAAATCAGGTGGCAGTCGTACTTAAGGAGATGCACAAGATGTTCTTTTTGGTTTCTTTTAAAATTCATTTAGAAAGAACATTGGTTCCTGTCCTAAATAAATAGTGTCTTTGTGTGAAGAACAGAAATGGGGACATGAACTGGGTCGACTTCAGCCATGCTGGAATACATCCATCTGTTAAATAATCTGCTGCTTCACCAGTCTGAGAGTCTGCAGGGTTTTATTCCAAACACAACATGACGTGACATCAGCTGATTTCAACCTGACAGAGGAGGAAGTGAGCTGATTTTTAAAATATCTTAGGTTTTTTTTCTGACTTACAAACTAAAACCAACACCCAGAGGACCAAGGACCTTTTGAGGAACTAAACAGCTGAACATGTGTTTGGACTGGAGTTAGTGGTGGGGTTTGTACACGTCAATCGATCAAACAGACACTGCAGCTTCTTCAACTTGTGTACTGCTGCATTCACAAAACAAGGAAGTACCCCAGTATAAAGGATAGGATGAGGGTCAGATATTCCTTTAGTTTAAAGTTTAGTCCTTGTTTTCTACATGTCTTAATAACTAATGTAAATACTAAACTTACAATAAGCAGCCATTCGGTTAATTAAGGTTGAAGGTTAACTTTGGAAATCTTATGAATTCCCGTTTCTCTCTTTCACTGAACTACTGGTAACTCATCAAACCACATGAGAAAACAGAGAAACAAAATAAAACTCACCAAAAATCATGGTTATTTTTCCACTATTCCAACAATCACCAATTCTGGTTCACCTGAATCGAACATTGCATAGCAGCAAAATGGTTGTTGCTGCTAAGCAATGTTCGATGTTCTAGATTTTCTAATAGTTAGGAACGTTTATTTTCACTAATCATAATTAAATTGTAACAACTAAGTATTATTACAAATACAAAGAGCCAAATGCATCAAGCCTGAAACTGCAGTAAAAAAGAAGAATTTCCCCAGCTGTCTTATCTGTAGAGGAGTAGAGAGTGACTGGTGCGAGGCCATTAGCAGAGCTTTTACAGTTCTGGTAAGTGCATGAGGAGTAAACTGATGATGAAATGAAAGAGTGATGAGGCCGATGTTTACAGTCTGCAGAGTATGGAGCTTCTCTCACTGCCACATTTGGGCAAGTTTTCATAGATGTTTGGATAGTGAGATGAACCTGGGCCACGTGCAGGAAAATTGCTGTGTTCTCCTGGACTCCCCTTTCATTCTGTGTCTCTGTTTTATGTTGCTGTTGTTGTCACTCTTTTGAACATTTTTCTTTAGGCTCAACATCTTTAAACAGAACAGATGACAGATATTTTCCACTTATTATGAATGTATATGCTCTGTGGCAACAAAACTAAACTTGGCTTACTGGACACATTGGCAGGTGGTTAACCCTGAAATCCCACTAGGCATGTGTCTGTCACGATGCGGCCGCGTCTCAGAAGCGGAGCGTTTAGCCCACCAGACTTTGTTTACTTGCTCAGATTTGGTTGTTTTCCGTGGTTTGAAACATTGATTAGAACGGCTGCGTATCAGGGACCATCCAATGTGACTAAGTGTGCAATGATAATACTGTTGAATAAACAGTAAAATAAGTGAGTGTGAGTGTGAGTTATTTTCTAACCTAATGGGCTCAGAGCTAGCTTCACAACACAAGAGGTCATGTTCAGGGTCCCGGGTCCCTTTGGCATCCCAAACTGTCGGAATGAGACTGAACAAACAGCTATGTATGTGTGTAGGATTTAGATTACAACCAATGGAGTAACATGATGTGGCATTGGTGGTATAGTGGTGAGCATAGCTGCTTCCCAAGCAGTTGACCCGGGTTCGATCAATGCATGATGTCAGACAACAAGAAGGTGTGAAACACAGTGATTCTTATTTTCAGATGGTTATACTCTCATGAAAACTTACTTATTAATATAATATTCCACCTGAGCGACCAGGTGCCCCTTTCTTTTTTCTTTTAATGGCGTCTTGGGTTTTGATATTTCCCTCATTCAATATAAGAACAAGCAAATTAGACTTTAATTTGATCATATGGACCCATTGCAATAATAGTACAGCTGAGACCTAAAGGTGACACTCAGACGTCAAGAGGTCAGATAATGTCTACGTATCAGCAGGATGGACTTCACTGTGAAGAAACATAAGTCAGTGAGTAACGTTGGGTTTTTACCATGACACCACGCTCAGCAGTGACACCACTTCCTTTATATGACTACCACATTTCATGATGCGGAAAGAAAGTTTTATTAAAATGCAAAAACAAACAAAATATCTCAACAACTATTTTGTATTTTTCCATCACCACCATGAGGTCGACATTTGTGATTTTATGTATAATATCTTGACACTTGTTGGATGGATTGTCATGAAATATGGTTCATACATTCATGTACCTCTCAGGATGAATTGTAATAACCTTGATGATCCTCTGACTTTTTATATAGTGCCATCATCAGGCTAAAATTTTAATTTTTAATTTGTCAAATACTTTGGTTTATGACCAAATACCTACAAAACTAATGACGTTCCCATCAAGTATGCCATGTGTTTAGTGCTAAATAATACATTTTTTGAATGCTAACATGCTAAAGTATTTATTATATCACTGTTTTCTTTTTCCTCTTATCATTTTGATACTGTGTCATTACTGTAAGTTGTTTGACTTGGCTATTTATACCACGCAAATGTATGACTTTACAGTCTATAGTGTGTGTCCTGAATATTCAGATCGAACTGTGAACTGAATTGTTACCCATAGGTGACACCAGGGACTTGTGTGTGGAGAAACTAAGTCAGCTAAGTTTTGTTTCAGTTGGAAATGATCATATCACATATGACTGAAAAGGCTGTGTGTTATGACGTAGTTCTGTTGTGGAAACCGTGTGTGTGTGTGTGTGTGTTTGTGTGTGTGTTTTGTGGATCCCCTCTAATTGCGTGCTTTATTTTCATATACACAGTATGGATGGCTCTTGCGTCATCAAAGATACACACACACACATAGTGAAGGGGACCCTGTTAACACTGCATCGAGGAAGTGATGTTATGTGTGGGATGGGACCTGTGGTTTGAAGGAGAAGAAAAAAGGGAAACAACATCCCCTGCTGGATGATTTAATCTGTTGATGGAAAAAAAAAATGAGAGCAGAGAGGAAGAAAAATAGAAAATGTAACAGCCAGGTTTTTTCTTTAATCATCTTGTGCTTGGGAAGGAACAAGGACGGAGAGATGACAAAATAAGATTGAATCATGACAATAGGCAGAAAAAAACATTCTTTAAGGCTAAAAGTGATAAAAGTATCCAATATTACAGCTGTAAGAGTAAAATTCTACTTACACGCTGAAGCATCAGTACTGAAAATCGAAAAATAACTGCACAACAAACATTTGTACTTGAGAGAATACATTTTACTGGGACCTGGGTGGCTAAGACCCGTGTGGTCTGTGTGGTCTACTGTAGTTTAAACTGCTGAAAAACTTAATACTGGTTCTGATAGAAAAGTATCAGAACACACCATGCATCGCGGTTGGTTGCATATGGGCCTACGTAGCTGCAGACCAGTCATGCAGACCTCTGTTTACTGCCGAAAGTGCCAACAATGGGCACGTGAGCATCAGAACTGGACCATGGAGCAATGGAAGTAGGTGGCCTGGTCTGAAGAATGATGT